>CM070723.1:54021478-54621478 GCA_036346275.1 Otatea glauca
GAACAATTAGTAGCAAAAGGAAAAATGTTTCCATCAAACACCACATCATGCCTTATGTAGATACGTTCAGTTGTGCGATTAAAACATTTGTACCCTTTATGCATACTACTATATCCTATGAATATGCATTGTCAAGAGCGAAATTCAAGCTTGCGAGAATTGTATGGGCAAAGGTTTGGCCAACAGGCACTTCCAAAGACTCTAAGAAAGGAATAGTCAGGTTTTGTGCTAAAAGACGTTCAAGAGGAGTGGATTTTGCCAAAACACAACTTGGAAGTCTATTGATGAGGAATGCAGCAGATAAGAAGGCCTCATCCCAGAATTTCATTGGCATAGTGGACTGAGCTAGAAGAGCTAGCCCTGTTTCAACTGAAGAAAGGTGAGGAATCGCCACTCTTCTGGCATTGGTATTCTGTTGCTATAAAGAAGATTACATGCATGGCAATGAGCCACGTACAAGGCAACGGGAGATTACATGCATGGCAATAAGCCACGTACAAGGTAACAGTGCTACACGTATAAGGTAACAGTGCTATACATGGAAAAGCTATGTATGGTAATGGCTACAATTAGACAGGAATTAGTGTGGTTTCCAACACCCCCCGCAGTCACATGGTGCAGTGGACGAACATGAAGACTGGAACGGAAATCAGTGAACAGAGGGGCAGAGAGACCCTTGGTCATAATATCAGCGAACTGGTGCGATGATGGTACATGAAGAACACGGACCTCACCGAGAGAAACCTTCTCCCGAACAAAATGAATGTCAATCTCAATATGCTTAGTGCGCTTGTGCTGAACTGGATTAGACGACATGTAGACAGCGCTAACATTATCGCAATAGACAACTGTGGCGGAGGAGAGCGGAGAGTAAAGTTCCTGAAGTAGCTGACGCAGCCAACAACATTCAGCCACGGCGTGGGCAACGGCACGATATTCAGCCTCTGCACTAGAGCGGGAGACAGTAGCCTGGCGTTTGGAGGACCATGAGATCAAGTTGTCACCGAGGAAGACACAGAAACCTGAGGTAGAACGCCGACTATCTGGGCAACCGGCCCAATCCGCATCTGAATAAGCTGTCAAGGATGACGAGGGAGTGGAGTGCAATTGGAGGCCATAAGCTTGGGTGCCTTGGATATACCGAAGAACACGCTTGAGGTACTGAAAATGAGGTTCTCTCGGATCATGCATGTGGAGACAAATCTGCTGGACCGCGTAAGCAATATCAGGCCGTGTGAGAGTGAGGTATTGCAAAGCATCGGCGAGACTCCGAAATTTGGACGGATCAGCCACTGGAGCACCTTCGTTGGCTGACAGCTTGGCACGAGTATCAACAGGAGTAAGACATGGCTTGCAATCAGCCATCCCGGCACGCTGAAGGAGCTCACGGGCATACTTTTGCTGAAAAAGGAACATCCCCTGGGGAGAGCGAGTGACTGATATGCCGAGAAAAAAATGAAGATCACCGAGGTCAGTCATGGAAAACTCACGACTAAGAGATGTGATGATGTCCTGAAGAAGACCCGTCGAAGAGGCGGTGAGAATAGCAGTAGGTATGCAGTAGCAGCACCACGGTGATAGACAAAAAGAGAGGTGTCAGAGCAGGAAGCAGTAAAACCGATAGTTCCCACGTATTGAACAAACCGCTGGTACCAGGCACGAGGTGCTTGCTTGAGGCCGTAAAGAGAGCGCTGCAGACGACAAATATGAGACGGGTGGGAAGGATCAACAAAGCCTGAAGGTTGTTCACAGTAAACTGTCTCAGTGAGATTTCCATGGAGAAAGGCATTCTTGACATCCAATTGGCGAACGGGCCAAGAGCGGGAAATAGCAAGACTAAGAACTGTCCGAATGGTAGCAGGCTTCACCACAGGACTGAATGTCTCATCAAAATCAATCCCAGCTTGTTGAGAATAGCCACGAACAACCCAGCGGGCTTTATAGCGCGTGAGACAACCATTAGCAAGAAACTTGTGTTTGTAAACCCATTTACCAGAAATCACGTTTGTGCTAGGTGGTCGAGGAACCAAAGACCAGGTGTCATTTTGCATGAGAGCTGCATATTCATCTTGCATGGCAGCCAGCCAGTTGGGATCTTGTAACGCAGATTTGTATGACTTGGGAATTGGAGAAATAGTGGTGACAGCAGATAAATTCAACCTGGTGACGGGCTTGGTGATGCCGGCCTTCGCCCTGGTAATCATCTGGTGCATGGTGGAAGCAGATCGAGGCACAGGAGAAGACGCTATTGCAGTCTGGCACGGAGGCGCGCTTGTGGAAGGAGCCGGTGCTTCTGCTGGCGAGCCGGGCCCAAGTGGCGAGCTTGGGAGAACGGCCTGCGCACCGATCGACGAGGTCGGCGAAACAGCCTGTGCGTGAAATGGGCTGAGAGAAGCGGACCCATCGAGCGGACCACCAGAGCAGTCGAGAGAAGCCGAGTCGCGCCTGGTGTCGGGACATGGCGTGCATGGCGCTCTTGCCGGATGACGCACAGAACATGCAGAACTGGAGGTTGCGTGGCAGAGAAATCCTACAAGAAATCAAGTGCAGCAGTAGTCGTCCGCGGTGATATACTCGCAAAAGGAAAGGTGGTCTCATGGAAAACGACATGGCGGGAGAGAATAATCTTGCGAGTAGTGGGGTCATAACAGCGATATCCTTTGTGAGAATTAGGATACCCGAGAAAAATGCAGGCCACAGAACGAGGTGCTAATTTATGGCGGGCGGTGGCCGAAATATTGGGATAGCAAAGACACCCAAAAACACGAAGGTGAGCGTAGGTGGGAGGCTTTTTGTAGAGATATTGGTAAGGAGTGGATGATTCGAGGGCCGTTGTGGGTCTTCGTTTGAGAAGATAGGTAGCGGTGGCGAGAGCTTCGGCCCAAAAGGATGATGGCATGCTGGCTTGAATGAGAAGGGTGCGGATTATATTGGTTATGGTACGGATGGCTCGTTCGGCTTTCCCGTTTTGTGGTGAAGTATGGGGACAAGAAAGGCGTAGAAGGGTGCCGTGGGACTTGAGAAGATCAGAAATGCAGGAATTAATGAATTCGCCGCCGTTATCGACTTGAATGGCACGAATGGTATGGTTGAATTGAGTGCGGGCGTAAGGAAAAAAATTGCGAAGAGTGTCAAAGACATCGTGTTTGTGACGGAGGGGAAAAGTCCAAACAAAATGAGTGTAGTCATCTAGAATAACTAGGTAATATAGAAAACCTGATAAACTAGAGACAGGAGAGGTCCATAAATCACAATGTAGCAATTCAAAAGGATGTTGAGTACTGGAGGTAGAATGACTAAAAGGCAACCGGACATGTTTACCTAATTGACAAGCATGACAGAGAGTGGACTTAGTTTTATTACAGTACTTAAGTTGAGGAATAGAAGATAAGTTGGCATGACTAGGGTGACCGAGTCGACGATGCCAGAGATCGGTGGAAGATGATGCTAAGAAGCTGGTCTGGACGGAATGTTTGGGAGTCCGGATGGTGTAAAGATCTCCTCCACTATTGCAGCGAAAAGTCTCGGTCTTGGTGCGAAGATCCTTGATAGAAAAACCATAGGGGTCAAATTCGATGGAACAAGAATTATCGCGAGTAAATTGTCGAACGGAAAGAAGGTTTTTAACAATATGTGGAACAATAAGGACATTATTAAGAGTAAAGGTGTGATTAGGTGTAGAAAGAGTGGTATGACCGGTACAAGAAATAGGTAATGAAGAACCGTTTCCGATGGTAACGAAAGGTGGAGAGTGGAAAGGCTTAGGTGAAGCAAGTATACCAGCGTTGGACGACATATGCGAGGAAGCACCTGAATCCATTACCCAGTCGCCATTGTACTCGTCTGGTGGTTGCATGGACATGGCATTTATAGCGGCAATGAGGCCGCGGAATCCCACTTAGCGAAGAACTAGCGACGGTGCGGTGTAACGTCGGCGCAAGATGCATGGCATAAGCTCGTTGTGGTGCACCGTATGTGGTCCAAGAATCCCGGCGAAGCTGCTGCGCGAGCGCGCCTCAACCGGGTGACCAAGACAATGATGGGCCACCATGGATTGAAACAAAACCATGGCCCACCACCGTGCGAGCACACGCGCGGAGTAGAGCCACCACCACCGGCGTTGAAGCCGCCGCCGCCATTGTTGGTGCGCCGCTTGTTCTGCTTCGATGTTTACCACCCGATTTTTATTTCGGTGCTAGTCGCTGATCGGTTCGACCAGATCCACCAGACGGAGAGTCCGACCGATCCAACAGAGAAGCGCCGTGCTTGAACCAAAGAGAGCCTCATTGGTGGCGTTTGTCTCGCCATGGCGGGATGGATCCGTGCGAGAAAATCGGGAAAAGGATCTAGCAGAGGGATTAGTTGAGCGGTGGAAGAAAGACGTGGGTTCAAACCGCGGAGGGTGTTCGTGATTTAGCGCCTTGTCCGTGGCCGGATGGCCGACATCGCATAAAGCATCGACCATCTTCTTGAGTTTGCGGCGAGAATCGGCGATGACATATCCCTTGGACGATGCTCAAACTCGGCTTTGAGGAAGACGGCTCGACTCTCCTTGTTGTCGCGAAAAGTTCCTCGATGGCGACCAGTGTCCGCGTGCCGTCTGGTTTGGCTCAAGATCTCTTCACACACGGAACTATAGATCCATGAGCGAACAAAAAAACTTGCCGCGATGCGAGTCGTTGATGGTGGAGTCGGTGGTCCCATCGATGAAGCCGAGAAGACCATACTTGCCGATTTAACACCGTGAAGAGAGTACTCCACCGCGAGTAGTTGGAGCCGGTGATGTCAAGGGTGACGGGTACGTGCGCTTTGACGCCATAGAACGCTGATGACAGAGTGCATGGCTTCGTCATGATGATGGGAGTAGTGGCTGGAGGAATAGCAAGGGTGGGAAGATCTGCCGCTTCGTTGATGCGGTCGGTGCTCATGACGGCGAAGGAAACAGCAGCAGATTGAGGTGGGCGACGGAAGGAGACGGGATCAATCCCGCCCGATACCATGAAGAAAGGTAAGGTATCGCCACTCTTACGCATTGGTATTCAGTTGCTATAAAGAAGATTACATGCATGGCAATGAGCCACGTACAAGGCAACGGGAGATTACATGCATGGCAATAAGCCACGTACAAGGTAACAGTGCTACACGTACAAGGTAACACTGCTATACATGGAAAAGCTATGTATGGTAATGGCTACAATTAGACAGGAATTAGTGTGGTTTCCAACATCAACAATGTGCCAATATTTTCATTCTGCAACCCCATTCTGCTGATGAGTGTGCGGACATGACACTCTATGGGAAATGCCTAGAGTGTTAAAGGATTTATGTATTTTCTGGTATTCTACACTCCAATCGGTTTGTATAGAGAGAATTTTTCGATTGAGAAGCAACTCAACACGATGCTGAAATTGAATGAAAACCTTCTCCACATCAGACTTGCATTTAAGAAGGTACACCCATGTGAATTTGCTATAGTCATCAAGAAAACTAAGATAATACTTGTAGCCACCTACAGATGTAAGAGCTGGTCCCCAAACATCTGAATGGATTAGCTCAAGAGGAAAAGAGGACACACGGGAAGATGAACTACAGGGTAGCTGATGTATTTTTGCTTGCTGACAAGCATTGCATACAGAGGCATCATTATTCAATGAATTGGAAATAGGCTTATTGTGGAGAACTTGGCGAAGGACTTGTTTAACAACTGGAGTAGCAGGGTGTCCAAGCCTTCTGTGCCACAGCTCAGGAGTAAGCTTGATTGCAGAAAAAGACTGGCAAGATACTGAAGGAAGAAGACGATCTGCTGGAATAGGATAGAGACCATCTTTGCAGCTACCGTCCAGAAGAATTTTCTTCGTGGTTTTGTCCTTAACACAAATGGAATCAGAGTGATACTCAACGAAAACATCGTTATCACGAGTTAGTTTGTGGACGGAAAGAAGATCTTTAATGATCTTAGGAACATGTAAGACATTTGTAAGTTGCAAAGGACGAGATGAGCCAGAAATAGTGGAATGACCAGTACGAGAGATCAACAAACCTGCTCCATTAGCCACCTGAACTTGATCATGACCATTGTAATTTTCCCTGAAGGTTAGTCGATCAAGATCGCTGGTAAGATAATCAGTTGCTCCCGTGTCAGCATACCAATGTTGATCAGCCATGTATGATCTTCTAGTAGCCGCAGCAACCTTCTCTTCGGCTTGATAAGAATGATCAAAACGGCGATAGCAGCGAAGAGCATCATGACCATGCTTACCGTACACTTGACATGTTGGCCAATTATTGTTCTTGAAGTTGCTACGGCCAGAACCTTGTCCACGACCACGTCCCCTCCAAGAGGAATGGCCGCCACCGCGATTGTAAGGAATATTGCTGGAACTTTGGTTGTTGAAGCTTCTCTTCACCACATTATTTGCAGAGGCACTTGTGGATGTCTGAATTGTTGAGTTCCTGCCGCAACTCAAAGCTGACAAGATGAGCGTATAAGTCATTGAGAGAAATTGTGTCCTGCCTTGTTGTTGTTAGTTAAGCCTTGACACATGCACTTTCCATTCATGCTTTTTGCATGCATGGCAAGATTAGATCGTGCATGCCTTAATTCACGATTGACGCAGAAATCACTGCGATTCCTTTGCTTTGTAAGCTTCCTTTCCTTTGTAAGCTTTCTTTCCTTTGCATGCAAGCTCGTTTTCCCTCCTATAAATAGAGGAGAAGAAGAATAGAAAAGCATCAAGTATTGCAGCACAAACTCAGTGTGTGTTTAGTGTCCAGCTCGTGTGCACATTCGTGTTCTTGTGCAGAGGAGTTCATCCCCACCGGCGGCGTTCACCTGGGCGATCCAACAAGTGGTATCAGAGCCCGTTATCGGCGTTGGCCGCGTGATCGTGCGTCGAAATGCCTCGAGCACGAACAGCTTCGCCACCACCCTCTGGCTCCGGCAGTCGCTCCACAGGAGGTGGAGACGACGGGGGCGACCGTGGGCTGGTAGTGTATCGCGTGGTCAAGGAAGGGGGAGGCGGGCCGGTGAACTACCCCACGCTGACCAAGACAAACTACAACGACTGGGCCTTGTTGATGAAGATCAAGCTGCAGGCTCGGAACCTCTGGTGCGCCATCGATCCCGGCAACGACATCGATGTGCACGAGGACCGGATGGCGCTCGACGCCATCTGCAGCCAGATGCCACCGGAGATGATCTCCATCGCCGCGGTCAAGCCGTCCGCGCGGCGAGGCGTGGAGTGTCTCCGAGTCATGCTTGATCGGTGACGATCGCATCCGAAGACGAGCGCCTGGCGATCGCGGCGCCAAGACGAGCACTGCATTCCGGACGGCGAGGCGCCGAGGACTTCGCTCTGCGCCTCACGGGCCTCGCTCAATCAACTTGCCACCCTCGGCGATCCGAGCCCCCATCAAGGTCGCCGAGAAGTACCTCCGCATCGCACGTGGCGGTATAAACAATTGGTTATTTCCATGGAAACCCTGCTCGACATCTCCACCCTCTCCGTCGAGGAGATCACTGGCCGACTTCTGGCGTCGGAGGACGATCCCGAGCCGCCTCCAGCCCAGAGCGGGGGCAAGCTATACCTCACGGAGGAGCAATGGCTGGAGCGGTACAAGCGTATGAGCGGAGAGCCCTCGACCGGCGGCAGCTTTACAACGCGGCAAGCGCCGCGGTCCAAAAGGGAAACCACGCGGTGGCGGGAACGCGGATGTGCGGGAAGGGTCCAGCCCGGCGTCGACCCACAACGGCGACAAATGTCGCTACTGTGGCAAAATTGGCCACTGGGCCAAGGAGTGCAGGAGCAGGAAGAGGGACGAGCAGGCCCACGTGGCCCACGTGGCCCGAGACGACGAGCCCAGCCTCCTCTTGATCCAAGACGGCACCATCCTCACCAAATCGCCACCACCGCTACCAGAGCTCACCGTGCAGGCCCCGGCAGGCCATGCCGGCCAAGCTGCCCTCAATCCGGGGGCACCTGCACCTCATGCGGCACCTCATCCACAGCCACTGTCTAAGCATGTTGAGCTGGTGGAGAGCAAGGTGTTCGCGGCGCTCGACGGTGAGGAGGACCGCGACTCCAAGCGATGGATCTTCGACACTGGGCCACCAACCCCATGACAGGGTCCCGGGCAGCGTTCTCCGACCTCGACACAGGCATCACCGGCTCTGTGCGATTCGGAGACGGATCTATGGTCCGGATCGAGGGATGCGGAACCGTGCTCTTCGCATGCAAGAACGGCGAGCACCGGACCCTTCCCAATACCTACTTCATCCCGCGCCTCACCGCCAACATCGTCAGCTGCGGTCAACTGGACGAAGGTGGGTTCCAAATCCTGATTGAGGACGAGATACTGTGGGTACGTGATGACCAGCGGCGCCTCCTCGCCAAGAACCACCGGAGCGCGGGTCGGCTGTACGTGCTCGACATCAACATTGCACGGCCAATCTGCCTTGCCTCGCGTGCCGGTGAGGACGCCTGGCGTTGGCACGCTAGGTTCGGCCATGTCAACTTCGCCGCATTGCGCAAGATGGGGCGTGAAGGCCTCGTTCGTGGCCTTCCCATGCTGTCCCAAGTGGAGCAGGTGTGCGAGGCTTGTCTCGCCGGCAAGCATCGTCGCGCACCGTTCCCGCACCAAGCACAGCGCCATTCCACCGAAGCACTCGAGCTGATCCACGGCGATCTTTGCGGCCCGATCAGCCCCGCGACACCGAGCGGGAACCGCTACTTCCTCCTCCTCGTCGACGACTACAGCCGGTTCATGTGGGTGGTGTTGCTGCCCACCAAAGACGCCGCACCAGACGCCATCAAGCGCATCCAAGCGGCGGCAGAGCGCAAGAGCGGCAAGCAGCTGCGCGCTCTACACACGGATCGCGGGGGAGGGTTCACGGTGGCAGACTTCAATAGATACTGCGCCGAGCTCGGAGTATGGCATGAGGTGACCGCGCCGTACGCACCACAGCAAAACGGCGTCGTCGAGCGGTGGAACTAGACGGTGGTCGGGACCGCCAGAAGCATGCTTAAAGCGAAGAGGCTCCCGGGCAAATTTTCGGGGGAGGCAATCACCACGGCGGTGTACATCCTCAACCGAACGACGACGAAGGGTACCAGCGGCAAGACCCCGTACGAGCTCTGGAATGGAAGTACGCCGGCAGTACATCACCTACGCACGTTCGGATGCGTCGCCCATGTCAAGGTTGTCAAGCCCAACCTCAAGAAGCTGGACGACCGCAGTCGGCCAATGATCTTCGCCGCCACGAACCCGGCTCCAAGGCATATCGGGTCCACGACCGGTGGCAGGCGAGTCCACATCACCGCGACGCGTCTTTGACGAAGAGGCGCGGTGGGAGTGGAGCGGTGATCAAGCGGCGGACGGCGGCGGTGAGTTCGCTCATCGAGTACACCATCGTGGTCCACCTGAGGTGGTGACCACGTTCAAAGAAGAACCTCGCGAGGATCGCGACGCCCCAACTCATACGCGACGCCATCATCGCCACGATCACCAACACGCGCGCAAGCCCGGAGGCGGGTCGCCCACACCGCACCGCACACGCCCGATCGAGTTCGCTTCACCGCCCGGCTAATGTGGAGGAGGCCTCGATGTCGAACACGATGACGACGCCCCGCTTTGCGCTTATCGACAACATTCTCGGTCCAACGACACCACCCGGGATGGCGCGCCGGGATCTGGACGAGGATCTGCTCCTAGCGTGCATCGACGAACCGACCACATTCGAGCAGGCTCAAGCGCACGAGTGATGGAGGACGGCCATGCTCGATGAAATGACATCGATCGAGTCGAACGGTACCTGGGAGCTCGTTGACCCACCACCGCGCCAACACCCAATTGGGCTCAAGTGGGTCTTCAAGACGAAGAAGGACGCCACGGGCATCGTCATCAAGCACAAAGCACGGCTTGTGGCAAAGGGGTACGTGCAACGTCAAGGGATCGACTACGATGAGGTTTTCGCGCCGGTGGCAAGGCTCGAGTCCGTCCGACTCTGGCACTCGCACTCGCGCGAGGGCTGGCGACCCATCACATGGACGTTAAATCGGCCTTCCTCAACGGGGAGCTGCGGGAGGAAGTCTATGTCGCCCAGCCACCGGGGTTCGTGGTCGTCGGCAAGGAGCGTAAGGTGCCGCGTCGATCAAGGCTCTCTACGGCCTCGCTAAGCCCGCGCGCGCATGGTACGCCAAGCCGACGCCTCTCGTGTCGCCGGGTTCCAATAGCAGCGTAACCAAGCATGCCGTGTATGTCCGCGGAGCGGGCACACACCGGTTACTCGTGGGTGTCTACGTCGACGACCTCGTCATCACTGGCGGTGACAACATCGAGCTCAAGCAGTTCAAGAAGGAGATGATGAACACATTCCAGATGAGTGATCTGGGGCTGCTCCACTACTACCTTAGCACGAGGTGAACCGACCGGGCGAGCATCACCATCAGTCAGGGTGCCTACGCGATGAAGATCTTGGAGGCAGCAGGGCTGGCAAACTGCAATGTCAGCATCACACCCATGGAGTCACGCCTCAAACTCAGTAAGTTGAGTTTCGACCCACCAGTTGATGCTACTGAATATAGGCGGATCGTGGGAGCTACGCTACCTGGTGAACACGAGACCAAATTTGGCGTACGCAGTGGGTTATGTCTCCCGGTTCATGGAGAAGCCCACCACCGATGTCGGGACCCGAATATGCAAATCCGGACCCTCTGTGTATACTGCACTAGTCCAGGATCACGCTAGTGCACACAGGTTTAACATCAGTAAATATCACAATCATACATAGCGGAAATATTATAAAAGACATCATATGATACATACTACTAGTTGAATGACCTTATGGTCCACTTACATGACTATGCCTCAAAAGGCTCAATAATATATTAAATCGCAATGAATGAAAACGTAGATAACCCTCAAGATACCACAGTAATCGACAAGGCTTGCGCCTAAACATTTGTCTCCTCCTCGAATCTTTCCTCCAAAGATTGATGTAGACTCTTCAACTGGTGATGTTATTCTTTGCAAGGGTGAGTACTTAAAGCACTCAACAAGTTGTGCATGTAATGCAATTCTACGCAACTATATGCAAGGCTTATTCCAAAGGATAAGCTATCATGGCTATTTTGCAACAAAGCAAAGATTTACTGAACAAATACAATAAATAGATTGTAAAGACGGTAAAACAAATAACAATAATGATAGATTCATCTTTTCTCAAGTAAACCAAGTTTCCAATCTTAAGTCAAATCCATCTTCCATATGGCATTCGCCATCCCAACCAAGTTGTTCATTTTAATTAAGCTAACCCTTAATCAGAATTCCGAGCATTGCTCAATACCGCGAGCACGGCTATCCGAATAGTTTCACACTCTGCAGAGGTTATGCACTTTACCCACACGACATGATCGTCTTTTGGTGCCATGCAATTAACACACTTCCTTTGGTGTGTCGGCGAAGAGATCATGACAAAGCCTTTACAATGCTCGCTTAATCCAAGACTACCCGCTAAGGTTTCAACACCGTGGGTCCGAAAACCACAACCAGGGCCCCCTCTTGCGCCATGTGAATTACACCATAACTCGAACTCACACCACCAAGATAGTACCAAAGTTAAGACATTGCAAATTAATCACTAGGTCGCCCATACTGCACATATGGTTGCATGATTGACTCAGTCAAAGGCTTGCAAGGTTAAGCCCTTAAAGTGATCGAGGCAAGACATCCACATACCCTCCGCCCATTGGGCCCACCTTGGCATACTCCCTTGTCACTTGCCCCAATCTAAATTATTATCACCCGCTTGGTTACTAAGCACCACGTGCCATCAACAATTCAACATCATTGCGTGACATGACTCGCCACAACAACTCAATCTCATCGTGTGATTCCACATGACACACAAGTTCTTAACATTGTTCCATATTCCATTAATCAAGATTAATTATCAATGATTCCGACACATGTGATGACGTGGCATGGCTAAGCAACTAATACGGACTAATCCTCCAATGTTGATCATAATTATTAACCAACTATATTGAACCAATCTAGGGTGACAATGGATCATGGCATACAATGACAAGGTAGGGTATAGATCAATCTGTATTTTAGCTAAGCCCAAACTAATTTGAAACAGTTGTATATTTGAAATATATGCAATAGCGTAAATCAAACATAGCAATTTTATAAACATGGGTTCAACATGATCAAAGCACAACTTGCCTTAGAATAGGTTCTGGTCTTGCTCTGAAACTTGATCTCGAGTTGTTGGATCTTCCTCCAAGCGCCGCACAATTCAACGCCTACGCGCATCAAAGAGAAAAGCAAATAAATACCAAAACAGAGAGCAATTGAACTCCAAAATCAAATAAAATTCACCATTAAATAGATATCAATTTTACAAATTTTTAGAAACTGGAATCACTCAAACCGAGTTACGATGCAAAAGATATAGCCTTTTAAAGTTTGAATAAATATCGAAAATACAGAAATTGGAAATTCGAATTTCTCGATTTATTTTTATATCAAAACCTGATTTATTGCATCATCGCGACGCCATCGCCACGGACCAATCACGAGCCGCCACGCCACCACGGTCCACGCACCGGTCCACGGTTTGATCTCGTCCACCGTGGACCCGGCCCACGCCTCTTCTGCACTGCGTGCGGCGACACGCCGCTACGCCGATCGCTCTGGCGCCGCCACGATCGCGCCGATTGCCGACGCGTGGCGTGATCGGAACCACCGTGGAAGATCGGACGGTCCCGGATGATGGCAACGACAAAGACTCACGTGGCTTAATCCGGCGCGTTCACGAAGATCGGACGGCCACGATCCAACGAGCGCGCGACGGCGAGGTCGGTGGCGCAGCTTACGGAGCCGAGGAAGAAGATGCTCGACGGCGAATAGCACCGAATAGGGCGCAACTCGAGCGGATCTGTAGAGCGGTTCGCCGGCAACACGACGAGATACACAACTACGGCGGAGACACACCGAGCGACTAGACGACGGGAGAAACCTTCGATTGCGGCAGACAACTTCGCGAGCAAGAACTCGATGACGGTTGGCTTTCGGTGACGGCGGCGACAAAGCGAGCGGCAAGGCGAATCTCGGGAGGTGGGCGGCTGTGCTTTTATAGCCCTCGGGAGGCGTGCGCAGCGCGGAAATCGGAGACGGTCTCGTGGCGGCGGCGGAGTCCGGCAGCAACACGGAGCGGCGACGTGGCCTCATCTCGCGCGTCCACGTGGCTTCAATCCGACGGCTCACATGCATCGGCGACGCGGCAACTCTTGATCGCCGATCAAATCCAACTACCGAGGCCAAAGGCGGCTAGGGTTTGGTGAGACGGGCCGCTGGCCGCCTGGCGCGGCCTCACGCGCAAGACAAGATTGGGCTTCGCCCAATACTGCTCCAAAGGATTTTAACACTTTATTAATTTAAATAATTCTAGAAATTCATTTAATTGGTTTTAGGCAAATAAATAATCAGGAAAAATCCAAGAAAATTCTCAAAAATACTTTGAGACATTCTGGACTCAAATAAAATATTTTTGGCAAAACTTTATTTTAACTTTGCATAAATTTAAATGGATTTGATTAAAAGGTCAATAAACTTAATTTAACATTATTTCAAATAAATCCAGAAAAATCCAAATAAATTCCCGAAAATCATAAATGCACAAATAACCAATAAAATAACATTTAAGCAAATTTTGGGATGTTACAAACCTCCCCCCTTAACAGAATCTCGACCCGAGATTCAGGGCTAACTAGAGAATAGGTTCGAGAATTCTGACTTCAAATCTTCTTCTCGCTCCCAAGTGGCTTTACTTTCAGAAAGATTGCTCCACTGAACTCTGCAAAAGCGAATAGACTTGTTTCTGGTCTCGCGTTCCATAACATCCAAAATTCTGACCGGTTGCTCTTCGTAAGTCAAGTCTTCTTGCAGCTCTATTGCATCCAATGGATTTGCTCATTGGCACTCGAGACATTTCTTAAGCTGCGACACATGAAACACGTCGTGCACTTCTGCCAAGGACTGAGGCAACTCTAACTGATAAGCTACTTCTCCTCGACGGCTCAAAATTTTGAACGGGCCAACACATCTTGACGCAAGCTTCCCCTTAGCGTGAAACCTTTCGACACTTTTCAGAGGCGAACTTTGAGATACACAAAATTATCTGGCTCGAACCTCAAATCTTGACGACGGTCATCAGCGTAACTCTTCTGTCTTGACTGTGCTATCTTCAACCTCTCTCTGATCATTGCAACTTGACTTTCTGCCTCTTCGAGAATATCTGGCCCAAAAACCAAACGTTCTCCTGTTTCGTTCCAATTTAATGGAGTACGACAAGCACGTCCATACAACGCCTCAAATGGTGACATCTGCGGGCTAGCTTGATAACTATTATTGTAACTGAATTCTGCATATGGCAAACTTTTATCCCAAGATGTAGCATAAGCTAAAGCACAAGCTCTCAACATATCCTCTAAAATCTGATTTACTCTTTACTCCGACCATCCGTGCATGGGTGATATGTCAGATTGATATCCAGACGAGTTCCCATGGCTTCGTGCAACTTATTCCAGAATCTCGAGGTAAATTGGGTACCTCTGTCCGACACAATCTTCCTGGGCATTCCATGCAAACATACAATCCTTGACATGTACAACCGCTAGACGATCTCTGAGTAAGTGGTCTTCACTGGAATAAAATGGGCGACCTTGGTTAGACGATCCACAATAACCCAAATGGAATCGTAACCTTTCTGAGTCTTAGGTAAACCGGTGATAAAGTCCATTCCGATTTCCTCCCACTTCTATTCCGGAATTTCAACTACCGCAATAAACCAATGGTCTTTGATGCATGGCTTTACTCTCGACATACGTCGATAAAGCAACATGCTCACCTACTTCACGCTCATATTAGGCCACCAAAATCTTTCTTTCAAATCCTGGTACATCTTAGCACTTCCTGGATGAATTGAATACTCAGAATCATGAGCTTCTTCCAAAATCAACTGTTTTAATCTCTTTCTTATTCAATACATAGCTTTGACCTTTAAACTGTGTGGTTCCTTGGTTATCCCTGGTAAAATCCTTAGCTAAGCCTTCATCCTTCTGACCCACTTCGATCTGATCTTCAAACATTGGCTTAACTTTCAAAGCCGCTATAAATCCTTGTGAAACCACTTCTAATTTCAACTTTTGAAACTCTTTGCACAATTTCTATTGATCACTTGATATTGGTGTATTGGTACTATGGCCTTTACGACTTAAGATATCGGATACCATATTAGCCTTACCAGGATGGTAACAGATCCCAGCCTTATAATACTTAATCACTCCAACCATCCTCTTCGTTTTATATCAAGGTCTGCACTTCGAACTCTTATGGTCTGTACCTATCCCCAATAATATAGTGACGCAATGACTTCAAAGCATGCACTACGGTAGCAATTTCCAATTCATGCGTAGTATAGTTCTCTTCATGTGGCCTCAATCGTCCCGACGATAGGCAACAACTTTACCTTTCTCGCATTAACACACATCCAAGATTTTGTCTTGAGGCATCATAGTATATATCACAACTGCGCTTGCACATCCGACCACACTAAGACAAAGCTATCGTCAAACGCTTCCTCAATCACGAAAACTCTTTTCGCACCGCGCGTCCATGCACACTTCTCCTACATGCCTAAGCGGTCTCTACCGCTCCCACGTAACATCGCTTTTGTTGGATCCACGATAACTCCTTTAGCAGACATCTTCTTGGCAAGAAATTCAACTTTCTCCTTCCAAAAGTCACATTTGCTAAGCTTAGCATACAGCCATGGGTCTAGCCATCTTTCCAACACTAATCCCAACTGTTCTGCATACTTTCCTTTTGACTTGAAGCAACAAAGACATCCCACCTATACACCATAACAGCTTGACCAATTTCCCATGGAACTCCGTTTGTCATGTCCATAAATTCTGAATGGCAATGATCATTCTAGCGAGACACTCTGTAACCTCATACTGGTCCATACTGCGTAGAAACTCTGACCTAAGAACATTCTCTCGCATGTTTCTCAACTAATGATAACTCGATCAAGATCTATTCTTGAGGACACTCCACTCCTTTTGATGAACAAACAAATTACGATCCCGGCAAATAATACTTACCCTTTTAATCATCACTTCATTAAATGCTCGACGGTCGATACACCTTTCTAGCAACTCTTCTATGCGCTTCTTCATCTCAACTAGCTCATCAATAGGCATTCGATGAGGTCTCTTTACTTTTGGCGCTGCATCAGGACTAACTCCATCACACACTTGATCTCTCGATCCGTGGGATCCTTCAAACACATCTTGATACTCTCTAACAACCGATACCCTTCAAAGTCGATAACTTCCACACTATTGACCTTCACCGCCAACACGAACCGTAGTCATTTGAAATTCCATTTTCCCGCTTTCAGGGCTTTTAGCTGACCCACTTCTTTAACCAAACTCCAGGACAGCCTTATGTCCGAACGACCAATTCATTTCAAGAGTAGCATCTCGGGTTTGATATCCAATATCGCTCACTAAAAACTTTTCTCCAGCTTAACTCCATCACATTCTAGGTTAGATCAAGCAATAGCGTACTTTCTGACCATGATAATTCCTCGAGCTGACAATCTTTACAAACACCTCTGAACTGATCATCGTTGCACACGCAACATCTTCAAGTGAACCGTCAACATAGGGGAATACTCAGAAACATCCTTTATCATTAATGCTTTTATTCCAACACTTCGCATATCAACCTCTCAACCATCTTTACTTTATTTATTTAGGCACGAAAATCTTTACATGGAATTCACCTCTAGTCACTTTTCTTTTACAAACGAGGGTATGACACTTGCATAGGCTAAAATCATCGATCTAAACTTCCTCGATTGGTATTGGCGCCAAGTTTTTGATCGAATGCAATTGAGATTGACTTGCACTGGTGCGATCACTTCCTTATGAGGGCAATTGTTAGCAAAATGCCCAGGCTTGTTGCAGGTGTAACAAAGCTTAGGTCCACCTCTCTTCCTTGAGCATTTGTCGACTAAGGCAGTGTCTTCATTCAGATGCCTCTTCTTCAACTGATTCTCCGTACAAACTTCTCTTGCGACTTTACTGCTCACTCTTGGCGTTATGAACTTGACTGAGGTAACTTCTGGAAGGACCGCGTCAGTAGGAGACTCTAGATTCTTTCGCGGGCATTTCTTAACAAAATGGCCTTCCTCATGACAGTTTATAACACACCCGTGTTCGCTGTTGTGCACCTACGGTACATTGTTGTCTTCTTGTTGCGCCGAATCTGGTTGCTTCATAGGGCATTCACTAGCCCAATGGCCTTCTTCATCGCACAGGAAACATGCTGTTGGTGACTGCCAATTACTTCTTTCTTGATGAGGGTCAACAGGATTAAGGTATTGTGTCCTTAGCTCTTCGAGTGGCACCACTTTTGCAATGACGCTCCGCCTCTTCTTGACGACTCGAGCAACTACGGCTCAAGATTCTTTTGCGATCTTTGAATTACAGCGGTGACTATTGGATTCAGAGGACATTGAGTCGACCATGATCTCGGCCTTCACAAAGGTAACATGTGATGTCACTCATAGGACATTCTCCCGAGAATGACTTCCTTCACACTGGAGCAATTAATCGCATGCTCGTCGGTATGTCCTATCTCTCCACAAATAATGCACGCACGATCTTCCGATTTGTTTGGTTGATGACTTCGAGAGCAACTCTTAGATGTTGAACAAGGTGCAAGAATAGTATTCGCTCCGTATTTATCGTGACCATACTGTCTCTAGGTGAAGCAAAGAGATTACGAAAAGCAACAACAAATTCATTCCAAGTGATACTCGCGGGGCTTCATGAGCAACACAATATTTCTTCCACCATTCAAAGAATGATTCCTTGTAATCGATAAGAAGCATACAGACTTTCTCATCGTCTTCACACCGAGCAATGAGCAGCTTCCTCTCAATGGTCTTGAGCCAATCATCTACTTCGAGGGTAACTCATTTCGAAACGTCGGCGGACGAGTCCTTATGAATTCGATAACCTTAAGTAGGAACGAAAATCATTGGTAGCGACTTGGGACACTTGGTTGACATTAGTTGGGTCACCATATTCTGATCCGCTTCATCATTGCATGCATCAATTGAGTCCGAGCACCAAGAACTCTCTCAAACTCTGCATATCCATCTCAGATCGACGGTTGAAGAACTAATCCACTATTGAGATTCTCCTTGGATTGATTTTCACGCCATCGATTATGTTGTTTCCACGAATCAACCTCTCGCTTGATTGCTTCACTTGGAATAGGGAAGAGGAAAATAGCATAGGTAAGAAGCAGAATCCTAAAGCGGGGAGATAGGTTTAACCCAATAACTTAAGCAAACAATATTAATAACTTGGTATGGTTGCTTGTATAAGCCTAAAAGCTCGCAACACATAACGCACACTCAAAGAATCAAGGAAGAACCAATTCAACCTATACACACAAAACTACCGCCTCAGGGTAACACTTCTATCTTAAGCTGACGCGACTCCACACCGAGTCCCAACTAACTACTCAAGCATAGATCTTCTAGCTCTTGAACGCTTCATGGATCTACTCCTTCCTTGAGCACGATGATCCCCTTCTTCATGATTTCCGTGGTTGACAAAGAAGCACTTGATACTTTCTTCTATGATGTGGCACGTCAAATACCAAGACAACTCATATAAGGTTTTTAACTCGATCCAGCAAGGGAGAGAGAAAGAAATTCAGTAGGGGAAAAGAGAGAAATTTTGACTAGGGAAGGAATAGAAGAATAAGATAAGTTAAGAACATATTATTCTTCCAAGTTAATTCTTTTCTTTTAGAAAATAATTTTGAAGTTCCTATAGAGACGACCAGACTATCTAGGGTCAAGGCCTACAGTCAGTATGGCTCTGATACCACTTCTGTCGGGACCCGAATATGCAAATCCAGACCCTCTGTGTATACTGCACTAGTCCAGGATCACGCTAGTGCACACAGTTTAACATCAGTAAATATCACAATCATACATAGCGGAAATATTATAAAAGACATCATATGATACATACTACTAGTTGAATGACCTTATGGTCCACTTACATGACTATGCCTCAAAAGGTGAATAATATATTAAATCGCAAATGAATGAAAACGTAGATAACCCTCAAGATACCACAGTAAGCGACAAGGCTTGCGCCTAAACATTTGTCTCCTCCTCGAATCTTTCCTCCAAAGATTGATGTAGACTCTTCAACTGGTGATGTTATTGTTGGCAAGGGTGAGTACTTAAAGCACTCAACAAGTTGTGCATGTAATGCAATTCTACGCAACTATATGCAAGGCTTATTCCAAAGGATAAGCTATCATGGCTATTTTGCAACAAAGCAAAGATTTACTTAACAAATACAATAAATAGATTGTAAAGACGGTAAAACAAATAACAATAATGATAGATTCATCTTTTCTCAAGTAAACCAAGTTTCCAATCTTAAGTCAAATCCCATCTTCCATATGGCATTCTGCCATCCCAACCAAGTTGTTCATTTTAATTAAGCTAACCCTTAATCAGAATTCCGAGCATTGCTCAATACCGCGAGCACGGCTATCCGAATAGTTTCACACTCTGCAGAGGTTATGCACTTTACCCACACGACATGATCGTCTTTTGGTGCCATGCAATTAACACACTTCCTTTGGTGTGTCGGCGAAGAGATCATGACAAAGCCTTTACAATGCTCTGGCTTAATCCAAGATTACCCGCTAAGGTTTCAACACCGTGGGTCCGAAAACCACAACCAGGGCCCCTCTTGCGCCATGTGAATTACACCATAACTCGAACTCACACCACCAAGATAGTACCAAAGTTAAGACATTGCAAATTAATCAGCTAGGCTGGCCCATACCAGACATATGGTTGCATGATTGACTCAGGTCAAAGGCTTGCAAGGTTAAGCCCTTAAAGTGATCAGGGCAAGACATCCACATACCCTCCGCCCATTGGGCCCACCTTGGCATACTCGCCCCTTGTCACTTGCCCCAATCTAAATTATTATCACCCAGTTGGTTACCAAGCACCACGTGCCATCAACAATTCAACATCATTGCGTGACATGACTCGCCACAACAACTCAATCTCATCGTGTGATTCCACATGACACACAAGTTCTTAACATTGTTCCATATTCCATTAATCAAGATTAATTATCAATGATTCCGACACATGTGATGACGTGGCATGGCTAAGCAACTAATACGGACTAATCCTCCAATGTTGATCATAATTATTAACCAACTATATTGAACCAATCTAGGGTGACAATGGATCATGGCATACAATGACAAGGTAGGGTATAGATCAATCTGTATTTTAGCTAAGCCCAAACTAATTTGAAACAATTGTATATTTGAAATATATGCAATAGCGTAAATCAAACATAGCAATTTTATAAACATGGGTTCAACATGATCAAAGCACAACTTGCCTTAGAATAGGTTCTGGTCTTGCTCAAAACTTGATCTCGAGTTGTTGGATCTTCCTCCAAGCGTCGCACAATTCAACGCCTACGCTGCATCAAAGAGAAAAGCAAATAAATACCAAAACAGAGAGCAATTGAACTCCAAAATCAAATAAAATTCACCATTAAATAGATATCAATTTTACAAATTTTTAGAAACTGGAATCACTCAAATCCGAGTTACGATGCAAAAGATATAGCCTTTTAAAGTTTGAATAAATATCAAAATACAGAAATTGGAAATTCGAATTTCGATTTATTTTATACTGAAAAACCTGATTTATTGCATCATCGCGACGTCACTGCCACCGGACCAATCACGAGCCGCCACGTCACCACGGTCCACAGACCCGGTCCACGGTTTGGATCTGGTCCACCGTGGACCCGGTCCACGTCTCTTCGGCACCCGTGCCGACACGCGGCACGCCGATCGGCTTACTCTGGCGCCCACGATCGCGCCGATTGCCGACGCGTGGCAGGATCGGAACCACCCGTGGAAGATCGGACGGTCCCGGATGATGGCAACGACAGCACTCACGTGGCTTAATCCGATGCGTTCACAGAAGATCGGACGGCCACGATCCAACGAGCGGCGCGACGGCGAGGTCGGTGGCGCAGCTTACCGGAGCCGAGGAAGAAGATGCTCTCGACGGCGGAATAGCACCGAATAGGGCGCAACTCAGAGCGGATCTGGTAGAGCGGTTCGCTGGCAACACGACGAGATACACAGCTACGGCGGAGACACACCGGAGCGACTAGACGACGGGGAGAAACCTTCGATTGCGGCGGCACAACTTCGGCGAGCAAGAACTCGATGACGGTTGGCTTCCGGGTGACGGCGAAGCGGCGACAGGTGCGGAGCAGCAAGGCGAATCTCGGGAGGTGGGCGGCTGTGCTTTTATAGCCCTCGGGAGGCGTGCGCAGCGCGGAAATCGGAGACGGTCTCGTGGCGGCGGCGGAGTCCGGCAGCAACACGGAGCGGCGACGTGGCCTCATCTCGCGCGTCCACGTGGCTTCAATCCGACGGCTCACATGCATCGGCGACGCGGGCAACTCTTGATCGCTCGATCAAATCCAACGGCTGAGGCCAAAGGCGGCTAGGGTTTGGTGAGACGGGCTGCTTTGGCCGCCCGAAGCGGGCCTCACGCGCACAGTATTGGGCTTCGGCCCAATACTGTTCCAAAAGGATTTTTAACACTTTATTAATTTAAATAATTCTAGAAATTCATTTAATTGGTTTTAGGCAAATAAATAATCAGGAAAAATCCAAGAAAATTCTCAAAAATACTTTGAGACATTCTGGACTCAAATAAAATATTTTTGGCAAAACTTTATTTTAACTTTGCATAAATTTAAATGGATTTGATTAAAAGGTCAATAAACTTAATTTAACATTATTTCAAATAAATCCAGAAAAATCCAAATAAATTCCCGAAAATCATAAATGCACAAATAACCAATAAAATAACATTTAAGCAAATTTTGGGATGTTACAACCGAGCACCTAGTGGCCGTTAAGCGCATATTGCGGTATGTCGCCGGGACAGTGCACTATGGCTGCCACTACCGGAGGAAGGAAGGAGGCGTTGCTCTTCTTGGCTACAGCGACAGCGATCATGGCGCAGACATCGACGGCCGCAAGAGCACCACCGGAGTCCTGTTCTTCCTCGGCGACAACATCATCACCTGGCAGTCCCAGAAGCAGAAGGTGGTGGCTCTGTCTAGCTGCGAAGCTGAGTACATTGCCGCCACGATCGCTGCTTGTCGAGGTTTATCGGCGCGCCTCCTGCGAGCTCAAGGGAGAGGAGGCCGACGCTGTCACACTCAAGATCGACAACCAGTCCACGATCCAGCTGAGTAAAAACCCTATCTTTCATGACCGCAGTAAACACATCGACGTCAAATACCACTACATCAGAGAGTGCGTCGAAGAAGGCAGGGTGAAGGTCGAGCCAATCAGCACCAAAGTTCAGCTGGCGGACATCCTGACAAAAGCTCTTGGGCGAGATCAGTTCGTGCAGCTGCGGTCCAAGCTCGGCCTCGTCGACATCAAGCAGGTGTGCAGGGCTTAGAGGGAGATTTGTTAGTTAAGCCTTGACACATGCACTTTCCATTCATGTTTTTTGCATGCATGGCAAGATTAGATCGTGCATGCCTTAATTCACGATTGACGCAGAAATTACTGCGATTCCTTTGCTTTGTAAGCTTTCTTTCCTTTGCATGCAAGCTCGTTTTCCCTCCTATAAATAGAGGACAAGAGGAATAAAAAAGCATCAAGTATTGCAGCACAAACTCAGTGTGTGTTTAGTGTCCAGCTCATGTGCACATTCGTGTTCTTGTGCAGAGGAGTTCATCCCCACCGGCGGCGTTCACCTGGGCGATCCAACAGTTGTGACAAAGGTGACAAGTGAATCATAATCACTGCCTAACCCTGCCAGTATATAGGTCACAGTCTCTTCTTCTTTGAGTGGATAGCCGATGGAGGCCATTGTATCTGCTAATCCTTTCATTTTATGAAAAATACTCGGTTATCAAAGTATCTTTCTTCTTCAGATTTGCTAGCTGCAATTTGATCTGCATAAGTCGTGCCCGCGACTGAGATGCAAACATTTGCTCCAGAGCGACCCAAACTTGAGCGGAGGTTGAGAGAAACAACACTTGAGCAAGAATTTCTTCAGTCAAGGATGACAATAAGGTAGAAAGAAAAAGTTGATCCTGTTGATACCATGCCAGGTACGCAGGATTTGGAATTTGTTGGTCGCCACCTTCTCCTCCAGCAATGGTGGCATCAGGGCAACGAATTGATCCATCTACATATCCCCAGAGCTCCTGACCCTGGAGATATGGAATCAGCTGTGCCTTCCAAAGAAGATGATTCGAACTGGTGAGCTTTACTGTGACGAAACTGTTGAAGGAAGGAGTTGGGAGAATTCCAGCAGAGGAAGAAGACAGGAAGGATGAAGTCATGGCACTGGAGGATTCAGAGGAGAATTGAGAGTTAGTTATTAAGGATAACTAAGCTCTGATACCATGTGAAACTTAAGGTTCGCCACAAGAAACCCAAATGGGTTCGAATAGTATTTATACTCAGGATCAACAGATTAGAAGTTGTTAAGATTACATAACAAAACAGAACAAATATAACATATACAGTCTGTTGAGATTATCAACAGAATTGTTGATATCGCTACAGTAAACAACAACAACCGAATCTCTGAAACTGGTATCGAGTCAGTTGAGAATGAAGTACTGAAAGCTTATCT
The DNA here is from genome assembly GCA_036346275.1 of Otatea glauca. NCBI lineage: Eukaryota > Viridiplantae > Streptophyta > Magnoliopsida > Poales > Poaceae > Otatea > Otatea glauca. The sequence continues at coordinate 54,045,318 of CM070723.1, forward strand.
GAATCTGAACTACTTCTTTCAACAGTATGGGCCTGTTTGGGAGAACGGTTGTTTTTCTGAAAATCTATTTTTTTTTAGCTTTCTGAGCTGAAAAGCGGCTGTAGCTTTTTATAAAAGACCGCTCAATAAATAGCTAATTTCCCTCAGCAATAAGCTGCAAAAGCAGGTCTAACCTAACTTTTAGCTTTTGATTTTTGTTAGTTATATATGGCTTAAGCCACTCAAAAGTTGAGCTGTTTTGAAGGGTTTACTGGCTTTTCAAAAGATGAAGTTGGCTTTAAGCCTTCTAAACAGGTTATATATATCCTTTTCTTTTGAAACAGAGGGTACTATTATTAGAAACTAACAAATTCTATAAAAGAATTCACAGTAATTATTAGTATCGTAAAAGAGCTCTAGTTTTAATAGGGAGTTTAGTCTTCCACAAGAATTTATGTGGGAAGCCACCACCCTGCACTCAAAAAGCTTATGAAAAGATTTGACAGTAAATTTGCCATGAGAATTAAACATCCATTGCACAGTATCATTATTATCATTAAGTATGGCTCCAGCACGATCCTACTGAAGTTCTTGGAAAAAAATATCTACTGAAGTCTTATCCACATATTTTCGGTGACCCCACAAAGTGGCTAAATTTTAACTTACCCCAACTCCCATCAATCAGATCAGCCACTGTGATGGTTTAACTGAAGGTGATTTCATATAGATTGGGATGTTTATGAGTCAGTCAACTATTCCCAAGTCAAATGTATTCTCAAAATCTGGTTCTTTCCCCCTTTCCAACTATGCTTTTACATTAAGTATAAAAACGCTTTCTTAATGTATACTTACTATTATACCGGAGAGGATTGCAGGCCAACCACGCGCGCCACATCATATTTTTCACGAAAAGGTTCTCCGAAAATTCAAAATTACGTTTAGGTCCTCCGGTCTATTTTTAATAGATAGAACCCGAAAAAATGAAATTACGTTTAGGTCCCTCTTTGGTTTATGTTCAGATTCTCACGACGGTTTTTAGAAGAATGGACCCGAAAAAAAACAAAATTACATTTGGGTCCCAAGAAATCGGTTTTTAACATGTTGGACTCGAAGAAAAATGAAAATACATTTAGGTCCCTCGGCGGTTTTCTTCCTTAAAAAAAATAGATTCGCCAACGGTTTATTATAATCCACAGATTAACTGATGGGTCCTAGCGACCTTGTTTTTAAAAAAAAATAAAACTAAAATTACGTAAAAAACAAAATTATGTTTAGGTCCCTCCACGGTTTTCTCCTAAAACAATTCCACAGATTCACCGACGGCTCTAGCAGCCTATTTTAAAAAAATACCAGAAAACCAAAATTACGCAATTTTTTCATAAATATCCATCGGACCAAGAAAATCGGTTTTTAGCATATTGGGCCCGAAGAAAAACGAAAATACGTTTAGGTCCCTCCGCCGTTTTCTCCTAAACAAACTACAGATTCGCCGATGGTTTATAGTAGTCGATAGATTCGTCGACGGGTCCTAGCGATCCACTATTTAAAAAAAACAAGAAAACCGAAATTACGTTTAGGTCCCTCTGCAGTTTTCTCTCAAAAAATCCTACAGATTCGCCGACAGCTCCTAGCAGCCCATTTTTTTTAAAAAAAATCCAGAGAACCGAAATTATGCAATTTATTACAGAAATATCCGTCGGACCAAATTTCGCACGGCGCAGCGACATGTGACCGAATTTCCCAAATTTCACACCGCACAGCGTCGCGCGACGAAATTTCGCACGACGCAGCGTAACGCATGACCTTGGTTAGTTTTCATTAACCCTGACCAAAATTGAGAATCACCAATTTTGCAGCCCACCTGAGTGATTGTTTTTTAATTCAAGTATTTCTTCCTAAGCATTTCTTGCCAAAGTTGGGAGGTATGGGAGGTACTTCTATGTATTATTTTTTGAAATTTGCGTAAATATTAAAGTATGAATTAAAGTTAGACGATGAATACTTACTGAGCAGTGCTTCAATACTTTCCTTCCCAATACAAGTTGCACAAATCTTGAAGCAAGCGAAGGGGTAAATAATCACCATCTACCATTCATTCATGCTTTAATATTTGTGCAACTGTTAAAAGGAAAAGCATGGAAGCACCTCTCATACTTACTCTTCGCTTGTTTCGAAATTTGTACAACTTATATATTGATAGGTGATTAATGGAAGCACTACTCAAGTCGTATATAGTTTATATACAGCTCGAACTGGCTCATTACATTTCCATGATCTAAAAATTGGGGTATTAGTTCTGTACTTCATTGAACTGATCCGCTAGCTAGTAAGAAACAGACTACTTACACAGCCTCGAATCGCTAGTGCGGTTCTGCATTTCCTTTTCCTTCTGAATCCAGTCCATGATCGAGCCCTGCAGCCGGGCAGGCGCATGTGCAGCCCATGAGTTGAGGAATTCGGTGACGGCAATTGTCCGTCTCTCCGCCTTCTCCTCTTGTCTTTGCAACAGCTTTCGAACGGTTGTCTGCTCAACCTGAAGGTATGCGCTGCCATGTCTGGACTTCCAGAGCATCTGATACGCCGTCGCTCCGGCGTTCCAGCGAAGGCAATCTATCGCCTTTGGCAGCACAATCTCTCCCAGCTGTTCCAAGGTAATGTTTGTACACAATCCATGTTGTTTCCCACCGTTAATAATCTCTGTGGCAACACCCCCGACGGCAGGCAGCAAGTCCTCTGAAGAAGCATGGGGCGAGAAGAGGAGTCCAAGTTTCAGATACGGAAAGACTTTCTGCAGGTAACTTGTTTTGCCTTTGATGATTGTCCTCCGTGTATTGCACCTAGCAGGCAGTGGGATGTAGCCCTGCAAATACATTTCGATAACTGGTTCCAGAGAAATACATGGCAACAATTCTGATGGGCTTGCATTGCTACTACCACAGGGCTGCTTGTACTGGTCATGTTGCTTGCAGCATAGTGGGTTTGGGCGAAACCACTGAGTAAAAACACCGTGAATATTGTTCCAATGATGTTTACGGTTACAATCAACATATGGCACCCAGTACAAGTCTTGCGTAGGCAGCTGAGTGAGCTTCATCGTAACAGTTTCTGCTGTAGACTTGAAGTGAGGTGTATAAAACAACTCCAAGCATTTGATTGCAATCCCAACTATATCCGTGCTCTCCGAAAGTTGTAAGGTGAGACCAAGGAGGAAATTATTCTCTGGTGCATCACCGTCTTTGTGGATAAAGAGCAGCCTGCCCTCTATTCCGTGCTCGGCGGTGTGGAATGGCCGTAGAAAAAACAGATGGTGTTGGTTTCCCCTTGCAAATTTACACTCTGTTGTTTTGCCTGCAAGAAGGTGCCTTACAAGAGGGTCGAAGAACAGGTATTGCCGCGGTGTGCCACCATGCTCCAAGAATCTCAAAAAATCACAAGCAGAATCTGCGAACCACTCGAATCTTCGGACAACGCATCTACTGGACTCATAGTTACTACTACCGCTAAAAAAAGAGGAGATGAATGACTTGGTAGTGTGAGCGATCCGTTTAGGGAAGGAGGACTTCTTTACCTCCTGCTCCATCTCTTCTTCTTTCAGGATTCGTTGCTTGCATTTGCGTAGTGTGTCATCGCACTCCTGGGCAGCACGCTTCAGCTTGCTCCGCCAACGCAGCAACGCCGACGCGTCGTTGATCTTCCACTTGTCGGATGTCTCGAGTGCGGCCTCCAACTTGATGTGCGCCATCTCCAGCCTCTCCACGTTCTCCTTTTCATTTGATTTGTACTCGTACTTGTCGATCATACCAGAAACGATCTGGTTAACCGTCTCCTGGACTACTGCAGAACTGACAGTGTCCGCCATTAGGATTCAGCAATCTGTAGATACCTTGCACGCTCTGCAAAAAGAAAAATAGTAGGTCACTCAACCTGATCAAGTTCAACCTGGCCGAGTTGAATTAGTAGTAGCTGAGATTGTAGGAAGGAAGTTTAATTGGGATGATAGTGGACAGAGACGAGTTGGTGTAGGTGCATGGCTGTAAGAATACACAACGGTTGTGACAGAATTGCATGACACCGGTGAATGACTGCTGTATATAGAGAGATTTTGGAGGGGGGACGCCGAGGAAAGTGTCAGAGTGGTGAGGACGTAGAAGAAGATGACGGACTCTCTACGTCCAGGACATTAAATTGTGGAGGAAAAGGCAACCAAGTCAATAGAGGACTAGCAGCTTATACGTCCATGCTCGACCGCGGTTGGCAGAACGAGGAAGCTAGGCATGAAATGGCTGGCCACACATCAAAAGGCATCCACACCACAAACACTGGACCAGAAATACGTACTCCACTTAGTTAACAAGGAACCTTTTTTCTGGACCAAAAATTAGAAGTTAAAATACATGGAAGTGCTTCTCCGGGTAAAAAGGGGGCATTATTCATTAATTAATTTCATTATTTGTTGGTTGAATTTTGTGCTAAAACTTCATTAAGTAAATAAATAAAGGAAGGAAGTATATGCGATATTGCGGAGCTACTAAAAGTGCATATCACGAGGACCCGAGCATAGCTCGATTGGCATGGACGCCAGTGAGTGCCCAGCTTGCCCACGTTCGACTCTATGGACACGCACGATCACAATTTTTTTTAAAATATGTACACACATCCATACGCGTCAGTGTGACATCGTGTGTGAGTGTGGTAGGTAGATTGCGTGCGTGCTTGTACCCTAAAGAAAAGGTGCATATCATCACATGTTAGTCAATTTTGACCGAAACGTGACATTAATGTATGATGGCTTATGCATGTATCATCATACTTGAGCTTAAAGAAGAAGGAGCAAAACAAAATGAGTCCTGCTGTACCTCTGTTACAACGGGAGAAGTTTAATCTTAAAGAAAAAGATGCAAAAGCAAACTAAATCCTTCTGTACCTCTATTACAATGGGAGAAGATAATATAGAAGATCTCTCGAGTAATAAAAAAAAGAGGGAGGAAGTGAAAAAGGCAGTAAGTATGCGATATCAGTGCGTCTCGTGTATGATTAATTTCTTGGCCAGTTATTTTCGCCAAGTTTAGTTTGTGGCGTTTCGCGCACCAACTACACTTGATAGGGGCATTTGTTTGACAAAATTCATTAAATAAAAAATAAATGAATAAAGTTAAATGCAGCGGCCCATATTTCAATTTCAATCTATTGAGTTGCACGGGTAGACTCCCTCAGGCTTAAGATGTAGAATAGAAGTAGACTGCAATTATTAGTTTTTAATTGCGCCAACCAGGTCTTGAACTCAAGACCTCTTAGCTCTGATACCATATTAAGTTGCATACACTAGTCAGTTCATTCAAAAGTTTAAGCTGATGAGGAAAGGTGGGTGATTCACTTATACTTCAACACAATCAATAATACGCCACATAAGAATAGCATGTGGCGTATAAAATTATCTAAAGTAAGATTATGATATGCAGGTCCGCCTATCTCAAATCATCCATATACTAAGGCCCTGTTTGGTAGAGCTCCGGATTCTAGCTCCACCTCGAATCTGAATCTTGTAGGCTAAAATAAATAGAATTAAGTTTATATTTTTAGTCTAAAATTAAATAAAATGACATATCTAAACACTCTTAATATACCCATAGATCCAGCTTCACAGATCTGTGAAGCTACAAATACCCAGCTCCACTAGATCTATGAATCTGGTGGAGCTAGAGCCGTACCAAACACGCCCTAAACTTGGTGGACTTCCAGCCACCACATTCATTTGAGTCGGGAGTGAGCCGGCTCGGCTCGTGGCTCGAGCCGGGCCGGGGAAAAAAAATTTTCGTTCGGGTCCTTTTTGTGAAAAAAAATTATATTTAGATTCTTTTTTGAAAAAAACGTTACGGTTAGATCCTTCTTTTGTGAAAGAAAAATATATTACGCTTATGCCTTTTTTGCGTTTTTGAGCCTCGCGCTTAGGTCCTTCTTCGGAAAATCAAAATTACGTTTCTGTCCTTTTTCGAAAAAAAAACACGGTTATGTCCTTTTCATCGGAAAAAACTATATATACTACGATTAGGTCCTTTTTCTATTTTTTTAGCGTTCCGTTTAGGTTCTTTTTCGAAAAAAAACCCGTTCAGGTCCTTTTTCGCCGAATAAATGTGAAAAAACACGATTACGTTCGTATCCTTTCAGACGTTTCGCGTGTTTCCTTGATTTTCTCGCGTGAGAAGCGGCAATCGCACGTTTTCTCGATTTTCTCGCGTGTGGAGCGATGGTCACGACGTGGCACGCCACGGTCAATTATCTAGTATTTTTCTATACATAGTCTATTCAATGTTAGCCTCATTTAAAAGGATTTGTCGCGAGGAGCACAAAGGCTCAAATGGATGGCTGACACTCCATTTAAAACATACCGTGTTGAGAAGATTGGTGATCAAAGAAGTAGAAAACAAAAGAAAAAACAAACTGGCTGCTCGTCAGCACTTTGCACGCCGTACACATGCAAATCGGCTGCCGGCTTTGGGCCTGCAAGTCGATTGATTGGGCGGTAAAGTCAAATCACGTAATGGCTGATTGTTAGAGATAAGAGTCGCATGCGTGAAACCATCGGTTTTCAAGTGAACCTTGCTTGCACAAGACTGTCAATTCCAAGACTTTGACTATTACATAGTTATAAGTAAGTGGATCTTGCTGTGCTAGGTGTAGCTCAATCCGGGGCGGGTATACACTGTAAAAACGGCATATTAAAAGTGTTGAAAAGCTTTTTCTTGCAGACTTTGACTTCTTGGTGGGGATTGTTGGAATTAATCCTGAATTAATTCAATAGAAGAATTCAAAGGGGTGTTGAGTTGAGTGTATAGTCTTTAATACCATATTGCTTAGCTAGGTGGTGTGCAACCAACTTATAAGGGGAGTTCATGTATGGACTCTGATATGAGTTAATGGTAAGACTAGAGGTACACATGGTTGGCTATACTAGGCTATGTACACACACGCACGTGTCGACGCGCGACCGTAATCGAGATTGAGATGAGCTAAGTGTGCTTAATCTTTTGCCATGTGTACCAGATATGCCGCATCACCTTAGACCACGACTGTTGACGTGGCGCCGCGGACTCAGAGAGACGCACGTTTTTGTGCGGTTAGTCCATTCGCTCGCATTGCGAGATTCCAGGGGGCGGTTTCTGGAATCGTGGCAGTTGGTTTTGGTAGTCTGAGATTTCGCGAGACAGTTTCGGGTGATGCGCCTTCATATGGGAGACGTCTCTGTGCGTGGAAGGCAGCGACGAAGAAATCCAATCCAGTCTCATCTTTCTCTGGCGATCTCTGCATCTGCTTCTCAAGTCATCTAATCCCTTCGCCTGTCGTGCAACAGGCGTAAGGGAGAGCAGTGTCTCCGATCCGACGCCGGCCTCTTGACACCCTGTACGGGAGACCGGCGATCAGGTTTCTGGGAAGCGCCGTACCGCGCGACTGCTCGTCTTCATCTTCGATTATCGCATCGCTTCTGCGTAGCTTCCCGTTCTTCATCAAGCCCACAGTGAGTACTCAGGACTAAGTAGTTCTTGATCCAAGTGATTAGATCTATTGAGGATGCATGCTGCTATAATAGTTTTATTTAGATTTATAAATCTTTTGGCCTATCTAATATGTGTAGGTATGTTTTCTTTATTAACATATTATGTAAATCTACTAGTTGCTAGTAACCATGTTGTAGACGCAATATCTGACTTCAAGTTATTATTGCGTATCTTTGAAAGTAAATTAATGTTATGTCATGCTAATTTTCCAACAATGCATACAATTGGAGAACACGTTGCATGATCCAAACACCGGACACCATATCAGTTCCATCACATGTGACTGACACCACCAGATATCAAGCACATAATATCTGTGAGCCAAGACCGTAACGAAGTGGTCAAGGCTAGATAAGGACTTTGTTAACCTAAACAAACGCCATCTCAGCCTAGCATAAACTGCCTGTACCTCTACTCTTAAATCTTACTGCCCTCTTTTTGCTACTCTCCGTGTCTTGGATCTGCCCTTGCTTTCGGTGATTGGCTTCTGCAAAGTAACGAATGCCGGGCCATGTGCAGAGATCCGATCCATTCGATACTCCGTCAGCTCGGGATGTTGGATAATTAAAATAGTGGATTGCCTTTGCTCGTACCACCCGTCCTCCAACTCTCTCGATCGCAAATCTATCCCCTCGGCCTTGAACATGAGGTAGGATGATTGCTGCCAGCTCCAGAGGTGGCCAGTTCCTCGCAACGACGTTTCTGTCGGCTCTGTCAAGTGAGTTAATTTGCAAGTTATGCTCATCAAACGCTGGAATGTAGCCATGCAAACCCATCAAAATAACTTGTTCTGGGAATTTGTATGATAGTCCGGATGAAGAGATGCTGTTGTCGGCGCAATGACTACTGTGCGCATTTGGTCTGAAACATAATGGATCCGGGCGCCAAAGTCTGGTTGAGGTGTCCAGCAAATGTCGACTCGTCAGAGCTGAATGGAGAACGTCTTGTGCAGGCAGCTGAGCTAGTTCTCCCATTGCAACTTGGGCAAGAGGCTTCCACAGAGGTCCCAATGACTGCAGGCATTCAATGGCAATCCCAACCATGTCCGTGCTTTCCGAGAGTCGTAGCGCCAAGCCGAGGGTGAAACTTCTCTTTGTTGGCATCTTGAGATCTATGCTGCTGAACGATAACCATGCCTCCGCACCACGCCCTTCGGAACATGCGGGCTCTATACGAAGAAGAAGACGTCGGCTCCCTTGCACCTTTCTATATTGGAGAGTTTTGCCTTCTAGGAGTGGCCTGACGAGAGGGCTGATAAACCTGTAGTGCGCAAGTGAACAGCTAGCCTGACTCCACGTCTCTCACAAACTTGCCGGCCTTGTTCGCGTACCATTCGAATCTTTTGACATTGGAGCCGCCCAACTCATCGTTCTTCTGGCTAACCGAAGATGATACGAACGATTTCACAGCGTGAAAAAACCGCCAAGCGAGAGAGGAGGAGCGTGCTGTTACCCCTTGCTCGCCGTCGCCGCCCTCTTCTTCCAGCACCCGCAGCTTGCATCTGTGCAGCACATCGCCGCACTCCTCGTAGGCACGCTTGAACATCTTCCTGCGATCCAGCAACGAGGGGTCAATGATTGGCAGCTTGTTGGATATCTCGAGCGCGAACCCCAGTTCGGAGCGCGCCATCTCCAGCCTCTCGATGTTGTGAGCTCTGGACGCCTTCTCCTCGGGCTTGCTGAGCATGAAGGAGATGGCTCTGCTCACGGTCTCCTGAGCAACAGTTGAACCCACCATCTCCGCCATGAGGAAGATAACGACTCCTTGACCAAGGGGCCCCCTGCGTAAAAGAGCTCGCCCGTCTAACCTGCAGAGTCTGGAGACAAAGAACAACATCTGAGTGAGGTTACTAGCCGGGTAGTATTAGCTAGCTCACCATATATAGCACGTACTATCTATGTATCTCGCTCACCATATATAGCTGGGTCAAGCGCTCGAGCGTGTTAGCTGCCACCTGATGCAAGATGGTGATGTTGGAATCAGCCTGGATCAAATCCCACCCTTCTATGAACTTCAGAAGGAAAACAGAAATAGAACAAAGATCGACAAAGAGTTTTTGTGCTGCCACACCTTCGCGGCTTTTCTGTTTTCTCATCTTCACTTATATAAGCTATTGATTACAGATAACTATAGATCACAACTACCAATGAAACAAAATTGTATGAATCAGTAGAACGAGACAGGGCATCTAGCTGGCAAGGATTAAGCACTAGTTATATATGGTTTGTACGTGCAGCTGAAATGCTTCTGTCTGAGTCACCGACCATGAAAAAGGAGGATCGAGAAGAATATAGGCGGGGAACTAGCGAGGAAATAGCGGGGGATATTTTCAAGAAACACGTCTTAATTTGCAACTAACATCGATCGAGATGTATAAGGAATGTTCCAGGATGCTGCTCGATCCAATCCATGGGAACTTACCGATCGACTGATCCCCTCCGAGTTTGGATACTCCACGCCGCTAGTTGCTCATAGACTGACTGGACAGGAGAGCAGGGTTATAAGGGTTTACAGAGGTGATACGTTCGCGATGATGGTGAGGCAGAAGCAGAGGGGGAAGTGGCAGGGCAACTTGGCTGGTGGCGTCAACGTGCGTGCAGTGCACAAGCACCACACGGACATGTAATAGAGGAAGAAAATCAAGGGATAGTACTGTTACCAACCTGCTGCAAGATGGCGCGGGCATTCGTGCATTCATATCAGATTGAAAAAATATCACACAAATCAGGCCCAATAATTACGCTTCCTTCACAACTTCACATCTGTCTGGTGGAGAGGAGTGGAGCTAACTGACATTTTCGTAAGGAAGATTAGACAGCTGGAAGCATCAAGGAAGCTGCACACTGATTTGTATCCATTCAACTGTTTCGAGCTGATAATCAACTTACTTGGTGAGCATGACAATTATGTTTTTCTTCCTCTATTACCACATAGATGGAGTAATATCGACCAAGAATAATACTACTAAAGTTTCATCCCGCATACAGTCATGGTGCTGTTATTTACCTAGTACTTACGTATCGCGAGCACCCAACCTTCACGGACCAGCTTCGCCAAGAGAGGGGGTAGAACTCCTTGGCGAGTCCCACATGTTCGTCTTGCCGGTGACACTGCGCAGCTTGAAGCGCCGCTCCTCTTCGCCCTCGTCCAACCGAACCACGGGGTACAAGATGTTGGGATTATTCAACATAAACTCGCGGACTCAACTCACAAGAGCACCTGGATACTGTTGGGATTGGATAAAGGATCAAATACACGATCGAGAAGTCCTGCTGACCTTCCTCATTAGTGCACTTGTGGTAATACCACCTCCGCACCAAATTGCAGTTCCACTTAGAGGTGGGCGTCGTGCTATGTCTAACCGGTCTAGCACGGATCTATCGTGCTTCGTGTCTGAACCGTGTCCGACCGCGACGGCCCGTTGTGACTGTCGTGCCGTACCATATCGATCCGGTTTGCCTTCAGCGAGCCTAGGTACAACCCATTTGTGCTTCGTGCCGTGCTGGTCCAGATCCGGCCTATTTGCACTATTGCGACTAGAGGAAAGGAGCCGAAGGTATATAGAGTTGAGGCAGTGGATACAAATATTATAGGAAAAATAACTAAAGTTTATTTATTCTTAAACAGTTACACGGAGCGAGGGGGGTGTACTGAACACGAACGAGAGAGGGGTCAATGGGCGAGAAAAAGAGTGAGAGAGGAAGGCGAGAGAGGGAGAGATTGAGAGAGGCGGATGAGAGAGGGAGAGATTGAGAGAGATGAGCAAGAGAGAGAGCTGAGAGAGTCTCAATTTCTCTTAGCTCTCTCTCCTCTTGCTCATATCTCTCAAGTGTCAGCAGCGGGGGTGACGTCTATACTGCTGGGTGTGTCCATAGCACTCATACTCTACAGGTCGGTGACCTTCATGCTGGGCTTTTTACTCATGCTCTGGGTCATCGGTCCGGCGCAACCCGTGCTATAGTGTCGTGTCACGGGTCATGTCAAACTGTATCACCCATCGTGTCTAGTTCTCGGGCCCAGCACGATCCGTGCTATAATATCGTGCTGGCTCGACACGACCCATTTCATATTGTGCTAGACTTTAGATCAAGCTGTGTTGTTGTGCCTCGGGTCAATCAAAAAAGCCTGACGAGTGTTCACGTCTAGTCCCACTTCGTGCAGATGGAGTTGGTGCGGAAGTCGCTCGATCTCGTCAGCCGAACCCGAAAGTAAATCACACTGGCGAAATTGATGTTCTCCCTGTCTGCCAACTTCTTAGTCTGGGGCGGGCGTCGTGAAGGAAGGCGAACAGAGGGGCCTACCCAGAGCTGTCCAACGGGCGCCAAGACGCAAGACGGCCCGCTTAAAATGGGCACGGCCCGTTTAGGCCCGGCCAGAACGGCGGGCGTCTTGCAGTTGCCACGCGTCGAACCTCCGCCCGCACGCACGACGTTTGAGACTTCGGGCCGTCTTGTCTCGCCCCGTCCTTCAGCAGACCAAACGGGCGGGTCGGCCCGTAGTCTGCTTAGCTCGAAAATTTGAAAAAATTAGAAAAAATAGAAAAATTAGAAAAATAGATAAAATATGGTAAAAATATGAAAAATTCAGAAAAATAGGAAAATTTAGAATAATTAGAAAAACTCGAATGATGAACAAAAACTTTTAAATATATATATAAATTAAGAAAAAGCTAAACTACAAGATAAATTCTAAAATAAGACAAATAATTTGAATTAAATAATGAGCTTTATTGATGTTTGGTCATTCGTTAAAAACTTTGCCAAGTAAAACTCAACATGAGAAAACCTTGGCAAAGAAAAAGAGTACTGACCTATAGCTCAGTGATACAATAAAAAAGTGAAGATTACAATTATTCTTCCTCATTATCTAGATAAAGATTTTCGAACGTCTCTGCCAGCTCAGTATTTTCTGTAGTATGTTGAGCTCGTTGATTAGCTTGTTCCCAATCTTTCACAGTGAGAAGTATTTCCACCATCTCACTAGTCAGACTTGTTCTTCTCTCTTCGATTATTCTTCCGGATAGACTGAAAGCAGACTCCGAAGAAACCGTGGAGACAGGAACTGTTAACACATCCCGTGCTAGTATGGAAAGCACCGGATATGTTATCTTGTGCTCATGCCACCACTGCAAAATGTTGAACTCCTCTTCCTTCTCTTGGTAGTTGACAGTGTCGCTGTTGAGATAGGCAGCTAGCTCCCCACTACTTGATGTGTCCGCACTTGTCGTTGATGTAGTTGAACTCCTTGAGGAAGAGCCACCTGTACCCCATATCTTTCCCCACGCGGTTTTCTTCTTACCTGTTGTGGGTGCTGGTGGAGGTCGCTGCATGCGAACTCCAGCAAATTTCCGATCGTACTTATCATAAACTTCAGTTAAGTTAGCACGGACAGTTGAAAAATAACTAGAATAATCAGTACCTACCGCATCACTTAGAAGTGAGAGAACATTACCGAATCCCTGAATTTTAGCTCTAGGATCTAAAATAAATGCAAATGCATATAACATAGGAATTTCTTGCCAATATTTTAAAAATTTAGTTTTCATAGCATAAACAGCTTCCCGCAATATATTATCATTTTCGTAGCTCTTTAAGTGGGTAGCAATTTCTAAAATATGATGAACAATTAAAGGAGAGGTTGAATAATAAACTCCAGATAAAACAACAGTGGAATCAAAAAAAAGTTCTAAAAATGAAAGCAAGTATTTAGCAACATACCAATGTCGCTCTGTGAGTACCGGTTGACCATCCCGTGTACGACAGTGCGTGTTAATAAAAACAGAAAATGTGCTCTCATATGGTATAACATTCTTAAGCATCAAGTAAGTAGAGTTCCATCTAACAGGCATATCCAAACCAAACTTACGCGGACGTACATTCATTGCAATACAATAAGTTTTATATGCTGCTACTCGTTGATTAGAATGAATTAAGAAAGATATTGCAGTACGAAAAGGTTCAATATACTGATTTAACCTCTTTAAACCAGATTTAACTATAAGATTAATAATATGGCAAGCACAACGCTGATGTAATAAGAAAGATTCAAAGATATGAATTGAAAAGCGGAGTAAGTATGTTCATGGCGTAAGTATTTGCGAAGCATTATCTAATGTTATTGCAAAATCTTATCATTAAGTCCAAAATCTTCCACAACTTTTACAATACAATCAAGAATATTTTCACCAAGATGTGCTACATCAATTAATTTGAATCCTATGATTCTCTTTTCTAGTTGCCAATCATCGTTTACATAATGAGCAACTACACTAAGATAATCCTCTTTAGCTCTACCACTCCATATATCGATGTCAAAGACACGTAAAAGTACATGTACTAAATTTTTCTTTTAGCTTATTACACAATTATTATAATATTTAATCAAATCTCTAGTTGTTGTCTGTCTAGAAACTGCAGAAAATCTAGGATTATGAGCGGTCCTAATAAAGTTTTCAAACGCAGCTGACTCACCAAAGTTTAAAGGAAGATCTTGAGAAGCGATTAAACGACAAAGAGATTCACGAGCTACCTCAGGATTATAGTCCCGATTCGCATCGCATCTGCATCGGGGTTGTATTGTAGATGCGTCTGCCTCGAAGCCATTCCCGCTTTTTTTCTACAGCTGTCAGCATGCCTCTTCAAGTGCCCCGTTCCACCTGAAGATTTCGCAGTTAATTAATGCTTGCAATATTTACAAACAAAGATACCGATTTGGACGCGTCGCTTGATATCTCAAAAATCTGGTCGAAATCTTCCCAGACTCCCGATGTACTGCGTCTTGCTCTTTTCGCCCCGGTGCTTGCCGACGCAGTTGCACTTGTAGAGCCTGAAGATGGCACAGCTCCTGCAGCTTCTTCGCCATATGATGCAAGAAGCTCCTCGGGTGAAATACCGAAATCAGAAGCTGGGAACGACGGAAAATCCCCGGGCTCCATAAAGCAAACTATAAGAAATAATCACGCTATTAATACTAAAATATGATTGAAAATACTAACAAAATAAAATAATAAATCACAATTATCACCTTGATTTCTTGACAGAAGCCGAAAGCCGAATTTCGGATTTTTGACAAAACTATTTTTAATTTTGCCAAATTACCACTAAGAGCAAAAGAATTTCCACAAGAGAATGATTAGAAGAGAATGCAAGGTTGCTGGTGTAGAAATGAGGAGGGAGCAGCCACTATTTATAGGAAAAATTCGGATTTTTCTCAATTTTTCGAATTTTTATGAATTTTTAAATCAAGAACGGCTATAAACGGCTATTTTTTTAAACGGGTCTAAACGGGCGGACCGTGCCGTCGTGCGTCGGGCGGGCCGTTGCGTCTTGGGCGGGCCGTTGCGTCTTGGGCGGGCCGTCTTGCGCGTCTTGCGTCGCGCCGTCGTGCCTCCCCGCCCAAGCACGACACGGTGGGTTGGGCGCGCGCGTACTGGCCGCTTAGCGCCGGCCGTCGCGCGCGCGGCCGTGCTCACGATGCGGGCCCGTGCCGGCCCATTTGGCACGGCCCGTTTGGCTAGGTCTGGGCCTACCCTCGGGTGGCCTGACTGCATGGCCCACTCAAACACGGCCAGACGAGCGATCGCGTTGGCCGTCAATTTGGGAAGCTCCAGGTCGTACAACCGGAGCACCTTCGCCACAAACTTGGCGCAAGGAAGCACTACGTCGAAGTAGGCGATGAAGAGTTGAAGACCACCGTCTTGTCTCACGGGGATGCGGTTCCTCCTTGTCTAGACCTTTCCTGCACTTCCCCTAAGCGGCGCTGGACGCGGAGCCGGCGCCCTTTGCCGGGGTCACGTCGGGGCCAGAGGCACCGGCGGCGCCGCCGGCTCAGAACCCCTGCCCCCTCCGGCCTTTCTGGGCGGGGGGATCACTGGCGTCGGGGCGGATATGGAAAGGACGCAGCACCTGGGGATCCGTGCGGCTCCTGCGAGCCGGCGTCGCCACCGCAGCCGTACCCCGGAGGCGGAGCCGCCTTCTCCATTCACCCCCTCATTGTTGTATCCTCTGATTCTGCACCGCGGCCGCATGGTGGGTGTACTGGGCTGGGCGGGCGCGACCCAATTCCACGTAGGGTGGCCTAGTAGCCTACAAGATAAGGCCCAGCCTACGTGGCCCACACCTTTCTCCCTCACCTTCGCCTGTCGCCGCTGCCCTCCATGGCACCATGGCCGCACGCCGTGAACGGCGCTGCATCGGCGTCGTCGAGGTGGTGGTGGGCAGCCCACAACGTGAACCGCGGCGGTGGGCCAAGGACAAGGAGGCGGTTGTGCGCACGCGTGGAGGGAGTCTTTTAATTTAATTCTAAGCTGGACGGCGCCGGCGATGTGGGAGCGCGAGGACGAGGCGCTGCGGCAATGCGTGCATCAGCTCGGCCAATATATCAGCTCATCCCTGATCATCAAACACAGCTAGGTGCTGCACATACACGCTAATTCGTTTGGTGCAACATTTTTTTTACGAAGGAAAATTCTTTATTTGCCACTGAAAATTTAGCTACTTTTTAATAGACTATCGCAAAAAATTTCTTCCTTTTGTCGCTCTTCAATCTCAACTGTCATCCTTTATTTACCACCACTGTCACCTCCGATTAGTACCCCCTTAAAACATGTCAGTATTTTCTCAAAATACCCATCCTGCCGCTCGCCTCCGCTGGTGTGCTCTTCGCTGCTTCTTTGCTGCCTCTCCTCCAATAGGCCTAGTGTTTGCACCAAAATTTGGTAGATAGGGTCAAAATCGGCAGTCCAAGATCAACAAGATACGATTGGATAACGGATCAAGATATTTGGAAACAAAACAGGTTGTTAAGGAAAGCACCCTCCAAATAGAGGCCGATACGGATTCTATTCCTAACGTGTTGTACCAGACTCTATCGCCAATGGCTATAAAAGAGGTCTAGAGGTGATCGTAAAAGTCATCGAGCCAACCAACCAATTCACTTCTACTTTTCATCTACTTTTCCGTCGACTAAGAGTAGTTCTTGTAATTTAGTCTTTGTAATTCGATCTCGATCAATAAAGTTGCGCATCGCCGATTGTTGATCTTCTTCAAATTATGCCCCAGGTTTGATTTATTCTGATTTTGTTGCGATCGCCTTCTTCGTAATCGATCTGCCTTTATCTTCTGATTAGCCTTAATCGGCTAGTTGGACTTACCCTGTTACTTTGATCTTAATCGGCTTCAAGCTGATTGAGTCTAAGCCAATTGATCGTTACGATCGGCTTTGAGAGAATTTTATCCTCTGATTAGCCTTAATCGGCTAATTAGATCTATTCTGATACTTTGATCTTGATCGGCTTCAAGCTGATTGAGTCTAAGCCGATTGATCCCAACGATCGGCTTCGAGTGAATTTTATATTTTTCACCTTATCGATTCTGAGTCAAATCGACCGCACGCTCTTGAACTGTGTGTTAAATGCGGTGTCTTCTTTGTCGTAAACCCTACATCAAGTTTTTGACGTCAACACACTCTTGGCACGCCCGGTGGGACCGATTGCTTCATCAAGTAAAGAAACTCCGTCATCCGATCTCAACACAGAAGCTATAATCGTCCCCACGTTGGACGATTTAACGACAGAGCAGCGCAAGGAAATTTAAGATCGAAAAGTCGCTGGAGGAGATGATGCTTTGGTTGTTACCAAAAACCCGGCGGCATCACGCAGCGGACCGCTTTGCCGACGCCGACCCACTCGGCGATTCGAGTGTCACCGACGGTTCGATAAGTCAATACCGCCCGCCCGCACCGAATTATCGGCTATGATAAATCAATCATGCACCATGCTATGATAAATCAATCATCGGCTCGCTTGCGACACTTGCCGATGATCACGAATAGCGTGAAAACTATAGCTCGGGAGTTGGCATCATCCGAGGTCCGCTTGACCCAATGCAAGCCCCGCCAGTTACTCGCTTTTTCAATAGCACAAAATACACGAATGCCTCGATCGATCCTAAACCATCGGCTACAACTCCACTCCCACTATGATGCCGACTCAACCTACCGTCATATTATCGCGAGACTCACGCCTAGCGAGGTCACACATTATCGAGCATACATCGATGTCGCTAAACCGAACGTGTCGGCCATCTTGCGGCCGTCGGCCCGCTTAATGTTTTCCGCGATCGGTTCCACGGCCATTGAGGTTAACAGATATCCTCTACATCAACAAATGATTCGCTTCGAATCCGGCCTCATAAGGTTGTCACCTACACGGAACCTTTCGTCCCATTGCCGAGCCACCCATTAGGAGATACAATGGTACGACCGTGCCGCACAATATCCATCGGCCAAAACAAATCGGCAGCCCGAGTTTGCGCTCGGGGGGCAGGGTGCTAATTATGATGGTAATTGGCAGAACCCAAACACTTGGTCGGCTGGTGATGTTACCTGGGCTGACCAAATTTCCGTCGTACTGCGTGATCAGTTTGGATTACAACCAAAGGGTAAAGTCATCGGCTATAGAAAGCCGTATCCGGATTATATAGATTGCATGCAATATCCACATGATTTTAAAGTTCCTGATTTTGCCAAATTTTCTGGGAATAATTCAGTCACGACCTTAGAGCACGTCGGACGCTTTATCGCTCAGTGTGGCGAGGCAGCTTAGTCCGACGGGCTGAAAATTAGATTATTCCCCCTGTCTTTATCGGAGTCGCTTTCACTTGGTTTACTAGTTTACCTCCAAATTCGGTTCATTTTGGAACGATTTGGAAAGCCGATTCCATGAGTATTTTTCTCCTGATGCGGAACTCGGATTTCAGATCTAAGTTCATCCAATGTAAGACCGGGAATCGGTAAATGATTATGTTAAGAGATTCGAGAAGTGAGAAATAGGTGTTTTAGTGTTACCCTGCCTGATAATCAGTTGGCCGATTTAGCTTTCCAGGGGTTGATACCCCCATTAAAAGAGAAATTCGGCGGGCAGGAATTCACCAATTTAAGTCATCTCTTACAGCGAGTATCGGCTCAAGAAAGCCGTTTCTCCGATGATAACGGCTTCAAAAATGAATTGAAGAATAACAAAGACAAGATACAATCGGCTATAGAGGATGACCAACTAAAATTTGCAGAAGAGCCGACGATGGAGCTGGACGCTGATCCTTTTCAAATTAACATGGTTCATTGCTCTAAAAAGAAGGAAAAGCCGACACAAGATGCAGAGCCTAAGGATCAAATTCATATATCATCGGCTATAAAAATGACGCGTCAAGCCGATGTACAATCAAATTATGATAGCAATAAGACACTCATGATTACTGTTGGCTCTATACAAATAAAACCGATCGTGAAGGAAATTTTTTTAAAACAATCACATCAAAGGGTTATCAGGCTGAGAGAGCATTGCCACTACGTAAGCCGATACAGAAGTCGAAGCCCACTTTTTCCCAACTACTAGCAAAATATGAAAGAAGGAATGAAAGGCCACGACGAAGTCCTCCACATCGGCTGGTTAATGAATATCGGCCAAGCGGCCCTGAAAGAGCTCACCAACGGTGCCCTTTTTGGCAATTTTGTTGGGAGAGGGGATTAGCTTTGCCATCACCAAACACGTGTCCGATGCGGTATTACCCATGTCAAGGTGATAGGCAGCGATGGTCGGCTAAAGATAGAATTTCTAAGCCGACTATAAGTTGGAAACAAGACCAAGATGAAGGGTCTAACACTGCAGCTAGTATGGATCTGTTAGGAAAAATATGTAAGTCGATCGAACCAAAGCGAGATGGTGTCCTCCGTGTTTAAGCCGATCACAAAGAAGAAGACTTGAGCGCTAAGGACCCAAGAGATGAGGAAGTCTGAACAAGAAAAACAAAGGGATAAAACTTTTAATGAGCTTCATCGATTAAGATTGCGAGAAAAGAGTGGAGGAAGAACAAACCGGATTCGGCCAATGATTTTTGTTCGACGAAGCCGATCTAGTCTGGAAAATCATACCACTCGTCAGCTCGTGATAGCCGATTTGGTAAGGGATCAACGTGAGATCGTGTAGTGTGCGTCAGTTTGTCCAAGGTACTGGTTAGGTATTGATTGGCTAAAACTCAAATACGAATATACGAGTTGGCCGATTACCGACCTGAAAGCCAAATTAACTCGATGCAGTTAAAATTTTTGGCTATGGTAAGAAAATATATGTTCAAGTCGATGATGAAAATTTTTGGAAGATAACATGTTATCTCCCAAAATGGGGGCATATGTTTGCACCAAAATTTGGCGATAGGGTCAAAATCGGCAGTCCAAGATCAACAAGATACGATTGGATAACGGATCAAGATATTTGGAAACAAAACAGTTGTTAAGGAAAGCACCCTCCAAATAGAGGCCGATCGGATTCTATTCCTAACGTGTTGTACCAAGACTCTATCGCCAATGGCTATAAAAGAGGTCTAGAGGTGATCGTAAAAGTCGCCAGAGCCAACCATCCAATTCACTTCTACTTTTCATCTACTTTTCCGTCGACTAGGAGTAGTTCTTGTAATTTAGTCTTTGTAATTCGATCTCGATCAATAAAGTTGCGCATCGCCGATTGTTGATCTTCTTCAAATTATGCCCCAGGTTTGATTTATTCTGATTTTGTTGCGCATCGCCTTCTTCAGAATCGATCTGCCTTTATCTTCTGATTAGCCTTAATCGGCTAGTTGGACTTACCCTGTTACTTTGATCTTAATCGGCTTCAAGCTGATTGAGTCTAAGCCGATTGATCGTTACGATCGGCTTTGAGAGAATTTTATCCTCTGATTAGCCTTAATCGGCTAATTAGATCTATTCTGATACTTTGATCTTGATCGGCTTCAAGCTGATTGAGTCTAAGCCGATTGATCCCAACGATCGGCTTCGAGTGAATTTTATATTTTTCACCTTGTCGGTTACAGGTCAAATCGACTGGCACGCTCTTGAACCAGGTGTTCGTCTGGTGTGCTGCTGTCAGAAACCCTACATCAAATTTTTGACGTCAACACCTAAGAAACCACAAATTAAGAGGCACTTGCGTCATCCATGGCATGCATATGCACATTCAATTGGAGATACAGCTAAGCGGGATCTGATCCAATCTGAGAGGTCATGTTCCCCATTTGGTTCGTTTCGTATTGGGCAATTTGGTTAGAGGAGGGGAAGGTTCCAAACCTCGTCGCCAGCGCCATGGCAAGCCGCCGCACCCAGACTACCACAAGTCATCACAAATCGCACCATCGCCACTCGGAGAGCCGCCGAGAACCCCTTGTGCTCATATGCCAGCTAGTTTGAGCGAAGGCCGCAGGATTTTGTGCCAGCGAGCTTTTCCCCTTTTCTGGCCTCACCCTTGTCTTTGATAGAGCAATTTTACAGTGGATAACATGAGTAGTAGATAGCGGTAGTAAAAATCAGATCTAGCTGTATATTTTTTAGAGTATTATGGACTTTTGATCTTTTGATACGTTACTCGTTGATCATTATCGCTGGTCTTCATTTTCCGCCGTCGCCGTCTTTTATTGTGTTGCTCTCCCTTTTTCGTCGTCGTTGTCAGTTCGGTCATTAAGCGCTAACACATTAAGTAAGCGCTCTGTCCTACGCGGCCCAGGATAGTTTTGAATTTTACACAAAAGCAAAAAAAATACACATATGTTCAAAATTAAAACAAATGGCTAATATATATGTGTATATATATATGTGTGTATATATATATATAAACAACCGGTGATATTCAAGGCACCTTTCGTTTTAAAGGCAAGAAAATCCCATAATAATCCTAAATTCTAGAAATTCTCACATTAATCGGAAGAAAAAGAAAAGGATCTCCGTTACTTATTTCGGTGGGGTCAAATTATAATGGTACTGATTAATCATATATAACAAATATAATTATATTTCAATCATTTAAAGGATCTCCACCACTTATTTTGGTGGAACCAGATTATAACGGTATAAATTAATTTATATAAATGGAGCTATATAACAAATACAATTATATATATATATATATATATAATATAATATAACCGGTGATATTCAAACAAATACAATTTTATTTCAATAATCGGGAGTAGAGTTGTATATCAAAGATAATTATATCATAATATCTAAACGTACAGTTGCGCGGATAAGTCTGCTAGTTACAATACTAACACCATATATTGTGTATTATAATTTGTTAAAGTGCTCTTTTGCTATGTTCTGACTGCACCCAACCTACTCAGCATCGGGATTCACCACGTACCCCACTCCGCCATGGCAACCTACTCAGCATCGGGATTCACCACGTACCCCACTCCGCCATGGCAAGGAACATGTCGTGCTCACCCCGTCGCTGCCATTCTACTAGCGCATCTCGTCATCGCCGTGCGTCCTAACCTCCCCTATTTTGTTCGTCTCTGTTCCTATGACCGCACCACCGCACGAAATCATCACCCTAACCCTGTGTGGTCATGTGGCACCCTCAGACTCCACCTTGGCTTAGTAGTGAACACATCGAAGAAGCAGAGGAGATGGTGGCTTGAGCAAGATGGAAGAGCAAGAGAAAGAAGGGCAATATAATCTTTACGTGCATCAGTTAGTAGCCAACTCTCGAGTACTGATGAGCAACCAGGATCACCTGTAGTTGCTAGTGCGACTACACGTTAATCAATTGCAGGTCATTTCATTCGGCCATTTTTTAGATGATGGGTTCAGATTCATTGCTACAGAGTCTATACTATAGTAGTGTGACTGCTTAAGTGAATCTTAGCCATTGGATTCGGATCTATTGGCCGGTAGTGCAACTGCTTAAGTTACATTCTTTGGATTCGAATCTAACGGCCGGTAGTGTGACTGCTTAAGTTGCAGTCACACTATCGACTGTACAAGGATTCCTATCCGATGAGAGTGACAAATAAGATATGAAAATTGAAATATAATGGTAATAAAAGGGAGAGCATTTTTGCGATGACATATTAGAGAAGTGATCAATTTCCAACGACAAATAAAGGATTTCCAATTTCTATGACATAAGCATGATGATTTGGAGCATGTAAAGACACCATATACAGTAAGTAGTTAGGGGTAGTTCCGACTAAAGACACCATATAAAGATTTGAGCTATATTCTGATGTAACATCTACTGAAAACGATGATAATCTATAGGAGTAGTTCGCATAGCTCTACTCGCTATTCTGTAGGAGCACTATTTTGCTTTCGTTTTCTTTTCTAGAACTCTTTTGTAGAAATTGTCAGTTTTTAATAATAGAAATCGGAGAGTTTCCCACACTGTTTCCAATTTGGAGCATGTAAGTACAATTTCTATGGCTTAATTTGTTGCAACACACTAATACACGCTTAATTTGGTGCAACCCTCCAATTTCCAACTATATATACACTATTTGCACAATGTATATATAGTTTTTTTTTCTTTTGAAACAGAGGGGAAACCTATACATTGTTTTTTTTCTTTTGAAACAGAGGGGAAACCTATACATTGTTTTTTTTCTTTTGAAACAGAGGGGAAACCTATACATTGTTTTTTTTCTTTTGAAACAGAGGGGAAACCCTCTAATTTCTATTATTAGAAACTAACAAGTTCTACAAAAAAATCCACAATAATTATTGGGTACCGTAAAAGAGCTCTAATTTTAACGGGGAGTTTAGTCTTTCACCCGAATTTATGTGGGCAGCCACCACCCTGCACTCTCAAAAGCTTGAAAAAAATATTTGACAGTAAATTTGCCATGAGAATTAAGCATCCATTGCACAGTATCATCATTATCATTTATTATGACCCTGCACAATCCTACTGAAGTTCTCGAGAAAAACCCTACTGAAGTCTTATCCACATATCTTCAGTGACCCACAAAGTGGCAAAATTTGAACTTATCCCAACCCCCATCAATCACATCAGCCACAGTGATGGTTTCACACAAGGTGATTTCATATAGAATTTTTTTTTAAAATAATATATTTTTTATTTCTAATTGCAAAAGTGTACCACGAAGGAAAAAAATTTCAAAAATGTACCCTTGTCGCCCTATGGTAGGGCGACTTCTTGATGCAGAAAAAATGTCGCCCAATCGTAAGACGACACGTCACTACTCGCCAAATAGAAGGGCGACACAACAGTAGTCGCCCAATGGGAGGGCGACACAACTGTAGTCGCCCAATGGATGGGCGATTTTTCCAGAAAATTTACAAATTCTGGGAAAAAAATCTGAGAGACTTAAAAAAGATTTAAATATTTGGATAAACAGATTTAGGATTGAAATAAAATATTGTTAGCCTCTAGAGAAATTTGAAATAATTTTGAAAATTCCCTTGAACCAGTAGAGTGCATGGTTTTTAGCCTTTTTCGGCGGCCCGTACAATGTCATGTCTAAACGGTATTTTTATGAACAGTAGACCACATTTGATCTTTGATACATGCACTTCCATATTATAGAGAAATATGTAATTTACACCTTGCTTTGCATATAATTTCCACTAGTGCAACAACCCTAAGTAATATAGTCAGCAATGTTTTTTAGCCTTTTCGGCGGCCCGTAAAATGTCATGTCTAAACGATATTTTTATGAACAGTGGACCACATTTGATCTTTGATACATGCACTTCCATATTTTGGAGAAATATGTAATTTACACCTTGTTTTGCATCTAATTTCCACTAGTGCAACAACCCTAAGTAATATAGTAGTAGGCAACAACTCATGTCATGTTTTTCAGCCTTTTCGGCGGCCCGTAAAATGTCATGTCTAAACGGTATTTTTATGAACAGTGGACCACATTTGATCTTTGATACATGCCCTTAAATCGCGTTATTAAACTTTGATTTGTAATCATGTGTTAAACTATTTGTTGAACATACATGAGGGCAGATGCACCCGAAAGTTCAGATGATAAAATAAGCAATAGACTAGATTATATTACAAGGGCATTACAGCGAAGGACGAAATTGCTTGATTTAACTAACTAACTAACTAACGAAGCATCTGATGCATACTCGAATGCGAAGAAAACTCTCTTGAGATGCCTCTTGTTCGGCTACTTCCTTGACGGACGATCCGATAATCATAAAAGTACGTGATTTCTTCCCCGAATGCAATCGAGCAAAGGCGGGCAGATTATGGTACGAGTCTTCAAATTTCCCAAATCTCATTTCCAAGGCCTTCGCTTCGCGCCATGCCTTCCGTAGCTAATTGTGTATCAAATCTGTTCTCAATTGCTCGGATAATAGCACTGAGCTCAAAATTCAGGTTCTCAACTATCTCCGGTACATGACACTCGCGATATACCCTAAGACAGTTCTGTGAGCCACCGGGTTTCTCACCATACAACTATGTTGTTCAACCTTTGAACATAGCCGGTGGGTGCCCTATTTTGGCTTGTATGCGTGCACTCTCCAGGGGCACCCCTGCATCTCGCACACCACGTCGTAGCAGGTTGGGGTGGACTTTTAACCCCGAAAGTTCTTCTTAGTGATAAGGCCCAATCTTTGATAGCATCCCTGACCGCCTCTTTTGTGGGTACATGTTTGTTAGGTCTCACCTCATTGTCGCTATCTTGTCAAGGTGTATCATTGCCTTCATTCACAACCAGGTTATTAAATTGATGTGTGCTCCAATCTGCTGGCACAAGTGGCTCAACATCTTCATCTTCATCTTCCTCATCCGAGTTATCGTCGTCTTCCACTTCTACTTGTTCATATTCAAGGTCTTCCTTTTCCATATGTGCTATTACTTTCTCAATTTCCTCACCTTCGTCTACTTGCACCCGCGCATCTTGCCCAATGTTTCCATCATCATCCCCAATCTCAACTTGCTCACCAGTCTGGTAGCCAATATCCTCATTGCAATCCTGAACATGCGGCTCCCGGCTAGACTCTCCAATTTCAGTGTCGCCATAAGTGAACTCATTTTGAGGCTCGCTACACTCACCGACGTCCGGTGGTGTCTTTGCGGGCAACAACCCTTTCATACGCTTGCACTAAAAGCACCCGACACCATCCACGTTGCTCCGCCCCCCTCACATATGACCTACAAGCTGCAGTTCCCTTCAGCTCAATTAACTCCCAATAAACAGGATCATCTCGCATGGTGCAAAGACAAGATAACTTCAGCTGGCACTTCACTTGTTCCATCCGAAACGTGTAATACAACCAATTCAACACAGCAGCAAATGTACGCTCTTCAACCCTACTTAAACTTCTATCCACATACTGAAAGTTACTCAGATCCGCACCCTCCGAACCATACATGACAACCCCTTCTCCATAAAAGATTCTAAAAGGAACTCGTTCTGACATATCTGCGAACCTATTCATTAACACACGAATTAATTACTAGGAGAAATATATATCGATCTACATGCATTTTCGCAAACCGACTAAAAATATAACTAGATTTAACTACATTTTATTCATCAACACTGCCATGATTTCTTGCTATACACTAAATCTAACCCTAACTATAACCCTAAACACTAAACAAAATAAACCGCGAAAATAACTATATCTAACCCTAACCCTAAACACTACACAAAATAAATCGTGAAAATAACTAGATCAAACTCTAACCCTAACCCTAAACACTAAACTAAACCAACCGCGAAAATTATCAGTTCTAACCTTAGCCCTAACCCTAAACCTAAACACTAAATAAAATTAGCAGCAAACAAAATTACTGCGTGCGGCGCTTTCTTCTTTTCTTCTCCTTCCTTTCTTCTTCTTCTCCCTCCTTTTCTTCTTCTTCCTCCCTCTTCTTTTTTCTTCTCCTCCCGTTTGTTCTTCTCTCGGCCGAGGCAGCCGTTTTATTCCAGGCAATGTCGCCCTCTGATCGGGCGACAAGGGGGCTGCGCTGCGTGTCGCCTGGTGTCGGGCGATTTTTGGGCTGTCGCCCTCTGGGGAGCGAGCCGCCACTAATCGCCGAATGGTTGGGCAACACGTGGAAGTCGCCCAACCAACGGGCGACAGTAGCATACTTTTGCAAAAAAAAAATTCGTCGTATATTTTTCAAATTTGAATTTTAAAATATATTATTTAAAAAAAATCATTTCATATAGATTGGGATATTAATGGGCCAGTGAGCTATTCCCAAGCCAAATGCATTCCCAAAACTGTTTCTTTCCCCATTTCCAACTATGCTTTTACATCAAGCATAAAACGTTTGCTTAATTTTCATTAACCCTGACCAAAATTGAGAATACCCAATTTCGCAGCCCAACTGAGTGATTGTTTTTGAGTTCAAGTATTTCTTCCTAAGCATTTCTTGCCAAAGTCGTATATATAGTTCATATACTGGTCGAATTGACTCATTACATTTGCATGATCTAGAACTTGTGGTATTATTTCTGTACTTCATTAAACTGAACAGCTAGCTAGTAAGAAACAGACTACGCACACTGCCTCAAATCTGCATTTCCTTTTCCTTCTGAATCCAGTCCGTGATCGAGCCCTGCAGCCGGGCTGGCGCATGTGCAACCCACGAGTTCAGGAATTCGGTGACGACAACTAATAGTCTCTCCACCTTCTCCTCTTTTCTTTGCAACAGCTTCCGAACGGTTGTCTTCTCAACCTGAAGGTATGCGCTGCCATGCCTGGACTTCCAGAGCATCTGATAAGCCGTCGCTCCGGCGTTCCGGCGAAGGCAATCTATCGCCTTTGGCAGCATGATCTGGTCCAGCTGTTCCAAGGTGATGTTTGTACACAACCCGTGCTGTTCCTCCCCGTCAATAATCTCGGCCACGGAATCCCCGACGGAAGGCTGAAAATCCTCTGAAGAAGCATGGGGCGAGAAGAGGAGTCCAAGTTTCAGATACGGAAAGCCTTTCTTCTGCAGGGAGCTTGTTTTGCCTTTGAGGATTGTCCTCCGTCTATTGCACCAAGCAGGTAGTGGTATGTAGCCCTGCAAATACACTATGATAACTGGTTCCAGAGAAACACATGGCAGCAATTCTGATGGAACATTTGTGTTGCTACTACCACAGGGCTGCTTGTACTGGTCATGCTGCTTGCAACATAGTGGGTTTGGGCGAAACCACTGAGTAAAAACACTGTGAACATTGTTCCAATGATATCTACGGTTACAATCAACATATGGCACCCAGTGCAACTCTTGCGTAGGCAGCTGAGTGAGCTTCATCGTAACAGTTTCGGCTGTAGACTTGAAGTGAGGTGTATAAAACAACTCCAAGCATTTGATTGCAATCCCAACTATGTCCGTGCTCTCCGAAAGTTGTAAGGTGATAGCAAGGAGGAAATTATTCTCTGGTGCATCACCGTCTTTGTGGATAAAGAGCAGCCTGCCCTCTATTCCGTGCTCGGCAGTGTGGAATGGCCGTAGAAAAAACAGATGGTGTTGGTTTCCCCTTGCAAATTTACAATCTGTTGTTTTGCCTGCAAGAAGGTGCCTTACAAGAGGGTCGAAGAACAGGTATTGCCGCGGTGTGCCACCATGCTCCAGGAATCTCAAAAAATCACTAGCAGAATCTGCGAACCACTCGAATCTTCGGACAACGCATCTACTGGACTCATAGTTACTACTACCGCTAAAAAAAGAGGAGATGAATGACTTGGTAGTATGAGCGACCCGTTTAGGGAAGGAGGACTTCTTTACCTCCTGCTCCATCTCTTCTTCTTTCAGGATTCGTTGCTTGCATTTGCGCACTGTTTCATCGCACTCCCGGGCAGCACGCTTCAGCTTGCTCCGCCAACGCAGCAACGCCGACGCGTCGTTGATCTTACACTTGTCGGATGTCTCGAGTGCGGCCTCCAACTTGATGTGCGCCATCTCCAGCCTCTCCACGTTCTCCTTTGCATTTGATTTGTACTCGTACTTGTCGATCATACAAGAAACGATCTGGTTAACCGTCTCCTGGACAACTGCAGAACTGACCATGTCCGCCATTAGGATTCAGCAATCTGTAGAAATCCTGCACGCTCAGCAAAAAGAAAAACAGTAGATCACTCAACCATATCAAGTTCTGTTATCAATGCTGTCGTACAAGTGTGGGGGAAATCTCAACCTGGCCGAGTTAAATTAGTAGTAGCTACGATTGTAGGAAGGAAGTTCAATTGGGATGATAGTCTACAGAGACGAGTTGGTATAGGTGGGGCTATGACAGAATTGTATGACACTGGTAAATGATAGCCGTACAGAGATAGATTTTTGAGGGGGGACACCGAGGAAAGCGTCAAAGTGTGAAGACGTAGAAAAAGACGATGGACTCTTGACGTCGAGGATTTTAAATTGTGGAGGAAAAGGCAAACAAATCAATAGAGGACTAGCAGCTTATACTGCCGTTCTCGACCGGTTGAAATGGCTGGCCACACATCAAAAGGCATCCACACCACAAACACCGAAACCTTTTTTCTGGACCAAAAATTAGAAGTTAATGCGATATTGCGGAGCTACTAAAAGTGCGTATCACGAGGACCGAGCATAGCTTAGTTGGCACGGTGTCGGGATCGGATTTCTGAATCCGAACTCTCTGTGTATAACCTGTGCTAGTCCAGAAAAAGCTAGCACACACAGTGAAATAGTGATGACAACATATCCATATCACGAAACACATAATATTAATTAAGCAAAAGAGTATTAGCCTTATGGCCAATTATTACAAATAAGCAGCATCCTGGCTTGAGTTCAATAAGAAACAGCGGAAACGAAATAATCAAAAGCAGGATAAACCTATCTATTTGCCCAATAAGCAATCGACTGGGGTACGCGTCCTAACATTCCGGATCGCCTTCATCATAACCACAAGCGTAGATATCGTAGTTACCTTCAGCTTCTGCGAACTCCTCTGTGAAAAGTTGAGGATGTTGCAAGGGTGAGCACAAAATGTACTCCGCAAGTCTTAGAAACATAATGCATGTTAACTATATGCAAGGCTAAACAATTGAAGGCATAATATGGCTCTTTTAGCATAAAGCAAAGTTTAACTATAAATACCAATAGTAATTTCACAAAGCATCATTTGACAAAAAGGTAATAGCATAGTAATTGAATTTGATATATCAACTGAGCAGGTTCCATCTACCTGACTGGCTCCATCCGCCAAACCATAACCCGAGAGTACCATCCGCTCACGGATTTCCAAAATCACCATTTTTCTTTAAAACAAAACCATAAGATCTACAATGTGCCAGCGTACATTGACTGTCCTTGACCGTGGGCACGGCTACTTAAGTAGTTTTAACTCTGCAGAGTGTGTACAGCTTTACCCACAAGACATGATCAACTCTTGTTGCCATGCAATTAGCACACTTCCTTTGGTGTGTCAGCAAAGAGATCATGACAAGGCCTTTACAATGTACAACCCCACTATTAACATCGTCCGCTAAGGTTTCACCGCTGTTAGGGTTCTAGCTGCCCAGTACAGAAGCCCCCTCTTGCGCCTGCCAACATATGGCTCTCACCAACTGGCGAAGTTAATAATGAGACGCACAAATTATTTAGCCAGGTCGTACCCATATAGACTTGTGATTGTACGGTAGTGCTCGGTCTATGGTAACACACGCTTCGGTCCATAATTGACTAGGGCGGAACATTCACATACCAAGGTCTCGTGCTTTCTGCACCCGCCAAACATCCATCCGCTCCGGTCTAAACCATTTCCACTTTATTTTACTTAAATCACAGTAGCAACACCAATTGCCGCAATTTCCCAAATAAGTTTAAACCATAGTTGAAATGATTCTCATAATGGTACAATACCGAAACGCTTAAGCTGGACTAAGCAATTCTACCGTTCCATGCTAATCTACTGGATATCACCAAACAAAATAGCTAGTATATATCTTCTAGGGTGTCAAAGGTTCGACATGATCAATACCAATGAGGGTATAACAAACTGGAATTTAACTAAACCTTAAGACTACATTTAAAGTACTTTGCATAAAAGTAAGCATGCATAATTTAAAAGCAACATAACATTTTCATAAAATTTGGGATCAACATGTTCAAAGAAAACTTGCCTTTGATGCCTCCTGCTAGATCTACCTCTGACTGTTGATTCGCTTGAGCTTCGACTGCGTCGTTTACACGCGAAACGAGAGCAAATAAATAAAAAAATTCAAAAATAAACAAGAATAGTACTGGAAGATAGATCTTGAATTTAGATGAATTTAGAAATTTGAATCACTGGAATCGAAGCTCGAACGGAGGAGAACAGGCTCCTGGAAGATTCTCAGATCAGAAATTCAGAAAAATCAGAGAGCTGACACGTGTCACTCTGTGATTGGCTAGAATTTTGGATTTCTTGAAAAAAATAAAAAGAAAAAGAATGCCACTGACATATGGGCCCACATTGTCGGTGCCTGGGTTCACGGTGGACTGCGTCCACTGAGGGGATCAAGGATGACGCGGCGACTTGCTGAGGTGGCGTGCCACGCGTCAATGATGTGGCTTCCACACGGGGCTAGGGCACACGTGTCTGGGCGCGGTCGAGGAAGAAAAACGCGACGAGGCGGCGCTGGGTTAGGGGCAAAAGAAAGAGGGCGGCGCGGGGAGTTCGGCGGGACCAAGGAATGCGACGGAGGCTCACCGGAGGCGACGAACGGTGGCGGAGAGATGCACGGACACGGCGGCGAAGAGACGAGCTCGGGGCGGTGCACATGCGGTGAATCTCGGAAAACAAGAAAGGGGAACGGCGCGGCGCTTTAAATAGGCGCGGTCGGCGAGATCTTGGCACCGATACGGCGCTAACGGCCGCGGAAATCACGGCGGCGGGTGCGGGCGAAACAGGCGGCGAGATCGGCTGGGGACGAAGGTGCGTGTGCGCGACTTGCGGGCCCACGTCGTGGGCCTTGGCCTGTGCGAATGGCGAAGGAGGGCGAAGGAGTGGGCGTGGGAGGAAGCGGTCTGGAGTTGGATTCGGCCCGAAGGAATTTTCGGAATAGACATCATTTTTCGAATTAGGAAATTTCCAGAAATTCAAATAAAAGAAAATAATTTCAAATAAATATCAAATAAATTCAGAAAAATCTCCAAAAATACAAAAAAATCCTTGAAGCGCAATAAACCCAACTATGACTGAAAATCTTTTGTTTGATGAATGGTTTATGCAAATAAAATCTTTTCATTATTGGAAAATTCAAATTAAGTTGGATTAATTCGAGAAAATGCAAATGGTTCAATTATCAAATCAAACTTTCTGAAACTCCAATTTTTGAGATGTTACAAACCTGCCCTCCTTAAAAGAAATCTCGACCCCGAGATTTGGACGAACTAGGGAAAAAGGTTGGGGTACTCTTCTCTAAGATCTTTTTCACGCTCCTAGGTTGCTTCCTTTTCTGAGTGGTTGCTCCACTGAACCTTGCAAAACTTGATCGTCTTGCTTCTTGTTCTGCGTTCTGCCTCTTCCAAAATTTTGATCGGATACTCTGAGTAGGTGAGGTCCTCCTGTAGCTCAACATCCTCAATCTGCATCTGCTCTTCTGGTACCCTGAGACACTTCTTAAGTTGTGACACATGAAACACATTGTGCACATTTGACAACTGCGATGGCAGCTCCAACTGATAAGCCACTTGTCCACTTTTAGCTAGGATTGGGAATGGAGCAATAAACCTTGGTGCTAACTTTTCACAAACTTGAAATCGACGCATCCCTCTAAACGGTGAGACTTTCAGATACACATAGTCACTAGGAGCAAAGGTTAACTCTCTCCGACGATTATCAACATAGCTCTTTTGCCTAGACTGCGCTGTTCTCAATCTTCCTTGAATCATTTTTACTTGCTCTTCAGCCTTTTGCAAAATATCAGGACCAAAGACTTGACGATCTCCTGTTTCATTCCAACAGAGAGGTGTTCTGCACTTTCTTCCATACAAGGCTTCAAATGGCGACATCTGCAAACTTGCTTGATAACTATTGTTATATGAGAAATTTGCATAGGGTAAACTTTGATCCCAACTTGCCGCATTGGACAACGCACAAGACCTTAACATATCTTCAAGGATTTGGTTTACTCGCTCAGTTTGTCCATCTGTCTGAGGATGATAAGCTGTGCTGAAATTCAGATTGGTACCCAATGCTTCTTGCAACTTTTGCCAGAACCTTGAAGTGAATTGAATGCCTCGATATGATACAATTCTCTTTGGCACGCCATGCAAACACACAATTCTTGATATATACAACTCTACAAGTTGATCTCCCTGGTAAGTTGTTCTCACAGGAATGAAATGTGCAACTTTTGTCAATCGATCCACTACAACCCATATTGAATCATAACCTGATCTGGTCCTCGGAAGTCCTGTAATGAAATCTATTCCAATTTCTTCCCACTTCCATTCAGGTACCTTTAATGGTTGTAGCAATCCTGCGGGTCTTTGATGTTCAGCTTTAACTCGCTGGCATACATCACACATAGCTATGTACTCTGCAATTTCTTTTCTCATCCTTGGCCACCAATATATACCACGAAGATCATGATACATCTTAGTACTACCTGGATGAATTGAGTACACTGACTCATGCGCCTCCTTTAATATCAACTGCTTGATCTCTTTTTGATTCGGCACATATATAATTTTTCCAAGCCAAACGGTTCCTTTTTCATCATCTGAAAATCCTGGGGCTTTACCTTCCTTTATTCTATCCTTGATGTTAGCAGCTTCTTTATCTGACTTTTGCAGCTTTTTGATCTGATCCTCCAAGATTGGTTGAATCTCCAAAGCAGCAACGAAACCTTCCTCTACTAGTTCCAAATTCAAACACTGAAATTCCTTATGAAGAGTAGGTTGACCTTCTTGAATCATCACATTATTGCAGTAGCTCTTCCGGCTTAAGGCATCAGCAACTACGTTAGCCTTGTCAGGATGATAATGTATTCCCACATCATAATCCTTTATTAACTCTAACCATCTTCTTTGTCTTAGGTTGAGATCTGCTTGAGTGAAAATATACTTCAAACTCTTATGATCTG
This sequence comes from Otatea glauca, assembly GCA_036346275.1. NCBI lineage: Eukaryota > Viridiplantae > Streptophyta > Magnoliopsida > Poales > Poaceae > Otatea > Otatea glauca. The sequence goes on from CM070723.1 coordinate 54,078,701, forward strand.
TAAAGATCTCACATCGATTCCCGATGAGATAATGCCTCCACAACTTTAATGCATGCACAACTGCGGCCATCTCCAAGTCATGGGTTGGATAGTTTTCCTCATGTGGTCGCAATTGCCGTGAGGCGTATGCAACAACTTTGCCTTCTTGCATCAAAACACATCCAAGTCCCTGTCTTGAAGCATCACAGAAAATTTCAAAGTTCTTCCGAATATCTGGTAAAATGAGCACCGGGACTGAGGTCAGTCTTTTCTTTAATTCCTGAAAACTTTGCTCACAAGTTTCAGATCAATCAAACTACTTTTCCTTCTTGAGCAACTGGGTAAGCGGTTGAAGGACCGAGATAGCGAACAGAGGGGGGTGAATGGTCGCAAATAAATTTTCCCCCAAAATACTCCAACAAAAACCTCGACAAGATCGCTCAAATGAAATCGTGAAAAACCCGAAAAATTAGACAACTATGTGTATCCCAAGCTTGCATGGATAAGTACTATAAAATATGTGAGGATTTTTGAGTCACAATCCTGGTTATCTAGTGTCCAAGATAAAGAGGAATCAATTTAACTCTTGCTTTTAGAATGAACATCAATTCAAATCACAAAAGTCACTTTCAGAAAAACAAAAGCAGAATTTTCAGAACTTGTCCTCAATTTGAATAGGAGGTTGGTGGGTTTCTGCAGCTCACAAAATTAGTAGTAGGGGAAATCTCAAGCTGGCCGAGTTGAATTAGTAATAGCTAAGATTGTAGGCGGGATGTTCAATTGGGATGATAGTGGACAGAGACGAGTTGGTGTAAGTGGTTGTAAGAATACAACAGGTTGTGACAGAATTGTACGACACCGGTGAATGACTGCCGTATGTAGAGAGATTTTGGAGGGGGGACGCCGAGGAAAGTGTCAAAGTGGTGAGAACGTACAAGATGACGGACTCTTGACGTCGAGGGCTTCAAATTGTGGAGGAAAAGGCAATCAAGTCAATAGAGGAATAGCTTGAAACCATCTCTTTTCTTGTCCCATAGCAGTTGTTTTTTGGCAAATCATCCTAAGAGCACGGTAAGAGCTTCCGTGGTGTGGGGTGATACATATCACCTTCCGACGTTTTTGCGGCTAGGGATAGAACCAGGAGTGACATATGTCACGATCCGAGCCGTTCGCTGCCTCGATCCAACGGTGCTGACGCGTGGCAATTGTTTAAGTTGCGGCTGCCATTATATGATTAGCACTTGAACCCTATCCCTCCACTTAGTTCACAAGGAACTTTTTTCTGGACAAAAAAAATTAGAAGTTAAAATACATGGAAGTGCTTCTCCAAAAAAAGGGGCATTATTCATTATTAATTTCATTATTTGTTGGATGAATTTTGTGCTAAAAATTCATTAAATAAATAAATAAAGGAAGGAGTATATTACGGAGCTACTAAAAGTGCATATCATCACATGTCAGTCGATTTTGACGAAACGTGACATTAGTGTATGATGGCTTATGCATGTATCATCATACTGGAGCTTAAAGAAAAATGAGCAAAAGCAAAATAATTCCTGCTGCACCTCTGTTACATTGGGGGAAGTTAATATCGAAAAAGATCTCTCGAGTAAAAAAAAAAGGACGTAGAGGTGGTAAAGGAAGTTGGTATGCAATATAAGTGCGTCTCGTGTATGATTAATTTCTTGGCCGGTTATTTCCACCGAGTCTAGTTCGTGTCGTTTCACGCACCAACTACACTCAATAGGAGGCATTTGTTTGATGAATTTTTGTAATCAAAAGTCATTAAATAAACAAACAAATGAATGAATAAAGTAAAAGGCAGTGGTCCTCATTTTAGTCAATAATACACCACTTAAGAGCAGGATGCGGCAAATAAACTTCCCTAAGCAAGACTATAATTTAGTGATACCTTTTAAGGATGATAAAAACTCTCTTAACATAAGGCCAGAATATCACTACAAGAGAAGGAAAATGACAGACTCAAGAATTACTCCGAACTGTGTTCACTCTTTCTCAAGGGAGAAAAAATGTACACAGGCTCTGGCAACGCGTTCGTGGAAATTGTGTAGTTGTCGTGAAACTAGGAGTAAGGTCGTGTACTGAAACCACCGTCATGCAGAGTAGATGAATAAATGAAGAGCAAATTTCACAAAATTATAGGTATTTTTACGAAATATCAGAAAACTAATAATTTTAGCTTATATTTCACAAAACTACAGATTTTAGGATAATTATATCACAAAATTATATGTTTTAGAATTGACCGTTCCTTGTAACGGGTCTAACAGTGCAGTCCCACATGGTAGCCTTACATGCCCCTATTTCATGTTTCACTTGCACGTGAGGTTACCATATGAGCTCACGCCATCAAAATCTGTAGTTTGTAATACAAATTCTCTTAAAATCTGTAATCTTATAAAATAAAAATTAAAACATGTAGTTTTTAGATAATTCGTAAAAAGCATGTAGCTTTGTGAAATTTACTCATAAACGAAATCAAACGGAGTTTGCCATAAAGATAATTAATCTTCAAGTCTTCGCAGTCACTTATTCATTCTTTCTAAAAAAAGTTCCTTTCTATCTGTTGAGGAACCTCGCTATCGAATAGTCCGGGGTTCCCGAACAGATCTGAAGTGGAGAACAGAAAGAGAGAGAGACACGTGTTTAGGGAGAGCGAAAGCGGAAATTCTTTATTGCTAATGAATTCTGGTACATAGGGGGGACCCCCCTCCTCCTTTTATAGCGCTCTCTAGGGTTTTGGTTTAAGGGACCACATGGGCCTTCCAATGGGCTATTAGGGTTTCTTAACACTCCCCCTTGGGCCCTTTGCCGCGAGATGCATATGCCTCATTAAAACTCCAGAAAAACCCAGTGGGAAAAATACTTGGAGAAAGAGTACATAGCATACGCTTACTATGTTGCACGAATTGCCTCGTCAAAACCTTATGCAAGAAAACTTCATGAAAAACTTGCTAAGGAAAAGAGTACAATTCTCCCAACTTCAATTGCTAATCTTGAGATTCATGTTGGGTATTCATAATTCATCTTGAGATTCATGTGGGAGTATGTGAAATATCTCCCCGAAATCTGCACTTCTCTAAGTCTCATCATCCCAATTCCTTTCACACACCTTTCAAAGGTAGATCTTTGGGAGTGATTTAGTGAATAAATCTGCAAGATTTTCACATGACTTAGTATGCAATATCTTGATCTCGTTCATCTTATGCAATTCGTGAGCATAGAAGAACTTGGGGTTGATATGCTTCGTGAGATTGCTCTTCACATAACCCATCCGTGCTTGGGCAACACAAGTGCATTATCTTCATAAATTATCGTGGGAGTTTGCTCAATGTTCAAGCCACATGACTTCGGATGTGGTGAACCATTCTTCGAGCCATGCACATTCACGAGATGCTTCATACAAAGCGATGATTTTGAGTGGTTTGTCGACGTCGAGACAAGAGTGCGCTAGACGACTTCCAAGAAATTGCCGTTCCTCCACATAGGAAAACATAGCGGTTTGGGACTTGCCAATATGCGGGTCCGATAAATACCAAAGATCGGCATAGCCAACCAAATTCAATTCATTATTTCTTACGAAGAAACAGGCCGAGGTCTTTGCTTCCTTGGAGGTAACGGAAGATGTCCTTGATCCCTTTCCAATGCCTTTTGGTGGGTTACGCCTTTGCATCGAGCTAGCAAATTCACAATGACGCAATGTCCGGCCTAGTGCTATTCGCAAGGTACATGGCGCTCCAATTGCACTCGGATATGGGAATTCTGCTCCCGGGACTTCCTCCCCTCTTCTCTAGGTGCAGTATGGGTCTAGGTCTGCTTGGAGTGACCTTCCACCATTGGAGTCTTTGCAGGATATGCTTTTCAAATCCAAACCTTTCCAACACTTTCTGTGTGTAGGTTGATTGATGTACCAAGATTCCTCCTTGGACATGTTCAAGTTGCAAGCCTAAACAAAACTTGGTTTTACCCAAATCCTTCATTTCAAACTCAGACTTCAAGTATGAGCATGCCTCTTCAATTTCTTCATCCGTCCCAATGATGTTCAAGTCATCTACATAGACGGAGATTATCTGAGAATCCATTCGGGATCATTTGTATAAACACACATGGACAATCTTATTGTTTGTGTAGCCTTTCTTGCGAGAAAGTCACTCAGCGATTGTACCACATTCTTCTGATCGCTTGACCCATACGGTGATTTCTCCAATTTCACCTTTGTATAGGTTTCTATTTGCTCCATCTTGGTTGGGATAGGAATTCCTTCCAGACTTTCATGTATATCTCTCAATCCAAGTTTCCATACTGGTATCTTTGTGACAACATCCATTAGCTTCATTCTCAACTTCAAGTTGATCGCCATTGAGATCAAATATCTAAAGGTAATTCCTCCCATGACCGGAGAATAGGTTTCTTCATAATCAACTCCGGGGCGTTGAGTGAAACCTTGAGCTACAAGCCTTGCTTTGTACCTTACAACCGTTGTTTTCATTTCTCTTCCAACAAAGACCCATTTGTGACCTCTGGGTTTATATGGGGAGGTGTGCGGCATCTGAGCAAACACCTCTCTCTTGTTCGAGAGAGACTAACTCTGCAGTGATTGTCTTTTCCATTCTTCCCAATCTAGCCTTTTCATGCACTCTGCGAGATGCGGGCTCGGGATCATGATCAATGGTCGAGGCAATCTTCTTTGCGAAGTATGCATCAACGTTGGTCGTTGCTCTATTCGAGGATTCTCCGTTATTACAAAGTTTATGGCCATTTCTTCATGGGTGCTTCATGCACTTCTACTTGCTCTTCATCGCTATTCCCTATCGCAGAGCAAGTTCCTTTAGCTTTTCATCGCCTATGTGTGCGCACACATTATTTTCGGCGGCTTCTGCGATGGAAGATTCAAGTCCGAATTGCCTTCTCCGTTGGCTTCTTTCGATGCAGTCTCAACTGGCTCCCTTCTTTCCTTGGAGCATTTTCATGATTGGTTGTGGTAAGTCCTCTCGCCAGATTTTCTCGGACGTCTCGGGTACTTTGGGTTTGAGGAGCAGATTACTGCTCTTTTTCTTTGAGGCCTCGAGCAGGTTGAGGATACCTTCTATTTTCTTTGGTATTTCCACCCTCTCTCGGTGCATTCCTTGCGGGTACATGCGACTTAACCACGCCCTTGGATCACAAAATGATCAGCGGTTCATTTGCTAAATTCGCAAATCAATTATCTTACGGACTTTTGATTTGCTTCATTAGTGCGGGGTCATGTGCGGGATCGGTGGAATGCCATATGATTTCCGGCATTTTTCATCCAAAGGTTGATTTCCTCCCTAATGACGGAAACGATCCTCATCAAAAATGCAATCGTGAATCGGTCAGTATGCAAGTCTCGATCATGGGTTCCAAATACGATTATGGATGCACTCTCATAACCAACGTATATCCCGGACTTACGGAGAGGGCCCATTGCGATCACGAGGGTGGTATAGGTACATATACCATACACCCAAATTTTCTAAGATGGGAGATCTTGGGATGATCCGTGCACAAGCCGCATAGGAGAATGGATGTTGTAGGCCGACGGTCTAAAATTGATAAGAGCTGCTGCGTGCGAGATCGCGTGTCCCCAACAAGTGTTGGGCAAGTTACAACTCTGCAAAGCGGTGCGGCAATGAACTTAATCCTCTTTATTAGTGTACGCTAGTCCATTCTGCGTATGGACGTGCGATCTGAGTGCTCAATCGCTATCCTCGTTGTTGTGCAATAATCATCAAATGCCTTTGAAGTAAATTCTCGGCATTGTCCATTCTAATGGACTTCACGCGATGATCAGGGAAAGCATTCTTAATTCTTATGATCTGCGAGATCAGCTTTGCAAAAGCATGGTTTCTTGTTGACAACAAGCATACATGCGACCATTTCGAGGAAGCATCGATGAGCACCATAAAGTATCGAAACGGCCCTGACAGGGGCTGAATTGGACCGCAAATATCCCCCTGGATGCGTTCCAGGAATGCAGGGATTTCACTTTGCACTTTCATAACAGAGGGTCTAGTTATTAATTTCCCGGTGGCACATGCAGGGCACACAAAATCTTCATGATTCGGGAAATTTTTAACATTAATGCCATGACCACGTGAGTTGTTCACTATATTCCTCATCATTCTAAGACCAGATGACCTAATCTACTATGCCATAAAAAATAACTCGAGCTTCTAAAAGCAGTCTTCAAGGAAGTATACACTTGGTGCATGAATATTCGTGTAGTACAACCCAGATTCATATGAGGGACATTTTTCTAATACCATTTTTCCACATACCGCGTGCTTCATAATGCACAAGTATTCTTTGCCATTTTCTTCATTGGTTTCTACGTGAAAACCATTGGCGCGGATGTCTTTAAAGCTTAAGAGAGTGCGTGTTGATTCAGGGTACAAAAGGGCTTCTTCAATTACCAAAGTTGTACTCATAGGCAATATAATAGTGGCTCTTCCTGAGCCGATTACATATGAGTCGCTTCCTGCGATCGTAGTAATCTTTCCAGCGTTCTTCGTGATCGACTGAAAATACTTAGACTCTCTTAAGATGGTATTTGTTGTGCCACTGTCAACAATGCATATCTCTTCCATTTGGGCGCTACACGATTTCTAGATGAAAGAAATATAATTCTAATCAGATAGAGGCAAAACAATCCAAATATTATTTGCAATATTGAAGAATACTGGAGTAAAGAATAAATTGCGTATTTATTCATGAAAGAAGTATGCTCTTCTAGAGCTTACAATCCTTTATTCAAAGAAAATGCTAACAACCATAATCTAAAAAAATGCATTAAACAGAGTCTGTAAAATATGCATTAATTTCTGCTTCTATGTCATCTGCAGAAGTTTTCTCTTCATTTGCCATAATAATGGCTGCAGCATCGATGTCCAGGCTATTCTGTGAGGATGAGGCAAGTGGGGTGTCTATATCCATGACATCATCTTCACCGATGTTGGCGAAGTGTGCCTCTGCGGGGGCGTTTTCCTTTGCCTTCTTCTTAGCCTGATATGCGTTGATCGCTTCCTTGGATTCTCGACATATCTTCGACCAATGTCCCCAAGTGCCACACTTGAAGCACGTCTGTTCTCGCTGTCCATACGGCTTGGCGTGCGTCTTTTCTTTGTCATCCTCTTCACGGGGCTTTGGACTTTCCTTTGGCACGGGGTCTCTTTTCCACCACTTGCCCTTCTTTCTATGAGTGGGCTTTCTCACCTTGTAGTGTTGGCATTGACTTGATGCGATGCCTCGTCGGTGGTCATGAGACATAGTTCTTGCGTAGAACATCGTCTTGCGATTCCGCAACTTGCATTACATCAATCGATTCGCTATACTCCTTGTATGCGTCCGACGATAGTTGCGTGCACTCTGGATAGCATTAGGGTGGAAGGTAGAGAGTTTTCTCAATCTTCTCTTCATCGGTGATCTTCTTGCCACATAGAGAGATTGGTACAAATTCATGCAAGGCGGTTGTACTCGCCACTGCTCGAAGTCTGCAAACCTCAGCGTGCCCAATCTTGCTTTGTGCTTGGGGCAAGATGGTGTACTTGAGCTTTTCAAACCGCTTACAAGTGCGGTCCAAAGCTCAAGTGCACTCTCCTCGACCATATATTCATTCTTTAGAGTGGCCGAGAGGTGGTGCACGAGAAAATGTAGAGCTTGATCGCTACGCTCAAGATGAGGTTTTGCGTCCCGCGAGGACCCTAGACCAATCGCGAGCGGAGCTTCTTGCCCCAAGAACAATCTTTACGTCCGATGCCCAAGTGAGGTAGTTCGACCGTGCGGGCCGCTTCTTCAAACTCACGATTCACAATGCGGACATCCGCATGATTTCAAAATTCGGTTTAGATTCTGCGTGTAATCGATAGAAAATGGTTGCAAAAGGCATATAGTGCGAAAAAATAAATTCATATGCATTGCATTATATTAAATAAAGCAACGGATTCAAATTCATAAAGAAAAATTCATAAAACAGAGAAAAGAAGCAAGAAAAATTAAAAAAAACAGAGCCAAATAAATCTTCTTGATTTTCTGGCAATTTTTCAAATTTTTCTGCATTTTTTTTCTTCTTTTCTTTTTCTTTCCCTTTTCTCTTTTTTTTTTCTTGATCGAACCCGATCATTGCTTGGGCATTGCATGGGCCGCCGGCTTGTTGGTTGTTTTGGCTCGCTTGGCTCGCTTAAAGCCCGTCCGTCAGAAACCCTAGACGCCAGGGCTTCTTTGCGCCGCCACCGCGCTTTCCCAAGACGCTGCCGCGTCTTCCCGCGACGCGCGCATATTGCTTCAGTAGAGTCTCGCGCCGCTTCCCCTTCTTCTTGTGTCGCCGTCATCTCTTGCAGCGTTCTTCTTGCGTCGCCGCCATCTCTTGCTCGCGCTGCGTGCGAGGTCGGGCGACTGCGCGCTCGAGGCGGCCGCGGGCCACATGCTGGGTCGGGCGCGCAGCGAGGCGAGGCGCGGTGGCGCACCACGGGCGCCGTGCCGCTGGCGGCGGCGGGCTTGCCGGCCGGCCGGCGGATCGGCGGCGTGCACACGAGCCAAGATCGGGTGGCGCGGCGCGACCAAGGCGAGGCGGCTCGGCGGCGGCGCGTGCGGCGGCGAGATTCTCGAGGGCATCGCGGACGGCGCTTCTGGCGCGGCGCGCGCGACGGCTGCGGGTCCGGCTGTCTTGGCGGCAGCGCGTGGGCTGACTCCGTCTTGGCGGCCTAGGCGACGCGGCGGGCCGACGGCGGCGGGCGCGGGCGGCGCGCACCAAAGCGGAGGTGCGCAGCGGCGACCGGCCGGCGGAGCGGCCGAGCCGAACCGACGGGCGTAAGGGCGGCGTGCCGTCTTGTTGCCGGCGATGGAGCACGCAGCCGAGGAGGCGCAACAGCTTGGTCGGGTGACGCGCTACTAGCGCGGCGGCGCCAAGACCGCCGACGACTTCGGTCTTTGCGAAGTGTGGGCAGCCGGCGGCAGCGGCAGTGCGCTACGAGCGCAAGACGACGACGGTGGCTTCGTGCTCAGCGGGGAGGGCCGGCTTCGAGTGCGGGTCCCCATGCTGTTGCCGTCGTTTTTCTTTTGTGTATGTACAACAAATTCATGTACTGTGGCTTCGTGCCGAGTAGCTTCGTGCCACGTCGCTTTGAGTGATCGCCGTGTAGCTTCGTGCCACGTGACGAAAACACAAAACAAATGCGAAGGGTAGATGCATGCATAGGAAGAAGAACCGATTAGATTCAATCGCTAGTTCCCACCTTCTCTCACCTTTTCAATCTGATCTCCGGTAGAGCTTCGTGCTGATAACGTGTTGAGGAACCTCGCTATCGAATAGTCCGGGGTTCCCGAACAGATCTGAAGTGGAGAACAGAAAGAGAGAGAGACACGTGTTTAGGGAGAGCGAAAGCGGAAATTCTTTATTGCTAATGAATTCTGGTACATAGGGAGGACTCCCCTCCTTTTATAGCGCTCTCTAGGGTTTTGGTTTAAGGGACCACATGGGTCTTCCAATGGGTTATTAGGGTTTCTTAACACTATCCATCCTTGATCCAGGCGTTCGTCCAGGTCTTCACAGTCAATTACGCGGAAAAATGGGGCAGTCCGCGCTCATGCAACCTACGGGAATCTCACACGGTAAGGACGCGAGCTTAGACCGGAACTCCGGATGCTCACACTTTCAGAACTGTTCAAAGTAGTTGGCTGCATTGACTTGTTTATTGCAAAAATGGCCCCGTGCTATGGTATTTGCGGAAATAGCCCAAATGTGCCCTATGCCACGGCGCAGAAGCGTAGGATCACGATTTGCCACGGTATGCATGCGCGGGAAGTAGCAAACGTAGGACTTCGGTGCGAGCACTCACTACTACACGAATATACATCACAATCTGTTCTTTTTTATCATCACAGTTGGTTCTTGTGGCGACATAAAGTCATTAGACAGAGATAAAGCGGCGCTATCACAGTCAATTCTTGCCCGATTGTGATGAGCGATCATCTCTATCGGTTCTTTAAAAGAAGCGATAGAGATAAATACTCATCTCTATCGGTTCTCAGAATAAAGTGATAGAGATGACAGATCATTCATCTCTATCGCTTCTTACAAAGAATCGATAGAGATGACAAGAATCGATAGAGATGAGGAGGTCATCTCTATCGCTTCTTCCATAGAACCGATAGAGATGACATCCGCATCTCTATCGTTTTCTTATGAGAACCGATAAAGATGAAGGGGTGTGCTGTTTTTCAATTCACCCTCCAATCAACATATATTTCACACAGTATGCATGCACATATCACATTCACACAACATAAATCATTGCACACATTATGCACATATCACATTTATAGAACACAAACATTTTATTACAACACATATCACATTCGTTCAAAAAATAGAACTCAAACATGCTAACAGTCAGTACACATGCAATCGCATTCATATATGTAATATTGTTCACATATGGGTTAGTAGGAGCTTTCAGGATCTCTAAATCTACCATCCTCCGACAAAACTTCCATCCAGTACCACTGGCATAAGAGGTCTCGTAACTTGTTGAGTGCAGAGTTGTCTAAGCTCTTCTGGGGAATATTGATATGCTGCAAAATAGAAACAAGTGCTATAATTTTAGTTTTGAAATTTATATGTGAAAAGCTAATTGTATTATTATGCATGTACATATACCTTAGGGAAAAGGTCTGAGCCGCTGACCACGATCTTCATGTGCTGCATGACGTACAAACCGTAGTGGTCGTCGCTGCCCTGTTGATGACACTGTGAAGAAAGAAAAAGAAATTAAGAGATTAAGAATAGATGTTAGAAAATATTAATCTTATATATGGTAGGCACTTGTACCTTAAAGCGCACATACTCTAGCTTCGAGCCATTTTGTCATCGTGTATCCCTCCTTCAGCGACGTAGTTCGAGAAACCCTTATATACATTGAAGAGATGTTGTTGAGTAAAAAAAATTAACGTAGTTCAATACAGAAAGTGTTAGGTAAGAGTAGTACGTGCACTTACTGCTCCAAAAGAGGCTTGATCGCGTAGGCCATCGGTCTCTTCTCGATCGAGTTAAAAGTGTAGACTATATTGTCACTCGGAATGATCATGATCGAGTAGAAGCCAATGGTTACTTATTAAATAATCAAACAACTTGTATATACTTGTATATACTTTTTCCTGTCAACTAAAAGTAGCCCCGTAACTTAAATCTTTTGTAATTCATCGTTGATCAATAAAGTGATGATATGCACTTTTAGTAGCTCCCTAATGTACTCCTTTATTTATTCCTCCTCTTAAAAATGTTATTTCTTTTATTGCTATTCAATCTCAACTCTCATCCTTTGTTTACCACCACGGTCACCTCCGATTAGTGCAGTCGCTGTCAACCCCCTTAAACATGTCAGTATTTTTCAAAATACCCATACTGCCGGACACCCATGTCATGCCACAAGCCATCACAAATCGCACCATCGCCACTCAAGAGAGCCGCCGCGAACCCCTTGTGCTCGTATGTCAGCTAGTTTGGGCGAAGGCCGCAGGATTTTGTGCCAGAGAGCTTTTCCCCTTTTTGTGGCCTCACCGTTGTTTTTGCTATGTTCTGACCGCACCCAACCTACTCAGCATCGGGATTCACCACGTACCCCGCTCCTCCTTGCCAAAGGAACACGTCGTGCTCACCCCGTCGCTGCCATTCTACTAGCCCATCTCGTCATCGCCGTGCGTCCTAACCTCCCCTATTTCGTCCGCCTCTGTTCCTATGACTGCACCACCGCACCAAATCATCACCCTAACCTTCTGTATTCACATGGCATCCTCTACTGAAAACGATGGCAGTCTATAGTAGTTCGCATAGCTCTGCTCACGCAGATTTATTCTGTAGGAGCACTCTCTTGCTTTCGTTTTCTTTTCCAGAACCCTTTGGTAGAACTTGTCAGTTTTTAATAATAGAAATTGGAGAGTTTCTCACACTTTTTCCAATTTGGAGCACGTATGTACAATTTCTATGGCTTAATTTGTTGCCACACACCAATACATGCTTAATTTGGTGCAACACTCCAATTTCCAACTATATCTACGCAAAGATTCATCGGAGGGGCAGTTGCGGGGTCTCGATCGGACGGCCACAGAGCGCGCGGCCGCTTTGGCGGAGACGGCAAGCGGACTGACATGGATGCGAGATTCTAGGCGCTATAAGGTATGTAATATTCACGTTACAGTATGGCACTTAGGATGTGTTTGGTTTAAAGGCAAGTCCTAGATGGGATAAGATGACCCCTGCTTTTTCACTTATCTAAGCATTTAGTTGGATGGATTGGGTGGCTGAGATCATTCAAGAAACTAGCATTTTCTGTAAAGATTCTGGACGAACCGATCGGATCAATTTGGCCGGACGAGGCCATCCCTGTTCGCCCGTGACCCTTCTAGATCAGGTCATCCACCCCAGTGCCCGTGAGTCCTCGGCTCGGTCACCCCCGTGAAAAATCCTCTCGCCTCCCAGGTTCCTCTCCCCCGCCCTCCGCTCCCCGCTCCTCCTCTCGCCTCCCAGGCTCTTCTCCGCCGAGGAGGGCAAGCCGTCGGCGACTAGGGCACGGAGCCCAGGAGGGCACCACGCACGGGGCCAAGGAGGGCACCACGCACGGGACGAAGGATTTGACGGCGGTTCGGCACGGGCGAGGAGGGCACAGCGTCGGTGAAGAGGGCTCGGCGGCGACGATCTGCAACATCTCCTCTGCATTTTGCTCCACTTCCTCTGCATCTGCTCTGAATTTCTTCCCCCAAAATCGGAAGGTATAAACCCTAATCTCTAGTGTTCATTTCTCTCAGCCCACTCGAGAAATTCGGCACCATTTTTCTGGTTAGTCTGATTTGGGCTGTACTAGTATTTGAAAATGGATTGTCAACATGAGTGAATTTCATAATCCACATTTTTTGGGAAAAAAGAAACTTTTTGCATTGACTTAGCTTCAGATTTGCATGATCTTCATGTATTGCTTCAGATGGTCAAATGACAGAAATCAGGTCTCACAATGTTATTGCAAAACAAGAACTTCGAATCCACAGGAATCTGCAAGGTCTTGGATGCTAATAGTATTGTTGCTGTCACTATCATGCTGTATATGTTATCATTTGTATGGATGGTTCATATCAGGAATCTTATACCTTTGCTTAAGCATATTTTTCACTGCCTTTTATTCTGACAGTCTCAACTGATTGGAAAAGGCCTGTGTTTCCTCATAGCTTGTATTACAAAAATACTCTTTATTATGATGTACTGAACATGTGTGCCATGCCACCGAAGATAGATAATGATTCTTATTTGAGTTAGAGGCCAAAGGATGGCATCGATATCGTCAAACTTGTTTAGATATTGGACTGGATTTAGTAATGGTTAGTTTGTTAGAGAGTCATTTTCTAGAGTTTATCAATCCTTGCTAGTGTCATAGTTTAGGTCATATACCACTTTAACATATCTAGGGGTTAAAACGGATCGGATACGGACGGATATTGCTCTTCCCGTATCCTAACCCATATTTTTTCTCGGATTTGGAACCGGATACGGGCTAGCTGGATCCGGATACGAATCCGGATAATTCAGGATACGGACACGGGTCGAATATGTGACGGATTCGGATCGGGAACGAATAAAGATATACGGATAATAGACGCATACATAAAAGTAAAGAGGATAATGCTTCAACTACCCACATAATGTTTTATAAACTCTCTAATTAGTTGTTGGCCAGTATATCTTGTGAAACCCATTTACACATTTTAGATTTGACAAACTGCTCTCAAATCCTAAACCAGTCTTTTCGCTTGGCAAGCCCTAAGTATTGTTGAAAAACTTCACAACCTGAAGTTTGTTCTCAGCTCAGCAACAAAAATAAAATTCTCTGTATTGCCGGTTAACTGAACCGAAAAGAAGTTTGTCAACTTCCCTAAAAGAAGTCGGCAACTCTTCTGTTCTGTTTTCGGTGTTGTTCTCTGGAAGATAGAACGATAACACAAGCAGAAATCTGGCGACAAGTAATCAAAACAACGCAACAATGGACTTTTCAGGTTTTTGGTGCTACACAAAAACTCATACAGCTTTTCAGTTTTCTATTATTCAATACTTATACAAGTTGGAGATTACAAGCATAAACTGAATTCAGCTGAGATTTGCTAATCCGGATTGCTAAACACTTACGACACCATATGGACTCTTCAAAGTTCTAGCCATGTTAAACACTGTTTGTTAACCGGCAACAACTAATAGACTCTAAACTTAATCAGATAACACCAACCCTCCAACTGTTGGAAATATTAGGAATTTTCTCAATATTTTAATCCACAGAATTACGTAAATCATGATTAAACAAAGATGCATTTTTTGTTCAAAGCCAAAGGTACTAGATAACAAATTATCTATCTCATACGCAAAGACTAATGAACAAGAAATCAGCATGAATAAAACACGGTATAAGTTAATATACCCTTGAGCCGGTGCCACCGTTGCACAGCGCAGCGAAGGTATTCTCGTTCGCCATGACGGTCAAGTAGACGATCACGGTTGTTGCGGTGAAGCGTTGGTGCGATGAAGAGGCGTCACGATGTAGAGGCGATGCGGTGCGGATGCGCTTCGAGAACACCTTTCGGCGATCGCGTGGTCGCTCCCAAAAACCTTATCGGCCTTCTATCTCGAGCAAGATCTCAAGAAGGCGAGGTTCGGAGGCCTGCTCCCTCTCATTACTTGTGCGCGCAAAAGCAGGCGGGAATGCAAAGGACAATGAGAACAAAGGATGAAAGGAGTGCGTGGGAGAGTTCTCGAGTTCGAAAAAGCACGGTAGTGGCTCTCCTTATATAGCCTCGCGACATGCAGCGGCAGAGCCGGCCATTACGACCATCAACTCGGTGGCCGTTACGATGGCAAGCGACCATTATGCGACCATCAACCACGTCCGTTACAGTGGCGGCGGCGATTCTGGTCACATTAATCACTGCGACTCTGGTCATATTGACTACTGAAACGGCAAAACAAACCGCTCCCGCCCGAGACATCACGTCCGGGCGGCTGCTGCTGCGCTGCGTGCATATCACGTCTCGTCTCGTCTCGACTCGACTCGACTCGACTCGCTTTCGCTGCGCGACACGCACGCCACGCCTCGCCTCGGCTCGGCTCGGCTCGGCCAGCAGCAGCGTGTGTGACCTTTTACCCTTTTCCACCTTGCTAATTGAGAGACACACAACTCAACTATTTAAGTTGGTCAAACCTTCTCTCAATTACCCATATGGTACTAAACCAATTTCATGACTCCTAGTATTCTAATGGGCCTTTTGGAATTTCTATTAAATTAATTATGGGCCATCCCATAATAATCTAACAATCCCACCAAATTTCAAAGACACATTTGAAATACTCTCGATTCAATGTAGTTTGATATACCAGTTTTGAAGGAGACTATTAAGTTGAACTTCCATCTAGAACAAAAGTTACACTCATCCACAAGCAACAATGGACTATGCCTTGAATTGACAGTTTTGTGCGAACAAGTTTCACCAAAGTCCTTTACTGATACTTGGCTGCTAAATGCATCCCCTCGGTTTGGAGCTTATAAGTCATACTCCTTAGCCTTTCATGAGCCTCTAGAGATCACCCAATCTCATAGATCGTGACTAGCGATCGAACTCGTATAGGTGTATTCCTCATAAGATGTTCTGTAGGACAACATCTCTGCTTATCAAAGCCACTCGGAATACATTAAGGTATAACCAACCTGCCATACAGAAATAGGAGAGTTATTGCATCTCAAACGGAGTGGACTAAGTACAGAAGTACTCTCCTCTCAGCCAGTCACTAGCTTGTCTCAACATCCTAATTCACGGGATCTCCGATCAAATAGGATGAGTTACCACTAAGACATGACTTTATGTGGGTCTCAAGCCCATCTCCCTCGATGCTTCATCTATCACATTCCGTGATAGTCCCTTTGTAAAAGGATCTGCCAAGTTCTTAGCCGTGCGGACATAGTCCAGCGCTATAACTCGAGTTTCTCATTTTCCTGACAGACTTCAACCGCCTCTTAACGTGCCTTGATGACTTCATGTTATCCTTAGAACTGTTCACCTTAACAATCACCGTCTGATTGTCACAGTTCAAAAGAATAGCAGGCACCGGTTTCTCAACCACCGGTAAGTCCTTCACAAGTTCACGCAGCCAGTCGGCTTCCACAGAGGCTGTATCTAATCTTGTGAGTTACGCTTCCATTGTAGACCTCGTTAAGATGGTGCGCTTGCAAGACTTCCAGGAAACAGCTCCACCACCCAATGTGAACACATATCCACTTGTGGCTTTTATTTCATCAGCATCAGATATCCAGTTTGAATCACTATAACCCTCAAGTACCCTAGGGTACCCGGTGTAGTGAATTCCATAACTTGATGTCCCTTTTAGATAGCGCATTACTCTCTCAAGAGCATGCCAATGATTATCTCCCGGGTTTGAAACAAACCGGCTTAGTTTGCTCACAGCAAACGAGATATCAGGCCTTGTTGCACTAGCTAAATACATCAATGAACCAATAATTTGGGAATATCTCAATTGATCCTTTGCTATTCGTTGGTTCTTTCGTAATAGCACACTTGGATCATCTGGCGTTGGAGCGAGTTTGCAATCGCTATAGCCAAAGCGACTCAACACCTTTTCCACATAATGGGACTGCTCAAGAGTAATCCCACCGTCACCTTCTCTTAACAATTTAATGTTTAAGATGACATCCGCTACTCCCAAATCTTTCATTTCAAAGTTTTCGGACAAGAAGTCCTTGACTTCCTTAATCACATTAAGGTTTGTCCCAAAGATCGAGATGTCATCAACATACGGACACATAATCACTCCTTCACCCCCACCATAGCGGTAATACACACATTTGTCGACTTCATTCACAACAAAGCGGCAGATGTTAAAGTTCTGTCGAACTTCTCGTGCCACTTTGCTTAGGTGCTTGCTTAAGGCCATACAAAGACTTCAACAACCTACACACTTTTCCTTCATGACCCTTTACTACAAATCCATCAGGCTGATCCATATAGATTTCCTCTTCCAACTCTCCATTAAGGAAAGCCGTCTTTACATCCATCGATGAATGATCGGGCCGTAGGAGGCAGCCAAAGACAGTAGTACTCTAATAGTGGTCGATCGCAGCAGGTGAGTAAGTATCAAAGAAGTCCTCGCCTTCTTTACAGGTATAACCCTTGGCCACAAGCCTTGCCTTGTACTTTTCAATCGTACCATCAGGCCTCGGCTTTTCTTGAACACCCACTTACATCCTCTGGGTTTACACCCATATGGACGTTCAACAACTTCCCAAGTTCCATTGCTCAAGATGGAATTCATCTCACTCTGGACCGCTTCCTTCCAATAGTCGTCACGAGATGAATAAGCCTCCTCAATGGTTCTTGGAGTATCATCCACTAGATATACAATGAAGTCATCACCAAAAGACTTTGTAGTCCTTAGTCTCTTACTCTTACGAGTTACTTCATTGCCCTCATCTATTAGATTTTCCTCAAAAATGGGCTCAATTTGTATAGGAGTGGAAGGTTTAGGAGAGAAGATAGATTCTTGGCGGATGAGCTAAGTGTCTCTTTCATAGGAAATAAGTCCTCAAAGAATGTGGCATCATTGGACTCAAAATTGTACCTTCATACATATCGTACTCAGATTTCACTATTAAGAATCTATATCCAACGCTGTGAAAAGCATAACCAATAAAGACACAATCAACGGTTTTTGGTCCAAGTTTACGCTTCTTTGGGATAGGCACATTCACTTTAGCCAAACAGCCCCAAGTACGTAAATAGGAGAAATTTAATCTTTTCCTCTCCCATTCCTCGAATGGTGTAATTTCTTTATTCTTTGTAGGAACCCTATTTAGGACATGACATGCAGTCAATATAGCCTCACCCCACCATTCCTTGAAAAGTCCCGCTGTTTCTAACATGGCGTTAACCATCTCAGTTAGAGTACGGTTCTTTCTTTCGGCAACCCCATTTGATTGGGGCGAATAGGGAGGCGTCCTCTCATGGATTATTCCATGTTCCTCACAGAATAAATTAAACTCATTAGAAAAGTATTCTCCACCACGATCTGACCTAACCCGTTTGATTTTTCTCTCAAGTTGGTTCTCAGCTTCAGCTTTATAGATCTTAAAATAGTGAAAAGCCTCATCTTTTGACTTTAATAAATACACATAGCAATATCTAGTAGAATCATCAATCAAAGTCATGAAATACCTCTTACCACCCTTTGTCAACTCCCCGTTCATCTCGCATAAATCGGTATGAACTAGTTCTAACGGTGCCAAGTTTCTCGCCTCTGCTGCCTTGTGAGGCTTGCGAGGTTGCTTAGATTGCACACATACTTGACACTTCAATATCTAGTAGAATCATCAATCAAAGTCATGAAATACCTCTTACCACCCTTTGTCAACTCCCCGTTCATCTCGCATAAATCGGTATGAACTAGTTCTAACGGTGCCAAGTTTCTCGCCTCTGCTGCCTTGTGAGGCTTGCGAGGTTGCTTAGATTGCACACATACTTGACACTTAGAACCTTTGACTTGGGTAAATTTTGGGATTAAATTCATACTGGCTAACCGCATCATGCAACCAAGATTAATATGACAAAGTCGTGAATGCCAAACATCAGTCTCATGATTACAAACATGATTCACAATTTTATTCATGTCCGTTAAAGACAAGCGGAACAAGCCTCCGCTCTCATAGCCTTTTCCAATAAAAGTTCCAATTTTAGAAACAACACATTTATTGGATTCAAAAACTAGCTTAAAACCATCTCTACACAATAGAGACCCGCTGACAAGGTTTTTATTTATCGCGGGCACGTGATGCACGTTCCTCAGTCGCACGATTTTTCCTGAAGTAAACTTCAAGTCAATCGTGCGACTCCACGTACAAATGCTGCGACCCATTCCCCATCAACACGGAGGTAACCCTGCGACACGGTAAAAGAGAATAAGGATCTGTCAGCACAAACATGTATATTGGCCCCCGTGTCAATCCACCAATCAGGTGAACGACATCCTGATAGAACGGTAGGTATTGAAACATACCCGGATGTTCCCTCCTCAGTATTGCCAATAACAACGTTAGCGGACTTTTACGCTTATTGTCTTTACGATCGGGGCAATCCTTTGCCCAATGATCGATACCATTCTGAACAAGCGCTTTCCCTTTCCTTTATTCTTCTTCTTCTTGAAGCTAGTAGTTTGAGCGGCCTTGTTCTTGTTCTCGGGCTTTTCAGACTTATTTTATTCTTCTTGTTGAATGAAAGATTTTCTTTTGTACCACATTGGCACTAGAACTTTCTTTCCCACGTATATCTTTTGCCTCGCTTTCTCCTCAACATTTAGAGACCCAATGAGACCAGCAACGCTGAACTCTTGTCTCTTGTGTTTTAGAGTAGTGGCAAAATCCCTCCAAGAAGGTGGCAGCTTCGCGATGATGCATCCCGCCACAAACTTGTCGGGTAATGCACATGTAAAATTCTCAAGTTCTTTCGCAAAGGCTTGAACCTCATGAGCCTGTTCTACTACAGAGTGGTCATCGACCATCTTGTAGTCATGAAACTGCTCCATGACATAGAGTTCACTGCCTGCGTCAGATACTCCGAATTTTGCCTCAAGTGCATCCACATTTCTTTACCACTTGGCAAAATCATATATACATCAACAAGATTTTCTCCCAAAGCGCTAATCACGGCGCCTCTAAGCAGGTTATCGCGGTAGTGAAAGCACTCTCCTGCTCAGGAGAGAGCCCACCCTCAGGCTGTGGCTTGCCTTGCGCAACGTGATACACGTTCATGGCAGTCAACCACAAAATCATCTTGGCGCGCCAACGCTTGTAATTTGCGCCATCAAATACAGTTGGCTTAAGCGCGGCAGCGAAACCAGTAGTTGTAAAATTCCTAGGATAAGGTTTTTGGATTGTTGGAAATATTAGGAATTTTCTCAATATTTTAATCCACAGAATTACGTAAATCATGATTAAACAAAGATGCATTTTTTGTTCAAAGCCAAAGGTACTAGATAACAAATTATCTATCTCATACGCAAAGACTAATGAACAAGAAATCAGCATGAATAAAACACGGTATAAGTTAATATACCCTTGAGCGGTGCCACCGTTGCACAGCGCGCAGCGTAATTTTCTCGTTCGCCATGGCGGTCGAAGTAGACGATCACGGGTTGTTGCGGTGAAGCGTTAGTGCGATGAAGAGGCGTGCACGATGCGGATCGCTTCGGGAACACCTTTCGGCGATCGCGTGGTCGCTCCCCAAAAACCTTATCGGCCTTCGCGACATGCAACGGGCAGGAGCCGGCCATTACCAGCCATCAACTCAGGTAGCCGTTACCAGTAACCGACGACCATTATGCCAGCCATCAACCACGTCCGTTCACGGTGGCGGCGGCGATTCTGGTCACATTAATCACGCTGCGGCTCGGGTCATATTGACTACTGAAACGGCAAAACAAACCGCTCCCGCCCAGCACGTCCGGACTGGCCTGCGCACGGTCACGTCACGTCA
The DNA here is from genome assembly GCA_036346275.1 of Otatea glauca. Classification (NCBI taxonomy): domain Eukaryota; kingdom Viridiplantae; phylum Streptophyta; class Magnoliopsida; order Poales; family Poaceae; genus Otatea; species Otatea glauca. Next base: position 54,099,284 of record CM070723.1, read on the forward strand.
CGTCACGTCACGTCTCGTCTCGTCTCGTCTCGTCTCGACTCGTCTCGTCTCGACACGCACACGCACACGCCACGCCTCGGCTCGGCTCGGCGCGCGCGCGCGCGTGTGGCACAGCCTTTACCCTTTTCCACCTTGCTAATTGAGAGACACACAACTCAACTATTTAAGTTGGTCAAACCTTCTCTCAATTACCCATATGGTACTAAACCAATTTCATGACTCCTAGTATTCTAATGGGCCTTTTGGAATTTCTATTAAATTAATTATGGGCCATCCCATAATAATCTAACACCAACTAGACTACTTTATCTAGTTGATATTGAAACAAACTCTGAAGACAAAAACTTTGGGGTTAGTTCAGATAATACCGAAACCGAAACAAGCCAAAAAGCCAAAAACAAACTGGACTCTTTTCCTTGCCGACAAAAGAATTGACTCAAAGCTCATGCACAAGATTACTTTTCAACAAGTATTCCCCTTCTCCATTAGCTGTGATTGCTGTCTGCCAACTTAGGTTAATGGCATCAAGCCATCAACGCTAGGGCATCTCACTTACAGTATGAGCCTATCATTACAACTCAATGTACTAATAGCAATGAATGATTTTCTTTCTTCTGCAAACTAAAATTTGGAATATCTAAAAGGTTTAAGTACATGAACGAAACTTCATTGTGAAACTTCCATTTTTTAGTTCCAGTCGTGCAAATTCCCGTTGCAATGAGAGGCATCCATTGAGCTGACAAAAGACCTTGTGAAATCAATCATCCATATGAATGGATTAGCAATCTTGAGCTCTTATGAAATGCGCAGAACAAAAAATTCGTGAGGAATGTAGGTGTCTCTGGAAGTCTGAAGGCTAGTAGATCTGCATGCACCTACCTGAGAGCCAATGAAGGTCGGGGAGACGCCACCAGGGGGTGGAGGGAGACGACGCTGGGGGTGCCGCCGTGCTGGGGTGGGGGGTGGCCGGGTGGGGATCACCGGATCTGGGCGAGGGAGACTCCGCCGTTGGGAGAGACACCCACCAGGAAGGTTCAGATCTACGAACGGGAGAGGGTGGAGGGAGACGCCACCGTGCCGGGTGGAGGGAGCCGTCGTGTCAGGGTGGAGGGAGGCACTTTGGTGGAGTCACTCGACCGAGGGGAGGTGCATGGGCGGAGGGAGATCCTCAAGCGGAGGTGCGATTGGGGAGCGAAGGCGCAGCTGGGAGACGGAGGCGTGGCCGCAAGGGAGGAGGGTGCGGAGGTGCTCGGCCAAGGGGAGGCAGTTGGGCAGAGTCACTTTGTGCGGGGAAGGCGCTCGGCCCCAGGCGTAGCCGAGGGCGGAGGGAGGCGCTCGGCCGGGGGCGGAGGTAGGCACTTGGCCGGCGGGCAGAGGGAGGCACTCGGCTGAGGGAGATCGAGCGAATGGCGATGGGATCTGGGACTGGGGGTGCGACGGTGGGGGAAGACGCGAGAAAACCGGATGTCCGAACGGGTTAATATACGATATCCGAATCTCGATCCACATTCCCAGATATTTCGTGCTCCGAATTCGATCCGGTATCCGAATTCAAATATCCAGATCCGACCGGATATCTACAATCCATCCCGAATCTGATCCCAACCGAATCCGAATCCGAATCGGATGGATAAAATCCGACCCGTTTTCACCCCTGATTCATTATTAAAGGTAAATCTGCCATCCTTGACAAGGCTTACATGTTCTATAGCATTGAGTTGATAATAAGAATCCCAACGAATCTTTTGAACATGATGAATGCATAGACATATGAAGTCACATTTCAATTCACAATTAATCAGTTTAAGGAACTTTAAAATAGCGTGTAAAACTCGAAAGAGGCAGGCCATCATCTGCCCACTAATATTGAGACACCGTAGCTGAAGTACTGCCATGAAGCTTGCGATACTGGTGCTTGAATCAGTAACGTGGTGGCCTAGGCTTTCTACAACAGAGGTACAACAAATTGAACCTTTTCCAGAACAAGCGGTGGAGTCAATTGTAGAAGGTAAAGGATTATGAACACATGTTAATACTGTATGTATAGCCTCCCAGATCAGCTCAACAAACTGAATTCACACAGTTTCCTAAGAATACAGCAACAGCCATGGAATAATACATAATTAATTTGACAGCGAAGTGCATGCACCAAAACAAAACAAGGAGAAAAGCATTAGCAGCGTACAAACTTCATTAGAGGATTAGAGATGGCAATCAGGATATTCCCAGCTGAGTGTTTAACATATTCACTGCAGAAACCAAGGAAGCCAACCTGAAAAGGATAAGGTAATGTAGAGGTTAGCAATGTAGCATAATATTGCACGGTACTGCAATGTACAAACAACATCATATACCACTAGCTAATGATTTCGCATGAATTGAAATGGATAGTGTGGAAGAGCGATATAGATCACCAAATTAAAAGGTAATACCAAATCGACAGTACAGACACTAGCACACACAGACACGGCTCCGCACATACTAGAGAGGGCGACATGATGGCATGAATAGTGCTGCACAAGATATAGATCATACAGGGAACAACACAATTTATTCTAAATTGCCATTTCAACAATAAAATAAACCGTTGAAAAACAAACCTGGGGTAAGAACTATGAAATGTAATAAAAGGGAAAATTTTGCTGGTACCACTGAAAAAGTGCCCAATTTCGCTTATGTCACTACTCTTTTCTCATTTCATTTTTTGCCACTAGTCTGTGCTCTTCTTCCTCCTTTGGCCATTTTCGTCAGTTGACCGCCAGTTGACTGTGAGTTAACCATCAGTCGGAATTGTTCCTTTTAGTTTTTATTTTTTAAAGATAACAAATAAATTCAATTCTTTTGGAAATTTTTCTGTATGATCATTGACCGCTAAAGATTGTAGAACTTCATTTGTTATCTTTAAAAAAATCAAAAAACAGAAGGAACAATTCCGACTGATAGTAAACTCACAACAACTGAAAGAAATGGCAAAAGGAGGATGAAGTGAAAACAGTAGTGGCAAAAACGAAACGACAAAAAGACTAGTGGCAGAAGCGAAACTGAGTATTTTTGCAATGGCACTAGCAAAATATCCCCGTAATAAAATGGTCTGCAGTTGCCTCTTTATCAACCCAATACTAAAGAATTTTTATCCCCGTAATAAACTGGATTAATTTTTATGCATTCAAGTTCCAAATTTTCCTCTGATTAATTATCTGTGCTACGCTGTAGTTTTTTCTTGTCCATTAGTTTTGACACATTAACATTATGCCAAAAGTATGACTAAACAGGTGTTAAAGAAGAAGGTTACATACAATGAACAACAATGCTATTATTAGAAAATAACACAACGGGAGTGATACTCGTTTGTTCTGCTTAATGCAAAAACTTTGAATGAGGTACTAGGCTACTTTCACCCAAAATCTTTGATGATGGTCAAATTGTGACGCATGTACAATGGTGGAAATGTTGATCCAGAGCAGTGCCCACTTTGCTTCCCCCATAACTTTTGATTGGTATATAGCAAGAGAGAAAAATTACATATATCTAGTCAAAACAGTCATTGTTCACTAAAAGTAACAGGCCAGCACGTCTTCATACGTAAATGATCATGAGGTTCCTACCGACTGGGATTTTGCGGAAACATGAAAGCATGAAGCAAGGAAAACTGCATATGAGTTTCCCGTACCAATATTTTTTCAATCTGGGGACATCCCCATTTTGATTACTGAAACAGAAATAAGAATGCATTTGTTCTTACCAATATGGAGACAATACTGGCCAGGCAGCTAAATCCATCGTCAAAATGCTGGTCGAGTGGTAAACAGCAACAGTGAAGTTTTCCAGAACATGAAACAATCTCCTAAAGGAAAGGGAAACGAACAAATGAATGTGTTTTCTCTCTCAAGAAAGCTGTACGGAAATCAATGGATGTTGAACACCAAATTTACAGTGAATTTCAAAGCAATGAAACCAAAAAATAAGATACATGATGAGTATGAGTGATGTCACTAAACCTAAAATTAAGATATAGCTCAGAATATTTCAGATAAATCTACAGGCGCCTGCATCCCCCTGCTATCTAGATGCCTAAAAAGTAAGCTGCATAGGGAAAATTTCGAAAAGAAGAAAAAGGCTGAATACAAAGAGCTCGCACTTACGTTATTGTTTACAGAGATCACACTTGAATAGAATAATAAGACATTATATGCTGGTAGTAGATCGGTATTATTGAGTCGGGTTTTAGATATTCAATATTACTGTTGTTTAAATGGAATCTGTCCCATATGGACTGAACCTGGAGGGTTATGGGAGGGTGAAGCATAAGTTTGCAATAGAGATTGTTGTGGTGCAAGAGAAGTAATAGTCAAATAGGAGGCTTAGTGTAGTTTTGGTTGCATAATTGGCACTGAATGACCAAAAGAAAAGCCTCACAACCGAGATCAGTCATGAACTAATTGATCCCATACAGAACTTGTCCAAACCAATGAGCGGAACTTATAGTATTGGTTGCCTAATTGGCACTGCCTAGCTACTTCGTCGTGAGGACACTTACACTACAGATTACAGTTATGTGCCACTCATTACTCGTATAGTACTAACTACAGGTTTGGTTCGATCAATCTGAATCCTAACCTCCTAAATCCAAACATAAGAGCAACCGCTAGATGCTCGCGTAAATTCAACTAAATATACGACAAATTAACAATCAAACCAAAAAAAACTTCCAAAGCATTGGATACTGGTAGCAATACCTGATCGAATTTGCACCCTTGCTCCTCCTCCCACTCTCGAATTACGTTATTTACCTAAAACAATCACCAAAATATATCAAAAATAAATCATTGAGGCGCAGTTGAAAGTATCTAGGCACCTATATTGTTTTGGTTTTGATAATTAATGACAACTCTGTTATATGAACTAATACTTTTTTTGAGAATATTGAAAGTAGGTTAATTCTAAAATTGATGACCATGGAAATATCAAGGAAGCCACAAATGCATGATCAATATGTCAAGATTGTGACAAGGTATAATTATAAGGTTATTATTCTAGTCTTTTGTCGATCTTGGAGTTTGGAAGAAAAATCAGTTTGTTAGAATTAGGGCCGTACTATAAAGAGGGGCCTTGACGATTATCTTGATGTCATTTAGGGTTTAAAAGCTCAAATTACATATTCAAATGGTTGCTTCATGATATACAAATTCCTAAATAGAAAAACTTTTTAAACTAATCAAGTCTCTGGAAATCCGGTGCTACAGCCCATGCCAGCATGGTGCTACCGGGTGCGCGGTAGCACCGGCCCAATAGGGCGGTGTAAAAATTCCAGAGAAGCTCCTTTCTGGTTTTTGGTAGCCCGGTACTACCGCCTATAGTATCCCGATGCTGCCGGACCAGCGGTAGCACCAGACATATAACCCGGTGTTAAAATCACAGAGGGGTGTGTTTTGGGCGCTTTTGGTAGCCCGGTGCTACCGGACCAACGATAGCACCGGTCCTCAGCCCGGTGCTTAAATTCCAGAGAGGTCTCTTTTTGAAGAAACAAAATGAAAAGGGGCCTGGTGTTACCGGTCCTAGTTGGGCAATAGCACCGGACCCTAAGCAACGATCTCTGGCAAGTGCATTAAATGCACTGTTCTAGCCGTTGAAATGGAGCCCGGTGCTACCGGCCCTACATGGGCGGTAGCACCGCAAAAACAGACTTTTGCCCATTACAAGCTCCAACGGCTAGAAAGTTTGGTGGAGGCTATAAATACCTCCCCACCTACATTCTAGAGTATCTCTTGGTCCTCATTGATGATATTTGAGCTCTAGAAAGTGTTCTCCACTCTTGTGTGCATTCAATTTCCATTTGTGAGTGCGAGAAGCAAGATTGAGTATTGCATTTAGTGTTTGAGCCTTTAGACACCGATATTTGACCTCAAGCTAGCGTCAAGGTTTATTACTCTTGGAGGTTGCCGCCGCCTAGACGGCTTGGTGGCGATCGTGCACAGTGAGCTTCTCAACGGAGATTGTGAGAAGCCCCGGCAAATTGTGAAGGCCGGAGTTTGCCTACCTGGAGCAGGGAAGAACTACCTTAGTGATCGAGGAAAGCTTGAGCGAGTGGAGTCGGCTTGAAGTGATTCAAGTCACCTCAACGTGGAGTAGGGGAGACCGGCAAGTCTCCGAGACCACGGTTTAAAATTCTTGTCTCATATTTATTTGTGATTGGTATTCCTCTTTGTTGAGAATCTATTTCATTGATAGCATACTCTTGATAGTCTTTGTGATCACTTATATATTTGCTACACTAAATTTGATATAGTATCTCAAGTGTTTGTTAGAGAAATTTAGTGTGAATTTGCATTGTGTATCTCTATATCTTGGTGTCTTTCGTAATTTCTAAATAGTATCGAAAAATTTAGAAACCTCCTATTCACCCCCCTCTAGTCGGTTATCCTTGATCCTACAAGTGGTATCAGAGCTTGGACTCTCTTTTGGGGCTTCACCGCCTAGAGAGTAAGGATGGCTAGTGATGGGGTGTCAATAGGCAAGGCACTATTTTTCGATGGTACAAATTATACTTATTGAAAAATTCGTATGACCGTTTACCTTAAGGCCATGAGTCCAAACATATGGAGAATTGTAGTTGAAGGTTTCACTCCGGGGGTTAATGCTACACTCACAATAGATCAAGAGGAGCGAAATACTCATCTTAATGCTCAAGCTATGAATACTCTTTTTGGTGCTTTGAACGCGGATGAGTTCAATCGAGTAAGCAATCTTGAAACCGCTCATGAGATTTGGACAACCCTCTCAGAAATTCATGAGGGAACATCCTCGGCCAAAGAAGCCAAATTGTATATGCTTCGAATCAGATATGAGAGTTTTATTATGTTGCCCCATGAAAACATCAATGAAATGTATTCACGGTTGAACAACATAGTAAATGAGCTCAAGGGCTTTGGAGCATCTCTAACCGATTTTGATATTGTTCGTAAGATGCTTAGGGCTCTTTCGGAAAAATATGATATCTTGATGACGTTGTTTCTTAACTCACCGGAGTTGCCAAGAATGATGCCAACGGGACTCCTTGGAAATCTCATAACTAATGAGCTTTACAAGAAGGACAAGGAAGAGCTTTTGGAGCAAAGCTCTTCGAAGAAGAAGAACATCGCATTCAAGGCAAAAGCGGAGTCAAGCGACGAGATGCTCAATAACTCCGATAATGATGAAGACACCGAGGAGGAAATGGCCCTCCTTGTAAGAAAAATGAGAAGATTCATGAAGAGGCGCTCAAGCACAAGTGGTCCCAAAAAATTCAAGAAAGGACAATACTCTAGCACCAACCGATATGCAAATATCCAGTGCTATGAGTGAGATGAGAAGGGACATATTGCCTCAAAATGTCCAAAGAAAAGGGACGACAAAGACAAGTCTCCCTCGAAGAAGTTCTTTCATGGGAAGAAGAAGCTCTTCAAGAAGTTGAATAAAGATGGGAAAGACGAAGCTCACATTGGAGAAAATCACCGTTCGTCACTCCCTTGTGTCTTATGGCAAAAGGAGATTTTAAGGTAAACTCAAATGTTGATGAACCCTCCTATGATGAATTAATGGATATGCTTGAGGACTTGAATGAGTATCTCGGTAAAGAAAAGTCTAAACATAAAGCTTTGAGAAAAGAATACCTCTCTCTCAAAGACTCTTATCAGGAGCTAAAGGAAGCTCATGAGACTCTTCTTGCTAAGAACCATTCAAAGTCTAAAAATGATATAGGGATTAGTTGCAAAATTATTGATGATGTATCTTGCTTAGAAATTGATTCATGTTGTATATCAAAAACTAACACATCTACCTCTTGTGATGATTTATTTGATATGTCATCAATTTCATGCTCTAGTTCCTTTTCATGCCATGAAAACCTAGTGATGGAAAATAATGAACTTAAAGAACAAGTGAACAAACTTAGCAAAAGTCTTGATAGATGCTTTAAGGGTAAAGGTACTCTAAATAAGATTTTAAATGGTCAAAGATGCTCTTACAATAAAGAAGGACTAGGATATGTTCCTAAGAAGGGCAAAAATATAAATAACAAAACTCCTCGATTCGTAAAATCTAATGGGAAATTTTGTTATAAATGTCATGAAGTAGGTCATCTATCAAGTGATTGCCTCTTAGATAAAACAACTAAAAATAACATTTATGACTCTTGCTATGTGCTTAAGAAAGAGTTTTGGTAAAATAATTACTAAATTTGTTGGCACTCCTACACTTGGTCGTAAAAAGAATGCCATTTGGGTGCCCAAAGCCTTGGTTACTAACCTCCAAGGACCCAAACAAATTTGGGTACCTAAAAAGACTTGATTCTCTTTTGTAGGTAAACTACAAAACCGGTGGCGGCATTGGGTGTTGGATAGCGGGTGCACTCAACACATGACCGGTGATCGGAAAATGTTCACTACCTTTGAAGTAGGGAATGGGCAAAATGAAAAGATAACATTTGGTGACAATAGCAAAGGAAAGGTATTGGGTTTGGGTAAAATTGCTATCTCAAATGACCTTTCTATTTCCAATGTCTCTCCAGTAGAAACATTAAATTTCAATTTGCTATCGGTTGCTCAAATTTGTGATCTTGGTCTTACTTGCATGTTTTCAAAGAATGGAGTAGTGATCTCTAAAGAAAATGATAACTCTTTAGTGTTCAAAAGTTTTAGATTTGGAAATTTGTATTTGGTTGATTTCACCTCAAATGAGTCATGTCTTCAAACTTGTTTAATTGCAAAACATCCTTAGGATGGTTATGGCATAGAAGATTAGCTCATGTTGGGATGATCCAACTCAAAAAACTATTTAAAAATGATTTAGTTGTGGGCTTGAAAGATGTAAAGTTTGAGAAAAATAGACTTTGTAGCGCTTGTCAAGCCGGCAAGCAAGTTGCTAGTTCTCATCCTTCAAAAAGTATCATGTCCACATCTAGACCATTAGAGCTCTTACATATGGACTTGTTTGGCCCAACAACCTATAAGAGCATTGGAGGAAATTCTTATTGCTTAGTCATTGTTGATGATTATTCAAGGTATACTTGGGTGTTCTTTCTAGATGATAAATCCGAAACCTCTGGTATCTTTAAAAACTTTGCAAAAAGGGCTTAAAATGAATTTGATTTTAAAATTAAGAAAATTCGTAGTGACAACGGTTCCGAGTTCAAAAATACAAAAATTGAAGATTATTGTGATGAACTTGGAATAAAGCACGAGCTTTCCGCTACCTACACTCCGGAGCAAAATGGAGTTGTGGAACGGAAAAATCGAACATTAATCGAAATGGCAAGAACTATGCTTGATGAGTATGGCACTTCCGATAGCTTTTGGGCGGAAGCCATCAATACCGCTTGCCATGCAACAAATAGGCTTTATTTGCATCGTCTCTTGAAAAAGACCTCTTATGAGCTTCTTGTTGGAAGAAGACCAAATATTTCTTATTTTCGAGTTTTCGGTTGCAAATGCTATATCTTGAAAAAGGGTGTTCGACTTTCAAAATTCCAAAGTCGTTGTGATGAAGGGTTCTTGCTTGGATATCCATCAAATAGCAAAGCATATCATGTATTTAACAAAAAATAAAGGTTTTATTGAAGAAACTTGCGATGTTGAATTTGATGAAACTAATGGCTTTCAAGAAGAGCAAGAAAATTTGGATGATGTAGGTGAAGAAGGATTAAGAGAAGCAATGAAGAACATGACGCTTGGAGACATAAAACTAAAGGAGGATAAACAAGATCAACCTTCATCCACTAAAATTGAACCTTCTACTTCCGCAACGCCAAATCAAGTTCAACCGATCGATGTGGATGAAAAGAAGAGTGATCAACAAACTCACACTCTACCTCAAAGAATTCATCACGGGCTCTCCAAAGATCATCCAATAGATCAAATATTGGGTGATGTTAATAAGGGTGTTCAAACTCGATCTCGTGTCGCTTCTTTTTGCAAACATTACTGCTTCGTATCTTCTTTTGAACCTACTCATATAGATGAAGCTCTAGATGATCCGGATTGGGTAAATTCAATGCATGAAGAACTCAACAACTTTCAACGGAATGATGTTTGGACTCTAGTGGAAAGACCCAAGGAACACAACGTAATAGGCACAAAATGGGTATTCTGAAACAAACATGATGAAAATGGTATTGTGGTAAGAAATAAGGCTCGGTTAGTGGCTCAAGGATTCACTCAAATCGAAGGTTTAGATTTTGGTGAGACCTTTGCACCCGTGGCTGTATTAGAAGCTATTATAATCTTACTTGCTTTTGCATCTTGTTTTAATATTAAACTATTCCAAATAGATGTAAAGAGTGCATTTCTAAATGGAGAAATATCTGAATTTGTATTTGTTGAACAACCTCCCGGTTTTGAAAGCTCTAAATATCCAAACCATGTTTACAAACTCTCTAAAGCGCTATATGGTCTCAAACAAGCTCCTAGAGCATGGTATGAGCGGCTTAGAGATTTTCTACTTTCTAAAGGGTTCAAAATTAGGAAGGTTGATACAACACTCTTTACAAAAATCATTGATGAGGAATTCTTTGTGTGCCAAATCTATGTTGATGATATTATATTTGGTTCTACTAACGAAGACTTTTGCAAAGAATTGGTGATATGATGTCTAGAGAATTTGAAATGTCAATGATTGGAGAATTAAGCTTCTTCCTTGGGCTTCAAATTAAGCAACTCAAAAATAGGACATTCATGAGTAAAACCAAATATGTGAAAGACTTGCTCAAGAGATTTGACATGAAAGACTCAAAGTCTATCAAGACTCCAATGGCTTCCAACGGGCATCTTGATCTAAACGAGGGAGGTAAACCGGTAAACTTAAAACTTTATCGCTCTATGATTGGTAGTCTACTTTATCTCACCGCATCTAGGCCTGATATTATGTTTAGTGTGTGCATATGTGCTCGCTTTCAAGCTTCCCCTAAAGAATGTCATTTAGTAGCTATTAAGAAAATTCTAAGATATTTAAAGCATTCCTCAAATATAGAGTTATGGTATCCTAAAGGTGCTAATTTTGATTTAATTGGGTATTCGGACTCGGATTATGCGGGTTGCAAAGTGAATAGAAAAAGCACCTCCGGAAATTGCCAATTCCTAGGTAGGTCCCTTATTTCTTGGTTCTCCAAGAAACAAAATTCCGTAGCTCTATCCACCGTCGAAGCCGAATACATATCCGTCGGTAGTTGTTGTGCTCAATTATTGTGGATGAGACAAAATTTAATGGACTATGGAATAGATTTTAAAAAGGTTCCTCTATTATGTGATAATGAAAGTGCCGTTAAAATTGCCAACAACCCCATTCAACACTCAATAACTAAACATATAGAAATTCGTCATCATTTCTTGAGAGATTATGTTAGCAAAGGAAATATTGTGATTAGTCACATTAGAACCGAAGATCATTTAGCGGATATTTTAACCAAGCCTTTAGATGAAGCCCGGTTCTGTAAATTGGGGAATGAATTAAATGTCATAGATATCTCAAATGTGGTTTGAGTATTCGGATCTTGTTCAATTTTTATTGAATATTCTTTCAGATTTCATTTAATGCATTTTAAATTCTTTAAATATATCACTCCTTGAGGGGGAGTTTCTTTAATGATTTTAATACATGTGTGTTAAATCTTTAATAGTGCTACATGTTTCAAAAAGAGTAAGTTTGAATCATAATTAAGCCACTACTCTTAAAAATTTTATATAAGATTTGGATGCAAATGTACATCTCAAATAAAATGTTAAAACTTTATAAATTATTTTGGATTTTCTGGATATTTATCTGTGTTTTTGGCTGCTTGTCCGGTAGCACCGCTCATACATGAGCGGTAGCACTGGAGACCGGTACTACCGGAGAATCTGCGGTAGCACCAGATTAGTCGGGTTTAGAGGTTAAGTCCAGTGCGGTGCAACCGTCTTCCTCATCCTCTTCACACCGCACCTCTCTCTTTCTCTCTCTCTCCTTTTTCCGATTTGGTTCCCCACTCAAATTTCTTCAAAATCATCCGGAGAAAACGAGATTCCTCTCAATTCTCTTGTTCTTCATTTGATCCTCTCCCAAAGGTACCTTCTTGCCCAAATTTCCTCTTCATATCATTTTAGGGTTTCTGTAAAAAATAGCAAAATGTGAGAAAATTTGTTGAAATTTGTAGTTGAAATGAATTTGATAAGGAGTATGTATGCTATTAAGGCACATTTCCTGAATCAAATCAATCAAAATCATGAATTCTAACAAATCCATGTTCAAACTACAAATAGCCGGTGCTACCGGTCCTGTCTTGATAGCACCATTGAGTCGGTGCTACTAGAACCAACATGGGCGGTAGCACCGAGTTTGCAGTCAAATTTGCTCACAAATGGTTATTTTTCACAAAATTCTAAATTTCTAGGGCATATCCCTTGATCTTACTCCTTGAAATTCTCTTTTGTATCTAGTAATCATGCCTAAGACCACAGGATCTGGTTCTTACATAAAAATAGCTGCAAATAGAGGTCGTGCTCCTCTTCCTCAAGATTCAGACAGTGAAGACAATATTCCAATAGCTTCAAGACGTCGTGAAGTCCGACAAAAGAATAGGCAATAAATTGGTGGCAGCTCCAAGAAATCCAAAGGAAAACAAACCGTATCAGAAGGAAGAAGCAAGTGACTCAATGGAAATAGATAAGTCTCAGAGTGGAGAAGAGTCCGAAGAAGAAAATCTTGATGATTTTGATCCTTCGGCTAATCTGAAGTCCATCAAAGGTGACACATACTTTTCCTTGAGAACTGCGAATCAATATTTGTTGCCTAGGAGTGCCACTGAGGACAGATTCAGAACTTTGTTTCAGCAAAAAGTATTTTATGAAATTTACAAAGACAAGGATTTTGCTGATCATAAGTGGATAAACTGGGACCATATAAGAAAAATTCCGTTGTTTGTGGGAGTACCAGAGTTGTTTCATGGAGCTGGTCTGTCAGATTTTGTCAATAAGAAGTGTGATTATAATGAAGATCTGATTAGACAGTTTTATGCTACTCTTCACTTTTCTGAGACATTTGAGTCTATCACTTGGATGACAGATGCCGCAGTGCACACAATCACCAAGAATGAGATTGAAGAGGCTTAGGGAATCCATCACAGTGGGTATCCTAGCATACACAGTGATAGAGTTATTCCTCTTGCTAGGAAATTTGAATTCTACGATCCAACGGTTTTAGTGAAGTGTCCAGGTAAAATGGCGCATCTTCTTCCATCAGCCAGTCTTATAACTAGAATTGTCAGAGTAACCATCCATCCCAAGAGCGGAAACTATGATGAAATCAGAGGATACGCCTGGAATATTCTGAGTAAAATCATGAACAGACATAAGTTTGATGTGATGGATTTTATGATCAGAGAAATGGCTTCATCTGCCTGTGACAAAGGTAAAAGAATCTACTTTGCTCCATTCATTATGATGAAAATCAAGAGAGTGACTGGATTTCGAGGAGGATGTGGCGGTGTCCACAAGCCATATCGACCCTGTGAGGCAGCTCCTCAGACCATTAGCCAGCGGGATCAGTCCTCATCTCAGCAGCCTCAGTCTCAGGAGATACCAGTTGCCTCAGAGATCCCTCCATCTCATCATGATCAGTTCTTTAACAGTGTGAGGAATGACCTGATGAGTAATTTGTTGAGTCTCAGATCTAACATGATGAGCAGTTTTTCTCGAGTGGAGGAGTAGCAGTCGCAGACTAGGTAGATAGTAGAGGAGATCAGAGGTCGACTGGATTCTATTGATTCCTCCATCTCCGAGCTCCGTTCATCTCTTCCTATTTTCTATCAGCGCTCGGGATCTCGTGCTCCTCCGTCTACTCCTCCTGCTCCTCCAGCTTCTTGAGCTCGTCGTCGATCTTCTCTGTTTTTGGTATTTGATGCCAAAGGGGGAGAAGTAAAAGAGAAGATATAGTGGATACGGTGGAAGAGCGACAAAAAGAAAGAAATACTTTAATTATGTGATGTGTTTTGGTTGATACTTGGTTGATATGAATGTTGTTTTGAATATATATGTCGTGGTTAAATATTTGTAATACTTATGGTTGTTTTAAATATTCTCATGCTCTTGCAAACTTATTACAATCTAAAATATCATATTGTTGTTTCAATATCTTTACTTGTTCATCCACGAATTCAATTCTTGAACAAAACTCAGTCAAAATTTTTGTATTTCTCTTAAATGTGCAACTATTCACTTTCTATTAACATGCACATTTCTAGGGGGAGTTTTTGCTCTAAAATATCAGGATTGAATAGTTTTGTGTTTCAAAAAGCAAGAATCTAATGGACATTCAATCATTTGAAGCAAAAACTTTCTTTTTTTGTTCACTTAAAAACAATTTCAATTCAATTATCACTTTAAGGTTGTCATCAATTACCAAAAAGGGGGAGATTGAAAGCATCTAGGCACCCATGTTGTTTTGGTTTTGATAATTAATGACAACTCTATTATATGAATTAATACTTTCCTTGAGAATATTGAAAGTAGGTTAATTCCAAGATTGATAACTATGGAAATATCAAGGAAGGTACAAATGCATGATAATATGTCAAGATCGTGACAAGGTATAATTATAAGGTTCTTTTTCTAGTCTTTTGTCGATCTTGGAGTTTGGAAGAAAGATCGGTTTGCTAGAATTAGGGCCGTACTATAAAGAGGGATCTTGACGCTTATCTTGATGTCATTTAGGGTTTAAAGGCTCAAATTACATATTCAAATGGTTGCTTCATGATATACAAATTCCTAAATAGAAAATCTTTTTAAACTAATCAAGTCTCTGAAAATCTAGTGCTACCGCCCATTCCAGCACGGTGCTACCGGGGTGCGCGGTAGCACCGGCCCAGTAGGGCGGTGTAAAAATTTCAGAGAAGCTCCTTTATGGTTTTTTGTAGCCCGATGCTACCGCCTATAGTATCCCGGTGCTACCGGACCAGTGGTAGCACCAGACATATAACCCGGTGTTAAAATCACAGAGGGGTGTGTTTTGGGCACTTTTGGTAGCCCGGTGCTACCGCCCATGGTAGCCCGGTGCTACCGGACCAGCGGTAGCACCGGTCCTCAGCCCGGTGCTTAAATTCCAAAGAGGTCTCTTTTTGAAGAAACAAAATGAAAAGGGGCCTGGTGCTACCGGTCCTAGTTGGGCGGTAGCACCGGACCCTAAGCAACGGTCTCTGGCAAGTGCATTAAATGCACTGTTCTAGCTGTTGAAATGGAGCCCGGTGCTACCGTAGGGCCGGTAGCACCGGAAAAACAGACTTTTTCCCATTTCGAGCTTCAACGGCTAGAAAGTTTTGTGGAGGCTATAAATACCTCCCATCTGCATTCTAGAGTATCTCTTGATCTTCATTGATGATATTTGAGCTCTAGAAAGTGTTCTCCACTCTTGTGTGCATTCAATTTTCATTTGTGAGTGCGAGAAGCAAGATTGAGTATTGCATTTAGTGTTTGAGCCTTTAGACACCGATATTTGACCTCAAGCTAGCATCAAGGTTTATTACTCTTGGAGGTTGCCGCCTCCTAGACGGCTTGGTGGCGATCGTGCACAGTGAGCTTCTCAACGAAGATTGTGAGAAGCCCCGGCAAGTTGTGAAGGCCGGAGTTCGCCTACCCGGAGCTGAGAAGAACTACCTTAGTGATCGAGGAGGCTCGAGCGAGTGGAGCCGGCTTGAAGTGATTCAAGTCACCTCAACGTGGAGTAGGGGAGATCGGCAAGTCTCCGAGACTACGGGTTAAAATTCTTGTCTCATATTTATTTGTGATTGGTATTCCTCTTTGTTGAGAATCTATTTCATTGATAACATACTCTTGATAGTCTTTGTGATCACTTGTATATTTGCTACACTAAATTTGACATAGTATCTCAAGTGTTTACTAGAGAAATTTAGTATGAATTTGCATTGTGTATCTCTATATCTTGGTGTCTTTCGTAATTTCTAAATAGTGTCAAAAAATTTAGAAACTTCTTATTCACTCCTCTCTAATCGGTTATCCTTGATCCTATAGCAATACCCTACAACCAAATTATAGAATGATGATTACCCGGGAGAGCGCGAGGAGGAGGCAACGCTCGTCCTCCCGCATGAGCTGCGGCCACGGCGGCGCCGACGGCTTGTGTTCTTAAGGCCCCGGCGCAAGTGGAGTGAGAGGTTAGGTGGCCAGAGTTACCAGAGACTAGCGCCCAAAGCCTAAAGTTGCTTACGAGGTGGGGGAGGAGGTAGGCGGCGGCGAGGTCGCAGATGCGAGCGAGATGCTGCTTCTCCCGCCGCCGCCGCTGCGCCATTTGCTTTCTCTGACTCTTCCCACAGTGGATGGTTTCGAATTGGGCAAATTGAATTGCACTGGAGTTTTGATTTGGCTCTGCTCTGCTCGGCGAGAATTTGTACGCTTCCTTGAGAAATTAGCAGCCACTAAATACCTCCTTCGCTGGGAGCAGGGGTGGAAAAAAAACTCCAAAGCGCCGTCTAAACGACTAATCGAAATAGACGCATCGAAAACTCGGCTCGATTCTGTTTTAATCCAGCCGAGTAGAGATTTAAACTTGTTAGGGTATGTATAACAAGGTTATGTTAGCTGGCTCTTAGTCTGTACATATCAGTTTTAGTCTATATAGAGAAGTGAGAAAAGATAAAATAGAAGAGAGCTGATTCTTATTTAGTAGTCAGTTTAGTACGGGAGCATAGATAAATCATTTATGTATAAGAGATTAGTTAGTAATTAGCTTTGTTATTGTATTTGTCTTTAAGATAACAAGTTTAACGAGAGGGTTAGCGAGTAACTCGTTTGGCTGAAAAATCTATTTTGCCAGAGTGGATGAGTCCAAGACCAGTCGACCAAGCCGCAAGCCGAAGACCCTCTATTGTCTAATCCTCCACCCACCTCCCCTCCCCCTTGATCTCGCGTCGCCGTTGTCCTTCTCCCTCGGTGCCTCCCCTACCCCTTGCTCGCGCCGCCGCCGTCCTCCCCTTTTCTCGCCGCCGCTGTCCCCCCTTCTCCTGCCGCTACCTCCTCTCCCCCTTTCTCATGCCACCACTGTCCTCACCTTCTCCCGCCGCCGCCGTCCTCCCTACCCCTTGCTCGCGCTGCCGCTGTCCTCTTCTTCTCCTCTCCCCTTTTCCTGCCACCGCCTCCCCTCCCCTTTTCTCCCGCCACCGCCGTCCTCACTTTCTCCCGCCTCCGCCGTCCTCACTTTCTCCCGCCTCCGCCGTCCCCCATTCCCTTTGCTCCCATCACACTTTCCTCCTCGCATCCGCCCGGATCAAGCTTGCCTAAGGCTTAGGCGCACCGCATAGGAGAGAAACGTGATGGCCGGTGGCGCAGTGAGCCTCTCCTCCGACCACCATCTTTGCCCCAGCTCCGGCCCTGCTCCGTCCCCGCTCCGCTCTCTCCCGGGCGCTCCTCCTGCAGCCTCTGCGCGATGGAAAAACAACCAAGCATGGAGTCGAAGAACATGGCATTGAGGCTGAGGCGGCCTTCTGGCTCCGATTGTGCATCACCGGCGCCAGTCCCCTCTTCACGCTCCACATCGACAGCGGCGGTGAACCGTGTAAAGTCTCCGCGATCTGGTCTACTGGTGCTTCCCCTTGCCTCCACGAACAGTTGCTTGTGGAGGTTATCATACTTGTGTTGTAACAGGTATCAGTTTTGTGTTACACATACGCAAGTCAAAAGAGATCAGGTGACACTGATTTCTTTTGATTACAGTAATTTGTTTGATGGCGTTAACTATTTCAGTATATATTCAGATCAAAACTTTAATCGGAAAAATTTAGGTGTATTTCTGGTGGAATAGGATTTGATTGCCAAACTAAGAAAGCAAGTTTTGGGAATAGCCATACATCGATACTGATATACCTAAGAGTTTTCTCTCCAAAAGTTTCGAAGAGTGCATTATTTAAGCTTCCTGTACCTAAGATTGGTACATATGGTCATTGGTTTAGCTTTTATAGTTCTTAATATTGGTACAACTGTCTTAAATTTTAATAGTATCTAGCCACAACAAGATGGAATAATAGTTCTACTAGGCTATAGTTAAAAGTAACAAACACTTTTGAGTTGAATGATATCATGCTACTATAATATGAGATACAACACAGGTGCTTTTGACTTCAAATGGTTTGACTCAGTAGTATGGTACATGTATTTATGGTATATGGTATTATAGTCATATGCTCAGCATGTGCCCCTTCAAACCCTCGGAGCTAGCCAATTGACAATTCGGCATGCATGATACATGTGTAGTTGCTGCTAATTTCTCAAGGAAGCGTACAAATTCTCGCTGAGCAGAGCAGAGCCAAATCAAAACTCCACTGCAATTCAATTTTGCCCAGTTCGAAACCATCCACTGTGGGAAGAGTCAGAGAAAGCAAATGGCGCAGCGGCGGCAGCGGGAGAAGCAGCATCTCGCTCGCATCTGCGACCTTGTCGCCACCTCCCTCCTCCCCCACCTCGTAAGCAACTTTAGGTTTTGGGCGCTAGTCTCTGGTAACTCTGGCCACCTAACCTCTCACTCCACTTGCGCCGGCCCCTTAGGAACACAAGCCGCCGGCACCGCCGCAGCCGCAGCTCACGCGGGAGGATGAGCGTCGCCTCCTCCTCGCGCTCTCCCGGGTAATCATCATTCTATAATTTCGTTGTGGGGCACTGCGCCTCAATGATTTGTTGTTGATATATTTTGTGGATTGTTTTAGGTAAATAAGGTAATTCGAGAGTGGGAGGAGGAGAAGCAAGGGTGCAAATTCGATCAGGTATTGCTACCAGTATCCAATGCTTTGGAAGTTTTTTTGGTTTGATTGTTAATTTGTCGTATATTTAGTTGAATTTACACGAGCATCTAGCTGTTGCTCTTATGTTTGGATTTAGGAGGTTAGGATTCAGATTGATCGAACCAAACCTGTAGTTAGTACTATATGAGTAATGAGTGGCACATAACTGTAATCTGTAGTGTAAGTGTCCTCACGACGAAGTAGCTAGGCAGTGCCAATTAGGCAACCAATACTATAAGTTCCGCTCAATGGTTTGGGCAAGTTCTGTATGGGATCAATTAGTTCATGACTGATCTCGGTTGTGAGGTTTTTCTTTTGGTCATTCAGTGCCAATTATGCAACCAAAACTACTCTAAGGCTCCTATTTGACTATTTCTTCTCTTGCATCACAACAATCTCTATTGCAAACTTATGCTTCACCCTCCCATAACCCTCCAGGTTCAGTCCATATGGGACAGATTCCATTTAAACAACAGTAATATTGAATATCTAAAACCTGACTCATTGATACCGATCTACTACCAGCATATAATGTCTTATTATTCTATTCAAGTGTGATCTCTGTGAACAATAACGTAAGTGTGAGCTCTTTGTATTCAGCCTTTTTCTTCTTTTCAAAATTTTCCCTATGCAGCTTACTTTTTAGGCATCTAGATAGCAGGGGGATGCAGGCTCCTGTAGATTTATCTGAAATATTCTGAGCTATATCTTAATTTTAGGTTTAGTGATATGACTCATACTCATCATGTATCTTATTTTTTGGTTTCATTGCTTTGAAATTCACTGTAAATTTGGTGTTCAACATCCATTGATTTCCGTACAGCTTTCTTAAGAGAGAAAACACATTCATTTGTTCGTTTCCCTTTCCTTTAGGAGATTGTTTCATGTTCTGGAAAACTTCACTGTTGCTGTTTACCACCCGACCAGCATTTTGACGATGGATTTAGCTGCCTGGCCAGTATTGTCTCCATATTGGTAAGAACAAATGCATTCTTATTTCTGTTTCAGTAATCAAAATGGGGATGTCCCCAGATTGAAAAAATATTGGTACGGGAAACTCATATGCAGTTTTCCTTGCTTCATGCTTTCATGTTTCCGCAAAATCCCAGTCGGTAGGAACCTCATGATCATTTTTGTATGAAGAAATGCAGACCTGTTACTTTTAGTGAACAATGACTGTTTTGACTAGATATATGTATTTTTTCTCTGTTGCTATATACCAATCAAAAGTTATGGGGGAAGCAAAGTGGCCACTGCTCTGGATCAACATTTCCACCATTGTACATGCATCACCAATTTGACCATCATCAAGGATTTTGGGTGAAAGTAGCCTAGTACCTCATTCAAAGTTTCTGCATTAAGCAGAACAAACGAGTATCACTCCTGTTGTGTTATTGTCTAATAATAGCATTGTTGTTCATTGTATGTAACCTTCTTCTTTAACACCTGTTGAACCATACTTTTAGCATAATGTTAATTTGTCAAAACTAAAGGACAAGAAAAAACTACAGCGTAGCACAGATAATTAATCAGAGGAAAATTTGGAACTTGAATGCATAAAAATTCTTTAGTATTGGGTTGATAAAGAGGCAACTGCAGACCATTTTATTATGGGGATATTTTGCTAGTGCCATTGCAAAAATGCCCAGCTTCGCTTCTGCCACTAGTCTTTTTGTCGTTTTGTTTTTGCTACTACTATTTTCACTTCATCCTCCTTTTGCCATTTCTTTCGGTTGCTGTGAGTTGACTATCAGTCGGAATTGTTCCTTCTGTTTTTTGATTTTTTAAAGATAACAAATGAAGTTCTACAATCTTTAGCGGTCAATGATCATACAGAAAAATTTCCAAAAGAATTGAATTTATTTGTTATTTTTAAAAAATAAAAAATAGAAGGAACAAAACTCACAGTCAACTGACGGAAATAGCCAAAGAAGGAAGAAGAGCACAGACTAGTGGCAAAAATGAAATGAGAAAAAGAGTAGTGACAGAAGCGAAATTGAGCACTTTTTCAGTGGTACCAGCAAAATTTTCCCTTTTATTACATTTCATAGTTCATACCCCCAGGTTTGTTTTTCAACAGTTTATTTTATTGTTGAAATGGCAATTTAGAATAAATTGTGTTGTTCCCTGTATGATCTATATCTTGTGCAGCACTATTCATGCCATCATGTCGCCCTCTCTAGTATGTGCGAAGCCGTGTCTGTGTGTGCTAGTGTCTGTACTGTCGATTTGGTATTACCTTTTAATTTGGTGATCTATATCGCTCTTCCACACTATCCATTTCAATTCATGCAAAATCATTAGCTAGTGGTATATTATGTAGTTTGTACATTGCAGTACCGTGCAATATTATGCTACATTGCTGCTAAACCTCTGCATTACCTCATCCTTTTCAGGTTGGCTTCCTTGGTTTCTGCAGTGAATATGTTAAACACTCAGCTGGGAATATCCTGATTGCCATCTCTAATCCTCTAATGAAGTTTGTACGCTGCTAATGCTTTTCTCCTTGTTTTGTTTGGTGCATGCACTTCACTGTCAAATTAATTATGTATTATTCCATGGCTGTTGCTGTATTCTTAGGAAACTGTGTGGATTCAGTTTGTTGAGCTGATCTGGGAGGCTATACATACAGTATTAACATGTGTTCATAATCCTTTACCTTCTACAATTGACTCCACCGCTTGTTCTGGAAAAGGTTCAATTTGTTGTACCTCTGTTGTGGAAAGCCTAGGCCACAACGTTACTGATTCAAGCACCAGTATCACAAGCTTCATGGCAGTACTTCAGCTACGGTGTCTCAATATTAGTGGGCAGATGATGGCCAGCCTCTTCAGAGTTTTACACGCTATTTTAAAGTTCCTTAAACAGATTAATTGTGAATTGAAACGTGACTTCATATGTCTATGCATTCATCATGTTCAAAAGATTCGTTGGGATTCTTATTATCAACTCAATGCTAGAGAACATGTAAGCCTTGTCAAAGATGGCAGATTTACCTTTAATAATGAGTCAGCACAGTTAGGAATCCTGTCAGGCAGTCTCCTTCAGCTGTTGTGCTCTTTAATTGAGCAAAATGACCTGGAAGACACAGATGGACGAGATATGTATGCGAAGCTTGTAGATGTAATTCCTAAGTTAGCGGCTTTCTTGCAAGAGCAACAGGATGCCAGTCTCTCTCAATATTCAAAACACAAAATTCTGGTAATTTCAGACTTAGCTCTTCTGTTTTGGCTGCATGAACTTTTTGATTGCTTCTATACAGTAATAATGATCTAAGCACTGTTGTTTGTTGACCAGTGTGCATATCAAGTTTTTTTTAAATGAAATTAAAACGATTTGCAGACAAACACTAATCATTCTGTCATTTTTTAATGCAGATGATAATGATGCGGCTTAAGCCTTACATGTTGCAGGATTGCTCACATATTGTTTGTTGGCTGAAATTGCTTCGACGGCACTTCCAGGATCTTCTTAATGAACCTATGTTGCAACATGTTACTAAACCAGACAATTGTTTAGAAGGATCCCCATTTTTGTTGAGCACTGTAGGTTTGGGTGAGATTCAGAATAAATTAACTCGGCACTTACAAAGGAAGGTTATGTATTTGTTCCTTAGTTATTGCATATGCTTGGCTTATAATGGAAACAGTAGTAGACTGCAATGTTCATGTAAGAGAGATGATCGTATATTTGATCACAAAGTTCAAGGCTGCAGTGATCATTGCAACTGTTTTAGCTTATCAGAAATTTCAGATTGGTTTCAGACATGTTGCTTAGACAATATTGTTTACTCAAAATCATTATCAGACATTGCTCTATGCTTTCTGCAGTTGTATATGGAAGAGGTATGCAATTCCTTATGGCTAAGTAAACTTGTTCATTTCAGGGGCAAAACGAATTGCCTTTTCAGTTGGTTGATTTTATTTAGGTTTTTTAGATAACTTGGATTTACATCTGTTGCGCATTTCTGCTTCAATTCGTCTTCACAAGTGGGTTGTTGTGACCTATATGTCTGTAGTTTGTTTCTTTGCAGTAGGATATTTGGATCATATTACTGCACATTGCTGGAGAGTAGCTTTTTATGTTGTGTGTATCTTAAGCCTCATTGAGATGTCATACCCATTATGCCAGAGAGTTGCTAATATTTTTCTTCATGTTCTATTCCTCTACTCTTCAGTCCCTGTTTTTCCAAACTAATTCAGGCTAAATGCTGAATATGATTATCTGCTGACTGTACTTTATTAATTTATTTAGTGTTAACATGTTCCTCAAGAATATTGGTATTATGTTCCTTCCTATTTCAGGACGACATGCTATTTAGCCTTCTCTTACAGCTATTAGATGCTCCACTCCTTTCCTTGAAAATGTAAGCAGGAGATATAATATTTCATCACAGAAATTTATCCAGACAATAGGTGCCTTTATAATTTGTGACCTTTTGTCCATACTTGCAGAGATAGCATGGAAAATAAATGGACTTCTGGACTGATAGGTGCCAAACTGTTCTCGAGCATTTTTGACCCAGTTCACATTTTCCATCTATTGCTTTTATTGGTGAGTCAGTCAACATGTTTTCCTTGTTGTTTTACTAGGATTGCTAAGAGGCACAATTTCTCTGCATAGTGGCATATTAACATTCAATACTTGTTCTTTATAGTGAAAATGTAGCAGCAAGCTACTGGTAGTCTTCAACAGTCCAGGATAGTGGATGTCATCCTTTACTTTTTATAACTTTATCTGGTTGTGAAGTTTTGGTTATTGTAGCCCGCAGAATAGGTAGGTAGTTAATTAGTTAGTGCTCTAATAGGAAGCAAAAAAAGTATTGTTTTCATGTTGTTTCATAAGATCCTGCAAGAACATGGAGTTTTAGGATTTAGAAATTGTCCATTGTGATGTATTAAACAGAGTATGTCCACTGAGATGTGCTAAACAACTAAACAAAGTATGTTAGGACTCATATTCATTTGCTGGCTCATACAGTCACTTCTTTTCTATAGGTCTTCCAGATTTTTATTCTGTTTCACTATATAACACTCATTCTGAGGATAGTGTTAATTGTTTATTTATTAAAATTATTCTGCAGCTGCACTATGATCACTTGGTACTTGTTGATTATCTCATTTCTAAAGATGTAGGTGTGCATTTTGCTCAATATATGTTAAGGTCAGTTAACCACTTTCATATTTTCCTGATGTCTTTAAATGGGACAAAATACACATGAATGCTCTGCATTGTGATACCTTTCTCTGTGTCTCTCACAGGTGCTTACGACTGGTATTCCAGTGTTGGCATGCTTTTGTTGATGATTCAATTTATGAGGCAAAAATAGAAAAACTCAATTTTAAAAGGCAGATGACCTTCAAGGATATAAATAGTATAAGGGGTAGCTCAATTGAAGGCCCGAAGTTAGGTTTCACTTGTGATAATAATAGCAAGAACAAGCAGCAGCTTTTCCTTAATGCTAAATTATGTCTTCTTTCGTTAAAGAGAACATTGGAAGATCTTCATAAGAAGAGTTTGTTCCCTTACAACCCAAAACCTCTCCTTAAAAGGTCCGTCATCATCATGGTATTTTTTTTACGTGCACTTCAATGAAATCTTGTTTAGCTTCTGCTTTTGCCTTCTCCATTCAATAAGTTTTATTCGTATGAACCGTACATATAATTTGTTTTTGCAGCTTGGCAAGGTTTGAGGAGCTCTGTGAGCAGGGCTGAATTTTAGTTGCATCTGGTGATACACTACTATTTCCATGGTTAAAGAATGGCCTTTTGGTAATCAGATAGTCATATTTTCTTTGGTTTGGTTCATGCATACATTTGATGAAAGAAAACTGAATCTTCCAATTCATGATCTGATCTAGAATTTGAATTGACCAGATTTTTCAGATACGGAAACTTGAGGTGCTGCCACTTCTGCATCAAGCTGCCGACCACCATGACGTTGTAGGTCGTATGCTGCAGCTAATGTGGAGAGTTGCCGATATTTCTCAGATGCATTGTTCAGTAACTGTAAATGGCTTAATAGTACGGTGACAATAGTCGTTTCTCCATTGTTTTTCCATACTCAGTCAGATCTATGTGTATGTGCATGCTTATCACCTGGATCACTCGTGGTGCAGAATGAGGGAGGAAGAGATGGGAGTGTGCGGGTGGGTGGTGGGTGGTAGCATGACTGCATGAGCTAGGGTTTTGTTTCCATATCTCAACCAAATCAAGGGACTATTATACTTACAAGGATCATATGTGTAGCCCGTGGACAGTGAAGAGAATACTGTGATGTACTCAAAAAACAGGCAACCAGGATATAATAGATCTACACGATGTATACAATTCTTAGTTAACAAATGGAACTAATCTTGAATATGATAAATTAAAAAAAATCGACTATAAATGTGTATCTTGTAATGGGCCTAATGGCAACGAGAAGTTTACAGCAACGGTTATTAGAGTTGACAGTTTTATTGCAAAATAAGCTCTAAACATGAAATTGGTTTATTTGACTGCATGTTTCTGTCAAGTGTTACCATCATAGCAAAGATTATGTAGTTGGAGGGGTAAAAAATTGTCCGCTGGAGGTCGATTAGTCCTTTTAAATTATGTGCTTAGCAGTTTACCTATATTTATGTTATCATTTTTCTGAGATACCGTGTGGGATTCTCAAACAGTTGGATTATTACAGATCCAAATTTTTTTTTGGCAAAGTGATAATCATATAAAGAAATATATGCTTACTAAGTGGAATATTTTATGCCGATCCAAAGACTAAGGAGGCATAGGTATTCAAGACCTTGCTGTCAAAAATGAATACTTCATTAGTAAATGGCTTTTTAAGCTTCTAAATGCCCTCAGAAGAAAATATCCGGGGAACAAGACTTCATCTTATGTCGAAAGGAAGCTAGGGGATTCTTAGTTTTGGTTTGGGTTAATGAGGGTCAAACATCATTTCTTCAGATTTGGGTCCTTCATTAACTTCGTAATAGATCGCAAACTCGATTCTGGCAGGATGCTTGGCTTGGAAACAACCCCCTTGGTATACAATACCCACAACTCTTTCAAATTATTTGGGCAAAACATGCTACGATGATTGAAGTAATGAGCTTTGTCCCAATCAATGTGTCTTTTCACTGAGCTATTACGGGATATAATTTGCTAGTCTTGCATGAGCTTGTTACAAAAGTCGGTTTGGGAGTAGGCTATGTGGGATGGAAAAATATTTTAAGGGCTCATATTGTGGTTGGGGCTACCGTTTTGTGTTGGTCAATTTGATTATGTCGAAATAATGTGTTTTTTTACAAGAAAAAATCACTAATCCGTTACAAATTATCTACTTTTGCTCCATTAGTTGTGTTCGTAGTCTATGCTGTAGCTTCTGGAGGCTTGGGATATGGTGTTATGGATGAAGATTGCTGAAAATTATGGTCAAGGATCTCTTCTTCATCAGACATCAGACATGGATGAAGATTTATTATCAACAACTGAATTAATGGCAGATCAGCCGGACTGCTGAGGTCTCGACGACCTGCTGCTCCTCCCGCCACGTCGCTTCTGCTCGGTGCCTCATCTCTCAGGAGCCAGTCGCCGGCGCGGACGATCGCGGCGTAGTCGCCGGCGCTCCCAAAATTTCCTGGCGCCGCCAGTAGGCTCATCGGAAGCAGCCGAAGGTGTTAAGATATGGCTAACCACTCGGGCAAACAGTTCCTTCCCAACCGACTTCACGAGATCCTAGGCTTGATTGGGTGCTGATCGACCTGCTGCGTCATCTGTTCGTCACCATAGTCCAGGAGGTAGATGGCTTGGGCACAATGTTTAATTTGGCGTTTCTGCTTTATCACCGGAAAGAAGCCCAATTGCTACAAGGGAGATTGTACTTTGGAGTGAACTGGACGTTGATCTTCAATCAATGATTCAACATTCACAAGTTGGGATGTCATTTAAGGGTGTGTTTGATTGGTGTGATGAGGTTGAGTGGGATTGGATGATCTTGTACCATTTGGTTCTATTAGTTTGTGTGAATGGAATGATTCAGTATTTCTTAAATTTGTATCCTACCATCCAGTACGAGATAGTTCCATTCAAACAATCAAACACATGGATAACTTTTTTCTTGAACAATCTTATACATGTACCACTTGGTACAAACAACTAAACATACCCTAAGAGACGAGTAGGGATGGAGTTAGAGATTTTATTATTTACTTCTGCGTTTGAAGAGATTGCCTTGCAACTTCAACACAATAGATGCCGACTAATCATGAGATTAGGTGTTTGGGTTATGAGTATTTTATTAGAATATTTTAGGATCTAAATCTCAAAACTTCTTAAGAAATTACAACTCATCTAAACAGCATTAACCAAAAGAACGCGTGTCATTGAACAATTGGTCCTGCATATTGTTGTGTCGCAAGAAAAATGAAATGAATGAATACCAAATCGCATGAAATTTCCAAATAATCCCCTCTACTAAAGCCTGAAGACTTTTTGGATGGGGAGCACCCCCACGTGGCGGCTCGAGCCGGCTCGGCTCGAGCCGTGAGCAGAGCCGAAAAAATATTTACGCTTAGGTCCTTTTTTTAGAAAAAAATTACATTCGGGTCCTTTTTTGAAAAAAAATTACGATTAGATCCTTTTTCTAGAAAAAGATTATATATTACGTTTAGGTCCTTTATGCGTTTTTAAGGCTTACGCTCGGGTCCTTTTCTATAAAATCAAAATTACGTTTAGATCCTTTTTCGGGGAAAAACGTTTGGATCATTTTCCCGAAAAAATATACATTTTTCCTATTTTTTACCATTACGTTTAAGCTTTTTTAAAAAAAACAAAATTCTCGATTTTCTTGTGCGAAGAGCGGCGTCCGCGGCGTCACACGCTGCGTATAGATTTCTAGTTTATTCACAAAGCGATATAAAACCAACGCATCGCAGCACGACGAGTTCGCTCACCTGCACCGAAACCCTTGCTCCACGCCGACGTCGGCGCCCATGGACGACCTCGTCACCAAGATCCGCCTCCCACCGGACAAGCCCGCGTGCCTCGTCTGCAAGCTGTGGCGCCGCATCGTCACCGACCCCGACTTCCTCCGCCGCTACCGCGCATTCCATCGAGAACCTCCTTTGATGGGCTTCCTCCATAACTTCTCCGACGCCGGCCCCATCCCCCGCTTCATCCCCACCACCGCCGCTCCCTCTCGCCGCGAGCATTCGACTGCCTTAGCTGGTGGGCCCTCGAAAGCTGCCACGGCTACGTGTTAATCATCTCCATCGGGCCGATGGGCTGCTTCATCGTCTGGGACCCCGTCACCAGCGACCAACGCCACCTTCCAGATCCCGCGCACCAGCAAGACAGCTGCGCCACTGCCCCAACGGCGCATTCACAGTGGTCACCGTGGGCGGCGACGACATGGACACCACAAGCGCGTGCGTGTACTCGTTGGACACGGGGGCGTGAGGCGCGCCGACCTTCGTCCAGATTTGTTCCGACTCCGACGTCGACATGGTACCCAACATCATCGTCGGAAGCGAACTCTACTTCATGTGCGAGACCAGTAGGATCATCCTGCGTTACGACATGGGCAGGGATCAGCTGCCGGTGATGGACCGGACGATCGGGCACGGGCTACGATGCACGAACATTGATACTGTTATGGAATTCATCATTTTTCCAAAAATACCGACACGGTGACACGGCTATATATCTCTACTACTTCTAATTAGAAGTTGGTGGCGATCCGTTCTCCTTCAGAGCAGTTGATCTGTTGGATCTAGCACGAATGGCTGAGATAGAAGGAGATTGTTATATAGTTTACAGTTTATCTGGCCAACAAATTTTCAAAATTTTGAATCGGTTTAGTTTAAAACGTTCTCGACTTGACGTTAGAAAAGAAACTAACAGAATCAATTAGGATGTACGAACGTTTTACCTTGTCGAACTGCTTGAGTTGCTGGAGCTCATCCTCACTCTTATTCTTGAGCTTGGCACGATACTGGCAGAAGCTTTGGAACTGATACACGAACTCGTCGACCATGTTCCAGAGCCACTGGTTGGGAAGATACATATTGACGACGCCGTGGAGGATGACGCTGAAGACGTCGCAATAGTTGTTCCACGACTCGATCAGCACGGTGGCTGGCGATTAGAGGGCATAGGCGTGGCGGTACCGGAGCTCGCGGTAGAGGCGGAGGAAGATGTGATCGCCGTCGCTCCCGGCAAAGGGCCAGGGCGCATCGCGGAAGAGACGATCGGAGAGGCATTGGAAGCCGCCCTCGTACATCTGGTGGATCTTGTAGATGTTCTTGTCGTGGATGTATCGGTACAAGTGTACGACGAACATCTTCACCGAGTCCGGCATGTAGCTGGGGTCGTACGCGCTGGCCCCGTCGTGCGACGGCGGTGCGTCATCCTCCCGGTCGTAGGGCGACGTCATGGTGAGCAGGGGATTGCTTAGGGTTCGGGGGTTGCAGCAGTGGCGTGCGGGTCGGAAGCTGGAAGCATTGCGTTTAGAGTGGCGTTTTTGCAGGCTGGTGCTTTCGGCCTCGCAGACCTGGGAAAGGGCGGGATGACGATCGGCAAGGCTTTATGGGCCGTGAGATTTTACGTTTTCGGTTGGCTCATTCAATGCCGTTTCGGTACGTACCAAACAAACTCGTGTATTTACCCCCATATGGGAAAAACGCTAGAGCCAGATTGAGCCGCACCACCATCTGATCAGAAGCACGCGGACGGTGACGACTCACCAGTGCGCGGAATTTTTATGATTTATTGAATTGATTTAAACATTCAGCCATTGCACATTCAGAGTGAGTAGTATCATTCAGACATGATTAGTGTTCTTTGAAAATAATTTTTTGGTCGCAAATTGAGTTTTCGTTGTAACGCGCGGGCACATGACTAGTATTTAAATAATAATATGCATATGTATTAATTATTCTCCATTTTTTGACATGCTTGTCAAACTGAAATAATGTAAAGTGTAAAGTAGGAATATGTACATCAGCATTTGCAATTTCACTTCGAAGCTGAGCAAGAATATGTACCATTACCTTAGGATTATTTATTTTGCCTATCTAATTGTCTAATACGTGATCGATATATGTCGAGTGGTGTGTCGGTATCGTATCGGTATTGAACACGTGTGAGACACCGATATGACACTAAATTGATGTGGGGGCATCCTCACGACGACGGGAGGACGGCGCGCTAGGATTTGCCGGCTGGGATGGGAACAGCATCTGCCTGCGGTCGTGGCAGGCGGGTCTCGACGGAGCTGCGGGACGATGGGCGCAAGGTGGGGTCATCGACCTCGACACACTGTTGCCCAATGGCGGCAGCAGGAACTACTCGCTTAATGTGGCTGGTTTTGCACCGACACCATCTTCTTGAGCACAGACTTCGTCGGCGTCTTCACAATCGAGCTCAAGTCGGCCGGGTCAGGAAGGTAGGTGAGTGCGGGGCCTTCTACGCCATTGCTCCCTACACGAGCTAGTACACTCCAGGTATATGTACAGCCATAATCCTAGCAACGATCGATGTTCATCCAAATCACGGTATATGATTCGCGTTACTATTTTTTCTAATTTTCATTGCAAATATGAATTCCGTACCTTAAATCGGTTCAGTTTCGATGAATCTGATTCACGATTTGCAGAGATTTATAGCGAATCCGGTAACTATGCGTACAACTTCCCTTAATTACTTGTGATTTTTGTGAATATTGACTTCACCATAGGTGGTAAGCATCATTCGTATATCATTGGAGAACGAGTGTGAATATCATAATCTCATATTAAACCATGATACTCCAATCATAATTAGTTTTGTTCGACTTATCAAGGGTCACTCTCGAAATTTGCTAGATATATATACCTAGGGTTGAGGGCAGCATAGCCTCATGGGAGCTTGCTAGTGGTGAAGATTCAACGGCGGTTGCCGCAACAACCAGATCTAAGGAGAGTAGCTGTGAGGAGAGGAGAGGATAGGATAGGATAGGGAATTCAGGAGGGATTGAGATCCCTGGAAGCACACTAACCGTTACTTTGGGCTATTCTTAGCTGTTGGATCCAAAATGAATTGCCTAGATTAGATTGTATAGTACCCAATATACATTATTTGCTGCCATAGTGTTTTTGATGTGGTGCCCATATCAATCATGTCCTTCATTTTTTTTGTATATAATGACTAGGAAGCAAAGTGTGAGCAGTGTAGCATGTGACTTTGCTTCACAAAGGATCCGGATCCGTTGGGGTAGGAGAGTGGGAAAGTGACAGGGAGAGAACGAAAGTGTTATACACGTGGCAAAAGGCCCCGCATAACACACAAAAGTATCATTGGTGCCTTCGTTCCCACATTCAACGGCTCAGTGGGTGCGCGATAAATTTAGCAAATAGTTTAATGTTGTTTTGTTTTTGGCAACAGATAACTTGCTTGCTAAGTTGCATACCATTATTTTAGCAGCAAATCAATTGGATATGAAATAGTCTTTAATGTCATCCTGTTTTTACGACAGTTGGCCTTAATAAAGTCTGCACCTCTGTCAATGTATCACCAAAGATTTATTTCCTTCTCCGACACCCAAACCCTTGCTCCACCGAGCACAAGCAGCAACCATGGCGTTGAAACGTCCACGGCTAGCGTTGATGGACGATCTCATCGACGAGATCCTCCTTCGCATCCCGCCGGATGAGCCTGAGTGCCTCGTCCGTGCCTCTGTCGTCTGCAAGCTCTGGCATCGCCTCCTTACTAGCCCCACTTTTCCTCGCCACTTTCGTGAGTTTCACCGAACACCTCCATTGTTGGGGTTCTTACGCAATGAGCGTGTTCCTGACATGGCCCGCTTCGTCCCTACCACCTCCGCCTCCCCCTTCTCCCAATCACCACCGGCATTCGACTGCTACTTTTGGTGGGCACTCGATTGCCGCCATGGCCGTGTCCTCATCCGCTCCTTCAAGCCGATGGGTCTCATCATGTGGGACCCCATCACGAACAACCAGCAGCGCCTGCCTCTGCCGGCACACCCGCACTTCTATTGCTCTGGGGCAGTGCTCTGCACCGTGCACGGCTGGGACCACCTCAACTGCCATGGTGGCCCATTCCTCGTGGTCTTCATCGGCAACGATGACGATGACGATGCCACGTGGGCGAGCGTGTACTCATCGGAGACCGGTGAGTGGGGCACACCGACCTCTATCGAGGTTGATTCCAATGTCGAGATGGTGCCAAGTGTCCTCATCGGAGACTCACTCTACTTCATGTGTGAGTACGGAACGTGCATTCTGGGGTACCACATGAGAAGACATGAGCTTTCCGTGACGGACCTGCCACCAGAGCTCGATGGAGTCATGACGGTGGTGGATGGTGGGCTGGGACTCGTCAGAGTGGACGACTTCAAACTCTACCTGTGGTCATGGCAGGCGCGTCTCGACGGTGACGACGGTTGGACACAACGCAGGATCATTGAGCTCGAGACGATCGATGCTCCCCGTTGGTGTCACCTCGGCCAAACTTGGTGTGATTGGCATTGTGGAGGGCACAGATGTCATTTTCTTGGGCACTGATGTTGGTGTGTTCAAAATCGAGCTCAACTCAAGCCGGGTCGTGAAGGTCGACGTGAGTGGACCCTGCAGCTCCATCATTCCCTACATGAGCTTCTACACTCCAGGTACAACCTTCCTTATTCATGATTCGTGAATATTAAGACTGCAAGCACCATTTCAATTAGCGACATGAAAGTATGGACGGTACATAGTATCTATGCGCAAGAACAATTAGTTTATGAGAGTGGAATATCTCAATCTCGTATAAAACCGTGGTTCTCCTAATTTTTTTTTTGTTTGGTTTAACTTGTTAAGGACCATTCTGGAAATTGGCTCTATAATTACTTTATTGATCTATTGTACTCAGGGGCGAATCCACTATTGGGGCTGGCTGGGGCGCCAGCCCCACCTCCGATCGACCGAATCCCCCTCCTCCAGTATCCTCAACACCAAAAAGAAGCAGAGACGTAGTGCCATGACAGCAAATCGGTAGGTTTAGTAACTGTCAACTGGAAGTAAGATGTAATAAGAAAAGTAGAAAACAATACTATCAGGCAAGTGAGTCATCAAAATTAGTCATGGACTCCCTTACTCCCATGGGATCTCATCTGGTACAGTACTCGGCATCCTTTACTGTAGCGCAGTACCAGGAGTTCGAGAGATAAACAGTGTCGGTGTTGTCTTGCAGGCGACAGACCATTGCACGGGCGATCGCGGGCGGAACGTGCATCACCAAAGGAGAGGAATCGGCAGCTCGGAGCGCCGTCTAGCCAGCAGCCGAACACGCATCTACATAGCCTAGAGAGGAACCAAGGCTTACTCTGTCCAGCCGGCGGCCGAACGCGCATCACCAGAGCCCAGATAGGAACCGAGGCGATTGGCAAGGAAGAGCGACCGAGGACGAGGAGCCTCTCAACTTCGTATTGATGCTAGGACGAGGACATCAGAGCCAGACTAATTCACTAGCGCAACTGATTGCTTTGCTTGGTATAAAAATTGCCCCAAGCCCCAATGCAATGCCTCATGCCTGAATGCCTTTTGTTGTGATAACTGATATCTGATTTTTGTATTCTATTGCCTCAAGTCTATATTCTATTGACTGATTGATATTTTTGTCTCTCTGATTTAATATGTATGAATTTGTAATTTGG
Source organism: Otatea glauca (assembly GCA_036346275.1). Lineage (NCBI taxonomy): Eukaryota > Viridiplantae > Streptophyta > Magnoliopsida > Poales > Poaceae > Otatea > Otatea glauca. The sequence goes on from CM070723.1 coordinate 54,132,747, forward strand.
TTGGCAATATATCGGTAGATGTATCATTAGTATGCGTATATTGAGTTAGAACTTCGACATAGGAGCCCCACCTCTACTTTCATCCTGGATTCGCCATTGATTGTACTGTTATCCAGTTCGTGGTTAATCCGAGAGAAACTTTACGGTGCATTATACTGGTAGTAAATAGTGCGTGGTAGAAATCAGATCTAGCCATTGATTTGCTAATGTTATTTTTACTACTCTACTATTAGATAAGTATAAATAAATTATAGCTAATCTGATCCATTGGATCAAAAAGAATGAACGGTTTATATTAAATTTAGTGTACCGTAAAAGAGCTCTAATGTGATGTACACATCCTAAACCCAATATGGTAAACTTTAAAGGCTACATACCTCATGTAGGTGAATGTTGAGGTATAGCATGGTTGTAAGTTCTATGCGTTGTGTCTTTTCAGATCTTGCTAGGATCGAGCAGATTGACATCGCCAGTGAGAACGCAGTGATCCATCCATTAACTTGAGCCTGCTGCTGTTGGCGTCCTGCAGAGCTGATGCTTTAAGTGTTTGGTTTCCAATTGCTAGTTTATGTAATAATCGAACAGGTTATCATGGTCAATTTGTATCTTTAGTAAAAGACTGATTCGTCATTGTCAATCGGTATGTCTCTTCTTGAATTGTTTATGATCATGGCCCAAGCAAGGTTTGAAAATTCGGTTTCGGAATAAATTTCGTCTCTGGTCAGATCGTGAGATTTCGCCGAAATTTCAAAATTTCAGAAAAATTTCGGACGAAATTTGAATTTGAAAATTTAAATCCGGTCCATGTAGTAACGAAAACCCCCGAAATTTGGCGAAATACCCGAAATTTTGGGTTTTTTTTGCACATGCAGAAAAGTGGTCCAAACGTTAATGAAAAATTTTGAATTTTTTTAAATGTTCCTTACACATTAATGATGTTCTCACAAAAATTTCAACTGATTATCACATCTGAGAAATTTTTAAAAATTCAGAGAGTGGTACTGTCCTGATAAAACACTGACCGACAAGTTTGATCCGAATGAAAAATGGTACAAATCAAGTTAGAAACTGTTAAAATTTTTTGTGCATGGTTATGATCCATAACTAATGTTCTCACAAAATTTTCAGATGATTATCAACCTTCATAAATTTTTGAAAAGTCGAACAGTGCTACTGTTCTGTTAAAAGGCTTACCGGCACATTTAAACAAAATGAAAAATGGTTTTAACCACGTTATTTTTTTTTGAAAATTTTGGTAGATGGTCTTGATGTAACATTAATGTTCGTATAAAATTTTGATCACTCTAACCTTCAAACGAAAAGGGACTAATTAATTCTTCAAGTGTATCAACAAATGCTAAGCCTTTGAGATACCTCTGCATATGAGAATAAAATTAATATATATTTGCATGACGTACCTACGAGTAGTAGTACGCCTGTGGTTGAAACTCCACCTCCGCGTTGTCGACAATGACCTCGTGATACCTCCTCTCATGTTGTTGCTTGTATTCTTCCCAGGTCATGTCCCGTGGTAGCCAGGCAGACTTCCAATGTTCGTAATGAAACTGCCAGGCACTAGGTTTCTCGGACTGAAAAAGATACCTGACACTAACAGATGAGTGCCGCGCGTACGGATCGACGTATGGATCAGTGTAGTCAAACAGCGAAGACATGCTAGATCCATCAACACTTTGTCTGTAACCATACACACTCTGATCTCCTCCATAGGGTATTGAATCATACCCACTATGCTAAGTTGAGAACCCTAAATGGCTGGAAGACTGACTGCTATACCATGAGCCTACGTCATCCTATGGTTGTGCTTCCTGTCGCTCACCCCCACCACTGCTATACCATTTCTTGCTTTTGCTATCTTGGCATTGTACTCGATCCTAGTTGGTTTCTCATTACATGAACCTGTTAAGCTCTTATGTTTTTTGTTGCCGATCAAATTCGACATATACCATTACCTTGCTCTGCTATTACATGAATTAGGAAATGTTGCCATTAAGTTTTGTCTTGGAAGTTAGCTGAGGAACAGGGTCAGTGATATTGAGTCCAGTGAAGCCTTAACAGATATTGAGAATGTGTTACATGGTCAGGATTTTGAAGCGATGTACTTTAATATAATACACAAAGAAGCTTTCTTCATCTTCATTCTATAGACTAGAATACATGAATTAAATCGAAAATAAATCAAGTTTTGTCGAAAAAACTGACTTACTGGCGATTTTGTGATTCGGCCGAAATTTCGCTACAGAGGCCCGAAATTTCGCTCCTTCTGACCGAAATGTCGCTGCAGAGGCCCGGATTTGGCCAGAATCTAGCCAGATTCAAGAGAAACATAGTCGCTTGTGCTTGGAGAGGCAGAGAACCAGAGGAAAGTGAAAAGGAATGAACGACGCATGTGAAATGAGGTCTGTGTCTCTTTTGTAAAGCAAAGAGCAATAATTGAGGTCTGTGTCTCTATGAAGCAAAGGCAAAGAACTTAATTCTCAGACCTAAAAGCCAGCAATAACTCTAGCTTAGTGGTAGATGTTAAGGCTAACAAACAAAATGTCCTGGGTTCAAATCCTAGCCATGATGTTTTCTTTCAAATTTTGTTTTTCATAGTTATATGTATGAAAAAAATATGAAATTTTTTTTGGATGTTCGTAAATCATTGATCATAATCTCATAAAATTTTGAGATCATTATCAACCATAAAAAAAATCTCAAAAAATGTGGAAGTGCTACTTCACATTACATTTTTTTGAATAGTTTCGAGCATGAAAAAATTATAAAAAAATTTGTACATAGTTGGAAAGCATCTATAATATTCTCATAAAATTTTGAGATCATGATCAAACATAAAAAAATTCCCAAGAAATGTGAATGTAGTACTTCACAGTTTTCGGACTTCAGAGCGCGTGTTTATACCGTTTACAATTTTTGATTGAGTAGCCAAAGCAGGTTCAAATTTTCTGAAACTTTTACAAAAGGGTTATGAGAGAATTATTAACATCTCATAAAAATTTAAGGTGATTATCAAACATGAAGAAATTTATAAAATTCCAACATGGCTACTGCCTTGTTTATGCTAATTCTGTTTTTTATTTTTAAAACATAACAAACGAAGTTAAAATATTTTAAAACATTTTATGTATTCTCCTATGTATCTTATTATGGTACCATAAATTTTTCATAGCATGAAAAGGCTTCCTCAATTTTATACAATTCCGACAGTGTTTCTGTCGAAACTTTAAAATGTCTCAAAAATTAACATTTTGGATAAATTATCATTGAATATCACTTTATTATATGTTATTGATGCCATTACGGTGAAATCCGGCCATAAAATTTGTAAAACCGGTTAATTATGCCGAAAGTTCGGCGGTTTTACCTGAAATTTCGCCGAAATTACCGAAATCATTGTAGCATTTTCAAAATTTTAAATTTGGCCAGTATTTCCAATCTCGTGGGGGTCCGAAATCCGAGATTTTGGCAAAAAATCGCCGAATTTTCTAACCTTGGGCCCAAGGTCTATGTTTCATGTTTACATTTCGGCTTATCTGATGTTCAATTCATGCTTGGCAAGCCCCCAAGGCCGACTCTAGTAACGACTTTTGGGCTTGTTTAGTTCCTATACTAAGATTACCATATTTTGCTATAAATTTTTTTTGCCAAACTAACCTAAAGTTAGGTTATCAAAATTGAAACCAACACTTTAGCCAGTAAAATAAGTTTTGCCACACTTTTTTGAATCAATGATGTATGGAATCTAGATGTATAGCTATGAACTAAATGGACGTCTAACTTGATCAAATTTGACTAACTTAATGTGTGGCAAATTATGGCAATTTTTTTTTTTTTGCCAAAACAGCCTATTAGCCTTTCAAGGCATACAGTTGGTACATTGAAATATTAAGGGTGTTGTTCAGGTTGTGTTGTTCAATTGTTATAAATTTAATAATCATGAATATAAGTTGCTCCTTGCCCTGTGGGTCAATGGTGTTCCTAACTTGTCTGTATTAACACCTTTATAACAGCTTTGAATTTGCAAGGAAGAGCTTCAGGACGGCTCGTAACCCTCCGTTGTCGCTTCCAAAACTAAATCGAATAATTATTTACGGTTGTGTCATACCTCCTAGAATTGGTTTTGGAATCATCAGTGATAGCCAAACAGCTATATTTCTCTACTACTTGAAAGGAGTTACGTCAATCTGCCCCTACCCTCACAAACTTTTAGTTCCGATGTGTGGGCCTCTCTTAAACCCTGTTTTGAGGGGTTTTAAGCCAGTTTCAACTTTTACGAGGTATTAACCACTTGAATTACAAGTAGAAAAACTTAGCTAGAGTTGTAAAAGCATGATAATTATATTGAAAAATATCGGTATGAAAAATCACAAGCAACATATAATATCTACAAGATCAGTCAGTTGCATTCGTGGCTTGAATTATAGAAAGGGCAAGCGCATTATAGGCATGACTGCAAGAGATTCTTACGGTGGCTGCATTAACTCCAAAAAGACCTGAATTGCTATAAATACCGTTGAAGGCAGAGAATGATTCTATCTGTTTGTAGCTCTGCCTGTTATAGCTATGAGAGAAAATGAAAAAAAAAAACTGATTTGCAAAGAGGCATGATTGGATCAAGTTTCAAAAATGTTTCGATCAAATCAATTAATTGTGTGTTTTCGTTGATTTCTTATGTATAATCTAAGGGGTTATCATATTTCGATAAATATTCATGTCCATATTCATTTCGATTTGTATTCTCTCTGTATCTATATTTAACATTATTCGCTCGTATTCATATCCAGATTATTCATATTCTTATTCGAGAAAAAATATAAAAACAAATATGGTAAAGTACGTATTCGATCCATTTTCATCCCTGTCCACCTGTCCTATATGCAGTTGCCACCGGATTGCTTGCCGCTAGAGATGGCCAAATGGGCCGTGCCAACCGGGCCAGCCCGTGGCCTGGTACTGTGGGCACAAGCCAGGCACGACGCGACACAAATGTTAACGGGTTGTGCTTGGGCCGTCGCACGACCCGTTTAGTTTTTTTTTTCTTTCTAATTTACATAGATTTTTAAAATGTTTTTTTCTATATTTCTTTGAGTTTTTCTAATTATTCTAGATTATTTTTTAAAAAAATGTATTTTTTCTTCAAATTTTTAAGATTTTTCAATTTTTCTAACTTTTTTAAAAAAATTCTAGATTTTTCATTTTTAAAATTTTTCGATTTTTTAAATTTTTGACATTAAATAAACTCGACCCGACATGATCTATTGGCTCGAGAGCCACACGGGTTGTGCTTGAGCCGTGGTCTTGACACGTGGATCGCCACATCATGGCCTATTTAATGGTGAGACTAAACGCACAGTGTTGTACCAGACCTCGCAGCCCATTTGGCCACCACTCGTGTGTCGTGTCCCACTGGATTGACGTGTTCGTGCTCTGCTGCCCGTGTCGGAGTTCCACCTCCTCGTTCCGGGGCTGTGCTCCAAGGGAGCCGTCCACAAGGCCCGCTTCCTGTTGGACGTAACGTAATGCTCGGCTCGGGCTTGGCGCCACCGGCCCGCACCTACATGTCGCTCGTGTTCGCCTACTGCAAGGCGCGGCTCTCGCTCGAGGCCGACTAGGTGTGCCGGCTCATGGTGAAGAAAGGGATGTATCTGGATAGGGTGCTGTGCTGTGCACGGCGCTCGTCCGGGCGTTCTGCCAGGAGGTGTGGCCGGAGCTGACGCTCGATGTGTTTGATAGGATGCGGGCGGACGATTTGGATGCGTATGCTGATGCAACAATGATGGGTAGTTGTTTGAGCATGGGCATGTCGACGACCATGGTTGGAAGCTGTACCGGGAGATGATGGAGAGGGGCATGGAGCCGAGCGCCGGACTTGAGGTGCTACAGTATTCTGATGGCGTCGCTTTGCAAGGAAGGCAAGTTGGGAGAGGCTGAGCTGCTGTTCGATGAGGTTCTTCCCCAAGTGCTGGGACTGGGAGGTTGTATTCGTCTGCGGAATGCGGCGGTGCTCTCACTGCCTCCTGGGTCCCACCTGTCGGAGACTTCCCTCGAGCTGGTTGAATCGAACCAAGTAGCAGCAAGCAGGCGAGTCCGACCATTCGTCGTCCTCATCTCACTCGCCGGCGGACAAGACGACACCAACCGAGCGAAGCAAGCAACGCGATCGATGGCGATGCAGCCTTCGCCACGGCAACGCCGTCGCCACTCGCCGCGGGAGCTGGTCGACGACCTACCTCATCGCCGAGATCCTGGTCCGCCTCCCGCCGGACAACCCCGCGCTTCTCCCTCGTCTGCAAGCCCTGGCGCCGCCTCCTCACCGACCCCGCCTTCTTCCCCAGCTTCCGCGCGTTCCGGCAACTTCCCCCCATGCTGGGCTTCTTCTGCAACGTCGACGAAGAAGACGACCGCCTCGCCACCTTCGTCCCCACCTCCGCCTTCCGCCCGCCCGATCCCGACCACCCCGGCTGGCTTGCGCTCGACTCCCGCCACAGCCGCGTCCTCTTCGAAACTATGGAGTGTGAACTAGCACCAATGGACCTCATCGTCTGGGACCCCATCACGGACGAGCAGTGGGGATCGCCCCTGCCGGGATTCCCGCACACCAACCTCCAAGCGACGGTGCTCTGCGCCGCCGCCGGCTGCCACCACCTGGACTGCCACGCGGGCCCGTTCCTCGTGGTCTTCGTGGGCACCGACGACGAAGGGCTCCCGTCCGCCTGCGTCCACTCATTGGAGGCCGGTGAGTGGAGCGAGCCGACCCCCGCTGAGCGGCTTGTGCTAGACGACAACGCCGCCACGAAGCCCACCGTCCTCGTGGGGAATGCGCTCTACTTCATCTGTGAGCTGAAGAGCACCAGAGTTCTCGAATACGATTTGGGCAAGCGGGCACTATCGGTGATCGACCTGCCGCTTGTGCAAGAGGGGCAGCGCGTCGCCCTCATGGTGGCGGAGGACGGCGAGCTGGGGTTCGCCCGCGTGCAGGACTCTAGGCTCTACCTGTGGTCAAGAGAGGCCGGTGCTGGCGGAGTTGCGGCACGGGAGCAGCGTAGGGTCATCGAGCTCCAGACACTGCTGCCCCGTTCGTGCCCTCGCGACTTCACCTATTGTGATTGGCTTCGCGGAGTTCGTCGGTGTCATCTTCGTGGGGATAGATGTTGGCGTCTTCACAATTGAGCTCTAGTCAGGCCGGGTGGTCAGCAAGGTATCCACTTGGACAGACATCGATCAAGTCATTCCCTACATGAACTTCTACACTCCAGGTACTAACCTCCTATCTTCAACAATGAGTTTGCTCTGTTGTGATTTGCGGATATTTCATTAGATTGTAAGTAAAATTTCTGTTAGCGGCATGAAAGCATGGATTGCAGTGTATGTGCGCAAGAACAATGAGTGTGTGAAATTGGATGATCGTAATCTAATGTCATGTGCACTGTGTCTTTTCAGATCATGCTAGGGGCATAATGCCACTGCCATGAAGACCCCGAGTGATCCATACATCAACAAGAACCTGCTGCTGTTGGCTTCTTGCAGAGCTGATGATTCAAGTGTTTTGTTTCCAGTTGGATAGTTTAGGTAAGAAAAGACTAGTAAGCCATCTTGGCCAATTAGTATGTCTTGTTTTCAGTTGGGCAGTTTAAGAAAAAAAATTAGACATCATGGTTAGTTTGTACTATGTGTCTTCTCGTTTAATTGTTAGTGATCGTGGCCCAAGATGTATGTTATGCATGATGTTTACATTTCAGCTTATCTGAGTAAATGCTCTTTTCATGCTTGCCAAGCCCACTTGGAATTGATATACTGAATCTTTCCTATTCTTTTTGTGAAAAATGAATCTTTGTGGTTCAGTTTCGGTGTCATTTCTAATGTTTGCCCAGGTTGTACTTTCAGCATTATCTGCAGACTGGCATACTGTTTCATTTATTTTCTAAGGTTTTGTGGCATGCACTTGGAACGGAAATATTGAAATTATGGTTAAGTTTGAGTGACCAGTACTCAAGTAGGGAATAAACTGTTGGGATTCTTGAACAAGCACGGAAACTGAAAACTTGAACTAAAAAAGTTGAGGAGTAAAAAAAATATGAACAGCGTCAGCTCTCTGAGCTGCACGACTGCATCAAGACGAGAGTTAAGAATTCACTGTGCAAACACCAAAATTTCAAGATTAGCCTGCCAAAAGGAACTCTGTGGCAGTATCTCGTCATATTTGAAGTCAATGTATCATTGTTAATACACTGGATGGCCGGAGTAAGAATAGCATTAACATCAGGACAGTTGCCAATTTGTTGTAGCCTTCGGTGTTCTTTGGCTGTGCAGGTGGTTTGAGGTGCGGTGAGGTGTTCTTAGGTGTTGGTGACTTGGTGTGTAGTTTTCTGTTGGAGTTTGCGAGGTGTTTCTTTTCGGGCTGCTGTTTGTATTCTCCCCTCTGTAAATTCTCTGGTAATAGAATGAAGCATAACTCCTACCCTTGTTTCCCAAAATAAAAAAAATCTTAATCATTAGGGAGAATTGAGAAGTTTCTATGGCAAACACATCCGAAACATGAACAATGAGCACGCTTAACTATTTTAGAGCTTTAATCTGTAACTTAAAATGCTGAAAAATTACCAAGTTTCAAGGTTGTCAGTTACGGATTTGCCCAACTCAACATGCACTTTCCTAAGCGTCGACAAGTAGGTTCAATTATTATTATGTTCTGTTGCTGAATCAACACATATCTGGCAATCTGCTTATTTTTTTTTTCTGTAACTATTGGTGAATCATATTACCATGGTATGATCAACATACAGTTTGTGAATTGAATCAGTTAAAGTGGGTTGGGCAAATGAGCATACATAGTACCTTCGTCGAGAAATAAACTAGAGTCAATTTCTTATATACCACTGAAAGTTTGTCTTATATCTTATATGTCACTCATTATTTCACTGACGTGTAAGTCCTAACCCCACATATCAACAACACGTTCAGAGAATTTCCCAAATTCCAATGGCATATAAGGAATCTTTTTATATACTAATTGGAGGTCCTCCTATAAATCCCCACGTTAATCAGAAAATGCTATAAATTCTCACGTTAATCTAAAAAAAGAAAAATTGCTAAAAAAAATCCCACATTATTCTAAAAAAAGAAAATCTTGGTCGTCCAATCTCCTTAATCATTTTTAACCACGGCTTAGATCATTCATGGCCATGATTCATACATGTATAAATGTAGGAGTCCATGCCAAGTAACGTATAAATGTTGGAGTCCATGGCAAGTAAGAAAAGGTGAGTCCGAGTATTACTTTTCTATGCATGACTACATGTATCCGATTAAGAAAAAGAATAAAAAACTAACATGCCTTATATGAGCTTGGCACACGTTAAAGCTAAAGATAAAAAAAGAAGCAACAAACTGAACCATGCATATACCATACACAAAAAACTAGATCTATTCAAGTTGAAATCTTAGCCAAACTATACAGCACGCAATCACAGATGGAATTCAAGCTTCGCTACTTTAGGCATTGGCTAACACAAGAGTGTCTACACTAATAAAATTAAATAAATTTAAAAAGTTGAGTCGTAGACCGTGAATATGACCAAAATTTCAAATCATCTCACTTTTAGTTTTTTTATGTTTGTAGATTGTGAATGGTATTGTGTTTGAAGGGGTCATCCAACTAAATAAAAAGTTTAAACATTGCATAGTGTTGTATTGGATCATAGAAACCCATAGTGCTAAGACTACAGAAATAAAGTTTAATATATTTAGAACAAGTAGAAGGTTATGCCCTCAATATGGAAAGATGGAATAAAATAATAATGCAAAGATTACTCCTACTTCAATATGATGATTAACATGCAAGGCCAAAGGCTAATTCCATATGCAGAAGTCATGGTTTTGTCATGTTCGCACCTCACAAAAAAAAATATGCTTTCCTTTTTCTTACCTTCATTTCTAAACACTATGTAATATGTGTTTTGCCCATTTGATGTTGAAAGAGGTTTTAAATTTCAAATTTCATTGAGAATGAATGTCTACATTCGAATTTTGAAGCAATTTAAATTCTAAGTTAAAAATTAGTGTTGATTATATTAAATATGAGAATAAATTAAAATAAGACTCGAAAACAAGTAGCCTGTGCAGATGCACGGGTTAATGACTAGTTTGACTACTCTGCTATTACTTCCTTTAATTCGACGATGACCTGTTCTCACTGTAGAATTCCACCGCAACCTTCCTGGAATACGGAGGCGATGTCTAGGCCCGCACGTGGTGAGGAAACCGACGACGACGATCCAGCCGACCTGTGCTTATGGCATGGTGACGGCAGTGGTTTCGGTGGGACGCGCGCACGGCGGGCTGACCGCGTCCCACACACGGCGACAATAGCGACGACATCCCGGGCTCAGCCGGCTCAGCGGATGGATGTGTCAGAGAACTCCCGGCATTTGTGCTGCTCGAAGCCTCAAACAAACCAATTAAAAGAGCCAAAAGCTGGTTATACGCTGGGAATGCACTAACTTGTAGGCCGCGGTGCTTGCTACTCAAATGGAGATATTCCTTTCTGCGGCATTGGGTGAACTCGCTAATAGATCCATCAGTTTCTTCATCAATAAATACTCCAAGCAGCCGACGTTGGAAGTCGAGGCGGTCCGGTGTTGTTTGGAGAACACGACCAGGAAGCTGGCGACCGACGCAGGCGCCCGAGGCAGCTGGAGGCCAAGATGGCCGGTGGCCGAAGTGGTGGAGGCCGGGCAGCCGAGCGCGAAGGACGCACTGGAGCGGCGCTGGAGGCTGCCGCAGACGGCAAAGGCGGCGAAAGTCCGAGGCGTGTGGACGGCTGCGTGCACGGAGACGTCGGAGATGGGCTGTGCCGGAGTTGATCGGGCGTCGAGGGGCTGTAGACGGCTGGAGGGCTGGCCAAGGCGGCCGGTGGTCGTGGGATTAACTAGTTTAAGGCAAGGGCATGGCCGGTTGGAGACTCGGATATCCGATTTACATTATCCGGATATAGGATCGGAATATCTCGATCCGACGAATAGCGATCTCCCGAATCCGAAACCGATTCCGAATCCAAGAACTATCCGAATCCGATCTGAACACATCCGACCGATCGGTCGAAAATTATCCGATCCAAGCAGACTGGTGAGTGGAGCGCGCCGGCCTCCATTCACCTTGGCTCACACACCTACATTGAAAGGTTGAAATCTCATATAGTCGTATGCCCCAAGTTACTGCAACCTAATTTTTGTTTGGTTCAACTTCTTAAGGACCATTCTTGAAATTGGCTAGATATGGATGTCAACTTATTGATCCATTATTATGTTATTAGTTTGTGGTCAATCTGAAGCATAGATCCTAAACCCAATCGTGTAAGCATTCCAAATTACATATACCTCGTAGGTATGAATGTTGAACTCTAGAGTGGATACAAGTATTATTCATTAATAATATTATCTTTTCAGATCATGCTCTTGGTTTATCTTTTGGTACCAACTCTTGGTAACCAACTTTTGATAGCTCTTGGTACTACCTTAATGTAAATTTGGTACCTCCCAAGGATGGTAAAAAGCCTTTTCCAGATGTACCCCCGTTGCTATAACCCTTTACATTCACTAACTGTGATAGTGTGATTTGTTAATGTTAGCCTGTGAGCATTATGTCAGCTAGCGACACAGAAATATAAATGATGATATCTGTGCTCAACATAGCGGGGTGTTTCTCTGGAGTGCAAAATTATAAATGCTTCTTCTGCTAATAAGTTCGTTCTCTTTGGGTTAGCGAGGAATTGTTAGTCGCTGTCCATTGAGGGGAAATTGATATAGTTTCTACAGCAAGATTTTTTACCATCCTTGAGAGGTACCAAAACTTACAAGAAACGGGGGTCTCTTGTGCAGCAGTGGGAGCAGTTTCTACGCTGCTTCAAGTACAATGACAAACTCAAGGTGCTCATTGGAGGGCTTCTTGATCAAGAGGGGGGTTGGTAGTGATGATGGTAAATAGCATTAGCTCTGTGGTGGCACAACTGTCAAAACTCTTTAGCATTAGTGAGGTTGGTGCTGAACAGTCTGTTGGCCTTGAGGCTTTCTTACTTTCTATTTAAGGGGTTGTTTCTCTTAAGTTTGTTAGCCTGATCGTTGATGTCAAGTACTATTGGCTTGTCTGTAAGCTGGTAACCCCTGCATCTTCCTACTCTGTTAACTTCACATTCCAGAAGTTTAGCTTGCAATGAAAGCCAGGAATGAATATGATTCCTTCTGTCCAAAAGTACCTACGATCAATAAAATGAACGAATGAAATTAGAACATTGCTATTTCGTATGAGCTATGTTACTCCTACCTAATTTTGGTTTGCTTTAACTTGTTGCGGCTTGAAATTGGCTGGCTATAAGTAGAAACTTATCGATCTACTATATTATCATGCTGTTTCCTTCGTGGCCAATCTGAATTACTCCATATAAGTGTGAATGTTGATCTATATCATGGTTAAATTTTATGCATTTGTATCTTTTCAGATTGTTCTAGCGGCAGATTGTCACTGCCTGTGACGACACAGTGACCCATTCATTAGCTTTTGAGTGTACATCTGTTGGCAACTTGTGGAGCTGATGAAGTCTTGCTTTCAGTTTGGGTAGTTTATGAAAAGAGCAAGCCATCGTGGTAAGTTAGTATGTTTATGTTCATTGAATTATTCGTGATTGTGACCTAAGATCGATGTTCCATGTTTGCATTAGGCTCGTTTGAGTTAATGAGCCACTTGGTACTGAAGATCTATTGAACCTGTCTTGTTCTTTATTTTGCTCTTCTGAAAAAAAGATCGATTTTGTAACCTCACTTTCGTTTCCTGTACACGTTTTCCTGAGTAATTAGTTTCAGCCTTTTCAGGCATACACTTGGAACTGAAAATATTAAAGTTACGGCTAAGTTCGGTGAAGCAGCTGCTAAGCTAAAATGCAGATACGATCTGAGCCTATTTTGAGTTAGATAATGTTGGTAGAGTGATCATGAGGCCTGAAGTGGGGATCCTCTCATACTTCATGGTATCTATTCCTCGTTTGACATTGTTGTCCTTGCATCATGACTAACATAGTAAGAACAGATCAACATTAGAAGTTTAGAACATTTGCTGCATAGGTGAACTCTAAAGCATCAGGAGGAACAATTGGGAGAAACTGAGAAATATAAAGGACAACGCATTGGAAACTGGAGCACTGAACACCATTGAGATTGAGCCTGAGACCTTGTGCACAGGCCAAACACAAGGAGAGAAAAATACTGACATCATCAAAGAATAGTAGTACATCAGTTTTAGCTACAACACATATCTTGGAAAACGTAATTCTCATCTTGATTATAGGCTATAGTAGTATTATTTATTCTACTAGACATATACGAGGCGAGGATAAATCGAAGTATGTATCCTGAATCTTCTCAGTGTGGAAGGCCAGCGGCTCTGCCGCAGAGCAAGGCGTTGGTAGGGATGCTGTACTCGTTGGAGAAGCTCTGCTCCGCCGTCCAGACTCTCAGGTACAGCTGCTGGCCGAGGTATTGCCGGTCCCAGTTCGCCGACCTCAGGTTCCACATCCCTTGGTTGTCCAGCGACACCAAGATCGCCGACCATCCGTTCGGGTACACCTGAATTCAGAGTTTCATCATGTTCAGTTTCGTCCATGTTCAGAGTTGGTTCTCGAATTACTCTGAACTGGGTATTGCAAAGAATCTCATGGCAATCTTTAGGCCGTACCTGAACTGTATGCCTCGCTTGCGCGTCGACCAAGTTGTAGGTCGTGCGCTGATTCTCAGTCCACTGGCCATTGCCGTACCTGAGTTCAGTCAGAAGATCAAAGGTGAATCGATGTTTTTGTCATGTGAATGTTCATCTCAGACATGAGGAGCGTGGCAAGTTTCTGGTACTACTGAAAACTGTAGCTTACCCGACCACCCAGAAATCGTATCCATCCAGATGCCAGGACTGCATTTCGTTCTCGGTGTTCTGGAACACGACCTCGATGAACTCGTGGAGGTTGAGCCTGACCACCGGCGTACCCGACCGGGGCGCCCCGCCGTCGGGACTCGCCGGGACGCTGTCCCAGGCGATCACGTTGGCGATGTTGTAGTTGTCCACGAGCTTCAGGGGCGTGTCGGGGACGACGAAGGAGACGCCGTTCACCGCGTACCGCTTCTGCCCGGCGATTAGAGGAGCAGAGTTGGCGAACACCAGCGTCCTCGACGTCTGAATCGTGCCGTAGTGGAACGACCCCTGGGGGTTGGGCCGCGCCGCGCTGGCCGTCAGGTTCCACCGGAACGACCTCGCCTGGTTCATGGACCATTCAGGCTGCTCCGGTGGCCCTGCCGGGACCGGGCCTGGTGCCCTGGAGCTGGCGCTGCTGTAATGCAGTGTCCCGATCGCCGTCAGCACGGTCGGGTTGAATCGCGTCGACGCGACGACGGCGTAGTCCTGCGGCGGCTTGTCGAGGGTGACGAGGAACGCCACGGACTGGCCGACGTGCACGTCGAGCGAGTCGTAGACGTTCTGCACCGGGTGCGTGCCTTCGACCTCGACCAGCTTCAGAGAATGGTTCTGGATTCTGACGTTGATCGATGTCTTCATGCCGACATTGGAGACTCTGAACAGATACGTCTTCCCTGAACAAACAATTGGCAGCATTGCAGCAACATTGTTAATTTCAGAGATCGAAATCAACCATTTCACTCATGTTCATGGGGTTTCAGAATTGAGGATATATATACCTTGGTCGCCGACGAGGGTTGCAGACTGCATGCCGTTGATGAGAAGGCCGTCGGGGAACGGGAGGGAGCCTCCAGAGTCCAGTGTCTGCCTCAGCTGCTTGTGCCCTGTCCTGTACCAGTCGCCGACGAGGAGGGTGAAGTCTCCGGCTGGCGGCGGGTAGGGGACGGGGATGAAGGGGCGCTGGTAGACGTTGAGGGAGCCGAAGCCCCCGGCGGCGCGGTGCAAGGCGACGGAGGGGAAATAGGTGAAGGTGCCGATCTGGTCCTTGCTCTGGAACTTGTAGGTGTAGTTGCCGCCCGGCGGGATGGGGCAGTTGGTGCCCAGCACGCCGTCCTGCCACGAGTTCTTGCGCTGCTTGATGCCGTTCCTGCATTCGCGCACACAGCAGAGTCAGAGTGAGCCAAGAAATCTTAGCCGCCATGAGGAGCAGGAGAAGCTGCCATTGAATTCAACTCTTGTACCATGTGATGAGGAATGGCTCGTCGAGGTTGTTGATGACGTTGACGATGAGGTTGTCGTTGGTGACGCAGTCGATACGAGGGCCCGGGAACTGGCCATTGATGAGGATGCCCTTCAAGCAACATCAATCGCCGGAAAACCAAAGGTAAGACAAGACACTGCATTTGCATTTGCATTTGCATTTGCATTTGCACTTGCACTTGCACTTGCACTTGCACTTGCACTTGCAAGAAGAAAGATCAAATCTGCTTGTGCATCTCTAGTCCTAGGATACTGAATACTACTCACACTGAGTGTGAGCACAACTAATTGGCGGCAAGATTTGGGCACGACAAATGCCAAGAACCCTGAGCAGCATTTGTCGGTTGGGAAGCACCCAAAATGACAAACCGAAAGATTACTCGATTTAGCAAATGCCGGCCGGGAGGTAGCGGCATCCACAAATGTGTAGGAGCGTACCTGCTGGGTGGTGCCGAGCGGGTTGATGGGACCATAGGTCACTGTCCAGGTGAAGAAGCGGTAGGGGTCATCGGCGCCGGCGAGCACGAGGAGCAGCCACGCCAAGGCCGCATACATGGTCGAAGAAGAAGGCGCCATCCTTGGCATGGCTGCCGGACACACTTGATCTCTCGATCTGGAGGCAGTGAAGGGAAGCAGAGGAAGAGGAAGGGAGAGAGGGAGGGACAGGACACAGGAGCTTTATAACTCGAACTACTTTCCGCGGCTGCTGCTCTCAGCTGTACCTGCGCGGCTGTGCCTGGCCTGGCCTTGCATTAACAAATAACAACTGGAAAAATAAAGCAAAGCGACGCGTTTGTATCCGTACACACACACACAATGGCAATGCAAGTTGAGGAGAAGAAATAATATAAGGTCTCATTCGGAACGTGGGAATGTTTTGAATTTTTTTAAATAATACAAATTTTGAATAAAATTATAGAAAAAATATGTAAAAAAATGATTGCATAATTTTTCCTCTGTCGCCAATTTATTTGGTGACAGAAACTTAATTCGACCAAATAAATCAACGAACTGTCGCTAACAAAAGAATTGGTGACAGACTATTGGGAAGCTTAATTCATTTGACATCAGGAGCTCTGTCCACGAATGAATCGGAAAGAGAGGTATATTTATATAATTATTTTTTTACTGTACTTTCTCTGCAGTTTTATTTTTAAAATGTATTATTTAAAAAAAAACTCAAGATGTTTTCCGTTTTCCTGTAAGAATTAAACTATTTTCTACGAAATTTCTCGCTGCAAACGGACCTCTTCGTTTCAAAAAGGAAGAGGCCCGGATAACGCGCGGGATCTCCGCGTTGCGCTGCGCTGCGCTGCGGCGGCAAAGGAGTAAAGGTTGCAAACAAGGAACAGCATGGGCCAAGCTGTCTCCCTCCCTCCCTCCCTCTCTCTCTCTCTCTCTCTCTCTCTCCACACCAAGTCTTCAGTACAGTGCAGCTCACTAGCACTTACTCACTCCCCATGCGATGATGCGACTCCCATGGAGTAATGTAGTTGTCCCCTCCCCTCCGCTTGTCTCGTCGTCTTGCTACTGCTAATCTTCTCTGTGAATCTTGCACTAGTACGTACAGTGTAATGTACCTCTACTTGTGTATTCTTCTTCTTTTCTTTTGAAGCTAGGCGCTACAGCTTGCGTAGTTGTGTCATTGTGTATGTATATCAAATCTCAAATGTACTACGTTACCGGTACGAATTTACGGAGGATTTGTTCTGGCAAAACTGTTGTGAATATCTATGTGTCTGTCAGGACTCAGGACTCAGCACGCTGGCTGAGCCAATTCGCCGGTTCTCGCGTATCAGTGACGGTTTCGTAACCATTTCGTAAGGAATCCCTCTGTAACTAGTAGTGTAAACTTCGGGGGATCAACACCTGGTTGTTTTGCAAACCGGTGCAACTGCCTGAAACAAACAACAAATCTGAATTAAGAAGCATTCTGACGAGAAGATTTGAGGAAATTTCTACCAACCTCGTGCGGTGGTGGCCGTACAAACCAGTGCGAGGTCACAGCTGAGTTAATCCTCGTATCGACCAACTCCTCGATCCGTAGAATCAAAAGCAACGTAAGTTGTTTTTGTTTGGTTTGCTTTGCAGAGGTTGCTGGATTCGTTCGTTGTCGATCTGGTCCGTGGAACACAGCAGTAATTTCTTTTTCTCCCTCCCGTTCTTCCTTTCTATGCAGTGGTTAGGCTCTAAAAAGTGAGGCTACAACTAATTACAAAGCCTCGCTGTGGTTATCTTCTTCCTAGGAACATGCATGGTACAGTTGCAACTTTTCAAAAAACGTTCGAATACAAATTAATAAGGTTAGTGTAACTGCCTGGAAATTCAAAGTCCGAACGTTTGATTAAGCTTCGTCCCTTTTGACCCTTTTTTGTAGTGGGAGAAAGTTCTGGATGATCCTTATTATCTCTACGTACAATAATTAACTTCTTTCCGGAGAACCTTAACTTCGAAGACAATCAAATAAAGCTGTCCACATGTCCTAGCAGTGAAAGAAGAAGAAGAAGGGAAAAAAAATCCGAAAGAAGAAGAAGAAGAAATCAAAGGCAGAAAGGAGAAGGGAACCATGCACGCAAAGCCTTTTGGTGGGCCTAACACGTATTCTATGGAATGAACAAATTAATTTGCGTGATAAAACTTGTAGACCTTCTGCTCTAAAGAAGATGATCAAAATATAATGCCATCCAAAACATACACATATAATACTTCTTTCTAAAAGAATATACCCATGCTCGTATGGGGAGTATGTTTTCAGGCCTGGTGATCACTTAGATAAGGTATCCTTCCTATATATATGTAATATTATATTAATGGTCGCATTGTGCAAGCTAAGCATACGTACCCGGTATTTATAACTAGTTGCTACTCCCTCCGTCCAAGTTTATAAAGGATATTTTTTGAATAATCTTTTTTCTATAAATATATGGTGTATTTTATTTGTCAAATGCAAAAATTAGTTTGATGTTCCCTTTATACTCCTAATAGATTCTAGATTTACTTTATATTCTCTACGTGCATGCATTAATATAGTGCTTAAAGATAATAATTAAGAGCAGTCTATAGAATTAGACGGGAAAATAAATATCACTGCCGGTTCTGGTTTAAAACCGGTAGTGGAAATCCCAATATCACTGCCGGTTAAAACAAGAACCGACAATGATATATCACTACCGGTTTTATATATAAATCGGCAGTGATATGAGTTTATCACTGCCGGTTGTTTCTACGAACCGGCAGTGATAAGTTCACCCCGTCGGCTCAACTTTCGAACCGGCAGTGATATGTTCTCACTGCCGGCTCTGTCCTAACCGGCAGTGATGTGCCGGTAAGGATGTGCTGTTCTGTAGTAGTGCTAATTATTTTTAATATCTCCTTAGTTTATATGCCATTGGAAAATTAGCCCTATAAACTTACACGGAGGGGTTACTATACTATTACCGACATGAGATGGGATGTTTGCTCATTGGTGAGAGGAAAAGAAAGGTTAGCAAGCTGCACATGGTCACTAACTAGTAGGTAGTACTCCCTCCTTCACAAATAGTACTTTTGTTTTGACATAGATGCAGTTAAATTTTTTGAAACTTTGACTATCAATATATTTTTTAAATATTTAAATTGGATATATAAAAATCTCATGTGTAGATATGTCTTAAAAACTACTTTCATAATATTATAATTTATTGGTTTCATAAATATATTATAATATAAATTAGTGGATAAAGTTGTGTTTTGGAGATCATATTGATACCCAAAACGACGTGTATTTGTGATTGGAGGGAGCATGCATGTAAAACAAGTGTTGTTTTAGAAGTAGCCACAGGAATTAAGGACTAACGTGCATTATCTTTTCTATCCCAGTTCAAATGCACTCACATATATGCCTTGTTGTCGTAGCTAGTTTACTCGTAAGAAAACCTCAACAATAATGAACATTAAAGAGAACCATAGGCAGCATGGGAAGAAATGTGTAAATATCACCTTGAAATCTTAAAACGACACTTAAAAAAACACTTTTCAACAAAAATTATTTTAGAACGGAGGGAGCATTAGTTTTCTAGAGAAGAGAATGGATAATTGTGTTCCCTACTATGTGGGGGAACATGAATGCAGTGGCTTAAATAAATAATACGAAATGACTTGCGTTCAGAGGTCCATTTTTTTTGGATGTTTGCAACATTTTTTCTCACATGTGAAACATTTTCTTTCTACGCGTGCAACATTTTTCTTCGATAACAATAGAAATATCTGCGCGAAACAAAATGTTTCATACGTTGAAAAAGATGTTGCAGACGTAGGAAAAAATATTGCACAACACGTCTGAGGAAATAAATAGTGATCAGACGTCCGATTGGTAGTATCACTGTAATAATACTTTATTATTGTCGCACACATGATTAGCGGTGTGCATCGCATCGCATCGCATCGCATGGTATCCTGCGAGTTTGACCATGTGGTCGCTACAAGTAAACACGCCTACCCCACCACGTTATCATTAAGCCCGAGCTGATGACGCTTTTGGGCTCCCGCCTTTTTTTTTTTTGGTTGGTTTCAGCGAATGGCTGCCGCGTGATCCGTGCTTCGGAGAACAGGCGCCGGATTGCAATGCGCAGATATGCTGGCCGTGATTTCTGCCTCTTGCATTGGGTTAATAGACGAGAGTAAATTAAGGTGCGTCGTGGCTATTGATCAGACAATACTAAGGTGAGGGCCTCCGTGTTTATCCTAACGAAAGGGGTACTCCCGGAGTCACTGTGTGTGAGGGATGGGACTAGGTGAACACTGCAACGAGTAAAGTATTTCTTTACTAAAAAAAATTCTTCCCTAGAGTACATGAGTCTGACGTTATTTATTGAGCTCTGCATGTACAGCGACAAGCTTACAACAATATCCCTATAAAGGCCCTAGGGTCATAGGGCCATGCGGTCTTTTTATCTTCCTTGAGCTAGCCTTTGTATGCCATGGTGATGGCTTGCCTAGGTCTTTTTCGAGGCGGTTGAACCTTCGACGCCACTCCTTTGGTCACCAGAGGAGGGAGACTGAAGGGGACCCGACCCCCTTCAACTTGCTGATGAGCCCTTCGCAATGCCCCCCAAGGCCTTCGTTGTGCCTGCCAAAGCCTTCGTTACTTCTATGCCCTTTAGACCTCTGGACGGGCTGTTCCTTCGTTAACTATGACCGTCCAAAAAGCTAGTGTAGATTCCTCTAGGCTTTTCTTTCTGTTTTTGCTCTCTGGGAAAATAGTGTGTCATGGCTCATCATGTCATGGCTCATCAGTAAACTAGTACCATCTAGACTTGGACGATGAGCCGTATCTTTTTGGGTTGGTCCTGAGCACAGCCGGTTCAGCATGACCCAAAGTATGGCACGGCAAAAATGATGGGCCGTGCTGGGCCTTGAAACTCGGCACGATGGGTGACCTGACATGCCGGATTGACTAGACCATACCTAGACCAGCCTGGCACGAAAGCGGCTTTTTCGTAAATAAATCCCATCTTCAGTCATGCGCCTCTATGAGGAGGGTGGAGAGGGGCACCGGCTGTCGGGGTATGGGAGGAGGGGATTTGGAGTGGGAGCTAGGGAGGAGGCGACGGGCCAAAAACGATGGTGCCCCCGACTCCACATGTCCAACAGAGTAAGGCTTAGGGCGGCATGGTGTGTCCTAAGCCATGCTTGAGCCTCGCTAGAGGTGAGTTAGGCCGGCATGGCACGACACGGCAAGGTGACTGTGCTAAGCAGGCACGGTATGCCACGGCTCGAAGCCTGCTGGACCCGTACCGTGCCAGCATGGGCATGGCGCAACTCCCAGGTCTAGCACCATTTGTGTATCTCCAACTCTGCATAATGTGAAATTGTGAAGTGAAAACAGTGCAGTGCAGAGATAGAAAGATACATTTTATGATTGACAAATCTTCTCGATCGATTAAATTAAGGGACTGTTTTGTTTGAAACCAACTTTGTCATAAGTAAACGTAATCAAGTGTAGCTTGCCACAAACCGAGTCTATGATGCGTGAGACATGAGGCTAAGAAAGCATAACAAGTCACAGTTATGGTAACGATAGAAACACCCGCCTAAAGATCTATAGCACTTCTAAGTTTAAACATTGCAAAATTAACTTCAAACCAATCAATCAGGCCTTAAGTTTGCTGCACGCTGCAAGTAGTCGTAAATAATTTGGTGCATCAATCCCTGAAACACCCATGAGCAGAGAGCAAAGGAAAAGCACCAACAAGAAGCAATGTCTTGTGGAGCCGAATATATACCAACAGCAACAGGGCCAAGAAACAATGGGAGGAATGAATCAGGGCCATGATTTGTGTGTGGCCGCGGCACGGCAGCTGGTCCGCGTACGCCAAACCCGAGGCAGCAGCAGCCAGCCACCCGTCTTCAGCTCTACTGGCTACTGCTACGTAAGTTCAGCACTTCACACATCACATGTGAATATGCGCTGCTGCATGCCTTTCCTCGTGATCCATCCAACACGAAGTTTTGCTTTACGTGGTCTCTTGGCCTAATTGTTTTCTTTTCGTGTCTCGCCTCTCGGAATGAAAATATAAATCCAGTTTTTTCTGGATAGTAGAAATAGTGACAGGTGATATATGTTATTTGCCGTGCTTCCCTACCGTGGTATGGAACACAACAAATCTACGTGCTACGGTAAAGAAGCGCAGCCTTCCACGATCGAAAAGAAATTTTGGATTTGTAATTTTATTCGAACAGCGACCAAAGATGCGCAAAACACATGCGCAAAGGGGCCAAGTAGGCAAAGGCTTCATCCAACGTATTGTTACTGCTAGCGAATGTGTTTTGCTTAAAGCTTAATGATGATTAACAATTTAACATGCGTGCCTCTGCATCATTGCCTGCTGCTGATCGCAGAAGAGTTTTGACCGTTGATGGTCGGCCAGTAGCCTAGTTCTTGGTAGGTTTTGAACACCGGGCCAACATTGCAGCTTCATTGCATGGAGCCTCTCCAAGAACACCAGAGATTCAGAGTTTCAGACCTCGGAGTCGTCAGTAGTGCAGAACTGCTGAATTTTTGGAGCCTTGTTTTTTTTCTTCTGTTGGTGCATTGCTTTGGATACCATGGGGTTGGATACAGCCGCTGTGCGTCCTGCTCTGCCTCTGCATCTTGACTGAGCTCAGACAAATGGGCCATGGGTTTATCCTTTATTTTAGAGAGGAGCCCATGGGTTTAATTTTAATTAAGCGCTTCGTTGAGAGATTGGGATGGCTGCTTCAGGGATTCGGCCCGGCCTGGTCCAATCCATGCGTTCTCCATGGTCTGATGGCTTCTGAGTTCGAACACAACCATGACATTATTCAGACAGGGGGGAAAGGTTAACTATATGGAAAATTCAGCCATGTAGGTGGTCAGCAAAGAAAAATAAGCTATCGGATGAGAACAACCCCATTCCGGAATCAGCACCAGCAAGAATATACCAATGAGCTTCTGATTGTTCAACATTGGCCGGGTTGTCTGCACTCTCCAGAGAGTGCCAGACAGAGATACTGAGGAATATTCATCCGCACATCTAACAACTATTCCATGCTCAACATAGGATCTAACAGCAACCCATTTGTGTGCTCCAATTCCATCTCTAACTTTGTCGCTGTGCTACCCTTCACTATTTTGCAGCTATCCAAGGTGAACACTGAACACGAACTGAAACTGACGCTCCTACTGTTGCTGGCACCCCTGGACTCTGAAACTCGTAGAACAATCTTAGCCAGCTCCTCGTTTATTCGATTGCGTTAAGATAACCGGTCGTCGATCCGTGCGCTAGCGGCTAGCAATTTCTATAAATAGATCTAAACCGTAACGCATACAATAATATCTTCTCATATTCATTTCTATTTTTAGGTCATTGCTTCTTTATTGGACGCTCGAAGATGGCGAGTAGATAAGGAAAGCAAATGTTTCCTTCCATACAGTACTTCTTAGATTTACCATATATCTCTTATGAATAGATAAATAGACCAAGATTTTCTCTTTTTTTTACACGGGGTTCTAGAAGAGCCTCTCATTAGTATATAAAAAGATAAAGATGTAAAGTTTTTACTGTTTAGGTTAGCATAGAAAGAACAGTTACACATGCTGCACAAGAGCAGTGACTAGTGACTAATCTAAGGATAACACTGCAGGTGAACGCATGCATGGTCAAGTCAAGGCTGGCCTGGGACATGTTCAAAGCGGCGGCATGCTAATAATGCCTCAGAATATACTAAATTCTGGATAAGTATAGACAGAACCCAGTAATCATGTAGCAGTTGTTTGACTGGCGATGTTAAGGACGCCAAGATTATTAATAGCAAACCCAGGCCATGACATGCATGCAGAAGGAGGTGAGGATGAGGCGAGATGCGATGCGACCTCTCGGAACCTCACAAACGCAGCAACAAACTCGCAAGAATGTAGCGGTGTTCCAAGTCTGGACTTGCATGCCAAGAATGCGCATTTGCAGCGTGGTTGCGAGGTGAGAAATAACCGTAGTCAAGGAGATGCGGTTTCTGCATGTACAGCTCGTGAGATTCTTGGTGTGTACTCCTCTGCAGCACCTTGTCTTCCGGCACCATATCGGATTCTTGGTTTCTGATTATCTCAGAGCCTATATCTGATATACATGTGCTGACTTTAAAAAAAAACTGAAAGAGTTGTTCTTGGTGTCATGCTTTTGCTTGATAAGTTTGATCAAATGAAGTTCTTTCTGTGTGTTGGGGTGGTGACAGTAACAGTAATGGATTCTTGACAGGAAAGTACTAATGGTCAGGATTCAGGGCTACCTCCTCAGGGTCCAAGGAAAAGGGTGAGAATCCAAAGCTTCTCTTCAATGCTGGAATCCTAAGATTTTTCCTGTTTCAATCTATTTTGAATTGGATCTTGATGCTACTGGAATGCTCTTTGTCATTAGTAACCAGAAACATGCACCTTTACTAAAAACACAGTCACTATCAGAATCTACTTGTAACCTTGCAGCGCCTTTCATGGTCTAATCAACAGAGAACAGCAGTGGGTCTAAAACAACTACACTCTTTTTTTGAGATTAAAGTCTAAAACAACTATACTTGATTGAAATGGAAGATAGTCATCAAGAAAAAGTTGACAACGGATGTGGGTAAATTCTCAGGGCGAAAATTGTACCTCTGCCCAAAACTTTTCCATTAACAAGCCACAAAATTGTAACTAGCATCATCTCTTTCCGATGTATATAACAACAGCCCGACTCACGATCAGTCTCATCTCGAGCACTCAAGGCTCGATCTCCCTGTATACAATTACAAACAGCTACACTACAACCCCCTCAAGTGCCCCCTGAAGATGATATTTTCATCGCTGCGCAATCCACCAAACCTCTGAACGCTGATGCAGCCTCTTGATCATTTCCAGCCATAGCTTTCAGACCTGCCATCTTCATCCTCACAGCTGACAGTTGCTGCCGATGAGACGGCTATGCCCGAGGTCGAGAAATGGAGGGGTCCCTGGGGCGATCCTGACTGGGAGCTGCTTTGCTCCGGAGGGATCCAGAGTCCTGCCGCATTCACAAGCAAAACCGGCTGGCTCACGACGGCGGAGCTAGGCGCCCTTCGGTTGTGCAGGCGGTACTTCTGAAGAATAAAAAACACAGAATCCGTATTAGTACAAGGCAGTGAATGCTATCATCGGAGTGTTCTTGAGATGGATGAAAG
The DNA here is from genome assembly GCA_036346275.1 of Otatea glauca. NCBI lineage: Eukaryota > Viridiplantae > Streptophyta > Magnoliopsida > Poales > Poaceae > Otatea > Otatea glauca. The sequence goes on from CM070723.1 coordinate 54,157,662, forward strand.
TCAGTGTTGAGAGTGGTGAATTGCTCACCTGAAGATGGCTTTTCACTTCGTCATTTGTCAGGCCATCCACATTCATCAGCTCCCTGATTTGCTTTGGAGTGGCAACTGCAGTCATGCCATGAAGCAATCATGTAAGCACTCAGTAATTTGATGTTTATACGTCCGCGGAAATCAATTAGTACATGTTGGTGCTCTAAAAATGATAAGCAATATGTCATTTATTCATCTGAGCATGTCTCACCTTGAGGGCCACCAAGTTGATGCAAGGCAGCGACAAACTGGCGGTGCAGCTCCGGCGACCAGCACCGCCTCGCCTTCCTCGCCTGCTGCTGCTGCTGCTGCTGCTGCTGCTGCTGCTGCTGGGACTGAGGCTGAAGGGTAAGGCTTGGGCCCGATGATGCCATGGCGGCAGCCTTTGCTGCAGCTTGGGCAAACCCCACAACCTGACGATGGCTTTCGGCGGCGACGCCCACAGTTGAAGAGCTCTTAATCGGTTCCGGCGACAGCAACGACAGATCCGGCATCCCCACGTCGTAGGCTTTGTCATCCTTCCTGAAGCACGGAGGCACAAACGCCGGCGCACCGGACCCCACACCCTTGAATGGTACAAACGCGCCGCCGCCGTGGGACTTCGCCTCCGACGAGCTCCTCTCATTTTCTTTTTTGAACGGTAAGCTCCTCTCATTTTCTTGATTCTGCGATCGTAAAGCTCCAATTTTTAGACCCCAAAGCAATCAAATACCCACGATTTCACGATAGTAACATCACATCCCATCCTAAGCGCTTCATCGACATCAAACAAGCAACAGGTCAGAGTGAATCAATGAATCCGACCTCTGAATCGGCAGCTTCTCGGCCGGAATTGCCAGTCCAGAGCTGCGCGGTGCTCATCCACTTGCTCTTGTCGCCGGCGCCGCCGTCCTCCTCCTCCTCCTCCTCCTCCTCCCGATCAACCTTCTTCTCAGCCTCCTCCTTCATCACGTCAATCACTGCACAGACACCACCCCCACATCAAGAAACGTCCCCAAAAAAGAGACACAAACCAAAAAGGGCAAAAGAAAAGCAACAAAGGAAAAGAGGCTTTCTGTTCTCACCATCGGCGAGGAGGCGCGCGCAGAGCGGGAGCTCCCGCCTGAACATCTCGATCTTGCCCCTCTCCTCCTCTAGCCTCCGGATGCAATCGTTCATGGCGGACGCCGGCGCGTCCTTGCCCCGCCCCACGCTCTTGGAGGCGAACATCTTCAGATCCAGGCTCAAATCCGTGCCCACGCCGATCTCCGCAACGTCCAGCCCCATCGCGCATACACCGCAGCTTCGCAAAATCGAATCTTTACTAACTTGTGTGTGCCAGAAGTAAGTGTGAGATGGATTGGAACGGGAGGAGGTGGGTGAAGGGGACGTGTATATATAGAGGCGAGAAGAAATGGAGGAGTGTTTTTGAGACCGAGGGAAGAGAAGAATCTGGGGGATATGCTCACACGAGGCGAGGACGAGTTTTCACGTCACCTATGAGTTGTAAGAAATATATGTGCTGAGACCCTTGGAGTTTACGGAATTGCTAGCAGACATCTAATTTTTTTCTGACGCTCTGCAATATTTTTTTCATCGTGTGAAATATTTTTTTTCTACACGTAAAATATTTTCCTTCGATAACAACAAAAATGTGCACGCAAAAAAGTCCATTTAAGTATGTCGACAAGTAAAATTAATCATGTGCTATCTACTTGGTTTTGGCGAATAATATACCGATGTTTTTTTATGGACGTCCATAAGTTTGTCCATAAGTAGTAAACTTGTGTCTCACGGTTTAAAGAAGAAATATAAATATAAGAGAAAGAACACTTTTGTGTAGATGGGTAAAAATGTTTTCGACGCTTATTTGGATTTGAGAGCAAAAAAAACTTTGCCTAGAGACTCTTTTAGCAATTCTCAGACGAAATTGATTGAAGATGTTGGGATTTCTTATCGAATTAATTGTTAGCGCTGATAGATACGTGTGAGGTGGATTGGCTGGACATGCTACCATTGGAAAATTTTTGTATTTGTTAGACTCTGATAAAACTGGTTAAGATTAAAGAAGAGTACGAAAGCTATTAGTTTTTTTTCTCAATAAATCTCAAGGCTCAAGTGCAATACTATGAATTATGAGGACAATTGTCCCACATATGTAGTTGAGAGAAGGTTTGACCAACTTAAATAGCTTGGAATCGTGCCATCTGTTGTGAGGTTGGAAAAAGGAAAAGGCGGTGCCACACGCGCGCGCCGAGCCGAATGCGTGTCGAGACGAGAGAGAAGAGACGAGACGTGTGCGTGCGCGGCGCAGGCCAGTCCGGACGTGAGGTGCTGGGCGGGAGCGGTTTGTTTTTGCCGTTTCAGTGATCAATGTGGCCGGTTTATGACCAGTAACGAACGTGGTTGATGGCTGGCTCATAATCAACGTCGGTTACTTGTAACTGACATGGTTAATCGAACGTTACCTGATTGATGGCCTCCTCTCCTGGTGCCTATAAAAGGGTGCACTTCTCTCCTGTGTAAACGATAGAGACAACACCAATTCCTCCTCCTCATCCTGAGTTCAACTGTTGCGCTGTCGCCTAAGCATTCCCAGCTCTGTCTCCTGCACGCACAGGAACCAAAGTGAGCAGGCCTCCGGAATCGTCGTTCTCGTGCGTTCCTGCTGCGGGATAGAGAGCGAATACGATTTTTGGGGAACGCAAAGACTGCGCGACTGTTCTTTGTGTTCGATTACATCATTTACTAGTTACGGAATCGGCACTGCAACAACCGTCTACACTGCTTCAAGTTTGTTCGACTACTACGACAAATTGCGATCATGTTGACTGATCTGCAGAATAGTGTCTCTGGTGCCACCGGTACTGGCCCTGCTTAAGGGTATAATCTGGAGACTCTTCTGTTGAGTTATACACTTGCTGTTTGCTATGTGATCACTATGCTAGATGTCATGTTATATAATTTTTTTATGTGAATTAAATTAAACCGAAAAATGCATATTTTCTCAACAAAAATTGGACACAAGATTTTTACGTGAAAAGGAAAAAAAACCATGAGAGACAATCCAATATTTTGTTCAATGTACATGTACATGAGGTGGTTTTTATAGCCTGATTGAATCTGAGTAGTTGGAGGTAAACTCCTAATATATAGATTTTTGAGGAATCCGAGAATATCTCTAATAGTATTGATATCCTCTAAATTTGACTGTAGTTCTTTCATTTTGGATTTCTTTTCCTCGATGATATGATCAATTTGTTCGGATGTGTATATACGAGGGCGAGATTTTCCTTTTGGCTTTTATTGATTGAATTGTAACGGTGTGCTACCGTTTTCATTTCTTCACTCTTCTCGTCACATTTGCCCGTAAATGTGTGTTGTGCACACTAGTTGAGTTATTTTATTTGTTGCTATGATTGCCTGCAACTTGTAGGAAACATTTGTGCTGAGATATGTTTTCTACATTTTTGCCCATTTGCTATGCCAATAAGTAAAATCATGTATTATACATTCAGTTTAGAAAAGAAATATACCTATAAATAAGCAAATTATCATATAGATCATGTGATCAATTTATATGTCTACGTTAAAAGGCGGGCAAAAATGTGCCATGATTATTTGGGGTTCAAAGAAAAAATTTAAACTTATCTTTTTCAGTGAAATTTCTCAGACCAAATTGATTGAAGCTATTCGGTAACTATTAAATTAAATTGTTAATGCAAACAGACGTGCTTGAGGTTCTTTTAACAAAAAAAATTTGGGGCAAATTTGATTGAAGATATTTAGTTTTTCTATTGAATTCATTGTTAGGGCCAACAGATATGCACATGATATACTGTTTGGATGTGCTACAAGGATGATCCGCATAGAATTAGGCCTGTTTGTTTTTATTTTGGATTATGGATTTTGGCTTTAAAAGTTGAATAAAAAATAAATAGCTCGATTCTAGGAATTGATTCTCATAATCCAGCCCACCCATATACACTAGAATCCACTTCATATGTGTTTTTGTGGATTATGAGGAATACAAATATGATAATACCACTGAAAGTTTCAAGTAATTACCTACCAAATGACATCCCAGAATCTAGAATTGGTTTCTCTACAGCCACAATCCAGAATCAGCTTTTGGAGAATCCACAGCAAAAACAAACAGCCCGATAGTTCTTAGATTTTTGGATTGCTTTTCATCCAAGGTATGAGTTGCTCAGATAATCATACGAGAACGAGATTTCCCTTTTGGCATGTATTGAATGAATGGAAATGCTAATTTATGGGCGGCCGCACATAAGTTTCATGTGGACCACTCCAATGTGTAATACGTACCCCCTTCGTCCTGGAAAGTAAGGGACACAAGAAATTTTAGGACAGATTATGATTTCTGCCAAAAGACTCTAATGCCCCTATTTAATATTATGTCTCTATTAATTGGCAACATACATGCATTAATTAATCACGATTATAGAGAATGACCTGCCGCATTTTTGTTTTGGAATATATGTAGTCGCATGTATCTGTGTGCATCTGCATGCATGGGCACAATTTGAGGACACAATTTAAGGAGGGAGAACTCTCAATCCCTAATATTAGAGGACACAATTTGAATGCTTCTCTCCCTTACTTTAAGGACGGAGGGAGTAGAAGGGAAGGGCTCCCTAGATGCTTGACACGTGCAGTGCCCTTGAGCCACAAGACAACCCACCGAACTTGACCCCTTGGTTTCCCTTGCTCACTCACTCTGTCTCTTTCTCTCTCGCATCTCTCTCTCCCTCTCAGGCTCTCTCATATTTGTTCTCAGCTGGGACCCTGCTGTCGTTAGGTCGCCACTGTTCAGCGTGCCGCAGTCCGCGATTGCACTGCCGTAGGGGAGACCGTGCACCACCGGGAGCCATGCGTTCATGCCGCCAAAAGCCCACGCTGCTAGCAAGGAGCTCACCCCGATGATCGGGAGCCCTGCCGCTCGTCGCGTTGGAGGGGAAAGGGAGAGGTAAACCCTAACTTGAATTTTCTTCAAATCGAGTAGAATTTTCTTAGAAACTGACTTGAAATTCTCGCAAAACCTAAGTTGATTTTTCATGAATAGAGTTGAATTTCCCAATTTGAAAGTTTCTGATTTGAAATTTCCTAATTTGAAATTTTCCGATTCGAAAGTTTTTGACTTGAAATTTCCTGATTTGAATGTTCCCGATTTGAAAGTTTCTGAGTTGAAATGTCCTAATTTGAATTTTCCCGACTTGAAAGTTTTGGACTTGAAATTTCTTGATTTGAAGTTTCAACCACCACTACTGTAAACATAGATCTGTGTGAAGTTTCAACCACCACTACTGTAAACATAGATAAAATTAAGTATACAACCTCCATTGCAAATATTTTTTCACATAATCGTCACACATTTCGTCACAGAAAGTGTATTCTTCCCACACCTAGTAGAATATACCTGAGATTTTTTTTTTCTGAAAAATGAATACCATGACAGCTTGATGACTAGACAAACTTTTATCACTAGTATAGTGCCCGTGCTAATGCTACGATAACAGTACACCCGCTTATCAATTAAATATTAAGATAAGTATGAATATAACACTTAATAATAAATAATCACAGTGCCCGTATGCGAGTACAAAAATGAAGATATAATACTCAATAATATTTTTCGCTAAATGTTTCCCGTATGCTTTTAAGACTTGTTCACGTATGTATGTACGCCGACGTCGCCGGTCGCCGTTGCCGCACGTAAAAGCCTCGCGGCCTCGCCGAACAATTTGAACAATTTGGAGGTATGGCACCTCGATCCCAGCGTTTGGGGTTCTTTAGTTAGAATTCCGGGACCTGCAAGGAACACGGAAAGGAAGGTATGGATTTAGTTTGTGTTTTTTTAGAGGATTCTGTTGCAAGAATAGAACTCCCGTTTGACGCATGGGAGAGGAACCAATACGTGAGAAGATTAACAAGAGAAGAGAAGATGGTGTGTATGATAAGGGATTAAGGGGTTGTATATGTACCACATATTTGGAAGGAGAGCCAATCAAACAAGGAAATAAACAAGGAGGATCCGCATGCAAGGAAATCAGACTTGAATTTTTTACTATCCTGGCCTCGTGATCGTTTTTTCCCCGAATATGACCCTTCTAGAGACTTTTTTACGGATCTAGCCCCATAGAGCCTAATTTCAGCGCACGGAGAGCGCTGAATTTTTTTAATTTTTTATCCACGGAACCAGCGGTCTGTGAGTGCTACTTAATTTTTTTTCAATTTTTCCTCGCGGAACCAGCGGCCGGTGAGCGCTGTTTAATTTTTATCTTTTTTTCCCTGCGGATCCATCGGTCGGCGAGCGCAGTTTATTTTTCTATATTTTCCCAGAATTATTCAGTGGACGGGCACCGCTTGAATTTTTTTCTTCATTTTTTCATCCACGCTTGAATTTTTCAGCGGCTGCCGAGCATTTATTTTTTTTTGCCAAAATTATCAAGTGGACGGGCACCGCTTCATTGTTTTTTTTTATTTTTCGGGAATTTTTTACTGTATTGGCATCATCGTCATAATTTTTTCTGAATCAACTCTCGCGACGATGAATTTGCGATTGTAGCCTCAAGCCGGAAAAATTCAGCGGAGCGATGGCCAGATTATTTACCAATACCAAGCTCGAATTTTTTACTATATTAGTATCGTCGTTATAATTTTTTCCGAATCAGGCTCTCGTAGTGATGAATTTTTTTTATGCCTGAAATTTCCCATCGTCCGCTGGATAATTTCAGACGTGGGAAAAAAATTTCAGCACCTCTCCGTTGAATTTTTTCGGCTCCGGGCTACAATCGCAAATTCATCGCAAATTGAGAACAATCTCTAATGAAAGATGGTTCAAACAAAGTTGAAATCGAAATATTATATATATTTGAGTTCCGGTAAGTATAAGGATTCTAATAAAATTAGTTTCATTCAATTCTCAGTTCTTTTGCAATATTTTTATATGTAGCATATCTTTGGGCCTTTTCTTTAAATTTGAATTTGAAATTCACCCGGTACTATTTTTCAAAATATTTTTGCACATTATGGAAGAACTTGATTTTAGATTATTTTAGAATTTTGTTTTATTTTATTTAGACATATAATGTAAAAGTTACAAATACTTGTATGCTTTCGGGTAATGGAAATTCTAAAGAAAATAGAAAATACGCTTTCGCAGAATAGAAAGCGTCTTTCCTCAATGGCGCGGCGCTTTACATCGCGCAGCCATCGACCTTGGGGCCCGTCACAAGAAGAGCAAAACAGGGTCCAATAGGGCTGGCCGCCGTGGCTCTGATCACGAATGGGCCGCCGAGACACCATTAGCACTAGCTCACGACGCGCACCCGTCGGTGGACTTGGTCGCCGCCGGCGATGACCGAAGATGCCTCGCCACTGAGTGAACCCTACGAGTGATGCTTCGCCACACAGTTTCAGAATGGGCTCTCATCCGATCGTCGCCGAGGGCCACGCGGGCTCTCCTCGCTTCGCCCGGCCGCGCTGCGTCGATCTCCTCTCCGCGCTCCACGGCCGCTACGCCGGCCGTCGTGTGCAATCTCCCGCCACGCTTGCCCGTCTCCGCCGAGCGCGGCCTAAGCGTCGCCGTTCGCGGCGTCTTGCCGCCGATCGCCGGGCGGGCTCTCCTCTGATCACCGCCGAGGGCCACGCGGGCTCTCCTCCGATTGCTGCCGAGGGCCGCGTGGGCTCTCCGCCGCTCGTCCCGGCAGCCGTGTCGATCTCCTATTCCATGCGCCTTGGACGCCGCGTGGATCTCCTCCTTCGCGCGCCCCGACCGCCGCGTGCAATCTCCTGGCCACGCTGTCCCGTCTCCCCATTTCCTTTTCCCAGCACGTATGTATCGGTCATTTCCTTTTCCAGAAAGTTTGTTTCTTTTTCCTTAATTGTTTCCTTTTCCTTGATTTTCTTTTCCCAGCACGTATGTATCGGTCATTTCCTTTTCCAAAATATTTATTTCCTTTTCCTTGATTGTTTCCTTTTCAATAAAGATGTTGGATGGAGGTGCGGGGAGGAGGTCTGTTGTGGGCCACAAGGATGATTAGACACGCTAAACAACGGCCATCGGATGTGGGTGAGTAAAGCTGAGGAAAGATCTGAGAGGTTAATTTTGATGGAGGCAAGTTTATGAGGACATTTCGCTGGGTGTACGAAGGTTGGACCATCTCTAGTGGGATGCACTATTTGGGGTGGACATAGAAAAGAATGTTTAGGTGTATTATAAAGGGGTATAGATAAACACCATATCATGCATGGTTGATATATATTAATTTTGGGATTCCCCAGGATAAGAATTGGCTCTCTTGATCTTTGTCCTATTAGGGTAGTGACATCATTTCAACATGGCATATACATGGGGTTTCGAATATCCATCTACAAGATATCTTTTTATAGGAAAATACCAGCAAATTAGGTCCATCTATAGAATAGTATGTGATATGGTGTACATGTCACCCCCACTACTTATTTGTGCCGCCACCGTTTGCCAAAAGCAGGAGTCGCGTCATGTTATCCTCTATAGGGTACACCAATGTAAGCTAAAATCTAACTAGTGTTGAATTTTAATAATAGAATTGCGAAATGATATAGTCTACTATTGTTGTAGCTTATAGTCTACTATTGTTGTAGCGTCGCTTTAACACTTTTGAAGAAGGCAGAAAATAGTGGATAAAAAAATGGCCAAGGAAAAAAAACTAATAGTTGTCGTTTTGGACATCGGTACAATCAAACTTTCAAAATTTTGACTGTCGATATCTTTTTAAATATTTAAATTGGAAACATGGAAGTCATATGCGTAGATTTGTCTCGAAAAGTGCTTTCATAATATTATAATTTTATTAGGTTTTATAAATATATTATAATGAAGATTAGTAGTCAAAGGTGTGTTTTGGAGACTATTTGATATCTAAAACGACAACTATTTATAATCGAGGTTAAGTGAGAAGAGAAACCCAGCTGTCCCAATCATTGGAGTTCATCCCAGACAAACCCCATGACCATGAATGAGCAAGCAACAGCCAAATAAAATAAATAAATTGGATTCTCGGAGGATATGCCATGTGATTATGGACGGCTGGTGATTCAGATTCCGATTCTTTTTTCTTGGATCCAATGCCAAAATTTTCTCCTTATTTTTTTTTCCTTTCACAGTGTGAGAGAGAGGGGGGGGGTGAATGGAAATATTCTCTAGGTGCGGGACTTTATTTTATGAGATGCTTTCTTGGACCTATTGGAGGGGCAGAATAGAAGATTAGAGGAAAGATTTTATCTGATGGCATTCTTGTGATTTCCGACGACAGAAAAGGGTATTATTGGCACATTTCTAGTAGACACCTTACGCGCCTTCGGCTCGCCACGTACCTGCCTACTGTTTTGATAAGACAAGCAGCTTTAGCGACTCCATTCGTATAGGGCATAGGCTTTTAGGTTCGTCACACTCCATGATCCATTTCATTCGATGGCTTGTCCTCGAATTTCTAGCTTCACTTTACACATTTCTCTTTCAATGCAACTCTCTCTCCCAGCGCGCGCATACATGCATACATACATACATAAAGTGCATACACAAATTATACTATAAAAGGTGGAGCTTGATGAAATTTTTTATAGAACTCACTTAGGAGTATCTTATAATTAGTATTAGAGTATGTTCAAAAGGATAAAGAGGTATAACAACATCATTTAAGTGGTATACTTAGAGTGGGAGTACGTACACCTGGGAGTATGGAACCATTTTCATATATATATATATATATATATATATATATATATATATATATATATATATATATATATATATATATATATATATATATATAAATATTTGAGATATCTCTCGTCAGATAAAAATCTACAATATTTTTTAAAAAATATTATAAGTTTTCAAATTAATCAAATGAAATAGAGAAGTATTTCAACTACTTATTTAGATGGGTTAGAATATAACGGTGAAGATTAATCATGTATAGGTTTTAGAGTTATATAAAAACTACAAGAGAGGTGTTTTCATACTTTTCTTTTTTACAGTTGCACAAATATTAAAGCATGAATGAAAGGTAGATAGTGATTACTTACCCCTTCATTTGTTTTAAGATTTGTGCAACTTGTATTGGAAGGAAAAACACTGAAGCACTGCTCCAACTACAATTGTATTTTAATTATAGAAAGTATAATTATATATTCATGACAACTATATCATAATATCTAGCCTTGTAGATGTATGGATAAATCTGCTAGTCGTTAAAAACCTGAAATTAGAAAACTCAATCGTTAGGCATGCATCGGATGCATTGAACCATCTACTCCATGAGATTCGCAAACATCTGGTGAAACGTCTAGGAATTCGATATGACAGAGTTGCTACTGGAAAATTACGTGATTATCTCGCGATTAGGGATATTTGAAGCTGTGGAGATAAAATTTATTTAAGGATGGGCACTACATATTTTCATCATTAAGAAGAAGATGTATAATAGCGGGTTTGGGACCCATGACCACAGCCATCGAAACCTTGTAGTCTATCACTGGCTACATAGATGGCAAATGCCTAAGTAAATCCATAGTGTCATATTTGGTTGTTCTGAACCCTTGACTTTGTTTCCGCTAGGAAAAAAGTCATTTCAACCTGAAATTAATAACTTTGGAGATTCACCAACAAACTTAATAATATTTTAAGCTGAAGAACTGAGATTAATATCAATTAAAGTTAAAAGTTGTGGGAAGACTTTCGATGTTCTAGGTTGCACCGGTATAGACCATATTTATATATATTGTGGTGTACTTAGTTTTATTTTTATTTCGAAATTTTCAAGACCCTACGTAAAATATAATGCAATCTATGCACATAGATAGAGCACCGGCACTCCCAAAAAAAATTTAAATTATAAAGGCACTGTGGAATATAAGAACCCAGGTACCCTCATGACAGGCCCAAGAGGGAGGCCCAGAAGATACTCCCCGCGTCAGGCCCCGCTGCCGTGCGCAAGAGGACATATCCTAAAGGAAGTTGAACTTATATTTAGATATGATAGATACGGTTGTAATCCGAGTCGTTAATAGGGTAGATAAAGATGTAAACTCTATCCTATTAACTGACTAGAATCTTGTAACCGATCGGAATCTCCAAACCGATCAGGACTCTGTAAGCGGCCCCACCCCCGCTATATAAGGGAGAGGGCGGGCAACAACATAGGCATCGAATGATCCAAGCATAGAGCGATCAAGCCATAGAGTATAACACACCTCATATCGCCGAGAGCATATTGCGCTTTGAGCAATCTTAGATCCAAGAGATCTGCATAATCCTAGCACACAGGACTAGGGTATTATCTCCTCCGTGAGAGCCTGAACCTATCTAAACCCCTTGTCTTGTGCGACCTTCGAGTTTGAGATCTAGCGCCTACCCCATAAATTTATTGCCGACTACAAAAGTCGACAGTTGGCGCGCCAGGTAGGGAAAGCGCTATAATCTTTTCCCACGCACTCGATGGCAAAGAATCGGTGGATTCGCCGCCACCTTCGCCTCCGGCAGCCTTCCGCCGAAACTCGACTTCGCCGCAGATGCGCGCGGAGAGCTTGTCTGTTCGGTCCAAAACCGATCCGATCCGTAAAGATCGAGCCAACCCATCTCGTATGTCACTTTGACTTGGCCGGTAAACCAGTCGGCGTCGCGAGGAATTGCTGCGATCTTCGTGGCATCTTCGCGATAGAAGAGCAGAAGACCGATCTCCAACGCCAACAAGAAGAACAGGAAGCTGCGGGGGAAGATCGTCTTCGTAAGGGTAAGGAGGTGCAGTGCGATCGCTCGATCTCGCGGCCGCAATGTCCGCGAGGACCTCCCGCAATCCAGTTGGGAGATCAAGCCGCTTTCCGCGACGCCAATGCGTAACGCCGTCGCCTCCAAGACGCTTCTCGACAAACCGACCCGATGATTGCATCGGATAGCCCGGCGGCCCGATCGTGGCCTGATCAAGGCCATGGTGACGGCGGCCGCAATTTAGCGAAATCGGGAAAATCCGGTAGGTGAAGCGCACTCGCGCCCCACATGGCTTTCGCACGCCACGAGCCCACGCCGCGCTTCGAGCGCCACCTTCGCACGCCCACGAGCCCACGCCGCGCTTCGAAGCGCCACCTTCGCGACGCCACGAGCCACGCCGCGCTTCGAGCGCCACCTTCGCAGACGCCACGAGCCCACGCCGCGCTTCGAAGCGCCACCTTCGACGGCCACGAGCCACGCCTGCGCCCCGAGCGCCACCTTCGGCACGGCCACGAGCCACGCCTGCGCCCCGATCGCCGCCTACAGCTCATCTACAAGCCTTCTCCTGCGTCCCGAGCAAAGATGGCACGATCGTCGACAACATATGGAGCATAAAGCAGCTAAGTCGCTTTTTATTCAATTATGTCATTATAAATAAAATTATTGACTTTCCTGACTTGCTACTTAGTTGACCCACAACTAAGCAGTAAGTCGGGGGCTACACCTAATAGTGTGCGCATACGCACATCTTTTTTTGAGTTGTATTTTTCTTCTTTTGCTTAACGATTGCGAGTGAATCCGAGTGTGATAACTCCAAATTGTGAAGCTCTGACCCCATGAACGGCGAACTTTAGTCACCCAAAACACGTGCCTGGGAAAAAGAGCCATGAGCCGACTCCCAACGCTCGGGGGCTAGACTAGTCAGGCAGAGTGCTTAAACAAAAGAGTCAAACCACTTGGATGAATTCAAAATCAATAAGGAAAAGAGTAAAAACTCTAAAATTATATATACACCAATGACATCACATCCGAGTGAATTGTTTTTACATTGCCTAAGTTCAGATATACATGATTTCGTGGCTACTAAATTTGGATGCGATGTGTGTGAGCCAACGCTTCAACGATTTACATCAAGAACTTCGCGACGAATGAATTTAAAGGGAGTGGCGCTGAATTTTGCCTCGAGCGGAAAAACGTTTTGACTTACAGATATCGTTTGGGATACAGATATCCCAAGATGAGCCGATCGCTGAATTCCAATAATGGGGCTAGGAACCACTCAGAAAGTTTAACACGTGAAACTCTATTGAGTCCTTCACGATCTCTTTGCCTACAACAGGGCACAACACTGTAAAGGAAAACTAGTCGGGAAGTTGCATCAAGAACTGGAAGCACTCGGCGTGAAGCATGACTCAGTTGGGCTGCAACTCGATCGCAAAGGACTCGGAGGCTACTGTGGAATATAAGAACCCGGGTACCCTCATGACAAGCCCAAGAGGGAGGCCCAGAAGATACTCCCCGCGTCAAGCCCTGCTGCCGTGCGCAAGGGGACATATCCTAAAGGAGGTTGAACTTATATTTAGATATGATAGATACAGTTGTAATCCGAGTCGTTAATAGGGTAGATAAAGATGTAAACTCTATCCTATTAACTGACTAGAATCTTGTAACCAATCGGAATCTCCAAATCGATCAGGACTCTGTAAGCCGCCCCACCCCCGCTATATAAGGGAGAGGGCGGGCAACAACATAGGGATCAGATAATCCAAGCATAGAGCGATCAAGTCATAGAGCATAGCACACCTCATATCGCCTAGAGCATATTGCGCTTTGAGCAATCTTAGATCCAAGAGATCTGCATAATCCCAGCACACAGGACTAGGGTATTATCTCCTCCGCGAGAGCCTGAACCTGTCTAAACCCCTTGTCTTGTGCGACTTTCGAGTTTGAGATCTAGCGCCTACCCCATAAATTTATTGCCGACTACAAAAGTCGACAGGCACTCCCCAAAGTATTTAAAATATAAGGAAATCAACTCTTCAATGGGCCAAATTTGTTGTTTGAATTGGTTCTAGTTTTGATAGTTTCGGATTTGTAAAACCTTAAAATTATTTGTATTGTACTTTTAGCAAACTTCAAATATATGTATTGAATTTATAATGTTATAAAATTATTATACAAGACTACATAGTTACACATGTAAAATATACATCACTATTAAAAATTACGTAGTTCCGCCACAATCTATGCATGCCAATACACGTCAATCCTTTTTGGATAGGCTCTACGCTATACGCAAGCTACCTGCAGGCACTCCACTGGCTAGTCAATTTGCTGCAAAATAAATGAATGATCGATCCCCTGTACGATGAGATAAGATATCTTGGTTTGATACTCCTATATGTATTATATTTCTAGTGATAGTACACATTTGTACAAAGGAGATACAAGCCCGGCCATTTTCTTGCGTTTCAACAGCTGATGAGACGTGCAACATACTGGTCATCGGTCACAATACATGCTGTTTGGGACGATGATATGGTTTTTAAAACACCACTTTGATAACTCATTTCTATTGTAATATATTTTATAAAAATTAATAATATTATAATATTAAGAAAGTATTTTTTAAAAAAAAATGCACATATACTATTTTCATGTATCTAATATAAATAGTTAAAAAGTATCGATAGTTGAAATTTTGAATGCTTGACCGTACATATTCTAAAATGATTTGTATTTTTGACCAAAGTAGGTAGTTAAATTAGTCTACAATTGATGTCAAAGTTTTGCGGTCCTTGTGGAAAATTCTTCTTGAAACACAAGAAAACTTGCGGAAAATTTGTAGATGGTTTGTGGACGACATCCATATGATGTACTTACAAGCACGATTTACTAGATCATGCTAATTAGAATAATATGTATAATTGAGGCCATGAATAGATTGGAGCTAGAATTTCTTTAAGAAACTCTGAAGTTTATGGGAAAACTCTTGTGAAATTTTTACATACATTCGGGACCAGGAAAAGAACATATGGAACCATAGAAAATTAATATCGAAGGAATTAGGAGTGCTTCAATATTTGCACTTTCCTATGGGATCAAAGCAGAATTAGGTCCTGTTTGTTTCGACTTAGGTTTTTTGGTTTTTAGCTTAAGGCTAGCTTTTTGGCTTAACGAAATTTTAAGCCAAGATATGCTATTTGGCATCGTGGCTTTTTGATGGGTTGGATGGTGTAACTTATTACTAGAAAGTTTGAAATACCCTTTAAGGTTATAAGGACTTTTCTTATATACTGATTTATCTAATACAAATATTTCATACTTTTTTCACAGAATATCGTATTGAAAAATATATATTAATCTTGAGATTAAACTTCATTCTGAGCATAATTATTTATCAACTTGAAACTCTTACTACACGGCAATTTTGAACTCTTCTCAGACTGAAAATAGCATAACAATTCTGAACTCTGGTCAAACTAAATAAAAACATATACTGAGGGGCTCGATGAGGCGGATTCGGTCGCCTCTACCTGCCTCCCGCCATTCCACCCTCGGGTCCGCCCGCCTCCACCCACGCCACGTCGGATCCAACCGCCTCCCGCCGTGCTACGGCCGAATCAGTTCAGCTCCACCTGCGCCACGCCCGGACCCTGTAGCCTCTCGCTGCTCCAAGCTCGGGTTCGACCGCCTCAACCCCCGCTGCGTCGGATCCGGATCGGTGGAGGAGGAAGGAGGCTGGGGACAGCGGAGGAGGGAGGAGGTCGGGGACGACAAAGGGTTATTTCATCCAAAAAAACACCTCTCATCTGGCTTTTAATTTATAGTTATATGGAGGCTTTTGGCTTTTTTTTAAGCTCAACTTAAAAATCAATCGTTTGTTTCGACTTTGGTTTTTTTACTTTTAAATCAGTGAAAAAGCCGAAACAAATAGGACTTGATCTTTTAGAAATTGTAGGGCTTAGCCTTTTAACAGCGATATACTCCTTTTACTTTACCTAGCTATCATGATGTCAGTCCATAAAAGTTGAGTGCTGATTAACCAAAGGAAGAATCGCGGCTTAGTACCGTGTTAAACATGTAGACTTTGACCTTACCAGTTAAGATATTATCCAGATCCTTACGTTGACAAGTGGGTGTATATCAGTTAAAATGGATGGCTGGCTGGCGATCTATCGCATCTCATGGATTGGAAATATAACAATTTCATAATATGATGTGTTTACCACTAGCAGCAAAGTAGTATTCTTAGCTTAATCCCTTCACATTGAGCTACACACTTTGTTCGAACAAAAAAATGTGTACTCGTCAAAATTAATAGGCTTTGTAAGTAGGGCTGTAAACGAGCCGAGCTCGAGCGAGCCTGGCACTCCAGGCTCGAGCTCGGGTTCGAGCCTCAACCTAGGCTCGGCTCAAGCTCGAGTAAGCTCGGTAATTCTGGTAAGCTCGGTAGGCTCGGTAACAAACTCGATTAAGCTCGGCTCGAGGAAGCTCGGTCTAGGCTCGAGTAGGCTCGCGAACTATTCGAGCTCGAGTTCGGTTCGTTCAGAGCTCGAGCCGAGCTCGAGTAGCTCGCGAGCCTCGAGCTTTTTTTACAGCTCTATTTGTAAGTAGCTTCTCTTGAAAACTAAGTTGCACAAACCTTAGAGCGGTTTCTATCGCGGTAGTGGAGTTTTAGGTAATCATAATTGAACCCTAGATTTCAACCGAGTATTTAAACAGTTATGAAATATACAACCATTCGATTAATTATTTATCGACGGCCGCTTGGCTATACATATATAACCAATTAACTTGACAAGCCATATAGCAACAACCTCAATACACAATTCTAGAGCCGGTAATTTTACGAGAAATCAACCATCAAGATTGATCTATTAACAAGTTTGAGTTTGAGCGTTACACATTTGTCCACTACGAACAGGCTACCACTAGCTAGCAACATCTCGGAACAAAAACCGGTGTCTAGGCTAGCACAGAAGAACAGGTACCTCATCGGAGGGCGGAGGAGACACGTGTGGGGTACTACGAGAGGAGAGACACAGGGCAAGTTGCTGCGGCGCGAGATTCCGTTCCGTTGAGGAGAAGGAACGCCGTTCGGTTGCCGCGGGGGGTGGGGCCCGCTTGGGCGGACTGAACGGAACGGGGTGGACTGGAGCCGTGACGCGGCAAACACTCGCCTCGTTTTTTTCGCCCTCTCTCTTCGTTTTGGAATCCGTTCGGTTCGCCGCAAGCGGAGTTGGGGCGCAATAAACCATTCCGCTAGGCTTTTTTCCCCCTCCCTTCCTTTTCTTTCTTTCTTTCTTTCTAAGTTCTGTTTGGATGTTTTAAACCTGCTTCAACTTTTGAAAGATCAGTAAGTTCTCAAATAACTTAGTTTTAAAGTGATTTTTGGCATAAGCTAGCAGCCATATATATTAGTAAAAATCAAAAACTGAAAACTACGCTAGACCTGCTTTGACAGCTTATGCTGAAGGAAAATAGCTAGTACTTGACAAATGGCTTCTTGTAAAAAGCTACGGCCGCTTTTCAGTCAGAAAAGCTAAAAAACAGCTTTTCAGAAAAACTACCGCTCCTCTAAATAAGCCCTTTATTATTGTGGTTAGTGGTTTGTCGAGATGGTAAATAGAATCTCTCGTCCCTTTCCACTCTATCCTGTGGTTGTGATTTGCTTAGGTATTTCTCGATCCTTCCTTCGTTTTTCTTTGGGTTGATGTGATCTATTATTGATTGGGTTAGATATTGGAGGTTTTTTTAGTGTGAGAAATAGGCAGCAATTTTTATTACAGTTTTATCACATTGTGTATACAAAGTAAGGCTATGAGATATAAAAACCAGCATAGGAATAGTGATTTCCGCTAAGTTACCTCAAGGTTGTCACAATGGGCATATCTAGTGCACCATCTTAATTCGAAACAGGCCGTGTTTTCATTGAAATAAAAAGGTACCATTCATTGAAATTTATCTTTCTTTTATTCTCCTAATACAGGTCGTGTTTTCAGTTTAGTTTCTGCATGACGCTAGCTAATTGATTGCATCATGAATTATGTAACCATTTTTAATATATATATATATATATATATATATATATATATATATATATATATATATATATATATTATAATTACTTGGGACACCATGGTGCCTGGGCACCATGATCTAAAAAGGATATTTTTTCTATGCATTTTCATACGATTTTTTTTGAAATTTTTAGGATGATGAGTTTAATCAATTTAATAACTAGTTCAAACAAGTTTGAATTGAAATTCAAACTATAGTTTCCCTTTTTGATGATAGTTTGGTTGTAGGTATGTGCTGATTATATATATAAATCACCAAAACATGTGATTCAAACTCGTTCAAAATTTTTGAATTCGAGTATATTTTTTCAAAGGTATGTGTTTCATTTGAATTGTTATAGATGGGTATATACCCTAAAACTGAAATTTTTGAAAATTATACTCGAATATGGTTTGAATTTGCGCATTTGAAATCTTGGTGCCCCATTTCGGCTTCCTCAATATATATATATATATATATGATCATTTGCATAACGTTTTAAAGAGAATGCATGCGCTACATATGCACTCAGTTGTCACAAACTTAAATGCCTACTCCACCATGTAACATGAATTGTGCATACTACGTAGAAATGGACGCGGTGGCTGGGAAAAGAGACAGAGAGAGAGAGGGGGGGAGTAGATTACCGAAACATACTCGTAGCGTTTTTATTCTTGTCATGGAGGGAGGGAGGGAGAATGATCAATGATAGCTAGCCAGAGAGTGCGAGACCTTTTCCTAATGGAAGGAAAAAGGCAGGGCATCAAGAGCCGTTTGTTGCCCGCCACCTTTTGGTTTTGGCTTCCACCAAAATTAATGCATCTTATCATCTTAACCTTGCTCACCAAGCAGAGCGTACAGCCTTATTCGTTTTTCCACTACCGGCATGCATGCACCAGCCGCTAACATCTGCAAGAATCGGTGAACCCAATATTTTTCTAGCCTTCTTGTTTTTCTGTTGTTGCAAATCTAGCTCTCATTCGAGCAGAATTGTAAAAATAACCTTTTTCTCTACCACAAAAACGCCTGTACGTGACATATGTCATCTACCGCGTTCGTACCATTGCAGAGATGCCAGATTTGCGAGAAAAAACAAGATGGGAGGGCTAGAAAAAGCATTGGTTTCGGAATTGAAAACCCCAGCAACGTAGCTAATATTTTATTTGCTGGATAAGTTTGGCATGACTGAGGATTGGACAACTAGATCCCATCTCATCTCACTAGCTAATAATCATCTCCTCGCCTCATCAGCAGCAATGGACGGAGAATATCGGTTGGCAAGTGACCTCAGACAGAGAGAGCTCCCTCACACCTGCTCTCCCTTATCCAAACTCTAGCTAGGATGTGGACATCGACCATCAATTGAGGGATATATATATATATATATATATATATATATATATATACACGAAACTTTTTCTGTACTCCTAGGAGTACATACTCCCACCTCTAATATACCACTTAAATAAATGCTTTATACACATTTATCACTTTCGGTATACTCCAATAATGATTCTAATATACTCCAATGCGACATGGTTGAAAACATTTCATCAGAGCATTTTATTTTTTTTGCTACGTACCTTTTCCATATGTAAAACGGATATATAAACAAATTATGCTATAAATGGTGAACTTTAATGAAATTTTTCATAAAACTCACTTTGGAGTATCTTATAATCAGTATTAGATTATACTCAAAAGGATAAAGAGGTATAACAACATCATTTAAACGGTATACTAGAGGTGGGAGTATGTACACCCAGGAGTATGGAATCATTTTCATATATATATATATATATATATATGTATATATATATATATATATATATATATATATATATATATATATATATATATATATATATATATATATATATATATATATACATATACATATATATATATACATATATATATACATATACATATATATATATATACATATATACATATATACATATATATATATATATAGGAAGTATAAGGTAAAAGTAGACATATGGGTTTTCATCTAGATCTGAACCATTTTAAGTTCGATCCAATATCTCTGTTTGCTAACTTTTATGATTTCACTATATGTCTACTTTTACCATATACTTCCTCTCTCTTTATATATGTATGCATATGTATGTATGTGTATACATATATATGTATATATATATACATATATTTATATATATATATATGTATATATATATATATATATATATATATATATATATATATATATATATATATATATGTGTGTATGTATGTATAGCGCTATTCTACTCCTAAGCGTAGAATACCTATTCTACGCTCTAGTCGGAGAAGAAGTACATCGTCCTGATTGCTATCAATGCGGTAGTAAATCACGAATACATTTTACTATAGAACAACAGATGCAATTACTATCGAATCAGTTACTAGTTAATGAGTTGGTCAACCCAACTAGTTAATGCGTATTGTAGTTTATACTTGAATCTGTTTATTCTTTATTTTAGCCATATCTTTTTATTGGTAGCTCGGATTTGCAAATTGTTTTCACAAGTAGCTTATTGACGACGAGATGATTAAAATGATATAAGTCTCTCTATTAAACAGTAGTTTTACTTACTGGTAAAAAAGTACTATTTTGATAACGTGGAATTACTATATCTACAACTAGAAATTACTATAATACAATATAATTGGAAAATCATACACAGATCAATCATTTAGCTGTAAAAGTCTGTGAAAACTATATGTACAAGTTCTGAAAAATTCTCAAAAAATTACCATACGTAGGGGATGTGAGCTTCTACAGCTCTGTAAAATTTGAATACCAAACTCAATCGCATTTAAAAGATATGAAAAAGACAAATTTACTATTCATCACTGATTAGCACTTAAAAAATAAAAAGAAAATAACGTATAGCCACCTTCAAAAAATAAAAAGAAAATTTTAGTACAATGATGTACGGTAAAAGGAATGAGGTGAAACTATGGGCTTAATTAAAAGGTGGAAGGAGTGAAGTTTTGGTAGATAACATTACAAGGTACTTATCCACTTGTATCATGTAATCCTCCTGTTTTGCACTTCAATCAAGACACATATAAAAATGACTAAATTACTCTTCTTTATTAGCTCACTTATTACTTTTGGATGGTGTGTAATTCTATTCCACAGCAATAAGTAATATTATGAATAATGAATGGTAGAGATATTTAAAGGAAAAACAATTAAAAGTTGTCTCGAAATTGTAGAATAATACTATATATTTAGGAATAGAATTTGAAAGCTAAAATGCCTTGTATTGAACGAAAGAGTACCTTTTAACAACTCTGGAAAATTCCTATGTTGACGTGCTTAGCACCTAGCAAATTTAATTACCACCTGAAAAGCACAGGTTCTAAAAATTTAAAATTATGAAAAAATTTTACCAACAAGATTTTAAACACTTAATGATACACATCAAGAAAGGTCAAATGGAGGCATGCATGTTTGAACCAGTGTTGTGAAAAACGGTATACGCTCGACGGACAAACGTGGTACTGCTACACAATCAATCGCTACACGGTTAATTAATCGGAATTTAACGAACCACTATGTGTTCTTATTAATATATTCATTTATATTTAGAATTACTTAGAAATATTTTAGTTACCCAAAATTATTGTAAATTATCACTCTACAAAACATGTTTTACATTTCATTGTTTATACTTTGTCCAAAAGATATATACTATGAAAACTATGATACAATATTATAAACTAATTTACCATACTTAATGAATAAAAATAAGCTATTTTTTGTGATGAGACGGGAAAAATGGATAATTAATCAAAAAACCGGCTTACTAATCGGATTATACTGTCAGTGTTTGAAAGGTTCATACAAGAAGTAGAAGTAGAATTGCATCTTATTCTATCGTGACTACATTTTGCTGTCAGATTGGAGTATTGGACCTAAACTTTATCATCTCTACAAAAACTTGTTGAGAAAAAAAAAATTCATGCAAGGCACTAGCCGCACTACAAAAGCAAAAAAGAAACAAGGAATGAAAGAAAGAAGAACCTATCCAATACCCTCTGTGCATTTTGGGTGTCCCCCAACCAAAAGAGGGAATCCAGAACAACATGATGGGATCTTTCGAAGTGGTGGATTCTAAGGCAAGCAAAGAGGAGAGAGATGAACAGAGGACAGCACTTTGGATGCATTTGGCTGAGGAATCTCTCCCCTCCCACCACCTAAAAGGAGAAGAAAGAGGAAAGCCAGATGCAAGGAGAAAGGTACCATCCATCCATGACACAGCATAGCATACGTTGTATGGACTGTGCCCACAGGAAAGCGAAGCACTAGAGCTAGCATCTCTTTAGTGCTGAATTAGATTCACCTTGATCAGTTAAATTAAAGCTCCTTTCTTTGCTGCCAATTCCATGCATGGATGAGCAGATGCCCTCCTTTGTGATGATGGCAACCTCTGGGTTGCATTGGTTGGTCCCTTTCTTTGTTAGTGCAGATGATTCTCCTCTCCTCCCACAGAACGAGAGACAAAGCAATATGCATATATGGCAATTATTGCCACCAAAGTGATCGGATCTTCGATCACACGCATGTCGCCAATTCAATTGTATTCCAATCTTGATATAGGCAATGAACTAAGAGACGAAGGTGCATTGTCAATTTTTAAGTGATGTACATACATGTGGGTACTTCATTCCAGCGTGCATGCAGTTGGGACCAGGGTTTACATTATTGCTTCGACCTGGAAAATCACCCCTCGGTCGGAACCGATTTTCGTCGAAAATCGAATGGTTTCGAAGTCAAACTTTTTTAATTTTTTTTTTAAAAAAATCGAGTTTCACCGATAATCGACACACCGATTGTGTTCTTCTCGCGGTCGATTTTTTTAGCGATTTTCATCGATAATCACTCGATTTTCACCGATTTTTGACCGGTTTACAAAACATAAATTTTTCCGATTTTTTTTTTATTTTTTGAATTGATCGGTTTATCGAGCGGTTTTAGAAATCGAACCGTATTTTCATCGATAATGTGAACCTTGACTGGGACACACCTTCTCACATCTGCTCTCCGCAAGATGTAAATCTATCTATATCTTATTATTAGAGAAGCTGGCTCTTCGTTATTTTTTCTTTTTTATTTTTCCCTCACAGTATTTCTCTTTTTTTTCCCTCTCTCTCTGTGTTAAAATGATGAAGTCCGTTTATCCACGGATGTAAATAGATATGAATGATTGAATTTTGACATTCAGTAGTTTCATGTATCTCCAGCCCTTTCTTTAGAATGAAATAAGACGCTGTTTGAGGGGTATAAAGCCAGCTTCAGCTTAGCTAGTAAAAGTCAAAAACTGAACGGGGTCTGCTTTTGCAGTTTATTGTTGAGAGAAATTAGCTATTTGTTAAATAACTTTTTATAAAAAACTATATCTACTTTTTAGTCTAAAAAGTAAAAAAAAGACATCTTTTTCAGAAAAAATACACCGTCTCTTTGAAACAGACCCTAGATCTTCACCTTAGTGTGTCAAATTTTATGCCCCAACAGTCCAATCCAAGGCTGTCGCGTACACCCTCTTCCACGAGGGAATTAAGATGGAAAGAGGAGTGAGTGTCCGGTCCGGAGATGAATTTTTTTCCCTTGCTTACGATGTTGACTGCACGTAGGTGTTCCTGATGGACGATGTAAGGCTTACTAATCCAATAAATGGCTTGTAATTCAGATCGAGCTAGCCACCTGCCACCTAACGCATGCAGGTCCTGGAATGTTCATCATGGATCACAAGGGCTCCAAAAATCCAACCGATGGACGCTAGCTAGCTGCCAGGAGGTAGTTGGCACATTGTACCACCTAAATAAAACAAAACGGCTCCTCCTTGCATCGAGGAGGCAAAGGTACCATCACCAGGCACACACATGAGGTATGGCCCCTGTGGCCTCCGGTGGTTGTTACTTGTTAGTAGTACTATTGATGCGTCTCTCTCTTCTCTTGCATGTCGTGTTCCACAGAACAACCATTCTTCCAATGAGAAGAGAAGCTTCGTAAGGCAGCTATAGCCTCGATTGATCTCATCGTTCTAGGGACCTACTATGATATTTTTCAGTCTAGATTTACTGGACTTATTTTCTATTGATACATAGATTAAAAATTATTAGACTGTTTCTAAATATTATCTCTAATTACTATATTCAATACATGTATATGGAGAATGACAAGTAAATCTGGATATTTATTAGGAGTATAAAGGAAACGTCACATTAATTGACATTGAAATATGAAATACGCTTCATATTTATAAATAAAACCATTCAAAAAATACATCCGGTAGACTTGGACGGAGAGAGAACACTGTTATACGGCATAAGAAAAGATACTGATCATATAGAAGAGAGTTATATATGAACTGTCACTGACAAGTAGGTCTGATACGTGCATGCTCACCAAAGCATTTACTGGTTCAAAATTGGTTAGTTTGAACTTACCCATTTTTTATATTAAGAATGCTACAGTACTATTAAAATTTCTTCTGCATACCAATCTTAAAGACCAACAGATTAAAATTAAGCCCAAGTGTACTCACTATGTTCTGATTGGTTTCCAGTTGCAGCTAGAATTTCAAGCATAGCTAGCTTCCATGTTGGTACCTAACCTTGGTAGTATGTATCGGAGGATCTAAGAAAGAAATGCCTCTTCCACACTAATCTAATCAGCTTAGTTGGCCTTTGCTCACCGTCTGGGTCATTCTCTCTCGATTTGTGTTGATCCGGATGCTTTGTCAATAGATGATCTCGATGCAAGATTCCAACACAGCGACAAGATAATAACATATACTACTAGCTAGAACATTGTAATATAGAATTCTGGAATCTTGAGAATATCTTGGCAGGATTCGATCGCCAGCGAATATTATCACAAGATGATCGAGCAACCCTATAGCTTGATCAAGAGAGTCTGGCCCCTTTGACCCAACATGCTCGAGCTCGTTGGTACATTTTCACCTTTTTTTTATATGCTAGCAGCTTCAACTTCAAAATTGGTTAAGTAAAGGTCAATTAATTTCAGAAAATTAACTAGTAGTTAGGCCGCCTTAGTTAATTGCCTGCTCCTTACATGTGTGATTTCTCTGTGGTATTAACGTTTTATATTGGTTTGGTTGTTTGTCCTTGAAAGATCCGGATCTTTGAAATGACTGTGCTGATGCTTGAAAAACAACGATCAAGGTTAAAATATTGTAAAAACCAAGTGGGATCCTCCCCTAGTTACTACCTATGGTATATTCTTCCTCTTTCTTCTTTCTTCTTTTGGTTTGTTTCGAACACATTCCTCTTTTTTCTTAAGGGTTACAATGCATTTTATTTTCAATAGGCTGTGTGAATAAATAAATATTGCACATAATTGGAATTAAGCAGCTATCAATGTCATACTTGTGGAATTAGTCTGCATTCATCGTGTATGTAGCGCTCATAACATCCATGTACATAGCTCAATTTCTATCCTAAAGTACGCAATTCTTCATATTCTTGTTTATATCCAACTGAATGAAATTAGAAAAGAATGAAAAAATACTAGCCTAAAAAAAACTCCAGAAATCACTTGCTACTCCACTGTCCACATACGTCCATCTCACAGCCTAGTTGCATAAGTCATGCATATCAAAACTAATTGGATTAGCATAAACAACTTTAAGGCATGTGCTCGAGGAACAAGTCTGCATTCCTCAAGTACTTAACCCTCTTCACACCCATGTACATAAATAGCACACCTCATTTTCCTTTACAAGATATACCTTATCATACCTAAACTAAACAGTGTTTGACCTAGAAAGTTCATATGATATATATATATATATTTCTAATGGTGGAACAGGCCCAAGTGCCCAACCCAATACATTAAAAGTATAAAGCCTATTGACTTTGTACTCGAATGTCACCAAGAACAAACAAAGTACAGGGGTACTACTGAATGCCCCTGCCCCTGGTCTAAAGGCAAAGGCAAGACAGAGCCTTAGAGCCATTCTTTCAAGAGGGCAATTACAGGTGGGGAGAAAGGGGTTACTGTGTGAGACTTGTTTTCTCTCTCTGTTTTCAAAAGCTTTAAAAAACTTATTGACTTTTGCACTGATGCGAACACAACATAATGGGCAGCACTGCACTTTATCAGTTTATCCTCCTTATCTGTTTTCCCAATTGAAGATATTTACCTACTTTGAGCTTCTCTTTTCTGCCTTTCTACACACTAGAATCCTTTCTATCTGGTCCCCCATGTTTCTGTTCTGCACTGCATTGGCACAAACTTTCTCATCTATGTAGCTGCACCTTAGTGGAAAAGAAAAACAAACAACAATGTCAACATGTCATAGAGAAATGAGCCCATGGATGGAGTTGCAATTGGTAGACACGTTTCTTACAAGAAAGATGAGGAGAAAAAAAAAAGGTAGTGCAAGTGTGAAACATAGCCGTCGATAATTGCATTTGGATGAAGGGATTCAGGGAAGAGTATGGCAGGCGGGCACAGTAACAGCCATTCAGAACCCCAAAAAACCTTCTTTCCATGATCATGACAAATGGAGTAGTAAAGCATTTTTACCAAGTTTTCAGGTGCCAAAGTGCCAACTTCTGAATTGACATGGTTGTAGAAAGAACAGAATCAATACAGCTAACTGCCTGCTAGCTTGATGATCAATTCGAACCCTGCTGGTCCAAAACCTGATGATGCTTTACTTACAGAACTAGGAATGGTCTGGACTCTGGCATCTTCACACCAACTTGACAGATTGAACTAATTCTACGAGTCATTTTCACCATAAAAAAAGACAAGAAAAATTCTATGCTGCTAATAGCAGAATCATCACAAATTGATCCAACAAAAAGCAAGCAGAAACATCTCGGCAAATAGTAGCAGCTGAAAAGCAATTGACGGCCAAATCGGAGGACACCTGTACGGCAGGAGCAGCTGCTCGGGCCACACACACGGCCGGCACACTTGCAACTGGGAGCGATCCATCGATTTTTTCTTCACTAGATTTTGTGCCTTCTCTTTTTCCTTTTTCTCTTCCTCCTCCTGCCTGTGTGATGACATATACTGACTGCAATGTGATTCACGTTCTAGAGCTCGACCGACGGATGGACTGATTGGAATCTCCCCAATCTATAGCGATATCGACGCCAATTAGAATCCACCCACTGGTCACAGCGACCGATCGCGACGATGCACTCCCATTTTATTGGCTTTAGAAAAGGAAAGATTAGCATCTACATTTTGGTCCTTAACATCGTTCCATGGTTTGTAACCGATCGCCAAACAAAATGCATAAGTGACGGATTGAGCAGGCAATGGTTTCATGCCACCTCCGTTGTAGAGGAGCTAAAAAGAACCTTCTCAATGTTCCAATGTTTAAGCCCTGCTTGGAACGAGAGAATTTCGTAGAATTCCGATAGGAATGGTACCCTCTGTTGTAGAATTCATGTGAAATTCTTTGGTGCGCTTAATGAATTAGAGCCTAAAAAAGGAGACATAATCTGAATTCGGTCTTTTTACATGTCCAGTCCGTTCTAATATTCTCCAAGAAGAGGGGATATTTCCATGAGAAGGAGAAAGGCGTGACCCCACTTCACATGGGACACAATGGACGATAGCCGGAAACGCCAATGCAAATGGCACAGTAGAGTACATGGGCTAGCAGCATCGAAAACTAACTATCTGACCATGTATGTATCTATCATTACAACCACAGTGGACTCTGATTCGATTCTATCGAGCATGTTACACGCAATTCGCATCGACAACGACTCAACCGCGACTGAAGAAATACGTCACTGTTAATTCATGCTTGCAACTGTACATGCGCCGATGTATGCTTCCAAGATTCCAGCACTGTCACTTGCATTGCATGGCACAGCTGAACCTGTCGCTGACATGCAAGAAAGTCGCAACTGGAAGAAGAGTTAGCACAGGAGGAGCATCGACATGCAGTTGAGGATGCAACTCTATTTGAGCACTGCACCGCAGCAACAGATTCTTTTGCAGGTCCATCAAATTCAGAAGGCGGAAATTAAGAAACTGAAGAGAAGATATGTCAGTTGGTTGGATGGCAATGGCATATTGGCATGGCCCATTGTGGACTGGGAAAGCAGTTTTTAGCCTTGGGCCCGTCCAGATAGCACAACGTACAGAGGCAACAATCTGCTAAGATTTTCATGCAAAACTCAGCTAAACAAGTTCTATGTAATGGGCTTTACAGAAACAAAATAAGTTTGGAAAGGCAGGGCAAACCGCGGCTTATAGTTAATGAACAGATCCCGCGACTTCTGCCAAATGACAAAGTTAATCTTTAAGGCTATAGATAACCTACCTCCCTACCTACAATTCGAGGTTTTCAGTATGGGGTGTATGATGGATGCACTGGATATGCACCAGCATCCAAGTTGCATACACATGCTAACCTAAATAGGACCAGCTCAGAGACATGCAAATTCAGGCATGCTTGACGACCCTGTCAATTATCATCGCCATCCTTAGAGGTGGATAACGAGCCAACTCGGCTCGACTCGACTCGTTAACTTAACGAGCTCAAATCTCAGCTTGACTCGGCTCGTTAAAAGCTCGAGTTGACTCGACTCGACTTGTTAAGCTCGAGCATGCAATTTTACAGGACCCAATTTGCAATTTTACTGACCACATTTCTCCAAGATGTAGTCTTTTAGCCATTTGAGCTCCTTTCCAGCCCTACATCCAAAGGCCATAAACTTTGCTATGCTTAAAATGAAGAAGGTATCAAGGTATTCAAATGGCAACCCCAATGTACTGAGAAAGCAACAGTAAAACTAGATAGATAAATCAGACATAAAGAATAATACCTCTATTTCCGTATGACATTCTCCATTGTGCACTAATGACATGTCAAATTAAACTTCTTAGGTGTTGTTGCTGTTTAGGGTGTCATGCACAAGAGAGTTTCTTATATTTTTCGTTAGCTTCTACCATGAAATAGATGTACGATGTTTCAATATATAGTGCAGTTGTGTCTTGTGCCTTAATTAAGAATCTTGGAAATATTAACAATCAATCAAGATTCCAGCAATCCAGTGTTCTAAGTTAGGGTTATCTTAAAGTATCTCTGGTAAAATTGGGAAAATGCTAATCGAGATGAGAGCCACAAACCGATATTGGGGCAGATGCGGGAGCAAGGGGAAGCAGCACCGAATCGTATCGTGGAGGCTTTGCATGGTTCGCCGCCACTATTGATGTGGAGCATGAAGCAGAATCAAAACCACAAGACTGCCTCAGCCTCATTGCGTTGTTCTTCGACTCCATGCTTTGTTGTTTTTCCATCACACGGAGGCCGCAGGAGCACGTGCGAAGCAGGACCGAAGCAGTTGCTGGAAGGGACGGAGGGGACAAAGATGGTGGCCGAAGGAGAGGCTCGATGTGCCGTCGGTCGCCGTGTTCCTCTCCTGTGCAGTGCACCAAAACCCTAGGAGGGCCGGATCCGGGCAGTTGTTGGGAGGGGAGGTAGCGACGACCGATGGGAGCAAAGAGGAAGGGGAGGGGAGGCGGTGCGAGCAAGGTGGAGGGGAGCGGCGGCGGCGCAAGGAGGAGGGGAGACGACGGCGCGAGCGAGGAGTGGTAGGGATCGGGACACATCGAGTACTCGGGTGGAGGACTGGAGAGTGGATTCCGAAGGGTTTTTGCTTGGACTGTTGGGCAAGTTGGGTTGGGTTTGTCACCTGTGGTTTGTGGGCTGAGTTTTTTCGAGCCAAATGAGTTACTCGCTAACTCGCTCGTTAAACTCATTAAGATAACGAGTTCAAATTCCAGCTCGGCTTGACTCATTAAGGAACGAGTTCGAGCCAAGTCAAGCCGAGTTTTCGAGTACTTGTTTAGCTCATGAGTTTTGAGTTTTTTTTCCACCCCTAGC
The DNA here is from genome assembly GCA_036346275.1 of Otatea glauca. Classification (NCBI taxonomy): domain Eukaryota; kingdom Viridiplantae; phylum Streptophyta; class Magnoliopsida; order Poales; family Poaceae; genus Otatea; species Otatea glauca. The sequence continues at coordinate 54,187,410 of CM070723.1, forward strand.
CATCATCGTCCTCTATCTCCTCTTCGACGTTACCAGTGGAGCAGAAGATGTACCAACACCTAAAGGTTAGGATCAATGCGGAAAGCACCGAAAAGAAAAGAATTCCTGAAGCCACGAAAAGAGAGTTGGTTTGTCTTGGGAGCCTGATGTCATTGACCTCTCGCTTGTTAACCTACCAAGGAAAAAACACAATGAAGTTATCGGATGCTTTAAATTTTGAGGTAGAACAATTGCAAATCAAATGACATTAAAGAATCGAGGTTAGTTCAGTTGGTGGGAGGTGTGGGTGTACACCACCACCAGGTTCGAGTCCTCTTTGGCTCGAATTTAGGTGCCTATTCTTCTTCATAATGAAAAGATACCTAGCTCTTCCTAGTTATTCTCGTTTTTTTTTCCAGATAATATTAAGACAAAATATTATAATGCCCCAAAAAGGGCTTCCAGGAAAGCAATCACAGAGCTTATCAAAGCATTGGATTCTACTGTTGAAATTGATTAGTTTTATCAATGCTACAACCCTAGCATGAGATATCTATTGCCAAACCATTTTCTGTTGATATTGATGAATTTCAATTTCAATTGCTCTCATTATGTGGTTGGTAGCCCCATAATCTGCTGTCCATTAAAATCTCAACGATGCTGCAAGTATTACTGACTTCATGCAAATCTGATTACAAGCCTAGCAACAACAACATATTAACTGCATGCCTTGTCAAATTAAAATTCAGAAAAATAAAATGGAGGCATGGTTCACCAATGTGAAACCCAACCAATAGAGTTGAGTCAGAACTCAACTGGATTAACTATAAAGAACTTTTTGGTTGCATCATATGCACTCACAATCTCAGGCCCATAAGTTTAGCAGGAGCTTTGTGTTTCATTAAGCCCTCACTTCCTTCATGTGAAAAATATCGCCGGCCCTGCGACATGCACTCTAATCAATATAGATGTAAAAGACAGTGATCTAATCAATATAAATGTAAAAGACAGTGATAGCAAACAGACTGATATGAATATCCATTTGATGGTCAAGATTTCTTCTGCAAGTGGACTCAAAAGTGGGAGACGAAACAGAGATTGCAGATATTGCGTGTCAGAGTGCTGGGGGAGGTCAAAGACTCAGAGGAAAAAAATCAAAATTCAAAATGCATTTCGTTTTACAGGTTCAATACAAATTTAGACTAGACAAGCCAGAAGAAGGCAACCTAAATTAAGATATGAACACAAGACAATTTGACAAATACACAATACTTCGAGGTTAAGTTCTTGAACATGGAATCAAACAAGGTGAACACCGGTATGCACTGGGCTACTACGCAGTTAGAAGAAATCGTGGAGGAGGGAGATACTGTCGGGACAGAGATGGAATCCCCATGCTCAAGTATCAATGTATTTTCCAAATCATTTGGATGCACTAAACTAACCCTACAAAATCGAGAGAGAAGCAGAGCCATAAGCATCCCCCGAAAGATGGAATTTTCCAATTCGAGGCGGTTAAAATTAACACGGAGGTAAAGGTAATCGAAGCAATCCGTGTTTAATGAGAAGGGAGGTTCAGTCGAGCAAGAACAACCGAGCACGGCCACGAGATGGGATGCACTGACCTCGTAGCTGCGCGCGGCGGTGACGGACGCCCATCGGCCTGGGGCGCAGCAGGGCGGGCATACGGCGGCGGAATGGTCCAGAACCCGCGGCGGCGGATCGCCGACGAGCGCGTTTACCTCGCCAACCCCAACGCCGCCGATCGCGCCATCGCCATCGTCGCCGTCGCGCTCGCTTTCTAGGAGTGGGCTCGACTCGTGCATGGGCCTCCTTTAGGACCTAGCACGGTTTGGACTGGGCCTCTATATGGGCCTGTTCTAACTTTTTTTTCCCAAAATTGACATAATTTCATATAAAATTATTTAATTTATCACTTAAGTTGTTAATTCAAATTCGAGCCAACGAGCCACTATCGAGCTGAGCCTCATTAACATTTTTTCCGCTTGAAATAGACTCATTTTAATTTTAAACCCATTAACTAGCAATTTTGATTCGAACCTAACGACCCTTTTTTGCTAGCCGTACTGCTGGATACCAACCGGCAACCAATTCAGATGCAAATAAGGACTCTCCGTGGTAATATACCGTAATAGAGAATAGTCCCCTTTGTTTTGGGAATGTTTTGGTGATGGTTGAGCTATTGTTCTTAGGCTCTGTTTGGTAGAGCTCTAGATTCTGGCTTCATGTCAGATCTGAATTTTGTAGGCTAAAATAAATATAATTAAGTTCATATTTTTAGTCTAAAATTAAATAATATGACCTACCTAAACACTCTTAATATATCACAGATCCAGCTTCACGGATCTGTGGAGCTACAAATACCCAGCTCCACCAAATCCATGAATCTGGTGGAGCTGGAGCCGTACCAAACAGGACCTTAGTCTGATATCTATAAATCCCCAGTTTCTGCGTGTAAAGTCTCTGCTTAACTTTCAAATTGCGCACAACCTTAATTGTATAAGTTGCTCAAATCTGAAATACCAGTTTTTTCATCTAGTATTAACCTTTCGTAGCCATACAATTCAAAGATGGTTACGGTTGACATCGTCAATCGGGTGGAGTCTTGAGAGGAGCAAGGTGTGGAGGAAAACTATGCTGATAGCTACCATTGGTATTCTTGGCGCTTTGAAGGTTGGTCTCAAGGAGAGCAACAAAACTTTTGCTAACCTATGTGATCGAGTAGATGTTGTTGAGACAAAGATTGGTTAATAACTTGTTTTGGGGGTGGTCATCTGTTTTCAATTTGACTTGTTCTTACGGTTGTCTTTTATCTAGGTCATCTGACTGAAGATTTGAAACTACTGGCTCGTCGTCTAGAGGCTGCTGGGGAAAGAATTTCTACGTTGGAGAAGACTACTACTGTGGCTGTTGAGAGGACCGATAGAGATGGAGAGGGGAACCTGATTAGCAAGACTGGTGTTGTGCTTGTTGAGGTGAAGAACAGTGGAGATGCTGCTCTACATGGAGGGGATGGATTTTAGTGCCATGGTTATGGTGTCTGGTCTAATTTTTTTCTGTCTCTGGATGTGTTAGGCATTAGGCTATGTCGTTTTGCTGTTTTATATCAGTAGGCATTAAAAAATGTCATATGTGCCAAAGGTTAGTTATGTGCGCTTAATGGCATAATGCTGCAGGATATGCCTACGTGAGCTGAATGACATGAAGTTAAACTGTGATTTTGCTAGCACTGAAAATTTCATATTTCAATGTCAATTGATGTTTATATGTGCTGAAGGATTCTTGTGTGCGTTGAATGACATAACTGCATGTTGTGCAATTTCATTATTGCTAATGTCCATCAACTTTTTTTTTAAGACCTACTACAGAGCTAAGCTTTGTTCATGACAATCAATGTTACAATCGTGACGAATACAAGCAGTAGAAACTCGCCCTACTGAGCTACATGCACTTTTGTTTAACGGGTGAAGTCCGCTTAGCACACTAATGTGTCGTAGCATTGGCATCTGGGGAACGAAACGAATATCAAGATCAATAAACTCATTACAAAGTTCGTGAATCTCCGCAAAAAAGATAACGAACTCTGACGTATGTTCTTCCTCATCTTGCACAAATTACCGATGAACATCTGATGACATTAACGTACGGAATCTCTAATATAACATGCGGATGCGGGTATCCTGAAGACGAGGAAATCGTTGGGTTTGCCCAATTTTGGTTTTGCCTAGATTTTAGCTTGGCCGTCTGAAAAGAAGAAGAAGAAGAAGAAGAAGAATAAAGAATGGTTGGGGTGCATGAACCGATCAACCCTCCGTTGACGGCGTGGCGCGAAACGCAGAATACCTACCACGCATCGTAGTCGTAGGCAGCGAGAAACCAACGGAAACTAACCACCTCCCGAAACAAACCACCCAAAATATAGAATATGCCCCTAATGGGGAGGTCGTCGCCGTCGTCGTCGTCGTCGCCGTCCACCCCCTCCTCTCTCCTCCCTGTCTCCGCGTCCTATGCCATTAACCCTACGCTTACGTACGGATAGGGACTCCGTCTCCTCTTCGTCCTCCTCCTGAACGACCCCGTGATGCCGTCCTGGTGGAAGCGCTCCAAATCCGCCTTCCACCGCTCCGTCACCACCACCGCCTCCACCCAGAACTCCCCCGCTCGGGCCTCCACCTCGCGCACCCAGCCCCGCTGCGGGTGCGGCGCGGGGGACCTCCTCGCACCGTCGAGGCAGCTCACGCGCCAGCGGAAGCTGCGCCACGTCGACGACATCGATGTCAGGCTCGCCGACTTCGGCGTCGACGTCGCGTCCTCCTCGCCACCTTCCAGAGGCTACGTCTCCGCGTCCGAGGCCGTCGGGCTCCCGAGCTCCACACCGATCTCGAGGTCCACCAGCACCGCAGAGGGCATAGCCCCGCCGCCGAGGTCGACGTCGTCGTCCATGCTGCACCCGTTGCCGCTGCCGTCGCCGAGGACGACGGAATTGGAGACGACGGAGCCGGCGGGGATCGTGGAGGGTGGGGGCGAGAGGACGACGCCGTCATCGTCGTTGCACATACCGAGGTAATGTTGTCAATTTTAGACTAGTTTATCTTTTTGGTGCCTAATTTGCTCTGAATTTGCTCCCGTGGGATCGTGTGATTGAATGTCAAATGGAGAATTTTTTTTATCTATCATCTAGCTATTGCTGAATTGCCTCAATTTCTGATGGTCGTCTGGTCGGCACTCTTATTCATAGCAAGTTGTATCAAAGATTCAAAGTTTTATCTTGGGAAACTGGAATACATTCTCGAAATATATGGAAATCACTACATGAATGAGTGATTTAGTTGGGGGTGTGACTGAAGTAATATTTACATTCTTTAAAGATGTTGCATACGTCCTTGAAGTGCAGCTGTTGCTAAACTTGCATTACTCATTATGTTATCTCCTGATGCTTACAAGTAGTATGATTATAGGGTGACAAGCGAGATTGCGCAAAAGTTTCCTGACCATAATAGTTTGTGCGCAAATGGTACAAAGCGGACTACCTCTAGTCACCACAGAAGGGCATTCCGTGAAAAGTTCCAGGATAAGAGTTCAGCTGAAACCATGAACTTCCGATTGAATATTCCTGCTAAAAGTGCTCCAAGCAGTGGATTTTCAAGTCCTGTATCCAGCCCTCGAAGATCGAGCAATGCTGAATTCTCATCCACTGTGGCATCTGCTCAAGGTCCCCAAGCGTGGTCAGCTCCATCTATTCGCTCTATAGATTTTATGGGAGCTTCATCTCCTCAGACTTCACCTGAAAAGTATACAGGGGGTCCAGAGCGATCTCCTTGTTATAGTGCATTGAGAAGTCCTATACTTATCCCAAGGAATACCAGCGCTCCTCCATCGCCTATGCATCCAAAATTATTCTCAGAAAACCGTATTTCACGTACTGAAGGCAATGGGGGTGTTAGTCTTCACCCATTACCGCTCCCTCCTGGCACTATAAGCCCAATGCAAACAGCGTTTACCAACCAGCCTGCTCCAAAAGTTGAAATGCCATCAGTGGCTGGTCAGTGGCAAAAAGGAAGACTTCTGGGTAGTGGTACATTTGGCTCTGTATATGAAGCTACTAATAGGTATGGAAGTGTATTCGGTATACGATCGCGACTGTTACTTCATGTTAAATTCTGAATGTTGGTTTTCTGCTATTTACTTGTAGGCACACTGGAGCTCTTTGTGCAATGAAAGAGGTCAACATAATTCCAGATGATGCTAAATCTGCTGAGTCTTTGAAGCAACTAGAGCAGGTTATTAAATTTGACAGTTTGTCCTAAAGAAAATGCATGCTGTTCTTTTGCATAGGAATCTTTACATTTTTTATCAGTGCCATTTGTTCTGTCTTGAGTACATTTCTATGTTATTGTGTGCAGTATTTTTTATGCTGAGAAATAAGTTTCTAGCTGCTTGAGTTTATTGTGCCTTTTCTAACTATTACCTACGAGGCTACGACAGTAATAATATGTCATATGCTCATCGAAATACTTACAATCTTCCTCACAAATAAAAAACCTATAATCTCTAGAGCACTCAGTTATACTATCTTTCTGAGAATGTCCTCTTAATTTTGGTTTAGTACTTGTCTTTTATCCTCTGTAGTGACTTATACGCAAGTTTCACAGTTACCTTTGTTGACTTACTTCCATATGTTTCAGGAAATAAAGTTCCTAAGCCAATTTAAGCATGAAAACGTAGTGCAGTATTATGGCAGTGACACTGTAAGTTCCCCATTGTAATCTGAGCTAAGTAAATAAACTTGTTTTCTAATGTAATCTAAAAGCTGTTTCTTGGAGGATTTTGCAGATTGAAGACCGCTTCTACATTTACCTGGAATATGTTCATCCAGGTTCAATTAATAAGTATGTCAAACAGCATTATGGAGCAATGACAGAATCAGTTGTCCGCAACTTCACCCGCCATATTCTTAGAGGTTTAGCATTTTTGCATGGCCAAAAGATTATGCATAGGTGTGTGCAAATCTCTGTCCTTGTTTACATAGCCTTTTTATTGGCAGTCAACTTTTATGTGAACTCATGGTTTGCCCCTCACTGCTGTTTGGGATTTTCTATATCTTCCTCTATTATTTTAGATTTTCCCACGTAATCCTTCATGCACTAATTGTCCTTTTTAGCTCATTTCGGTATGTTCTGTCTGATATAGGTTTGCTAGATTGTGGCATGTTGGTCTATTTAATGCATAGTCATGAGGGCCAATATATATCGCTCTGATGCTGTCAGTTGCCTTGCTCTCCCCTTCTCATCACCACCTCTACCTATCTTGCCATTGCTCCTGCCGTTTGAACATATAGGATGAGAGTTAAGGAATTATTATTTCAAGTCTTAATTTTGTGTTCAATTTGACTTTGAAATGCTATATTTAAGCTGGGCTTATATAATGAAAACGTTCGAAGTTGTACTTGGACCTGGCATTATACTCTCATATTCTTGGTCCACAGGTCCAGTCTTGTTCCTTATTCCCTATTGAATTTTGTTAGCTTAAGCCATACCATTTTACCTCCATCCTCACTACTGGGAACCAAGTAACGATCACTACGAAAAGTAAGGACTTTGAAGTTGTCCCTATAAACTATTTCTGTTTCGTTTTGTTGTCCCATTAGACATATATAGGAATGTGGGGATAGAAGGACAGGTTCAAGGGGGAACATGATTGTTCATCTGTTTTTGCTCTTGCTCTAGATGCATGTACACTGGTAGAGGGCTCAGATGATACTTTCGAGCTTACAAGTCTTAATGCGATTTGTTGTCCTTTTTAATGTGTATTGTTCTGTGTATCAAAGTTGAGCAACCTTAAACTATACCAAAGTTTTTCAACAGAGTACCATCATGGGCACCTTTCAGAATTGTTTTTGTTAGTACACACTTCTGCAATTAATGTCACCTTTTGCCATGCATGTAAAAGGAAAATAATCTTCTCTTACAGGGATATCAAAGGAGCAAATTTGCTAGTTGATGTTAATGGTGTGGTCAAACTGGCTGACTTTGGAATGGCCAAGCATGTGAGTATATCCGTACAAAGTTTAGTAGCATTTTTACATATGGTACTGTGTTGTGTCTATCCAATTTAATAAGGTACACTTGCAAGACATTTTTAGAATGATTAAACACCAGATGATCATCTAATGTTTATCCATGACCGACCAACATTACTAGAGCGGGGAATTTGTTGGGTGTACTACACCATAAGTAATTAACTGCATATCTTTCATCTGCTGTATGTTTTTGATCACTTATCCACTGAAATCCTAACGAATTGTGTTCATTGTTTGCTGCATTATTTCATATAACATTTTTTACTGTTCTATTAATTGAATTGTGTTCATTGTTTGCAGCATTGTTTGATAGTCGATTTTTTTTTCATGCGCTATTATATTATCCCCAATGTTGTAGCTATAGGCTAAACAGTATAAAGGGGAGGGCCTCGGGCGCTCTCCCCGACGAGGAGGTTAGTGCGACGAGGTCCCTTAATGCAAAGAGCGGCAGAACTCATATGCACAAAAAAAATGTTTTTATTGCATACTTACTCGATTTGCTATAAATCCCGTGAATCGTAAACTAGATTCGTTGAACCTAAACCGGTTTAGGGTATGGTGTTTGTGTTTGTAGTAGAAATTGGAAAAAAAAGTGGTGAACTGCGAACTCGAATCACGTACTGTGACTCAAACGAACCGTGTTTATGGTAACAATGGTTTATGGATCCTCTTTCTCCTGGTACACGGGGGAAGCTATTTGTAATGCCCGTAGTGTGCCAAGCATGGAATTACAACAGTATCCCTAAATAGGCCCTAAGATGATAGGGGCTCTGCAGTCATTTCCTCCCCCGGTGGTAGCCCTGTTGTACGGTGGCCCCTAGCGTGCTATGTTTGCCACGTCACCTTTCTCGGACTTCGTTGGGCCTTCGGCACCTCCCCCATCGGCCTTCCTGAGGTGGCTTCCTTGGGGCTTGAGTGTCCTCGAGTCTATTTTCTTAGCTGAAGGGTGGACGTGTTTGACCCCTTTCGGCAAGGGTTGCCCCTTCTTCTATGATAGAGGGGATTTCGCCTTTGAGGTCCTTAGCCAGCCGTAGGGGGGGCGGGTAGCCTATCGAGGCCATCATCTGTCTTGCTGAAGGGGGCTTGGGTGTCCTCGAGTCTATTTTCTTAGCTGAAGGGTGGACGTGTTTGACCCCTTTCGGCAAGGGTTGCCCCTTCTTCTATGATAGAGGGGATTTCGCCTTTGAGGTCCTTAGCCAGGCCGTAGGGGGGGCGGGTCGTACGACACCCAATAACTTTGTTAAGGAAATGGGGCATTACAACTGTTGATAGCATGCTTTTCTAGGGAACCTTTTAATACAATTGGAAATATTTTTGCTATGTATCCTTCATTTTTGTACTGCTGACACTATTTTTCTCTTTTTATCAGTTAAGTACTGCAGCGCCTAATCTTTCATTGAAGGGAACACCATACTGGATGGCCCCAGAGGTATGCTTAGATATTCCTTGTATTACTAAAGTTTCATGTTATCAAGTTTAAAATTTCCTAAATACAAGGTGTGAAAAAAGCATTAGGTCTGTATAGAGTGGAAGTCCATACAATGCAATGTTTCTTTTTAACCTTATACTGTTTTCTACATGGGTGGTCTAGCTCACTTTAGCTTCTTCTGGATTGCATACATCCAATTTCCTGCTTTGTAGAGTTGCTGTATTTAATGACACAGCAAAGTAAAAGTACATTGTCCAAGCATGTGCCTATTACATGGGCTGGTACAGTTTTTTTTTTAAAAAACATAAAGGCAGGAGTGTGCCTGAGGTACAGCTCTGAACTCAGTTTATGTAACACAAGGAATAGGAATAGCTATCAATGTGATGGGATCAAGTGTTGTTATTTCTTTGCATAAAATCAGTTAAAGTGGCAACCTTGATAACACCTTTTGATGTATCTACCTCACAACTGGGAAGATGGTTAAGCAACCAGTTGGTTTATTATGACAGTTATTTTTTTTAAAGAACATGCAAAAGCTTTGCGTGTCTTTGCATTAAAAGCGAGAAAAAAAACAGAGTACATTGCAGAATCATCGAACAGCGATCCCACTCACGAAAAAACCAGAAAAAACCTAGGGTCTAAATGTTTGGATGGAAGTTACTCGCTACTCGCAGCACAAAGTCACCAAAAAAACAAGATCTAAATAGTACTGTTTACAAGCAGAAGATTCAAACAGAGTATGACAGTTATATGACCTGAAAAAACCTCAATAGAACCGCGTTTCTCTCATGCACAACTCTGCGGGCAGCTTATTTAATGAAAGTAAGTTGAGGCCCTTAATGGAAATCAATTTATCATGTTACAAACAAGCCTAATAAAGTATTCTGTGACTTCATGTGTTATTTTTCATATTCGAGTTGCTTAACCTGCTTGAGGCTATATAAATTTAGTTGTACCTTTAAGCTTATTGAAATTTTTTTGTTTCTTCTGCAGATGGTTCAGGCTACACTAATTAAAGATGTAGGCTATGATCTAGCTGTTGATATCTGGAGTCTTGGTTGCACCATCATTGAGATGTTCAATGGAAAACCTCCTTGGAGTGATCTTGAAGGGGTAATAACTTTGAGCGTTTAGCTTTATAGTAAGCTTACTAACATGCATTTCATGAGTCTAGTCTGCCTAGCATGGATAAAATCGTTTAAAGACTAAAGTGGAGCACTTCACCCAACCAAAAATGTTTTTTTTTAAGTATTGTGTTACAGTGTGGTCTCACGTACATGGTCATCCATGCCTCCCTTTTAGCATATTTATGCGATGGATGCAGCCATACGATCGCTCAATGAATTTGTGAAATTATCATGTAAATAAATGTCTGGCATTCTAAAAGGAAAGGTCTAGTATTATACAAATTGTGAGTATTGAAAACTTGTAAGTTTTTATTCTCAAATCATATCAGGGCTCGGATAAGAAAATTGGGGCTAGAGGACCTGAATGTGCTACCATAGTGTTATTTTAGTTTCTAAGAGTACCAGATCGCATAAATAGTTATAAAATGTAACAAAAGATGGGTCATTTGTTATTTTTGATAATTGGTAACTGGTACTCTGGGTATCAACATCATAAATTTATATTCTAAAGCACTATCCTATGAAACCTTTTCTGTACTACAGCCTGCTGCAATGTTTAAGGTTTTGCATAAAGACCCACCACTGCCTGATAATTTATCTCATGAGGGCAAAGATTTTCTGCAAAGCTGTTTCAAGAGGAATCCAGCAGAGAGGCCAACTGCAAACGAGCTGTTGGACCATCCATTTATCCGGAATTCAAGTCATTACAACAAGCATGGTTCCATACATTCATTTGCAGGGATTAAAGTCCATGTAAGTCTATCTCTTCCTGCATATCCCCTTTGCCACCCACCCCAAGCCCCCACCCGGGAAAAAAAGAAAACGGAAAAGATCCTGAGATTTGCGTACATGTGACATCACTGCTGTATGACAGGATAATGGATGCGTTTCTAGAGACAAAACATCCTCGAAGAGTGATCCATGCTTGAAAGGAAAACATACAATTGGGTGAGTAGCTTCATTTCATTTATTATTATCTTGATGAAAAAAAACTAGGTCACTTATTTGATTTTCGTCTGCTAGATCCTAACATACCTTACATTCTTTTTGTTGTCAGTGAACTAAACAATGCTAGGCCTTCCGAATCATCAACTTTTCGATTGACCCCACTAACATTACAGGAAGTCACGCCTAATTTTTTCCCTCGACCTTTAGGTTTAGCCTCCAATCCTGGTTCTTTAGCTAATTCTACGAACACCATGCATTCTCCTATTGCAAACCCTCAGCCTAGTCCATTGCCAAGGCCCAATGGAAAGGTGGTTCTGTTCTAAACATATAAAATGCTGCATGCCATGGGGAATGCCACTTCTATTTCGGATCTTGTTCAGGTGCACAGCTCCTTTTCACAATATCAAACGAAGGCCCGATCAAAGTGTACCTTATAAAATGATAGCAGAGAAAGAATGGAAAGATACGAGAGGGCAATAAAATCTCGTGCAGCGGATTTTGTGCTTTATAAGGATCAGCTGCGCAATGTATAATGGTGGAAGGAACACTGCATCCCTGAAGGGCTTTACTTGCACTAAGTCATGTGATGGCAGACATCAAAGTTTTGCAGCCGTCATCTTAACTTCTAACCATTTTGTGCAACAGTTACACCATATGCATTTGCACAGTTTACCAGATTCGTGCGAAATAGTGACGACAAGAAGGCTGTCAGCCTGTCAAGAGAGTTTGCTTGCAACTGAATGTTACTGAATGAGGGAGATCCATGAAAGCATGGATGTTCATTTTTTTGGGGGAGAAATGCTGGTGGCATTTTTTGTGTAACATAGAATTAGGATTAGTTGTAGATAAAGCTGAAAGATTCTATCCCCCCCTCCCAACCAATAGGAATTAGGTGTAGCTCTATGCTGCTGCTGCCATATCATCAAATTTTTGTTGTATCAATTGACTATTTATTTTGGTCAAAATTGTTATGAATTGTATTTGTTGTATTCAACATGAGGCTAATGGCTAGAATATATAGAGTACATGAGGGTACAAAAGAAAAGCCTATATAAGACAATCATGTACATGGAAAGCCTATATAAGTTAATCATCTATCTAACACCTCCTCATAAATGCAAGGTGTATGCAGTAGCATTGCATTAGGAAGGGTTGACACTAAAATATGAAAAATCTAAAGACCTAGTCTTAAAGTAGTCGTCGTAGCATTCAACTCATGAAAAACCGAACCGACGAAGGAGCTGAGTCAACGAAGAAAAGCCGACAAAGAACTGAGCTGAAACCAACTAGCATAATGAGCCGAAATCGATGGAGGAAAGCTGACAAAATGAGCCGAGCCGACGAAAGAACTAAGATGCTAAGAACTTGGATGGACGCAACGGAAACAATTACAATGAGAATAAAAGACTCAAAGGAGAGCCGAGTTGACAAAAGAGCCGAGCCGCCGAAGAGCCAGACCCAAATGAGTAGAAGCCGAAGCTAGAGCTAGTGAAGCTAGAGTCGGATCTAGAAGTTGGAGCCGGAGATTGAAAAGCTAGAGCCGAACCAAAACCGTCCGAGTGGGACCAGAGCCAAAACCGACCCATATGGAATCATTTCCTTTATGAGTCTTGGGCAGACCTGTAATGAAATCTATACTGATGTCATCCCATTTCCACTCAGGAATTTGCAGAGGCTGAAGGAGTTCTGCTGAACGTTGATGCTCAACTTTGACTCGCTGACACACGTCACATTCAACGACATATGCAGCAATATCCTTTTTTTATACCGGACCACCAATATTCGTTTTTGAAGTCTTGGTACATCTTTGTGCTCCTAGGGTGGATTGAGAGTGGTGACTCATGAGCTTTTATTAGAATCTACTTGTGCTCAGAATCATTTGGAACATATATACAATCTCCTCGCATAATTACTTCGTCTGAGCTTTCAGAGAACTCAGATTCAACACCTTCCCTCAATTGGTTTTGGATTTCGGCAATGGCTTCATCTTTGAGTTGAGCGGCTTTTATTTGGGTTCTGAGAGTTGGCTGTAATTCAAGAGTAGCAACATAGCCTTCCTCAACTAATCCCAAATTGAGTTTTTGGAATTCTTTTTGCAGTTCGGATTGTTCAAAGACTAGAAGGCAATGAAGTTTTTGACTAAGTGCATCGGTTACAACATTAGCTTTACTAGGATGGTAATGAATACCAAGATTATAGTCTTTGATTAACTCTAGTCATCTCCTTTGCCTAAGGTTTAGATCTGGCTCGGTGAAGAAATATTTTAGGCATTTATGATCTGTATAGATGTCACATCAATTGCCAATGAGATAATGCCTCCAGATTTTTAGGGCATGAACTACGACTGCTAACTCTAGGTCATGAGTAGAATAATTTAGCTCATATGGCCATAGTTAATGTGAAGCATATGTGACAACTTTTCCTTCTTGCATTAGTACACAACCTAGGCTGTGGCATGATGCGTCGCAATATACCTCAAAACTCTTGTGAATATCAGGTATGACAAGTATTTGGGGTGTGGTTAATATTTTCTTAAGTTCTTGGGAACTAGCCTCGCATTCTGGAGTCCACTCAAACTTCTTTTTCTTTTTTAGAAGTTGAGTCATAGGTCTAGCAATTTTGGAGAAGTTTTCGATACAGCGGCGATAGTATCCTGCTAAACTGAGAAAACTTCGAACTTTAGGAACATATTCTAAGATAGCTTGGACTTTGCTAGGATCCACTTCAACTCCTCATTTGGATAAAATGTGTCCAAGGAATGCAACTTCTTTTAGCCAAAACTCACATTTATTGAATTTGGCATAAAGCTTATGCTCTCAGAGTTTTTCAAGTATCATACGCAGATGCTGCGTATGCTCTTCTTTAGTTTTGGAATAGATGAGGATGTCGTCGATGAAAACCACCACGAACTTATCTAAATACTCCATAAATACCTTATTCATAAGGTACATGAAACTAGCAGGAGCATTAGTAAGTCCGAAAGACATTACAGAATATTCATATAATCCGTAACGGGTGGTCAAAGTAGTTTTTGGAATATCTTCATATTTGATTTTCAATTGATAGTACCCATGTCTCAGGTCAATCTTTGAAAATACCTGAGCTCCATTCAATTGATCAAATAGGTAATCTATGCGAGGAAGTGGATACTTGTTTTTTTATTGTAACTTCATTTAAGGCACGATAATCTACACACATGCGTAGACAACCATCATTTTTATCAACAAATAGCACAAAACTATCCCATGGGGACGAGCTAGGATGGATAAATCCTTTGCTTAGCTGTTCTTTGAGTTGTTTCTTCAGTTCAACCAACTCGTTTGGGGGCATACGATAGGGATGTTTAGAAATAGGTGTTGTTCCTGGGACAAAATTAATAACAAATTCCATATCTCAGTCCGGAGGCATTCCCGACAGTTCATCCAAAAATATATCAGGGTACTTACATACCATAGGCACCTGACTCAGTTCTGTGACCAAGGGAGAACAAAGTAAAAGTTGTTGGGCCGGAGTGTTATTGATAGAAGAGAACCTCACTTGGATTCCATTTGGACTAAGAAGGGATATAGATCAGTTAGCACAATCTATACAACCTTTATGCTTGGATAACCAATCCAAACCGAGTATAACATCTAATCCTGAGGTTTCTATAACAATGAGGTCAGCATGAAATGATACTCCATTTATTTCAATGCAAACCTCAGGACAGAGTTTTGTGGGTTTCATGGTTGCTCCAGGGGACTAGATTATCATTTTCATGGGAAGTAGATCAGCTTGAAGTACATGTTGCTTGATAAACTTCTTAGATATGAAGGAATGTGATGCACCAAAATCAAATAACACCAATGTAGGTATGGAATGAATGAAGAACATACCCAAAACTACATCAGATGCATCATGAGCTTTTTCTGCTGTCACATGGTGTAGGTGACCATGATTGACACCTTGTGTTGAAGTAGATGGTGGTTTAGAGACCTGTGGGCCTCTAGGCACTTGAGGTCGACCTGGGGGACGCTGTGGAGCTCCTTGGGGTTGAGGACGAGGTGGAGCCTAGTTCTTCTTCGGGCAAACATTGGCAAAATGCTCACGTTCACCGCAATGGTAGCATGTGACATTGGCCGTCTGGTTTGAAACACCAGATGGACACTCGCCGACATTACTAGTCGGGCGAACTAGAAGAGGCTGTGGTCGGGGAACTGGAACTTGGCGCCTTTGTTGCTATGGTGGAGCAAGGGGACGAACATTGGGTGGCTGTCCAATGCGGGGCCTTGAAGGACCAATATTAGCGGTTTTTTGGGCCATCCACTTTCGTTTACGACTCTCCATAATAGCTCGAGTGTTGTATTCCACTCGGATTGCTTTGTCCACTAAGGACTGAAAGTCATTGATATCGTGGGCGCTAAGCGTCCACTTAATCTCTTCATGTAGATTATCTCTGAAGCGTTTAATCCTCCGTGCCTCAGTAGTGATCTCAGACGTGGCGCAGCAAGATAAATAGTTGAAGCAGTAGAGGTACTCCATCACTGTCATATTTCCTTGACAGAGGTCGAGGAATTCCCGCTGCTTGATATCCACAAGGCTTGCTCGTATATGAGCCCTGCAGAAAGCTTCCTTGAAAGCTTCCTACGTGATCGCTTGGCCTTGCGGAATTATCGCCTGATGGTTTTCCCACCAAGAAGCTGCCACTCCTTGAAGCTGATATGATGCGTACAGAACCTTCTCCTAGTCATTACACTGGGCAATGACTAGTTTACTCTCAATAGAGCGGAGCCGGTCGTCGGCGTCCAAAGGGTCCGTCGACGTAGAAAAGGTTGGAGGCCAAGTTTTCAGAAACTCGCCCAACTTGGAGTGGTGTGGAGCATCACTATTTCCACTCCTGGCGATGGTTGCACCAAGGTTAGTAGTATTTCGTACCAATTGCTGGAGCAGGAGCGTGTTTGCCTGACACCCTTGCTCAATCATTGCTAGGATTTGCACAATAGTCGGGGTCCTGGCAATTGCTCTTCAAGAATATCTTCGCGTGGATTTTGTGGAGGAGGTGGGGGTGTTTCGTGACGAAGGTTGCGTTGTGATACAGATGCCCTGGTAGCTGGATGTTGTGGATTAGGTTGGACTGGAGTTGGAAGGCCAACCCTAGCAGGCTGAGAGTCTTGAGTGGCCTCATCCTCCATAAGTTCCCTTAAGGATATTGTTGTAGGCATCTTGCAACGATGATCATTAGGAGATAGGTTATTTAAAAGAAATTCTGTTGGGTTACAAGGCGACATTCCGTTCATTAAAGGTTCAAGTTGTTTTAAGATAAAATTCCATTATTAATATATTATTTTAAGAATGGTCTCTTCATGGATTAAGTAATTGTTGGTCATTTTATAAGGCAACATTTCGTTCCTTAAAACTTTCTTAATTAGACTTTCTTATTAATTAAGAGTTGTCACATCGTGAAGTTTTCAATCTCACTTTGAGCATTCACAAGTGCATCCCGAGAAGTAGTACAATAGGTTTACAACAAAAGTTCAATAGCACCAAAAGACTATATTCAACCTAGTACGTAGGGGGTATCTAAGGTTTTTCTTCTACTAGCCTAGTCATACATGACCTAATAGTGCGGGTTCTTATGGAGCATCACAAGCAAGGGATGGCACGATCTCATTCTCTTTTAAGAGTGACGGGAAAGCATGGGTTTGGAAAACTTGTATTATTGTTATTATTCTAAAGGATTTGTTAGTGGCCTTAATGAGGTAACGAGGATATGGGTAAGGAGAGAAAGAATCCCTATAAAGAGGAGATAATCCTATAGAAGGGAAAAGAACATAATTTGCTCCATATTTCTTATATCTCTTTAGAAAATAAATTTTTGGATTTATCAGTTCTATACTAACGACCATTCTATCTAGAGTTTTCTAACAGTCAGTATGGCTCTGATATCAATTGTAACGACCCTCATTTTGGCATAGAATGCTAAAATGAGAATCTGTGTTCATATAGTACTAGTCCCATGATCAGTGGCTAGCACACACATTTACAACATTGATATCACATCCATACACAAGATACATATATTTATTAAGTAATTACTGGCATACAAACCAAAAGTACATAGTTATTGTAGTGGAAAAACCAAAAGACTTGTAGTTTACCCATTAACCCCACACGCAACTAACAAGGCAAAACCCTAGAAAAGCTCTTTATTATACTCCCCTAGCTTGCGTCATTATAAGTATCTTCCAGATTCTCTTCATCTCCAAAGCTAAACCAACAAATAAGCAAGGGTGAGTATTTTCATACTCAGCAAGACTTAAGGTGTATTTGCAAAATGCAGTAATGCAGCTATATCAATGCAGCTTCTACAGCTATTTTGTATAAAGCAAAATTGAACATGTAAACCAAGTAGTAATTTGCAAAATGGAATTTGTAAAAGCAAGTTGACAGGTATGTAAACATAAATATAGCAACTCACAGTTCTCATCAAGTCATCTAATTCCTGCCAACACATGGTGTAAAACCAGTCCTTGCCAACACATGGTATAATAGATGAAACCAATCCTTTTTGAAAATAATAAAACATCTAACTAGTGTGAGTTCACCAAATCTCCCATAACCGTGGGCACGACTTTTCGAAAAGATTTTCACTCTGTAGAGGTGTACAACTTTACCCACAAGTCATGACCGTCTCTTTGTGCAAATCATTAGCACACTTCCTTTGGTGTACCATGGAGAGTCATGACATAACAGTTACATTACATAGACCTAACTTCATACCAGCTCCGGTGACGACAAACCCATACTATGACGGCAAAAGATATTTATACTCACGGTACGACAAATGATTTCACATCTCATCGTCCCACTTCTCCCCATAGCATGTCATACATCGTTGTATCGACAAGCGTTATTCCCAACAACTCGGTGAGGGTACCCCCTTTGAGCAATCAGTCCAGAAAGCCCATACTACTTTAGCCTTCCAATGTGCAAAGCTAAATCTAAGTAACTTAATAGGTTAAGGTCGTCCCATACCAGCACTTGTGGTTGTACGGATATTCTATAGATCATACAATACTACGTTCAGTTCTTAATCCGACACGGACGATAATCTCCCTCTACACTATGTGTAAGTCACATGCACCTCCAGCTATTGCCAATAATCACCCATGTCAAATCATAGTTTTATTTTCATTTTAAACTAAAATATCATCAAACCTTCAATGTCATATCCAACATTTTTAAATTCTCAAGAAACAGTTTAATATGATTATTTTAATTTTCAATACTAAAGCATGGCTAAGCATGATTAATATGTAATCACATATACCCATATTGACATTATGTATTTATCAAGGTTCACAGTTCGTATCTAAGATCCTATTTTTTTCTGGGTTGCTAACTCAGTGGTAGAGTACTCGGCTTTTAAGTGTGACTATGATCTTTTACACATTTGGATGAAGCAACAAATTCGTCCAAACTCTTGGTAGAGTCTAAAAGACCACGACTGATCCTCAAGGGTAATGAATGGAAAAAATATCATGTTTTAATAAAATCAAATTCTTAATTTTGATTTTTTGAATGGAATAAAAAAATTCGATTTTTTGGGTATAGTGAATAAATGGATAGAGTTTGGCTCCAATTCTGGTAAAATAAAAAGCGAAATGATTCCCCGATCTAATTAGATGTTAAAAGTAGATTAGTGCCTGATGCGGGAAAGGTTGGGTTTTCCTATGAGCTGACCCTTGATCTTTTTTTTAGAAATCCTAATTATTCTTGATTATGGATTGAAAAGGTATGTTATGGACTGAATGTGTAAAAGAAGCAGTATATTGATAGAGACTGTATCTCAAAGTAAAAAGAGCGATTGGCTTGCAAAAATAAAAGAAATTTTCTCTTTTGCAATTAGAACAAACATAAACTAATTGGATAGAAAAGCAAAAGTGATGTGGATTAGACTTCCTTTCTTTCCAGGGTTTGTATTAAAAAATGCAACACCCTGTTGTGACCATATTGTAGTATGTATCATCATTTGATAAACCGAGAAATGCTTTTTCTGATTCAAATAGAAATACAAATGTAAAAAATTCGAAGGGTATTTAGAAAAATAGAAATCTCATCAACAATACTTCGTGTACCCACTTCTCTTTGAGGAGTATATTTATGCATTTGCTCGTTATTAAGGATTAAATGATTCCGAACCAGTGGAAATTGCTAGTTGTAATAACAGGAAATTTAGTTCACTACTTGTGAAATGTTTAATTATTTGAATGTATCAACAAAATTTTTGGATTAACTCGGTTAATCATCCTAACCAAGATCGATTGTTGGATTATAACAATTTTTTTTATTCTGAGTTTTATTCTCATATTCTATCAGTGGGGTTTCCGATCGTTGTATAAATCCCATTCTGGCCACGAGAATTATCTTGTCCGAAAGAAAAAAGAAACACTAAATTTTCAGAATTTACGATCTATTCATTCAATATTTCCATTTTTAGAAGACAATTTTTTGCATTTGGGATCATCCTTTTTCTCTTCTCCATCCCCATCGATCTCCCTACCTCTCTTCCTTATCTCCCGTCTCTCTTTCCCTCCCTATGTGCGAAGGCAGCGCACCGCCGGCCTCCTCTCCGGAGAAGGAGATGGCTTGCTTCAAGATTAACTTGGTGGCTAGGTGGCAAGATCTAGGACGAGGGCGGGTTTAGGGATCTCTCTCGATCGAGAGAATTTTTTTTATGCTGCCTAATTAATTAATCAGCGCGGCGTGCCGAACCACAAGATTGACCAGTTGAGTTCTCCTGTAGAGTCCCGGCGAAAAGGACCAATTCGGTTGACCATTCCACACTCCACTCGATCACACTGTTATATAAACCGCATCCGCTCATCGAGCTGCGCTCAAACAAGTCGCAGCTCTCAACATCAATTCACACAACACATTCATACACGCGTCGTCGTCCCGATACAATCGAGCTTGGTTAATTTTTTTCACCCATTCCTTGCATCGATCGACTGAAATGGCGTCCCAGGCCATCGAGACCCACCGCGACGGCGCCGAGGTCTTCCATGGCGACGCCGCCTGCAGGAAGAAGTCTGTCGAGCTGCTGGAGGAGCTCGGTCTCCCCAAGGGCCTCCTGCCGCTCGAGGACATCGACGAGTTCGGGTACAACCGCGCGACGGGGTTCATGTGGCTGGTGCAGAGGAAGAAGAAGATCGAGCACACCTTCAAGAAGATCAAGCAGACCGTGTCATACGCGACGGAGGTGACGGCGTTCGCCGAGAAGGGCAAGCTCAAGAAGATCACCGGCGTCAAGACCAAGGAGTTCCTGCTCTGGCTCAGCGTCGTCGAGGTCTACGTGCCAGAGGCCTCGCCGGAGAAGGTCACCTTCAAGACCGGCACCGGCCTCTCCGACAGCTTCGATGCCACTGCATTTGCACTGCGCGAGTGAGGAGTCGCTTAACTAGCCAAGAGCACAACCGTACCGTACGTGTTTCTTTTTTACACAAGCCAATCCATTATATATTTTAAAGTTGCGACATGTATATATGTGGCTAATATCTATCTTTTGCATTGCGAACATGTATAAGAATTCTTACGTTTTGTTTTCCCTCGAAAGGAATGTACAAGTATGCCACTGTAATTGCTTTATTATCATTTTCTTTTGTACCATAGTATATATATTTTGCATCACAAATTCAGTTCATAAGCAAGCACGCGAGCTGTCATTCTTATTCATAACAACTAGAAACGTCTCTCCAAGTTAAGTCGGACGATAATCTCTTGGTGCTCATTCGTCTGCCGATCAGAGGATTAGAATTGGCAAGCAGCAGCGCTCCTGACGTCTGAATTGCAGGGCTTGGCCGCACTGCGCCGTCAGGCTCGACCTGAACCTGAACGATATATCTCCACCGAACAAACAACGGTTTGCAACTCATCAGAATTGGCATCGAAATTAACCATTTCATCAAAAATGTCCATTTCGTCAAATCAAATGTCCAAGGAATGCTGCGGACCGCATGCCATTGATGAGGGAAGGTCGTACAATCCAGACATGGAAACTGTATCTCGAGTGCAGCACTACTGAAGATTCCCGTAATCAGATCTAAAACGAGCATTTGGTAGTAGGATCGCCATGAATCTTCTGCTTTTACACCAGGGGAGCAAAGAACATGTACATAATTTTCTACTCCGTAGGCAGACACTAGCTAGCAAGCTATTCCTTGATTCAGGTTACAGCTATACCTTTGCTTTGCAAAGGTTCTTCAGTGAATTAGTTAGCTAGATAGAATTACCTCGTCGGATCATATTCTTTCCTGAAAAGTGTTCTAAATCACTGGATGCCATCATTCAACCAAGGGCACTCAATTCAGAAATACAACATGCATTGACTACACTTTTCAAATGCTGAATCAGCTAAGTACAGAAAGGACTAGTACTCCTGAACTTTTTTTTTGTGTGTGAGATGAGCTCCCCTAATTTGTGAGGTTTGAGATGCAAAATATTCTAGCTTGAATAGATTATTAGAGCATATACCATAGTATAGACGACTATGTCTATATACCCTTTCATGTTATCTAACAACAAATCTAATGATAACCTAGAAGATCCTATAATCTTTTAATTATGATATAGAAAAAGTTTTTATAATAGACAATAACTTGTACAACGCTGTTTTATGCTGTTTATATGACCATTTCTTGACGAAGAGATAGCTATACTCTCTTTTCCTCGTATCAATAAAAATATTACGTAACAAAATATACAGACGGTTGACATCACAACAAAGGGGAAATTTGAGGTCGTATGGAAATCTCACTTACCGCCCTATTACAGTTACATAACCAGCTGTGAGATTCTGAATCAAATTGTAAGCTTACGATCAATAAGCGCTTTAATAAGAGGAAGAATTTGAGTTAATTAACTAGAGCTAGTTTTATAAACATGTCGTGTTACAACGTGATGCATGTTGTTATATATAGTGTGAAATTATGTGCTGAAAAATTGGCTTAGTAATGAAATTGGCATTGCAAAGTGGTTGTGCTCATGGCATGTGTGATGCTTTAGCATGTGTTGTTTTAGATGTTTACTTGATATGCTTGTGATAGCATGATAATAGTTTGGCTTGATGCAATGCGCTCGTGTGAGTGGTTGCATAGACTGATGTTGAGTCAAGTTGTGGACTTGTGCTTGGAATTATTTCTTGTTTATTCATGTGCAGGTGTTGCTTGAGGGTGAACGTGATCGATGACGGGATTGGAACTAGTTTCATGGAGGAACTGAGGTTCGAGACTAGATTCAAAGAAGGAATCGAGGTCTTGGTGGTCAAGGATGTCATACGAAACGTTCGGACTAGAGAACATGCACATGGAGGCTGGTTAGTCACGTATTTACAGCATGTGGGCTGTACATGCGTGCAAGAGTTGTTTTTGGCCATGTTGAGCCAGGTTGAGATGTATACAAACTCTTTCCATGTTGGAAGTGGAGTTGTATTCAATCTCTTTATGTTTGCTCAGTATAAATAGGGGGAGGTGTCTCCTGTTTATTTTGGTGCACTGAGGTTTTTAGGGTTGTACTCTTTTGTTTAGAGTGCCGTAACCAGACTAGACAAAAAGAAATAAAGATCGATTTCTTTACGGCTGAAAAGTTCCCCTGCGGCTGATTTTTCCTCATGCTCAGAAGTACAGGCGGCGACACCCGAGCGATGGAAAAATTGACGATACAGTGTCCAGTGCAGCTACAGTATTTTGTTTCTACAGTAAATCGCGGATTACTGTTCATGCGCGCTTTGATTCAGTGATCGTCTTCTGGTTTGTTTGCACGGTTTTTGTTTTTATAGATTGGTTTATTGTCTCTCTTGTTTCAACAAGTTTAATATTGATTTGATCCATACAAAACCTTCCTAGA
Organism: Otatea glauca; assembly: GCA_036346275.1. Taxonomy (NCBI): domain Eukaryota; kingdom Viridiplantae; phylum Streptophyta; class Magnoliopsida; order Poales; family Poaceae; genus Otatea; species Otatea glauca. Next base: position 54,210,376 of record CM070723.1, read on the forward strand.
GTATCAACTTAGAGTTCCTGAAAGTTTCGTTGGTTAATCTTTTTTAGATTGTGATTAATCACGAAATTAGGTTTTGGTCAGTTCTCGTCATAATCTGTCACAGCATGCTTGCGAGGTTAATAACTTTTGATCTGTAGGTCCGATCGAGTTGATTCTTGTTTGGTTAGATTCATAATTGAATCTGGTTTCTTTAGTTATATTTTCACACTAATCCAACGGCGAGATCTTCGGTTAATCTCATTGTTTGAGTTTGGTCCGTCGCTAGTTTTATTTTGGTCCGTCGCTGTTAGATCGTTTTTGTTTCAGTCGTCTTGCAAAGAATATAACTCTAGATCCATATGTCCGATGGAGTTAATTCTTTTTGTGTTAGCTTCTTAATTTAATATAGTTTCTACATTTAAAATTTCATATCAATCGAACGGTTAGATCTTCAGAAATATTAGTTTTAGTGAACATATATCAGTTTGTCTCGTTTGGTCCGGCGTGAATTGATTTGGTTTTGCTACAGTAGAAATTTGGTCCGTAGTGCATGTGAAAATTTGGTTTGGCACGAAGTTTGGTCCGGCGTACAAGTAAAAGTTTGGTTCGGCGCAATAAGGTTTATGCTGAATACAAATTAAGCGATGTGAATTTGTTTGAGGTGTTTCAAAAATCATAAAAATTTTATTTTAGCTTCCGCGCAATCATTCACCCCCTCTGATTGCTAGATTAGTATATTTCAATCCTACATATAGCATGTACATCTTCATTGTATAAGAATGATCTCCTTTTGGGAGATTCTCCTTTATGGCTAAGATGGTGTGATAAATTCAGATTTGAAGAACACACGGCCATGTAATATTTAAGCCTTTTTGCCTTCTGGTACTTAATTGAGTGTTGGCTAAATGACTTGCACGGTTGAACTGGAAAAAAAAATACAAAACAACTGAAAAGCACTTATAATTAATATAGCTCATGAAAATTTGTCTCAAACGTCATGCATTATTCTGCTAGTCAACACATGGAGTTTACATATAAGAAAATAGTAGTACAGTTGTTCAACTGTGATCTAACACCCTCCCAAAGAATGAAAAACTTGTGATCTAACCTATGCTCATATACAGTGACAAAATTAACCAAGTAGAATTCTGTTATTCAGAGAGCGCTTCCTCTTCACGACTGTACTACTCTGTAACTCCCGAATCTCACAAGTATAGATATAGTTATGGTAAGGCGGTATCTGAGACTTCCATGCGAGGACTTGAAATTTTCCACTAGGCTTAACGCTTCCATACATCACATCTTGGATTGTTATCTTGGGAATATCCTCCTGAGAAGAGCATGTTTGATACTGATCATAAACCAAGAAATCTTCAGTAGCTCTACCCATTCTTGGAAGATAAGTGGGTTTATTGTCGTTCAAAAGATCACATGGATGTTCAGTAAATTTAGAGAGATGTTTCTGTATGTAGCCTCTGATAAATGACAGGACCTTGCACCAATAGTGGATGTTAAAGTTTTCTCTCAATAAGCAAGCAGTAAAGTTTCCAGCAATGAGATTTCCAATCAGCGCCCTGGCTATCTCCCTGGCCAAATATGCAAATCTTGGATGCATCTCAGGATCTGTGCTTCCGAATGTAATCACCTTGAAGAAATACCAAAACGCTTCATGAGACAGACGTTTTAGTGCTAGAGCCTTCGTTGTTCCGAACTTCATGATCTTGTCTGATCGGCTTGTGATTATGATTTTACTACCACTTACTGTGCACTGTTTAGAAGCAGAATACAACCTTTTCCATGCACCTTCATTGAGATCCCCAACAACCTCAACAACAACTAGCAATCGTTCGTCTTCTTTCAAGGAATAATTTTGATATTTCATCCCAAGCATTCCATCTCTAAAATCATTGTCACTCAAGAAGACAATACGTGAAAATTGATTACGGACTCTTAGATCACTGCAGACATGAGCGACAAGTGTGCTCTTCCCCACTCTGCCTGGACCAACAATAGGTAGGACATCAGGATTGTCAACACTAGGAGGTCCAGCGTGCAGCAGGAAGTTGATGACTTGTTGCATTTCCATTTGGCAGCCAAACATGCACTTGTTCAACAAGAGATGCATGCTATAAGGCTGGCGGCACAACCGAGGGTAGCTATTCAAGAACACGACTAACTCATTCACATCAAGAAGCATGGTGTTCAAACTGTCGAGCGCCTCTTGCAGTTCTTCTAAAGTCTGTGTGCTGCTACCGGAGAGACAAAGACGTTTTGCATAATTGAATATAGACATATCTGAAAAGTGACTCACCGCCTGATCTTTAGCCTCCCCTTCTTGGTGAGTACGGTATCTGAAGGTGTCAAGCACATAGTAGCCTCGGTACATCGCATCTCTCAGCATGCTCAGCTGCTGTAAAATCCCTTGGTTTGTGACATGACGCCCCGCGGCCTCCTCGACGACGACCTGCGCCCGGAATAGAATCCTTTGTAGTCTATCTTCCATGGCCAGCGCCGGCTGCTTGGAGTATTTATTGATGAAGAAACTGATGGATCTATTGGCGAGTTCACCCAATGCCGCAGAAAGGAATATCTCCATTCTGTCTTCAGGAAGTGTGTGCAGCGGGTGGACAAGAGAATGAGCAGTGAGTCTCTGAAACCCTATTTGTGCTCTGCTTCTAGTCATTGCTGGTTAGGAAAGTCAAGCCTCTTGACTCTTGGGTCTTTGCTTACTTTACTGAACCATCACCGTCTGCTTATCTGCAGAATTTGCCGTGCAGCCTACGCTGCCATTACTTCCTTTATTTCTTCCCTAGTGCTAGTTTTCTATTCAGCCAGCCAAACTCAAACAGCAGATAGTAATACTACGATAATAAGGGGAGAGAGACTTCCCATGTATTTGATCTGATCATATACTAGTTCAGTCTTCACGCCACAAGCATACTCCGCTTCCATTGCAAACTAAATGCACACCGGTCCGCACATTGCTGTGAGCGGAAAGAATGCTGAGGTAAGCAGAGATTTTAACATAGAGTAAGTTTTTGTTTAGTAATACCTCCCAAAAGAAAGGGGAAAAGTACCCGTACTATCGTCGGTTTCTTTAAAAAAATCACAAAAGTTCGATCACGCTCTAATTTTTTTGGTTGCTTAGGCATGCTCGCAGGACCCTTCTAACAAAATTGAATTTTTTTTACAAATTTAGTAGCTCAATTAAATCAGTGAAGCTACTCTAAATGCATTAACAGCACTGTCGGAATTTTAAAAAATCAGATAAATCTAATCATGACCTGGAATTTTTAGTAGGGTAGGCATGCTGTTAGGTCAATTAAACTAGAAATTTTTTTAAATGAATTATCACCATGTCAGAATTTTCTAAAATCGCACAAGTTTGATCATGATTCGAATTTTTTTACGGTAGGTTAGACATGCTCTGATGAGCCTTCTCAAAAAATTCCAAAAATTTACAACATGATTTAGTAGCTCAAAAGACAACTAATGGCTTCCAGGGGAAGCGAACCAGAGACCTCCCGCACAAACTGCAAGCTCTCGGCCAACTGAGCTATGTATGTTTTGTGAAAATGCCATGCGTAATAAGTATATGAGGATGTGTTTCAGTTCACTATAGAAACTACATTATAAGCGACACGTGGCCTGCTGGTGGGCGGAGTTGTCGTACCTCCCCACGATTAGTATTATTTAATAGATGCTCAAAGGCCCATGTGCTGCTATAGTCAGAAGGAATCGCCGATACAGGAAGATATTCTAACGGAGAAAGAAAATCTTCTTCGGGAATGTGTGGAATATATGAAACCAGGTATCTCCATGACCGGTCTAACGTCATTTGAGGAGAAGACAGGCCCAAAGGTTGTGCCCCGTGCCAAGCCATACTGCCGTATGGAAGGGGGGCACATCCTATAGACAGTTACGTATATTTAGATATAAAAGATACAGTTGTAATCCGAGTCGTTGATAGGGTAGACAAAGATGTAAACCCTATCCTGTAACCGACTAGAATCTAATAACCGATCGGAATCTCCTAACTGATCAGGACTCTGTAAGCCGACCCACCCCCAGTATATAAGGGAGAGGGCGGGTAACATCATGGGATCATCGATTCATTGAGTAATCAAGCCTCAGAGCACAACACACAGGATTAAGGTATTACCTCCATCGTTGAGGGCCTGAACCTGTCTAACCCCTTGTCTTGTGTGACTTTCGAGTTTGAGATCTAGCGCCTACCCCACAATTTTATTGCCGACTACAAAAGTCGACAGTTAGCGCGCCAGGTAGGGGGAGCGCTATAATATTTTCCTACAGACTCGATGGCAGCAATTGGCAGATTCATCGCCACCTTCATCTCCAGCCAGGCCTTCCGCTTCAGAAATCTGGATTTCGTCGCGGATACGCGCAGAGAGCTTGTCTACTTGGTTCAAAGCCAGATCCAATCTGGTGAAGATCAGGCCAACCCATCTCAGGTATACCGCTCTGACTCACCCAGAAAACCAGTCGGCATTGTGAGGAACTACTGCGATTTTTGTGGCGTCTTCGTGATCGAGGAGCAGAGGACCGATCTCCATCAAGAAGACCAAGAGGCTGCGGAGGAAGATCGCCTTCGTAAGGGTAAGGAGGTGCAGGTACGATCTCTTCGATCGCGTGGCCGCAATGTCCGCGAGGACATCCTGCAGTCCAGGTTGGGAGACCAATCCGTCTTCCGCACGCCGATGCAGAACGTCGTCGCCTCCAAGACGCTTCTCGATACGTTGGACCCGATGATTGCATCGGACAGCCCGGCGGCCCCGATCGTGGCCCAGATCAAGGCCATGGTGATGGTGGCGGCAATCCAGCAGAATCAGGAAAAGTCGGTAGGTGAAGTGCACTCGCGCTCCCACGCGGCTACTCGTGTCGCCAGCAGTCGGACAGCAACCAGTCGGAATACCAGCAGTCGGCGCCATATGCCACCACTCGGCGATGCTCATCGAACTATCAACCGCGACCTCCGCCAAGACATCACCGCCAGACGGCAGGAGCGGAACGAAGAAGAGCGACGCGGGCGCCACGACGACTACGAGCGTTTTGGCACTGGCTGTGATCGACGAAGTGATCAGAGGTACGACGACCGTGACGACCATAGAGACTATCATCGCCGGGGTCGGAACAACGACAACCATCAAGCCATGAGCTCGCCGCGCCGAACTCCGCCCCGGCACAATGAAGACAATCGCCGAGCTAGATAGAATTAGTTAGCTAGATAGAATTACCTCGACGGATCATATTCTTTCCTGAAAAGTGTTCTAAATCACTGGATGCCATCATTCAACCAAGGGCACTCAATTCAGAAATACAACATGCATTGAATACAATTTTCAAATGCTGAATCAGCTAAGTACAGAAAGGACTAGTACACCTGAACTTTGTTTTTTTTGTGAGATGAGCTCTCCTAATTTGTGAGGTTTGAGATGCAAAATATTCTAGCTTGAATAGATTATTAGAGCATATATGATAGTATAGACGACTACTGTGATCTATATACCCCTTTATGTTAATTAACGATAAATCTAAAGATAACTTATACAATGGTTGATACTATAGGGCTGTCTCGAGATCTCGAGATCCTATAATCTTTTAATTATGATATAGAAAAAACTTTATAATAGACAATAACTTATACAACGGTGTTTTATGCTATTTATTTGACCGTTTCTTGATGAAGAGATAGCTATACTCTCTCTTCCTCGTATCAACAAAAATATTACGTGATAAAATATACAGACGGTTGGCATCACACCACAGGGGAAATTTGGGGTCGTATGGAAATCTCACCTACCGCCCTATTACAGTTACATAACCAGCTGTGAGATTCTGAATCAAATTGTAAGCTTATGAGCAATAAGTGCTTTAATAAGAGGAAGAATTTGAGTTAATTAACTAGAGCTAGTTTTTTATAAACATGCCGTATTATATTACAGCGTGATGCATGTTGTTATATATAGTATGTACATCTTCAATGTATAAGAAGCATCTCCATTTGGCAACCTCTCCTGTATGATAAGATGGTGTGATACCAGATTTGAAGAACACACGGCCGAGTAATATTTAAGCCTTTTTGCCTTCTGGTACTAGAGTGTTGGCTAAATGACTTACACGGTTGAGCTGGAAAAAAAACGAATATAGCTCATGAGAATTTGTCTCAACGTAATGCATTATTCTGCTAGTCAACACATGGAGTTTACATATAAGAAAATAGTAGTACAGTCGTTCAACTGTGATCTAACACCCTCCCAAAGAAAGAAAAACTTGTGATATAACATATGATCCAATACAGAGATAAATTTAACCAAGCGCATGTCTGTTATTCCGGGAGCGCTTCCTCTTAACGACTGTACTACTATGTAGCTCCTGAATCTCACAAGTATAAATATAGTTATGGTAAGACGGTATCTGAGACTTCCATGCGAGGACTTCAAATTTTCGATGAGGCTTAACGCTTCCATACAACAGATCTTGGAGTGTAATCTTGGGAATATCCTCTTGAGAAGAGCATGTTTGATACTGATCACAAACCAATAAATCTTCAGTAGCTCTACACATTCTTTGAATATAAGTGGGTTTACTGTCGTTCAAAAGTTCAGACGGATGTTCACCAAATTTAGAGAGATTTTTCTGTATGTAGCCTCTCATCAATGACAGGACCTTGCACCAATAGTGGATGTCAAAGTTCTCTCAACCGGCAAGCAGTAACGTTTGCACCAATAAGACTTCCATTCAGCTCCCTCGCTATCTCCATGGCCAAATATGCAAATCTTGGGTGCATCTCAGGATCTGTGCTTCCGAAGGTAATCACCTTGAAGAAATACCAAAACTCTTCATGAGATAGATGTTTAAGTGCTAGAGCCTGCGTTGTTCCAAACTTCATGATCTTGTCTGATCGGCTTGTGATTATGATATTACTACCACTCGATGTGCACTGTTTAGAAGCAGAATACAATCTTTTCCATACACCTTCATTGAGATCCCCAACTACCTCAACAACAACTAGCAATCGTTCATCTTCTTTCAAGGAACAATTTTGATATTTCATCCCAAGCATTCCATCTATAAAATCATTGTCGCTCAAGAAGACGATATGTGAAAAATAATTACGGACTCTTACATCATTGCAGACATGAGCGACAAGGGTTCTCTTCCCCACTCTCCCTGGACCGACAATAGGTAGAACATCAGGATTGTCAACGCTAGGGGGTCCAACGTGGAGCAGAAAGTTGATGACTAGTTGCATTTCCATTTGGCGGCCAAACATGCACTTGTTCAACATGAGATGCATGCTATAAGGCTGACGGCACAACCGAGGGTAGCTATTCAAGAACACGACTAACTCATTCACATCAAGAAGCATGGTGTTCAAACTGTCGAGCGCCTCTTGCAGTTCTTCTGAAGTCTGTGTACTGCTACTGGAGAGACAGAGACGTTTTGCATAATTGAATCTAGACATATCCGAAAAGCGACTCACCGCCTGATCTTTAGCCTCCCCTTCTTGGTGAGTAGGGTATCTGAAGGTGTCAAGTACGTGTAGCCTCGGTACATCGCATCTCTCAGCATGCTCAGCTGCTGGAGAATCCCTTGGTTTGTGAGGTGACGCCCCGCGGCCTCCTCGACGATGACCTGCGCCCGGAGTAGAATCCTTTGTAGTCTATCCTCCACGGCCAGCGCCGGCTGCTTGGAATATTTATTGATGAAGAAACTGATGGATCTATTGGCGAGTTCACCCAAGGCCGCGGAAAGGAATATCTCCATTTGCGGGACTCTGTCCTCAATGATTGTGCAACGGGTGGACAAGAGAATGAATAGTGAGTCGAGGAATGTCATGTCTCTGAAACCCAATTTATTCTCTGCTTCTGGTCATTGCTGGTTAGGACAGTCGAGCCTCATGGTCAAAACTCAGAGAGCAAGTGACGACACGAAAATCAATCCATTCCATGCACACGATCTTTGAAATTTGGGCTTCCTCTCTTCTGTATCTGCTGACCATATACTTGACTAATTAGCAACAGGTACAACTCTTGACCCTTGGATCTTTGCTTACTGAAAAATCACCATCTGTTTACCTGCAGAATTTGCCGTGCAGCCTGCGTTGATCTTACTTCCTTTAAATCTCCCCTAGTGCTGGTTTTCCTGACAAAAGAAGCTTGGTAAAGCCAAACCTACCTCCCATTTTGGGTAATCGAGCAGACTAAGGACCCCACGTACATCTTGTCTGCTGATTCTTACTCCCAGTGGAGAAATTTTAAGGAGACGTTAGAAATTTCTCCACTGGTTTACAGGCCTTTTCTATAGGGTTTGTTGGGATATCGTCAAGGACGACCTCAAGAAGGCCTTAGATCAACTGTTCAATCTAAATAGTCGGCATCTCCGTCTCCTGAATTCAGCCAACATTGTCTTATTGCCGAAAAAGCAGGGCGCTAACAGGATCGTAGATTTCAGGCCGATAAGCCTGATACACAGTGTAGGCAAGATATTCTCCAAGATTCTTGCAACCAGGCTGGCACCATTCCTTCGGCATTTAGTACCATCCAACCAAAACGCTTTCATCAAGACAAGATGTCTACATGATAATTTCATCTACGTCAAGAACCTGGTCAACGACCTACATAGGAAGAGAATTCCGACGCTCTTCATCAAATTGGACATAGCCAAGGCCTTCGACTCCGTTAGTTGGGAGTTCCTTCTGGAAGTCCTTAACCATCTTGGTTTTGGGCCGCGTTGGAGAGAGTGGATTTCCATCATTTTAGCATCAACCTCCTCTCGAGTGCTGCTCAACGGCATTCCAGGTCAGACAATTCAACACAGAAGAGGCTTGCGTCAGGGGGATCCTCTATCTCCCATGCTCTTCATCTTGGCTATGAACCCGCTACAGAGGATAATCTCCAAGGCGGTGGATGAGGGACATATTAAGCACATCCCTACCACACAGGCCACGACGCGTATATCCTTCTATGCGGATGATGTTGCCATCTTTGCAAGTCCAGACAGAGGCGAATTGAGAATTATACAGGAACTTCTCAATGTTTTCGGTGGAGCCACAGGTCTACACACAAATTTGCAAAAGAGCGAGGTATTCCCAATCAGATGCGAGGCCATTGACATGGCATCTCTTCTACAAGAATTTCCGGCTCGTTTCAGTTATTTCCCATGCAGGTACTTAGGGTTACCACTGCGACCTACATCTTGGAAACGTCCGGATCTGCAACCTTTAATCGATAAAGTTCACATCTGCTTAGCAGGATGGAAAGGAAAGATGCTCTCAAGGGCCGCGAGACTGATTCTAACAAATTCGGTCCTCACATCCCTCGCAGTTCACTATTTAATTGTGTACCCTTTGGGCAGGTGGATAACAAAAAGGATCGATAGGTTGCGGAGAAATTTTATTTGGAGAGGCGAACAGGATTGCAATGTGGGACATTGTCTTGTGAATTGGAAGAAAGTCTGCAGGCTGAAGGATCTTGGAGGCCTCGGCGTAAAGGATCTTGATACTTTCGGTCGGGCTCTTCGGGTCCGTTGGCTATGGTTTGCCTGGAAAGACCATAGCAAACCTTGGGCAGCAGCTCCCATGTGATGAATCGGTTCGCAGGTTATTCAACACGAGCACAAGCTTAGTTCTGGGAAATGGCGAAACATCTAAGTTCTGGGAATCCAATTGGCTACGGGGAGTATCTCCACGCGAGTTCGCACCCTCCTGCTTTCATCTTACCCGCAATAGAGGACGTTCAGTCAAAGACGAGCTTGCTGGCAGGCGGTGGTTTCGTTCGCTACATAGAGTTACAACCGCAGCGCAGTTAGATGACTACGTTCGCTTGTGGAACGCGATCCAACAGGTGCACTTACAGGATGATGTACAAGATGACGTCATTTGGAAATGGAAGTCAAGTGGCGCGTACTCTGCAAAAATGGCGTACAGGGCCCAATTCATAGGTTCGATCCCAGACCCAAACTACAGCATGATCTGGAAGGCTAGCACGGACGGGAGATGCAAGTTCTTTGCATGGCTCTTCGCCCAGGAAAGGATCCTTACAGCTGACAGGCTAGCAGCTAGGGGGTAGCCACATAGTCCAACTTGTGTTTTATGTGGATCCAACTTGGAGACAGCGCGGCATCTTCTCCTGCTTTGCCCTTTTGCGAGGCAGGTGTGGACGAATGTCTTCCGAGATATGGCGGTAATCCACATGCCTCCGGACTCCACATCCGTACAGCTTGGTATCACCGTTTGGTGGAGCAAGGTCCGTTCCAATACGGCAAAAGACCGCAGGAAGGAGATAGACGGTATCGTCATGTTCACCATGTGGAACATATGGAAAGAACGAAATAGCAGGATTTTCACGGACACGTACCGAACGGTCCAGTTGGTTGCCAACACCATCATCCAAGACGTGCACAATCGAAAACGTGCTTTCACGACTTCATAACCTCCAATTATGTCGACATTTCGGAGATTTGTTGTGTACCTGCTGTCTTCTGTGTTATGTTGTGTCTACTTCTCTTAAATTGTAAAAAATCATTTGTAACTGTCTTTTATCTCTATCCTTAATGCATTGACAGAGCTCCTGCCCTATTTAAAAAAAAAAGAAATTTCTCCACTGGGAGTAGACTATCAATGTACAACAACTAGCCACTTTGATAGAAATCTACGGGAACAATTTCAAGGAAGATAGTCTACTCCCAGGAGGTCCTTAAATTTCTATCTACAGTTTTTGTCGGCCTTGAGTACGTGTCGATCATGAAAGATATGGATCCCGTGGCGAGTTCACCTGCAATTGCAGCAAGAAGCATCTCCATTTGGAAGCCTATCCACTGAAGTTTAAGATAGTGCAATAAATTGACTAGACAGGAGTATATGGTTATGTAATATAAAATCTTCATTTTACATGCCGATGATTAGTCGGGCAGAAAACTCTGTTGTACAACTGTTTGAACAGAAAACTAAAGAAAACGAAATGTGAGCAACCAAGATGTTGAGGCTGCTAAGTGGAGTAAAACCATTAATAAGCATTTATAATATCTCACGAATGTTTGTGTTATTGTCATGTATATATTGTTCTATAATGAATTGTGGAATTTACAGTAGAAAAATAGAAGATTAAAAAAATTGATAATGGCAAAAATTAACAAGTCTAATACCATAATTCAGAGAGCCCCTTTCTGTTAACAACTGTACTCTGTAAGGTAACTTTTTCAAGGACATAAATAACTCAAACTCACTTCAAGAATCATGGTATCCAAACCGTCAAGAACTTGCTAGAATTCTTGTAAGATCTGTACAGTGCTACCAGAGAGACCAGAGACTTCTGCAAAACAAAATCTAGGTAAGGGAAATGTGACTCACTACTTAAATCTTTACCGTCCACTTTTCTACCAGCTTGCTATTGGAAGGCGTCTAGCACACAATAGCCTCGGTATATGATATTTATTTGATTCTTTAGTTGTTGGATTATCTCTTGTCTTGAGATATGCCATACCGCAGCCTCCTCGACAATGACCTATGGTCAGAGTAGAATTCACCGTAGGCTATCCACAATGGTCAGCACTGGCAGCTTGGAGAATTTGTCGATGAAACCGAGATTGCATATAGGAATGTCTCCGTTTGGGGACCCTCTCCTCACAGAAGTTGCACAAGTGGATGATGGAGACTGGGAGAGCTGTGGAATGTGGTGTTGACGTCTCCCTGTATCTAGTCAGTGTTGGCAAGCCAAACTACCTGGTAAGATAGAACGAGGGGGAAAAAAGAGATGTGCAACACATATTATAATGCATTTCTTCGCGTGATAGGTTGAGAGAGAGAGAGATACTGCAATTGTTTTGCCACCAACACAAAGATCAATCCATGCATGCGATTATTATTATTGTTATTATTACTAGTCATCGACCCTTGCATCTGCATGGTTAGCAATTTCTATAAATAAATCTAATCCATAACGCATACAATAAGATCTTCTCATTTTTCTTTCTATTTATAGGTCATTGCTCCTTTATCAGGCGTTTGAAGATGGTGAGTAGATAAATAGATCTAAGTCGTGGATGAAAATGATTAACGGGATTTGAAGAAAAAGATTCGCTCTTTTTAGAATAATGTGAGATTTTCTAGCAATTTTTTTTTATCAGGAATTTCTAGCATTTTTCCCTCCTAGATTAACGTGGAGGCTTCTAGAAGACCTCCAATTAGTATATAAAAAGTCCAATCTCCTTAATCATTTTAAAAATTAGTAAGGACGACAGCTATTAAAGTTCCAGCAATTGCAACGCTATAGCTTTATTTCGGATATTACTTCCGTGTTGGGAGACATGCAGGTTCGGCTATATATTGATTACTTGCCTAATCATACTTCCTTATTACTGTTTTTTAAATGACGTATTGTATTTTGATTCCACATTTGTGTATGCGCGCATGATCCGGCTTGCAAGCATGCATGCCGTGTATTTTTTTGGTTATGTAATATGTAATTTTGATGGCGAGTAGATAAGGATAACAAAGCTTCTCTTTCATATTGTACTCATCTGATTTACCATATATTTTTTATGAATAGATAAATAGATCTAAACTGTAGATGAAAATGATTAAGGAGATTGGACGACCAAGATTTTCTCTTTTCTTAGAATAATGTGGGATTTTCTAAAAATATTTCTTTTTATATTAATGTGAGAATTTCTAGCATTTTCTGATTAACGTGAGACTTCTAGAAGGTCCTCCAATTATTACTTCCCTATTGAGAGACATGCAGGTTGGGCTATGTATTGATTACTTGCCTAATCATATTTCCTTATTACTGTTTTTTAAATGACGTATTGTATTTTGATTCCACATTTGTGTATGCATGATCCGGCTTGCAAGCATGCATGCCGTGTATTTTTTGGTTATGTAATATGTAATTTTGATGACGAGTAGAGAAAGGAAGCAAAGCTTCCCATTCATATGGTACTCATCTGATTTACCATATATCTTTTATGAATAGATAAATAGATCTAAGGCGTGGATGAAAATGATTAAGGAGATTGGATGATCAAGATTTTCTCTCTTTTTATAATAATGTGAGATTTTTTAGCAAGTTTTCTTTTTTTAGATTAACGTGGGAATTTTTAGCGTTTTCTGAATAATGCAGGGGCTTCTAGGAGGACCTCCAGTTAGTATATAAAAAGATTAGAGATGTGCTTCAATGCTTTTTTAAAAAAAATATTTGCGCAACTATTAAAGCATAAATTAGGGTAGATAGTAATTACTTACTTATTCGCTTGCTTTAAGATTTTACAACTTGTATTGAGAGGTAAAGCATAGAAGCACTAACCTTATTATTATTATTTTGAAGTTTGAACTAACAGTGTCAAGTGTGAACTGCTAAATCTAATTAGATAGGAGAAAAAGAGTTTCATGTACAGATAAAGGGAAGGAAATCGAACACAACCAAAGAAAACTCAAATAAATCAAAACCAGGACACGAAATCAGTGTGTTGGCATGTTGTTCTATGCTGCTTCAGCATCACCAGCAGGCCTTTTGCAGCTGCTTCACAACATAGCTGAGCTTCACCTCATATTATCTTGGCCAGAGTTTGGGTTAGCCATTTTCCGGTTCAGTGATCGTCTCCAGAAAGATTCTAGTCATTTGTCGTACCCTCCCAACCAACCATCACATATGTGAAACTCATGTGAAAATAAAAAGCACACAAACTCTTCGCAAAATCAATATCAATATGGGCAGCAGATACATCAACCTCCTAGAGTTGATTTTCCAATATTTGAAGGGGCCAGGTCTTGGATACAAAAGTGTGAACATGAATTTGGGATGTCATGCCCCACAAGTTAGTTGCCCAAGAGCTCACTAGGAGGGCAGTTTACTACAAGATAAGAGTTTGAGCCTGGAGCCAAAGCCCCAACCCCTCCATTTTTGGTTGAGCTCAGGAAATAATTTCTGGAAGTCATATCGGCGGGTCTTCTACAGATTTGTCTTTGAAAGCGATCTTTGGACTTAGGAGGTGCAGCCTGGAATCTACTGCCTCAGGTGCTGAACTGGTCTATTCTGAATTTTGGATGACCGGTTCTTTGTCGGTTGAGAATGTTTGCTGCAACGTAATGGTGCGCGTGATCACTTTTTCTCAAATTGTCTTTTTCGGTGGAAATAATTTTAGAGAAGAAAAGCTATCACCCCGAGAGATGGAGGCATAATCAAGTATCAAAGCAGTGTCTTGAATGAAGAAAATTTGCTAGTTGTCATCGAACTAGGAGATGGCCAGGTTGTCATTGAACTAGAAGATGGGAACATTAATGAGGGTGCATGGAGCAGGTTGTACTCTGATAGTTTTATAAGCGCTGTAATAAGAGGAAGAATTTGAGTTAATTAACTAGTGCTAGTTTTATAAACATGCCGTATTACAACGTGATTACTACTACAGAAAGTCTTATATTAGACACCTCATCACAGATGATTTTAAAAAACCATCTGTGATGACAAACATCACTGATGGTTCTATAGTGAAACCGTTAATGACATAATCACAGACGGTACTCTTCATAAACCGTCAGTGATAGATATCAATATCACAGACGGTTTTAGTATAAAACCATCAATGATGACTCCTGTAGCAATAACAGATGGTTTTAAACTAAAACTGACATGTCTATGATAAGAATGAGACCACTATATAACCATACCGATAGAGGTTCGTAGCGTAGACGCCCTTGGCTCTCAGTGCGTTTCGTCTCCCAAACCCTAGCCCCCCCCCCCCCCGACATCCTCCTCATAGACGAACACCTTCCCAGCGACCTCCTCCTCGACTACCTTCTCCCCGCCGACATCCTCCTCGACTACCTCCTCCCGACCGGTGTCCTCCCCCTCGGCGACCTCCTCTTCCTCCCCTCGAGCCTGTGCTCCATTTGATTCGATGAGTCCCCTGCATCCTTGTGTCCTTATTCTGTGATTTCTATGGATGATTGGTAAACTAGTACAAAAGATTGATCTCTACCTAGGGCATGCTTGTGATTGTGAAGCATCATCATGTGTTAATAGATCAATGGTTGCATGGATGAATTATACTGCCATAAATGGATATAAGATAGGTGTTATATCTATAACGGCCGGGAACATCATCATGTGTTAATAGATCATATGAAGTTTCCGTCATTTTCATTGCACTCACCGGTGAACACCGACAGGCAGTGCGCGCAGTCCTTGCACTCACCGGTGAACACCGGCAGCACGTGGTCGCGGGAAACAGCTCCGTGACACACTCACCCACGCTCTCCACGATCATACTGGTACAAATTAAGCCTAAATATCATAGTCATGGTTAATTTACAAAATAATTCATCGTTCTTATAGTTTTTGCTAGCCATTTTGTACTGCCTCAAACATCACATTAATTTATTTTCAGCGTGATCTTTCACAAGGAAGAAGAATTTATTTTCCTGTCACTGCATGCAAGTTAATGATGTGTGTGCATGGTTTTTAATTTCTCACCCTGCAGCTTCATGGCCGAAGATTCGAGGAAAAAATGGAGTTTGCCCCTGGAAAAAAATGAACTTGTCACCTTCAGCTTTAGGTCCAAGAACACATGGAGAGAAAATGTTAGCCCTGCCAAGCAGTCAATAATTGAATAGGAAAATTTTAGTCCTGCCAAGCAGTCAATAATTGCTACTACGACACAATAAGTAAAAAACATCAATAAGTTTAATTACAGTACTCAATAAGTTTAATGGCAATGCTCAATATGTCTTTACATACATACTCAATAAGTTTAATGGCAGTACTCAAACATGACTACATAGTGCAAAAAAACTTACAGAAAAAAGGTTAAATGTTGTTTTGCAGCCATACTTGCATACGTTGCAGTTTGAATAATGTTGAAATCACTATGGTTTCCTAAATAAAGTACCTTCTGTTGTTATGTATCATGAAGTTATTGTTTGTCAATTTTTTTGCTTAACTTTCATCTTCTATAGGAGGAAAGGGTAGCGTCCTCTCTAGTTGCCACTACTTTGATTAGTCTATTATTCTGATATGTGAGAATATCATTTTGTTTTTGATCTAAATTAATTGAAAAGATTGAAATATGATTTTTGGTAAATAGACGACATGGAAAAGTTGTTAGAAGCTAAACAAAAACTTGAGGTGGAGATCGAACAACTGAAGGGCAATGCTGAGTTAACTGAAAAGATTTATAAGATGAAATAAGAACTGAAAGACATAGATAACAAATTACAAGATATTGAATCCCTTAACACGGCACTCATCATTAAGGACCGTAGGACTAATGCAGAGCTAGAAGAAGCCAAAACTGAGCTAATAGAGGTAATATAAAGGTTTATAGTATTTAATTTGACGTTTACTAATAATATACCATGACACCCTTTTCACAACAACACGATCACTTTTGTAGGGATTAAATGATATGACTAGAGATCAATTGGTTATTGGTGTCAAACAGATTGGCACTGTACTGAAGTTGTGGAACTTCAGAGAGAATCGAAAAGCCTCTGTAGCGGAAGCTATGGCACATATGATGGCAAATATGAAAAAACCCTAAGGTCTTCTTGTCTCGACCTATGAAATAATGTGGTTTCTCAATGTACGCTTGTTGATATTTGTGGTATCATATTTTGTTAATGTATTGTCACCTGACATTATCCGTGATATGTTTTTTTATCTCTCTTGATAGAACTTCCATGATTAGTATCTGTTTTTTTTTAAATTTTCTTCTCTTTAGATATTTCTCCAACGACATTTACAAGACACAACCAGTAATAGATTTTACAATTAAATATCAAAACATCCTAGATGTATTAAGGCAACAGCTTGTCTGATGAGGATGGTCTTAAAATATGAACATTTGTAGCACTTTCATCACCTTTCTTATTCTAATGTTGATGGATTTTAAGGCAAAATGCAATTCCATCCACAGTTCGTCCTGAAAGTTGTCATACTCTGATTTATCTTCCACTTAATCCTCATCTCCGAATGAGAATACCATTTGCAACCTATTTTCACTCTGGTAGTGATCCTGTTGTCTCCATGCATCTAGGATGTTTTGATATTCAATTGCAAAATCTATAACTGGTTGTGTCTTGTAAATGTTGTTGTAGAAATATCTAAAGAGAATAAAATTTCGAACAACAAATACTAATCATGAAAGTTCTGCCAAGAGAGTTAGGGGAAAAACATATCACAGACGGTTCTATTTAAAAACCGTCTGTGATAAATTCATATAACAGACGGTTCTATTTAAAAACCGTCTGTGATCAACACATATCACAGACGATTCTAGTTAAAAATGTCTGTTATATGAGTTTATCACAAACATCACTGACATTTTGTTACAAATAGTTCACAAAATCGTCTGTGATAAGGTTTATGAACCATCTGTGATGAGCTTTTGTGCAGTAGTGGATGCATGTTGTTATGTACAGTATGTACATCTTCATTGTGTAAGAAGCATCTCCATTTGGCAACCTCTCTTTTATGGTAAGATGGTGTGATAAATTCAGATTTGAAGAACACACGGCCATATAATATTTAAGCCTTTTTGCCTTCTGGTACTTAATTGAGTGTTGGCTAAATGACTTGCACGGTTGAACTGAAAAAAAAAACGAATACAAAACCATTGTCAAGCACTTATAATTAATATAGCTCATGCAAATTTGTCTCAACATCATGCATTATTCTGCTAGTCAACAAATGGAGTGTAAATATAAGAAAATAGTAGTACAGTTGTTCAATTGTGATCTAACACCCTCTTAAAGAAAGAAAAACTTGTGATCTAACATATGATCCAACATAGCGACAAAATTAACCAAGTGCAATTCTGTTATTCACAGAGCGCTTCCTCTTAACGACTGTACTACTCTGTTGTTCATGAATCTTACAAGTATAGATATAGTTTTGGTAGGGCGGTATATGAGACTTCCATGCAAGGACTTCAAATTCTCCATGAGGCTTAACGCTTCTATACAACACATCTTGGAGTGTTGTCTTGGGAATATCCTCCTGAGAAGAGCATATTTGATATTGATCATAAACCAATAAATCTTCAGTAGCTCTACCTATTCTTCGAAGTTAAGTGGGTTTATTGTCGTACAAAAGATCCCATGGATGTTCACAAAATATAGAGAGAGACTTCTGCATGTAGCTTCTCACAAATGACAGGACCTTGCACCAATAGTGGATGTTAAAGTTCTCTCAAAGCGCAAGACATAATGTTTGCACCAATGAGATTTCCACTCTGCAGCGTCCTGGCTATCTCCATGGCCAAAAATGCAAATTTTGGGTGCATCTCAGGGTCTGTGCTTCCAAACGTAATCACCTTGAACAAATACCAAAACGCTTCATGAGACAGACATTTAAGTGTTAGAGCCCGCGTTATTCCAAACTTCATGATGTTGTCTGATCATTTGCCGTGTCATGATGCTTGCTTATGAACTGAATTTGTGATGCAAAATATATATACTAAGGTACAAAAGAAGCATCAAGCAATTACAGTGGCATATACTTTGTTGGAAACTAATAAAGACTTACCAAAATTGTTGATTTGCCGTGTCATGAAAATTAAGTAAAGATCATGATGTAATCGACAATCAAATCAAATCAGTTAGTTTGTTTTCTTAGTTAGGCTTTCCATGTTTAATTGTCGTCTTTGTTAGCAAGTTAATTAGATGTTTTGTCCACTATAAAAGAGCATGTATCCATGAGTTTGAAAATAACGCAAGCAATAACACAAGGGAAAATTGTCCCAAATCTTCTTTGTGTTCTTGTGTGTTCATGATCCAGGGCTAAACTTAACAATTGGTATCAGATCGAGGTTTTAATCTTGGTGTCACGCTTGCTCGGGGGAGGCCACCACTCTGCGCCTCGGAGCAGGCTATCGTCGCTGAGTGATGCAGTGTTGAGCGGGATCCGATGGTGCATCGAGCGTGGCTTTGACGGTGCATACGGCTTCACGAAGAGGTCACGACGATGTAGTGAGCCATTGTCGAGTTCTCATCCGAATCTCCATGCCGTTGAAGTTGCACCGCGAGTGGGGAGAATCGGCGTGAGGAGATACTCTGTATGATCACGTGAGTTCTTGTGCGAGTTATGTCTACAAGATAAACGTGTGCAAGTTCCTTTAGAAATATCGTGCGTATCAGAAGAGATCATGATGTATAAGAAAATCAAAAGGAAACCGCTGCGTGTGCCAAGAGGAATCCAGGTCGTTGAGGAGATGTGTTCGCCGTCCTAAGTCAAGTCCGTCAGAGTTGAGCCTGGGATGTTGAGAAGATGCGTTCGCCGTCCAGAGTCGAGTCCATCGAAAATAAGACCAAGATGTTGATGATATGTGTTCGTCGTCTTGAGTTAAGTATAGAATGTTGAGGAGATGTATTCACCGTTTTGTGTTTAGCATGAGTTCGGCAAGTAGAGTCCATAAGTTTTAATTAAAGCGGGAGATTGTTGGATATTAATCAAGACATACCAAAATTGTTGATTTGCCGTATCATAAAAGGAAGTAAATATCATGATACAGTCAGCAATCAAATCAAATCAATTAGTTTATTTCCTTAGTTAGGCTTTTCATGTTTAGTTGTTGCCTTAGTTAGCAAGTTGATTAAATATGATCTGCCTACTATAAAAGGGTATGTATTCATGAGTTTGCGAATAACATAAGCAATAACACGAGAAAATTGCCCCGTCTTCTTTATATTCGTGTGTGTTCATTCAGGGCTAAACCCAACATACTTGTAAGTTCTTTTCAACGGAAAACAAAATGTAAGAATACTTATACATGTTCGCAATGCAAAAGATAGATATTAGCCACATATATACAGACTTCTTCCTGCAGGCGGTGTCGCCATGGAAGATCTCGGCGCCGTCGCTAATATCTATCTTTTGCATTGCGAACATGTATAAGAATTCTTACGTTTTGTTTTCCCTCGAAAGGAATGTACAAGTATGCCACTGTAATTGCTTTATTATCATTTTCTTTTGTACCATAGTATATATATTTTGCATCACAAATTCAGTTCATAAGCAAGCACGCGAGCTGTCATTCTTAATCATAACAAATAGAAACGTCTCTCCAAGCTAAGTCCGATGATAATCTCTTGGTGCTCATTCGTCTGCCGGTCAGAGGATTAGAATTGGCAAGCAGCAGCGATCCTGACGTCTGAATTGCAGGGCTTGGCCGCACTGCGACGTCAGGCTCGACCTGAACCTGAACGATATATCTCCACTGAACAAACAACGGTTTGCAACTCGTCAGAATTGGCATCGAAATTAACCATTTCATCAAATGTCCATTTCGTCAAATCAAATGTCCAAGGAATGCTGCGGACCGCATGCCATTGATGAGGGAAGGTCGTACAATCCAGACATGGAAACTGTTCGTGTGGTACTGTATCTCGAGTGCAGCACTACTGAAGATTCCCGTAATCAGATCTAAAACGAGCATTTGGTTGTAGGATCGCCATGAATCTTCTGCATTTACACCAGGGGAGCAAAGAACATGTACACAATTTTCTACTCCGTAGGCAGACACTAGCTAGCAAGCTATTCCTTGCTTCAGGTTACAGTTATACCTTTGTTTTGCAAAGGTTCTTCAGTGAATTAGTTAGCTAGATAGAATTACCTCGACAGATCATATTCTTTCCTGAAAAGTGTTCTAAATCACTGGATGCCATCATTCAACCAAGGGCACTCAATTCAGAAATACAACATGCATCGAATACACTTTTCAAATGCTGAATCAGCTAAGTACAGAAAGGACTAGCACACCTGAACATTTTTTTTTGAGATGAGCTCTCCTAATTTGTGAGGTTCGAGATGCAAAATATTATAGCTTGAATAGATTATTAGAGCATATACGATAGTATAGAAGACTACTGTCTATATACCCCTTCATGTTATGTAATGGCAAATCTAAAAATATCTTATACAATGGTTGATACTGTAGGGTTGTCTATATGAGATCCTATAATCTTTTAATTATGATATAGTAAAAGTTTTTATAATAGACAATAACTTATACGACGGTGTCTTAT
The DNA here is from genome assembly GCA_036346275.1 of Otatea glauca. Classification (NCBI taxonomy): domain Eukaryota; kingdom Viridiplantae; phylum Streptophyta; class Magnoliopsida; order Poales; family Poaceae; genus Otatea; species Otatea glauca. The sequence continues at coordinate 54,231,395 of CM070723.1, forward strand.
GCTGTTTATATGACCGTTTCTTGACGAAAAGATAACTATACTCTCTCTTCCTTGTATCAACAAAAATATTACGTGACATAATATACGAACGGTTGACATCACACCATGGGGGAAATTTGAGGTCGTATGGAAATCTCACTTACCGCCCTATTACAGTTACAAAGCCAGCTGTGAGATTCTGAATTAAATTGTAAGATTATGAGCAATAAGCGCTTAAATAAGAGGAAGAATTTGAGTTAATTAACTAGAGCTAGTTTTATAAACATGCCGTGTTACAACGTGATGCATGTTGCTATATATAGTATGTACATCTTCATTGTATAAGAATCATCTCCTTTTGGGAGATTCTCCTTTATGGCTAAGATGGTGTGATAAATTCAGATTTGAAGAACGCACGGCCATGTAATATTTAAGCCTTTTTGCCTTCTGGTACTTAATTGAGTGTTGGCTAAATGACTTGGACGGTTGAACAGGAAAAAAAAACGAATACAAAATAACTGACAAGCACTTATAATTTAATGGACCAGTTTGTCTTAGCTTCTAAATTATGGATTCTGGATTATAAGAAAAGTTATTCCTGATTATAGGAGAATTGGGTCGGGCCAACTGCGACTTCTGGGTTTCGGACTAGGCCGGCGAGAATCAGCGAGAATCAGGTTTCAGCCTGATTCTGATTCTATGTAGAGGGCAGCTTCTCATTGTGGGAGAAGTTGTCAAAAATCCTCCTGTTCGACAAACAATCTGCTTTTTTTTAAACAGAAGTTGTGCAGAAGCTGAAAGGAACGGAGCCAATATAGCTCATGAAAATTTGTCTCAACGTCATGCATTATTCTAGTCAACACACGGAGTTTACATATAAGAAAATAGTAGTACAGTTGTTCAATTGTGATCTAACACCCTCCCAAAGAAAGAAAAACTTGTGATATAGCATATGATCCAATACAACGACAAAATTAACCAAGTGCAATTCTGTTATTCCAAGAGCGCTTCCTCTTAACAACTATACTAGTCTGTAGCTCCCGAAGCTCACAAGTATAGATGTAGTTATAGTAAGGCGGTATCTGAGACTTCCATGCGAGGACTTCAAATTTAGCATGAGGCTTAACGCTTCCATACATCACATCTTGGAATCTTATCTTGGGAATATCCTCTTGAGAAGAGCATGTTTGATACTGATCATAAACCAAGAAATCTTCAGTAGCTCTACACATTCTTCGAACATAAGTGCGTTTATTGTCCTTCAAAAGATCCCAGGGATGTTCACCAAATTTAGAGAAATGTTCCTGTACGTAGCCTCTCAAAAAAGACAGGACCTTGCACCAATAGTGGATGTTAAAGTTTTCTCTCAACAAGCAAGCAGTAATATTTGCACCAATGAGACTTCCATTCAGCGCCCTGGCTATCTCCATGGCCAAATATGCAAATCTTGGGTTTATCTCAGGATCTGTGCCTTCAAACGTAATCACCTTGAAGAAATACCAAAACGCTTCATGAGACAGACATTTAAGTGCTAGAGCCTGCGTTGTTCCAAACTTAATGATCTTGTCTGATCCGCTCGTGATTATGATTTTCCTACCACTTGTTGTGCACTGTTTAGAAGCAGAATACAAACTATTCCATGCACCTTCACTGAGATCCCCAACTACCTCAACAACAACCAGCAATCTCCCGTCTTCGTTCAAGGAACAATTTTGATATTTCATCCCAAGCATTCCATCTCTAAAATCATTGTCGCTCAAGTAGACAATATGTGAAAAATAACTACGGACTCTTACATCATTGCAGACATGAGCGACAAGGGTGCTCTTCCCCACTTTCCCTGGACCGACAATAGGTAGGACATCAGGATTGCCAACACTAGGGGTTTCTGCGTGCAGCAGGAAGTTGATGACCAGTTCCATTTCCATTTGGCGGCTAAACATGCACTTGTCCAACAAGAGATGCATGCTATAAGGCTGGCAATACAAGCGAGGATAGCTTTTCAAGAACACAACTAGCTCATTCACATCAAGAAGCATGGTGTTCAAACTGTCGAGCGCCTCTTGCAATTCTATCGAAATACATGTTCTGCTAACAGAGAAACAACGACGTTTTGCAGAACTGAATTTAGACAGAGCCGAAGAGTGACTCACAACTTGGTCTTTAGCTTCCTCTTCTCCGTGAGCTTGGTATCTGAAGATATCAAGCACGTAGCAACCCCGGTACATCGCTCTTCTCAGCATGTTCAGCTGTTGGAGCATCCCTTTGTTAGTGATGTGCCGGCCCGCAGCCTCGTCGACGATGACCTGCGCCCGGAATAGAATCCTTTCTAGGCTATCCTGCACGGCCAATGCCGGTGGCTTGGTGTATCTATCGATCAAGAAACTCATGGATCTTGTGGTGAGTTCACTCAGGACTGCAGAAAGGAAAATCTCCATCTGGGGAATCTCTCCTCAGGTGGGCGAGACAAGATAGTTCATGCTATGTTTCTGGTCATTGCAGATTAAGAAAGTCAGTACAGGTCTTATTGCCAAATGTTTTGTTTGAGCTGCCGCCAATACACGGTTCTGTGACGCTCAAGTCATGCAAAAGATCAATCTATTCAATGCGCACGTTATTTGACCTTTGGCACTCCTATAACTTATTGGCCTCATTAATAGTTTTTTTCTCTCTCTCTCTCTGTTCAATTCTAGTAACAGTTACTGTCATGAGTTTTTGTGTAGCAACACACGGCCATCTTGGACTCTTAGGGTGTGTTTGATACGGCTCCAGCTCCACCAGATTCGTGGGTATTTCTAACTTCACAGATCTGTGGAGCTGGAGCTGTGAGTATATTAAGAGTGTTTAGGTGAGTCATCTTTTTTACATTTTAGACTAAAACTATAAACTTTATTCAATTTATTTTAGCCTACAAGATTCAGATTTAAGGTGGAGTTAGAATCTAGAGCTCTACTAAATAGGACCTTAGTCTAGATTCACCCAAAAGGTTTAGCCCGGAGTCTCCCATTCCCCTTGAGATTTGGTTCTCTCGGTAGCGCACAGCATAGGATTGTAACCCATAGTAATTACTTCTATGTTTCTTCACCGTTGGATCCTACTTGATGTGTTCCTGAAACTTGATCACAGCCATCCTTTTGTTCAAGTTGAAGTCGCCCAACCGTTACTTTCTCTGCCGACTTCACTTCAACAGCGATACAATGGTTCTGAACTCTGAATTTCTTCCAGTATTGAACAGGCTCTGACATTTCTCCTATACCGGATTGTTCTCCATAAGAATTTTTTCTCGATTCGCCCAAAAGGGTTAGCGAGACGTTTCTAGTTACACTCATTTCCCTAGATTTGATTCCCTCTGTAGCACACAGCATAAACAACAAATGTCCATAGCACCTAAGGACAGTGTAATAGGACGGGATAGAATCATACAACCACTTGAGTACACAACTAAACTGGAGCTTGTGGGGCACAGCAAGAACTGTAAAGCGTGAGCAGAACATTGAGTCGTGCATGTTTGTATAGATGGATTGTGATGAAAAGAAACTGCTAACCTTATACCAATTTTGGCAGCAGAAAATATCTGGTGCTCAAAATTACAGCAATATAAACTAACTAATCAGCCCTGCATCAGTACAGTGATCCATCCAATGGCTATTCACTCAAGAGTATGGTTTGAAATTTCGTTTTCGGTTCACATCTCGAAGGTGGGTGAAATTCAAAATTTCGGCGAAATCTCGGAATTTCAGATGAAATCCGGTCAAAAATTCAAAAAAAAGAAATTCGCAATTTTTTAAACAAAATTCCAAAAATTTTGGCCGAAATTACCGAAATTTCAGCCGATATCTCGACAAAATTCAACCTAGTGAAAAATGGTGAAACGAGGATAGAAAATTTTGAAACTTTTTGTGAATGGTAATGACACATCATTGATGATCAAGCCTAAGGAAGTTTTAAAGCTTCTGACACTGCTAGTGTCTTGATAAAAGGGATGACTCGCAAATTTCAACCTAATGAAAAATAATTCAAACCACGTTAGAAATTTCTTAATTTTTTTTGAATAGTCTTGATACATAAATAATGTTCTCATAAAAAATTTAGATAATGATCAATCCTAAGGAATTTTCAAAAATTTCTACAGTGCTACAGTGCTGATAAAAGCATTACAGTGCTACATGTATTGCATCCATACATTTGATTGAGCAACCAAAAAAGGTTTATAATTTTTTAAACTTTCAGAGAAGGGTAATAAAGCAATTTATAAGGTCTCATAAAAATTTTAGATCATGATCACACACGAGTGAATTTATAAAATTCTGAAACTGTTACTGTCTCATTATGTTCGTTCTATTTTTCATTTTTTAGACATAACAAATATAGTTAAATTATTTTGGAATTTGTTTTGTATGATCCTAGACCAATAATGATGCTACCATAATTTTTTTAGATTATTACCAGGCTTTATATGTTTTTAAAAAATCTGACATTGCTTCTATTATTTTTATAAAATGTCTCAAAAATTCAATTGTTTTCAAATATTTTCATGGAAGATGACATTCTTAAGGGGTATTGACCTAAATATGGTCAAATATAGTCTTCCAAAGTTGAAATCCAGTCAAAAATACTGAGATTTTGATGAAATTTACTGACATTTTTGAAATTACTATAGCAATTTGAATTTTTTTTCAAATTTTTTTATTCGTCCAGGATTTGAAATCTCGTCCCGGCGGAAATCCGAAATCTTAGCTGAATTTTTGCCGGGATTTTGAACTATGCTCAAGAGTTCAGACCAAACACCAAAGTAGATGCCCAGTCAAAGGCTCAAAGTTCACCGTACTTCAAGTTATTGTTAGTTGTTGCAATTAACACATAGCAGTATAGTTTTTAATTTCCGCATTTGCAAAACAGAATCTCCCAAGTGGAGACCTGAAAAATGGAGGATGTGCCCCTTGCACTTCTCTTCTCAATTTATTATTAAGGAAAAATTGGTTTTGTAGCACTAAAAAAATCATCGCTTTAGCTTAAATACCACTGAATTGACCTAGTTGACCTTAATACCACCAAAATTTTCCTCCGTACCATTATTTACTTCTACGACGCTTGGAAGTTGGAAGGGTTTACGCGGTAAAGTAAGGCCTTTTTGCCCCCGTTGTAACACCGATGCTCTCTGTGCTCTTCCGGATGAAATGCTGCCACAGCCAAAAGCCGTATCTCTGTTGAACCGCAGCGGGATTCATCGCTACCGGGCATAATCTCCGTTGCTGACCTCCTCTACTCTAGTATGACCTTGCCGATGCAACTGAGTATGCTATGAGCTAGGCTGCTGCTGGCTTCCTCCTCGCCGGTCACCGTGACCTCCACGGGGCACGCGATCAACCGCTGCCCAACTCGACTTTGGCCGATGCAATTTTCTATAAGGCTGATCAACCGCTGATCAACAGATGCATGCTATAATGCTGGCGGTACAAATGAGGGTAGCTTTTCAAGAACACGACTAACTCATTCGCATCAAGAAGCATGGTGTTCAAACTGTCGAGCGCCTCTTGCAGTTCTTTCGAAATACACGTTCTGTTAACAGAGAAACAACGACGTTTTGCAGAACTGAATTTAGACAGAGCCCAAGAGTGACTCACAACTTGGTGTTTAGCCTCCTCATCTCCGTGAGCTTGAAGGTGTTGAGCACGTAGCAACTTTGTTCTCCTGAAGTGTTTTTCTCTCTTTCTTCAATACTAGTAACAGTTTAAGAACAGGTGCATCTATTGTGATAAATTTTGAGCTCTTTTACGATGGATTAAAATCAATATAAGCAGTCTATTCATTTAAATTTAATGGTTGAAATCAATTTAGATCTAGTTATACTACCACCTGTAGTATTGGTAATATAAAAAATTCCGTCATACTATTTGTCCTCTACGGTAAAAAACATCATGTGATCCTGATGAATGGCGGATGAATGGATAAGAAGCCTTTAAAGATCATCAGGAATTCGGTGAATCCAAAACTGTGAACGAATTAGGAAAAACCTAAAATACCCCTGATGAATGGATAGAAAAGTCTAAAATACCCTTGAGAAATGGATGGTTAGATTTAATTTCTACTACCACTATTTACTACCTATGTTATCCACTGTAAAATTTCTCTAAATTTTTGTGTAGCAACACAAGGCCAACTTGGACTCTTGTTCTCGATTCGCCCAAAAGTGTTAAACAGAGTTTCTAGTTACACTCATTCCCCTTAAGACTTGGTACATTTTGATACCCTCTCTTGTGCGTAGCAGCTCTTAGATCGGATCTGAGTTTTATGATTCTTGTGCGTAGCAGCTCTTAGATCGGATCCGAGTTTTGTGAGGTAAGGCACGAGCGTGCATGGTCTTAAGAACGAAGAAGAAGAATCTCGTAGAGAACTAAAATAACGATACTGAAGCAACCACGACGAGAGAGAAAAGATTTGGCAAAACCGACCGTAAAATCTTTAAGTACAACCTCAAAAGAGTACAAGGGATTGTTGCTCTCTCACAACCTCTCGAACCTTTTAGTATCTTTGGATCCTTGCCCTATACAATAATCTAATTCTAGAGAATAACATAGCCCTATAAAAGAATCCATAATTTTGTTTCTAAACCCTATACAACAATCTAGTTCTAAAGAATAACATAGCCCTATACAAGAATCCACAATTTTGTTTCTAAAAATAAATAAACATTACTTAAAATTTAAAACATTATTTTATTGGCTTATTTGAATTTTCAGAAAATAATTCATTTTTTGTATTTTCTAATAATTTTCAATGAAATTTCTGAATTTTAAAAAGGTTTTCCTTATTTTTAGAAATTAAAAAGTAACTTCGTATAAAATAAGAAACCAAATTTAAGTCAGAAATAATTTTATTAAGTTCAAAATATCTCTAGGAATTTCAGTGAATTATTCCCAAAATTTTCAAATTTATTTTCTATTTTTCTATGTTAAAAAGAAATTTTAGCGTTTATAAATAAATAAATTACTGTGTAAACATAAAAATATTATTTTGTATATTAATATTTTGTTCCTGCTTTAATTGCTTAGTTAGGTATCTCTTAATATTCCGAAATTTATCAGAATTTATTTGCTGTTTTTCTGGATTTAATCTGATTTTGCTCTGAATTTCCAATAGAAACTTAATTATTTTCGAAATTAATAAATTATGCTGGAAAAATACTGTTATAATTCTCCACACTCGATCCACTTCTCCAGCTCCACCCGTCACTCTGTCAGCTACAGCAGCCGAACCAACCCAAAACTGAACCGACCCGCATTAAATTCTAGCCAAGAGAATGAATAGTGAGTCGAGTAATGTGATGTCTCTGAAACCCAATTTATGCCCTGCTTGTAGTCATTGCTGGTTAGGAAAGTCAAGCCTCATGGTCGAAACTCAGAGAGCAAGTGACGAACAAGAACACACACAGAGAGAGATAAGAGAGAGGAATTCATCCCACGCACATGTTGTGACATTTGGGCTTCCTCTATCCTGTACCTGTTACTGCCTGAGTTTTTCTTATTTATTACATAAAATTGACTGATAAAGAAAAGGTGCAACTCGTGACTCTTGGGTCTTTGCTTACTTTACTGAACCATCACCGTTTGTTTATCTGCAGAATTTGCCGTGCAGTCTACGCTGCCATTACTTCCTTTATTTCTTCCCTAGCGCTAGTTCTCTATTCAGCCAGCCATACTCAAACAGCAGATAGTAGTAGTACTATATTAAGGAGAGAGAGACTTCCCATGTATTGATCTCTCTCATCATATACCACTTGAGTCTTCACACAAGAAGAAGCATATACTCCGCTTCCATGGTAATACCGTCTTGCACTATCGCGAGGGATCCAGCCGCAAGCCCGAACACCAACACGTACTAGAAAGCTATTAACGTGTCTAGTAGGCAGATCGGAAGTCTAAGTAAACCCTGTCAACTAAAACCACTTGGTCCTTCCACTTGTCTCCAAGGAAGACTGAGACAGAGATTTTTCTTCACCACTTACATTTCAACCATGATGAAAAGAAATCAAAAAGGAAGGAAGAAACACGCAAACCTGAAACCAGTCAAAAGACTTCATCACACTGGCCATGCCGGCCCTCAAGTGCATAACAAACAAATCCAAGGGCTATGCGTAGAACATCAAGCTAGCTAGAGTTGAAGAAATGCAGACCAACTGGTGGAAATTTAATTGATATCTCTTCTGTTGGCATTCTTTGTTGGTATAAAAGGCAAGGCTCATCTAATAGTGTGATAACATGGAACAAGATGTACAAGCAAATATAATGCGTATATGGTTGTTTGCGTTCTCTCTCCGTCAAAGAGATTGTGGTGGAGAATTATTAATTAGCAAACAATAACGTGTAACTGCATGCTGGAAAAAAATGTACGCACAGACAATAGTCTCATTCTCCGATCATTGATGGAACACTGGAGTGAGAAGGAAAAGAGAAGAGAAAATATTCTACGATAGTGCATATAGTAAGTCGATGAATCTAAAGGCTCCAAGGAGGTTCACAAATCATTGATCTTTTGACTGAATAAAATTGTGATAAAAGACTCTGGGACATGACGTAGAGATCACGATAGCAGCTCGGAGCAAGGAAAACTGAATTTGTGGTGGAGTTCGACGGTGGTGCAGCAGGTTGCTATTGACTTCCAACCGTAGTAAAACTGTAGGCGTGGCGGTGTCGAACGGCGCCAACCAAAAAGGAGGAGAGACTGGACAACCTTCAACGGCCGTCTTCTCAGAGCACAACTTCCTCTCCGATCATCCTCCGTTTTGAACATGGTCATTTATAGCATCCCTGTGATCCTCTGATCCTTTTCTCGTGGTCCATTTCAGCTGTCTGCCTTTGTGTTTTGCTTACATCGTGAAGGTAATCACCGCCGTTGCTGCCAGCTATCACCCAGATGCCCCTAGCCTTCTCCGTCGCCTTTGACCACGTTCAGGTGATCGTGGTGAGCCACTGACTCTTCTACACTACTTATTCTTGTTCGGCATGGCTGTTCACGTTACCTTTGCCACTGCCCTCCGTCGCTGCTTTTTATGTCACCGGATCACCTTCGATGACTATTGGTCCTCGTGCCAATGGCTTTAGCTTCACCAAAACTCCAACTAGATAACGTGATGACCCGGTTGCCCCCAATCGCGCTCTCTCGCCTAGCCTCTCACTGGCCCGAGAGCACTCACTACTCAACTTCGTCGCGTCGCCACCTCTGTCCACCTCTCCAGCCACCGTCACCTTCCAGAGCTTCGCTATAACCTCCTCTTTCCATCCCTAACCTCACACATGCCTTTCCATCACTGCGCCACCACCAGAGAGCTCAAGAGTGAGCTCAGCCATGGCTGTCATTCTCTTCCCTGTTTTCTCCAGACCTGGTTGTGGCGAGTATAGCCTTTGTTGACCATACAATTCCATTCAATAGCCTTGTGTGCGTCCGAGTACCGGTTGGCCATATCAAACAGTTCCAATATGGTGGACAGTGGATTAATGTTGAGATCCTCTGTGAAGCGTTTGTAGTGTACAACCTGTTTAAATGCACGGATAACAGAGTCATCAGATATATGTTAGGAACGGTATTGCAAAACTCTACAAACCTCTTAATGAACTTACATAAATTTTTGCCAAATGTCTGACGAAGATGATGCAGGACATCCTCTTTCCCTGGCTTGGCATAACTACTATTGAAGTTATTCAAGATTGCATGGTATAAATTCTCCCAACTAAAAATAAACCCCTTGGGCTGATTAAATAGCCAAGTTCTTGCGGATCCCTTAAGAACAGTAGGAAGATCCCAAGCGTGTTCGCATATTAGGAACCTGTTCTATATTTTTAGGAAAATGAGGTCGCCGCTGACCACGATTAGTATTTTCACCTGGGCTAAGTCTATCGAAGACGCTTCTCCGTTGTGGTTCATTCCTTTGTTGGTGGTCGGTTCTTTGTCGATGTCGACCAGATAAGGAGTGCTCCGCACAAGAACCAGTCTGAGACCTTGGGGACAGGGACATACTCTATACTTCCGCAGCGGCTTCTTGCGGATCAACGGCTAAGGATCTAATTATCGTTGTATTACGCTCATTGTTCCCTTATGCAGGTTGATTTAGAATCGCACTAGTTAATATGCGGATTCTGTCTATAAGAGTTTCCTCCTGTGAACTGTTCGGAACCAAGTTTGGGTTCTCTAGCATCATCCTCGGGACTTGCTGTGTGACCAGAAAGAGTTGTCAGGGATGACCCCCTGAGGGATCCGGTCTTTCCAACATCCCTGGTTGACTGCTGTAGTATTGGAGTCTCGCCTCGTCCATAGCTCTTTGTTTTGCTGCAATGAACTAGTGAAGGAAAAGTTGGAAAGAGCACGCTTGTTGAGAATGTTTGCTGCAATGTAATGGATTGGTGTGTGATCACTTTTCCTCAAATTGTCTTTTCTGCTGTGGCGACCCGTATAATTAGCCTAGGATGCGACAGTAACACTGCCACCTCCCTAGATTAATTACACGAATATCGGCACAGTCACCGGCAAAACATCAAAAGTTTGATGCTTTATCGGCTACTATGCCGTGTTCAGAGAGTTGCAGCAGAACAATAATTAGAGACTGAATGATAATATATTCATTCCAAGCCACGCAGGGCTATATGTCCATTACATAATATTATTACAGCGATCCCTGGATACAGCAAAAGATAAAGCCATTACCACATACTAAATAACTCCTACGAGCATAATATGGCATATAGGCTCTCCTAATTCTCCTGGTAGTAGTCGGAGTAGTAGCAGCCCTCATACGAATCCTCCTGATAACCTTGGAGCTGAGCCTGAGAATAGGCCTCCTCGCCAGCCTCAAAAGTGGATCCATCAGGCTCTTCTTCTAGAAAAGGGGGACATACAAGAGTGAGTACAAAGTACTCAGCAAGCATTAAATCACAAGATGCACATGAATTTCTCCCTCCAACAACACCATCTCCTTCCCTCCAGCTCATCTTTTACAGAAATTAGGTTTTTGGTTTTCTTTAAAAGTTGGCCATTTTAATTATTGAATTTCAACTACTAGCACCCGTATATGAGACAGACTTAGCTTCTGTAGCCTCCAATCCAGGAGACAGGCTTGAATTCAAGATTTTGACCCTGCGCAGGTTCGTACCACTTCACCCATAACGGCCCCAACAAGTGAGGCTCCAGAACGTTTATCACTAATCCGGTGGTAGATCTCCAACCCTGTAGCCGAGGGGAATCCCTATCCCAGGCGATTCACCCCTCGCCATACAGTTGTACTCCGATATCCACCTGGAGTAACTCCACCGTGGCTTAAACATATATATCCACATCACAGCTTTCTCATCTGGGCATTCCGGCATACCCAGACTTTGGCTCTAGTAGCTACTCTTACCCAATGTGGAGATCATAACACTTTCTTAGGACAACCTTTTCTGACAGCGATTTATCTCGCTATGGTTGGAACTGAAAATACGGCTCATTGCCCGAGTGTAGATTTTTGACCTTATATAATATAACCTATGTAGAGGGTCCACAGGCAGCGGGTATCACCACACCCAGGCATCACCACGCCATCTTTTCCTGCACCGTCTACCCACCATAATTAGCTCTAATAGGTTATCCACGACTCCATTCGTGGACATCTAAACAACACACACCACTTCTTTCACCACAACCATACCTCATTTAGCATTTACCAAACCACATAACCATTCCATTCCAAATACCAAGGCCACATGCCATTTCCTTCCATTCACCACATGAGCATTCCACCACATACCATTTCTACCATTCATTCATATCAATTCTTCCCTCCAATTTCATCTCCACATTCTCATACCAAAATTAGATTTTCATGCAGTGATGATATGCTTAGATATATAAAAGCATATAAAAAGCATTTCACAAAGATGCTCAAGGAAATCTTTCCTGGAATAATATCTGACGGATCGACCTCGCTCGAAGGTTGGTTCTGGTTGGCAGGGCGATTCAGGTCGAACCCTGAAAACAGAACATACACACTAAGGCCATAACACTCAGATTACTTATTTTGGTGTCCAACCGATTTTTAACTGTCGTTCAGATTTTATATTAGCACCAATTAAAGAAATACACTTCGACGATTTTTTAGGCGATCCGCGAGTCGATCACAGAAATCGACGCGGTCCGCGACACCACTTATTTTTCTACCCTCTTTTCTCTTTTTCCCTTTTTCTCTCTTCTTTCCTTTTCCTTTCTCTGGTCGACTGGCGATTTGGCCGAGCGCCTCTTGGCTCTGCGCCTCTCCCTTCTTCTCCCTGCCTCGGCTGCATCGGTCTTCCACCGATCTCTCTGGAGCGCCTCCTCTCCTGCGCCGCTGTGGCTCGGCCGGCTCCTCTCTACGCACGACGCCGACCCGCACGACAACCGCCCGTGCTCCTTCTCTCCCACGGCGCTGGCCCGGCTTCACCTCGGCGCCACCTCTCGCGCGCCTCGGCCCGGTGCTGGTCCAGCCTGCACCTCGACTACGCAAGCGCCTGCTGCTTCCTCTCCTGGTCACCGACGGCTTGGCCGCTCCATCCTCCTCCTCCCCTTCGGTTGCGCACTGGACCATCGGTTCTAGGGTTTCTACCCATTTCGATTTTCTTGCTGATTTTCTTTGCTTGCTTACTTCTTAGACTACAAATGCTGGGTCTATGATGCACATTGGGGGATTTGAGCTAAACCTAGAAAGCAAGAACAGATGCTACACTAGAGGCTTCCCCTAGCTACTGAGACCGCACGGGGAACACCCGATCTACTCACTACACTACCCCATTGCCTAGCTAAAGCCCCGATCTACCCACTGCCTAAGCAAACCCGCACTGTTGCTACTGTTAAAAATGGGGGAAAACGGCACCTGGGATGATCGGGCTAGGCAGAGGGGTGGATGAGGTAATGCTGGTGAGGAAGAAGCTTGTGCTGGCCTCGTCCTTGCTTCGGGTTGCTTCTGGCGACTTCCTTCTTGAGGGCTTCTGGATGATCTTCTCCCTTCTCTTCTGGCTTCGACTTGTCTCCTTCTTCTGGCGCTCTTCTCTTCCTCTTCTTGCTTCGGCTTGCACTGGGCTTGGTGTTCTTGGATGGAGATGAAGAACTGGCTGCTTGGCTGTGCTGCTTGTGCCTCTCGGCTTGTGTGCGAATTGGGAGACTGCAAAGGGCTAGCTGGCTTCTGGTTGGCTGGAGATGCACTGGCTTTATGGAGCTGGGCTTTTCGGCAAATGACCCTTTTGCCCTTAGGTTTTCACTGTTGGCTGTAGCTCAAAAGGGTATTACGGTCATAACTCACTCAATTCACTAGCGGTACCCGCATACCGCACCAGGTAAGCTCTAACACGCCGAATGATGAACCCGAAAACTAGCGAGAGGGGCCACCTGGGTCCCAGACAGGTCGGGTACCTCGATGAGTGATACCTTTCACTGCGGGACTAACGGCACTCTCTAAACCTTACTCTTTATTATCTTTGCCTAATTGCTTTTAATGCTTTAATTAATTCTTTAATTAAACTGATAACCCCCCGGGTTATCACAACCTACCCCCCTTAAAAAGGATTTCGTCCTCGAAATCCACCTCACCTAAAGAGATGCGGGTACGACTCCCGCAACTCTTCCTCCTTCTCCCACGTTGCCTCTTTCTCTGCATGATGCTTCCACTGAACTTTGCAGAACTTGATGGTGGCTCTCCTGAACTGCCGCTCTTCTGTCACTAAGATTTTGAGGGAAACCTCTTCATTGGTCAAATCCGGCTGAAGAGGAATATCCAGATTGGGCATCAACTGAGAAGGTTCTCTAAGACATGCTCTGAGCTGGGAGATATGGAATACATTGTGGATCCTAGACAATTGGGGAGGAAGCTCTATTTGATATGCAGAGTTTCCCTTCTGTTCCAGAACCCGAAATGGTCCCATATAACGAGGACTCAGCTTCCCTCTTACTCCAAATCTATGCACTCCTTTCATTGGGGACACCTTCAGATATACATGATCACCAGGTTTGAATTTCAGATTCCTTCTACGCTTATCAGCGTAACTCTTCTGTCTACTCTGAGCAATTTTCAACCTTTCTTGAATCAACTTTATTTTCTCATCATTCTGACGGATCAACTCAGAACCTAATAAAGATTTTTCTCCCACTTCATACCAACAGATCGGTGATCTACACCGTCTACCATACAGAGCTTCAAAAGGAGCCATCTATATACTCGCTTGATAACTATTGTTATATGCAAACTCAGCAAGATGCAGATATTTATCCCAACTTTCCTTGAAATTTAACACACATGCCCTTAACATATCCTCCAATATTTGATTCACTCTTTCGGTTTGTCCATCAGTTTGAGGGTGATAAGTTGTACTGAATTTAAGCTTGGATCCCAAGGCAGTTTGAAGACTTCCCCAAAAACTAGAGGTGAAAATGGAGCCTCTATCAGATGTGATGGTTTTGGGAATTCCATGAAGGGTGACTATCTTTTCAACATAGATCTCAGCTAACTTACGAGCAGAATATTTCTGATTTGTGGCCATAAAGTGAGCAGATTTTGTGAGTCTGTCCATTATTACCCAAATTGCATCCTTTTTGGCTAAGGTTCTGGGTAGACCAGTTATAAAGTCCATACAGATATCTTCCCACTTCCACTCTGGAATTTGGAGGGGTTGGAGTAGGCCTGCTGGACGCTGATATTCTGCTTTGACCTTCTGACAAGTGTCACACTTGCTAATATACTCTGCTATTTCCTTTTTCATACCATTCCACCAAAATGTTTCCTTAAGATCTTTATACATTTTGGTACTGCCCGGATGGATGGAATACAAGGTATCATGAGCTTCTTTCAAGATCAGAGATTTTATTTCTGGATCATTTGGAACACAGATCCTATTATGGAATCTAAGAACATCTTCTAGATTGAACTCAGAGGATTGATTTGACTTGATCCTATTGATCTCTTCCATGATGAAGCTATCGGAGGACTGCTTTTCTTTTATCTGCTCTAATAAGGTGGATCGAATGGTCATGGTTGAGAGCATGGCATTAGATTGAGACATATTGAAGTTAATCTCCATCTTAGCTAATTCTTGCATGGTTTCATATTGGAAACTTTGAATGGATAGGTGGTGACATTGAGATTTTCGGCTCAACGCATCAGCGACTACGTTGGCCTTTCCTGGGTGGTAATTGATGGAGATGTCATAATCTTTAATGAGTTCTAGCACCTTCTCTGCCTCATGTTCAACTCCTTCTGGGTAAAGATGTATTTGAGACTTTTGTGGTCACTATACAAGATACATTTAGATCCATATAAATAATGTCTCTAGATTTTCAAGGCAAAGACCACAGCTCCCAATTCTAAGTCATGGGTAGGGTAGTTGACCTCATGGGAGCGTAACTGCCTGGAAGCATAGGCAATCACTCGATCTTTTTGCATAAGCACACATCCTAATCCCGACTTAGAAGCATCGCAATATATTACATACTCCATACTATTCTCAGGTAATGACAAGATTGGAGCTGAGGTTAAGAGCTGTTTGAGTTTTTGAAAACTTTCTTCACATCTGGCAGTCCATTCATACGGATGATCCTTCTTGAGAAGTTTGGTGATGGGTGAAGCGATTTGGGAAAAACCTTTAATGAACCTACGATAATATCCAGCTAATCCCAGGAAGCTTCGGATTTCTGATACACTGGATGGACTTTTCCAAGTCCTGATGGTCTCAATTTTGGATGGGTCCACTTCTATCCCCTTTCCAGAGATGACATGACCAAGAAAGGACACTTGCTTTAGCCAAAACTCACATTTACTGAATTTGGCATACAACTGATTCTCTCTGAGGGTTTGTAGAGCTGTTCTTAGATGTTCCTGATGTTCATCCTCACTTTTAGAGTAAATTAAGATATCATCTATTAACACTACTACAAACCTATCCAGATATTTCATAAAGATCTTATTCATGAGATTCATGAATACTGCTGGAGCATTGGTTAATCCAAAAGGAACGACTATGTATTCATAATGACCATATCTAGATACAAATGCAGTCTTCTCTATATCTTCAGTTCTGACATTGATTTGGTGATACCCTCAACGAAGGTCAATCTTGGAAAACACACAGGCACCTTTAAGCTGATCGAACAGGTCATCTATCCGGGGGAGTGGATATTTATTTTTAATAGTGACACTGTTTAACTCTAGGTAATCAGTGCATAATCTTATTCCACCATCCTTTTTGTCTACAAACAAGATGGGGGCTCCCCACGGGGATACACTTTCTCGGACAAACCCCTTCCTTTCCAATTCTTCCAACTGTTTCTTAAGCTCAATCAATTCTGGTGGATTCATCCGGTACGGCCTTTTGGCTATGGGAGTGGATCCAGGTACAAGCTCTATGGAGAACTCTAGTTCCCTGTCAGGTGGCATACCTGGCAGCTCATCAGGAAAGACATCGGGAAATTCTTGCACTAATGGAAAGGCAGACAGATCTTGAGATGACATACGATTGAGTTTGGATGGTGATGGGACTTGATTTGTCCTGACTCCCTGATAAAGAATACGGTCCCCATCGAATTTCCTTATGGATGCGGTTTTTAACTCGCAATCTATATTGACTCCATTTGCGGCTAACCAATCCATACCCAGGATAATATCTAGCTCAGATAGATCAATGACATGGAGGTTAGCTAGGAAAGGAACATCATGGATGGTTATCATCTGATTTCTTCTAATCAAAGTTACTAGAATGATCCCTGCGGGTGTACTAACCCCTAAGGGAGTTAACAAAGGCACGCATTCCAATTTATGCTGAATTGCAAATTTCTTGGAAATAAAAGAATGTGTTGCACCAGGATCAAATAATACAGTACCTTTAGACGGGGGAATAAGGAGCGTACCAGTAACTACATCTGTAGCTCCTTCTGCCTGATCCATGGTGATATTATTCAAACGAGCTGATGCTGCAAATGGAGCTCCTCGAGTTGAATCCTTCGAGGAAGCAGAGCTGGGATTTCCATGTCCACGCATCATGACTGGTGGACGGTACTGCGGCCGCCCAAGAATGCTCTGTCCTGCTGGTTTAGCTGGATGAGGACAGTTAGGCCTTTTATGTCCTGATTGCCCACAGTTGAAACACTTGATCATATTTTGAGGGTAGTTAGCAATATAGTGCTGACCACCACATCCATAACACTGCACTGGGGCTCTAGGTGGCAAGCCAGTTGGGCGCGGAACAAATGGCGCTACCCTTGGTCTGAACATAGGACCCCTGTTAGGCATGGGAGGCCTAAAAGGTCTGGGTTGATTATAGGCAGGTGGACCATGGTCAAATCTAGCCTTCTTCCTTCTTTCCTCATTTAAATGAGCGTGCTCATTTTCGATAATGATGGCTCTATCGGTAAAGTCTTGGAAATCCGTAATTTTAAGAGCTGATAGCTGAGCACGAAGAAATGGATTCATGCCTTTCTTGAAACGAAAGATCTTTTTAGCATCTGAATTTGTCTCCTCAGGAGCATAGCGAGACAGTTCCAGAAATTTGTTAAGATACTCCCCTACCTTCTTATTTCCCTGAGTTAAGTCCCAGAACTCCTGTCTTTTTATATCCATCTCACCCAAGGGAACATAGGTCTTGCGAAATTGAGAGGAAAATTCTGCCCACACTATGGGTTGCTCCCCGGTGCACATGCGGCAATAGTGTGACCACCAAGATGCCGCAGCACCAGTAAGCTGATATGCAGCAAACTGAACTTTTTCTTCCTCTGAGCATCCCACAGTGTTCATCTTGTTTTCTATTTCTTGCAACCAATCATCAACTTCTAATGGCTCTGAGGCTCTAGAAAAAGCAGGAGGGTGAGTCTGAAGAAACTCCCCTAAGGTAACTTTGGTTCTGCTGCCCTGTGAGGTTCCAGGAGCAAGGTTGCTTAAAAGAGTTCCATTAAGATGATCCTGGCATTCTTGAGCTTCTTTTCTGGCATTTTCGAAATAGATTAAGACTCTCTCCAACTCGACTCGATCCTCCGGGTTCTAGTCAGATTAGCGATCCTCCCATGGAGTTGGTCGCCTAGACTCCACTCGGTTGGGCTGATTAAGATCTTGGACATTGGCTGGGGGTGGCTCTTGAGGATTTGGAAGGTTGGATGAAGAACCTAGACTCAGAATCAAATCTTGCTCCACTATCTCTCTGTCTGACATCCTGCAAAAGAGCCCACACACCCTAACATTAGCTGGTTGGATGATTTATTTTATTAGCAGTTGTTTTCAAGATGAGAGGTCTTGTTGTGCATAGGATATTTTTATAAGTTCAGCTTTTAAAGCAGAGGAAAGAAATAGACCACCTATGGCGACCCGTATAATTAGCCTAGGTTGCGATAGTAACACTGCCACCTCCCTAGATTAATTACACGAATCTCGGCACAGTCACCGGCAAAACATCAGAAGTTTGATGCTTTATCGGCCACTATGCCATGTTCAGAGAGTTGCAGCAGAACAATAATTAGAGACTGAATGATAATATATTCATTCCAAGCCACGCAGGGCTATATGTCCATTACATAATATTATTACAGCGATCCCTGGATACAGCAAAAGATAAAGCCACTGCCACATACTAAATACCTCCTACGAGCATAATATGGCATATAGGCTCTCCTAATTCTCCTGGTAGTAGTCGGAGTAGTAGCAGCCCTCATACGAATCCTCCTGATAACCTTGGAGCTGAGCCTGAGAATAGGCCTCCTCGCCGGCCTCAAAAGCGGATCCATCAGGCTCTTCTTCTAGAAAAGGGGGACATACAAGAGTGAGTACAAAGTACTCAGCAAGCATTAAATCACAAGATGCACATGAATTTCTCCCTCCAACAACACCATCTCCTTCCCTCCAAATTTCATCTTTTACGTAAATTAGGTTTTTGGTTTTTTTAAAAGTTGGCCATTTTAATTATTGAATTTCAACTACTAGCACCCGTATATGAGATGACTTAGCTTCAGAGCCTCCAATCCAGAGACAGGCTTGAATTCAAGATTTTGACTCGCGCAGTTCGCACTCACTTCACCCATAACGGCCCCAACAAGTGAGGCTCCGTAACGCTTATCACTAATCCGTGATAGATCTCCAACCTCAGAGCCGAGGGAATCCCTATCCCAGCGATTCACCCTCGCCATACAGCTTGTATCCGATATCCACCGAGTAACTCCACCGTGGCTTAAACATATATATCCACATCACAGCTTTCTCATCCGGGCATTCCAAGATACCTGCACTTTGGCTCTAGTAGCTACTCTACCCAATGTGGAGATCATAACACTTTCTTAGGACAACCTTTTCTGACAGCGATTTATCTCGCTATGGTTGGCACTGAAAATACGGCTCATTGCCCGAGTGTAGATTTTTGACCTTATATAATATAACCTATGTAGAGGGTCCACAGGCAGCGGGTATCACCACACCCAGGCATCACCACGCCATCTTTTCCTGCACCGTCTACCCACCATAATTAGCTCTAATAGGTTATCCACGACTCCATTCGTGGACATCTAAACAACACACAACACTTGTTTCACCACAACCATACCTCATTTAGCATTTACCAAACCACATAACCATTCCATTCCAAATACCAAGGCCACATGCCATTTCCTTCCATTCACCACATGACCATTCCACCACATACCATTTCTACCATTCATTCATATCAATTCCTCCCTCCAATTTCATCTCCACATTCCCATACCAAAATTAAATTTTCATGTAGTGATGATATGCTTTGATATATAAAAGCATATAAAAAGCATTTCACAAAGATGCTCAAGGAAATCTTGCCTAGAATAATATCTGACGGATCGACCTCGCTCGAAGGTTGGTTCTGGTTGGCGGGGCGATTCAGGTCGAACCCTGAAAACAGAACATACACACTAAGGCCATAACACTTAGATTACTTATTTTGGTGTCCAACCGGTTTTTAACTGTCGTTCAGATTTTATATTAGCACCAATTAAAGAAATACACTTCGACGATTTTTTTAGGCGATCTGCGAGTCGATCACAGAAATCGACGCGGTCCGCGACACCACTTATTTTTCTACCCTCTTTTCTCTTTTTCCCTTTTTCTCTCTTCTTTCCTTTTCCTTTCTCTGACCGACTGGCGATTTGGCCGAGCGCCTCTCGGCTCTGCGCCTCTCCCTTCTTCTTCTCCCTGCCTCTGCTACATCGGTCTTCCACCGATCTCTCTGGAGCGCCTCTCTCTGCGGCCACCGGGGCTCGGCCGGCCTTCACAAGACGACGCCGACCAAGACGCAGAACCGCCGCGCCTTCCTTCGCAAGACGGCACCGCCCGGCTTCACCTCGGCGCCACCTCTCGCGCGCCTCGGCCCGGAGCTGGCCTGGCCTGCACCTCGACTACGCAGGCGCCGGCTGCTTCCTCTCCTGGTCACCGACAGCCTGGCCGCGCCATCCTCCTCCTCCCCTTCGGTTGCGCACTGGACCACCGGTTCTAGGGTTTCTACCCATTTCGATTTTCTTGCTGATTTGCTTTGCTTGCTTACTTCTTAGACTACAAATGCTGGGTCTATGATGCACGTTGGGGGATTTGAGCTAAACCTAGAAAGCAAGAACAGATGCTACACTAGAGGCTTCCCCTAGCTATTGAGACCGCACGGGGAACACCCGATCTACTCACTACACTACCCCATTGCCTAGCTAAAGCCCCGATCTACCCACTGCCTAAGCAAACCCAAGACTGCTACTCTGTTAAAAATGGGGGAAAACGGCACCTGGGATGATCGGGCTAGGCAGAGGGGTGGATGAGGTAATGCTGGTGAGGAAGAAGCTTGTGCTGGCCTCCTCCTTGCTTCGGGTTGCTTCTGGCGACTTCCTTCTTGAGGGCTTCTGGATGATCTTCTCCCTTCTCTTCTGGCTTCGACTTGTCTCCTTCTTCTGGCGCTCTTCTCTTCCTCTTCTTGCTTCGGCTTGCACTGGGCTTGGTGTTCTTGGATGGAGATGAAGAACTGGCTGCTTGGCTGTGCTGCTTGTGCCTCTCGGCTTGTGTGCGAATTGGGAGACAGCAAAGGGCTAGCTGGCTTCTGGTTGGCTGGAGATGCACTGGCTTTATGGAGCTGGGCATTTCGGCAAATGACCCTTTTGCCCTTAGGTTTTCACCGCTATCGTAGCTCAAAAGGGTATTACGGTCATAACTCACTCAATTCACTAGCGGTACCCGTATACCGCACCAGGTAAACTCTAACACGCCGAATGATGAACCCGAAAACTAGCGAGAGGGGCCACCTGGGTCCCGCACAGGTCGGGTACCTCAATGAGCGATACCTTTCACTGCGGGACTGACGGCACTCTCTAAACCTTACTCTTTATTATCTTTGCCTAATTGCTTTTAATGCTTTAATTAATTCTTTAATTAAACTGATAACCCCGGGTTATCAAATCTGCTGAAAATAAGTTCAGAGAAGAAAAGCTATGCACCCAGAGAGATGGAGACATAATCAAGTATCAAAGTAGTGTCTTGAATGAAGAAAATTTGCTAGTTGTCATTGAACTAGATGGGGACATTAATGCGGGTGCATGGAGGAGGTTGTGCTCTGCTTCTCAAATTTGCATTCCAAGCGGCAGTAAAATTATAATCACAAGTTGATCCAAGGAAATCACAGAATTTTGAATTTTCTTGTCTCGAGATGTGAGTTGGTACTTCTTTAAGGTGAGATGTGAGTTGGTACTTCTTCAAGGTCCAGGTGATACTAGGGTGGAAAATAAACATTTTTATCTTCGGAGAAGGTCTAAAACTGCGTACTTGACTGCCACAATCGAGCAGGCTTTGCTCATGAGGAGGTCCCCAAACTTACTATGGAAGAAGACATGTCAGAAAGTGTTACACACCACAGGGGAAATTTGAGGTTGTCGTATGGAAATCTCACTTACCGCCCTATTACAGTTACATAACCAGCGGTAAGATTCGTGAATCAAATTGTATGCTTGTGAGCAATAAGCGCTTTAATAAGAGGAAGAATTTGAGTTAATTAACTAGAGCTAGTTTTATAAACATGCTGTATTAGTACGTGATGCATGTTGTTATATAGTATGTACATCTTCATTGTATAAGAAGCATCTTCATTTAGCAACCTCTCCTTCATGGTAAGATGGTGTGATAAATTCAGATTGGAAGAACACACAGCCATGTAATATTTAAGCCTTTTTTGCCTTCTGGAACTTAATTGAGTGTTCGACTGAAAAAAAGTGAATACAAAACCTTTGAGAAAATAATTAATATAGTTCATGAAAATTTGTCTCAACGTCATGCATTATTCTGGTAGTCTACACATGGAGTTTACATATAAGAAAATACTAGTATAGTTGTTCAACTCTGATCTAACACCCTCTCAAAGAAAGAAAAACTTGTGATCTAACATATATGATCTAATGTAGCGATAAAATTAACCAAGTGCAATTCTGTTATTCGGAGAGTGCTTCCTCTTAACGACTGTACTACTCTGTAGCTCCCGAATCTCACAAGTACAGATATGGTTATGGTAGGGCGGTATAACAGACTTCCATACGAGGACTTCAAATTTTCCATGGGGCTTAATGCTTCCATAGGTCACATCTTGCATTGTTATCTTGGGAATATCCTCTTGAGAAGAGCTTGTTTGATACTGATTATAAACAAACAAATCTTCAGTAGCTCTACCCATTCTTCGAAGACGAGTGAGTTTATTATCGTTCAAAAGATCAGATGGATGCTCACCAAATTTAGAGAGATGTTTCTGCATGTAGCCTCTCAGAAATGACAGGACCTTGCACCAATAGAGGATGTTAAAGTTTTCTCTCAACAAGCAAGCAGTAATGTTTGCACTAATGAGACATCCATTCTGAGTCCTGGCTATCTCCATAGCCAAATATGCAAATCTTGGGTGCATCTCAGGATCTGTGCTTCCAAACACAATCACCTTGAAGAAATACCAAAACGCTTCATGAGACAGACGTTTAAGTGCTAGAGCCTGCGTTGTTCCAAACTTCGTGATATTGTCTGATTGGCTTGTGATTATGATTTTACTACCACTTGTTGTGCACTGTTTAGAAGCAGAACACAACCTTTTCCATGCAACTTCATTGAGATCCCCAACTACCTCAACAACAACTAGCAATCTCCCCTCATCGTTCAAGGAACAATTTTGATATTTCATTTCAAGCATTCCATCTCTAAAATCATTGTCACTTAAGAAGACAATATGTGAAAAATAATTACGAACTCTTACATCATTGCAGACATGAGCGACAAGGGTGGTCTTCCCCACTCTCCCTGGACCAACAATAGGTAGGACATCAGGATTGTCATCACTAGGGGTTTCTGCGTGTAGCAGGAAGTTTATGACCAGTTCCATTTCCATCTGGCGGCCAAACATGCACTTGTTCAACAAGAGATGCATGCTATAAGGCTGACGGTAAAAACGAGGGTAGCTTTTCAAGAACACAATTGACTCATTCATATCAAGGAGCATGGTGTTCAAACTGTTGAGCGCCTCTCGCAGTTCTTCTAAAGTCTGTGTACTGTTACTAGAGAGACATTGACGTTTTGCACGATTGAATATAGACATATCCGAAAAGTGACTCACCGCCTGATCTTCGGCTCCCCCTTCTTGGTGAGCAGGGTATCTGAAGGTGTCAAGTACGTAGTAGCCTCGATACATTGCATCCCTCAGCATGCTCAGCTGCTGAAGAATCCCTTGGTTTGTGATGTGACGCCCCACGGCCTCCTCGGCGACGACCTGCGCCCGGAGCAGAATCCTTTGTAGGCTGTCCTCCACGGCCAGCGCCTGCTGGTTGTAGTATTTATTGATGAAGAAACTGATGGATCTATTGATGAGTTCACCCAAGGCGGCAGAAAGGAATATCTCCATTTGCGGGGCTCTGTCCTCAGGAAGATTGTGCAATGGGAGGACAAGAGAATGAACAATGAGTCGAGTAATGTGATGTCTCTGAAAGCCTATTTATGCTCTGCTTCTGGTCATTGCTGGCTAGGAATGTCAAGCCTGATGGTCAAATCAAAACTCAGAGAGCAAGTGCCGAAACGAAAGAGAGAGAGAAAGAAATTGATGAGTGATTTGACAATACATAAATAATCTATAATTTTTGTCATCCAATAACTTCAATATTTAATAACTCCTGGTAAACATATGCAAATTATGTTTCTAGCTATTAGCGGTAGCTTTTAGCTCAATGAAAATATTATCTCCGTTTAAGCATATTTTAGTATATTATTTCTCCTCTTTTGACAAAACACACGTCAAGATGAAACAAATTTCATATGAGTAATAGAACAGTAGAATATGAAATTATATTTATGTACTCAGAAGTTATCTTAGGCAATGAAGTTTAATAAAAATAATAATAAAAGCGGTGCAACAACTAGTCCAACAGTGAATAGTAGCAAAATAACTAAAGATATCTAGAAACCTTCAACTTGAGCACACCTCGTCACTTGTCAAAGTAAGCATCTCATTCACACATGAGCAAATGTCTGGACTGCACAATAAATTTTTGTGTAGCATAAGCAAGAACCTTTTTTCAAAATCTTAGAAAGTTATACAGATTTATAAAACTCCATCCAATCAATCACTCCACAAATATTTGTCTAGTATGCCCAAAACATTAAAACTGTATACTTGATATGTCATATATCATTGTTTTTCTTGCTTTTTTCCATATATTAACTTGTGACACCCATTTTTTTTGGAAACACTTGAGTCAACTCTCCCAAAGTTCATATGTTTGTGTGCAATGAAGGAGCTAGTAGTCCGGTCATTCAAACTATCCTCAAGTTCATATCTCTGTGTGCAAAGAAGGAGCTAGTAGTTTGAGAATATTTCATATGACTTTTTTTAGAATTAATATAATTTCAGTCATACATTGACTCCTACCATGGAATTAGATTTAAATGGAAATATCTTTCATTTAGTATGGCCCACTAAATCTCAAATACTAATGAACACTGAAAGGACAGGGGATGTCGCCTAGAGGGGGGGGTGAATAGGCGAATTAAAATATTTAAAACTAAATTGCAGCGAAATAAAAAATTTGCAGCTAAATAAAATCTCCGAGGGTCTAAGTCCGAGTGTCCGGACTTTTATCCGGATACTCGATATGTCCGACTGTCTGGTCGAGTCCGATACTCGGATTGGACCCGAGGGACTGAGACCGGAGTGTCCGGGACTTATCTCCGGATACTCCGAAATGTCCGAACTATCCGGGTTCAGGAGTCCGGATACTCCGAACTTAAGACCTCGAAATGAGATTTTAAATCCCTGTAATTTTTCAACAATCTACTTGAATACAAAAGATCTAAATGCTATCAGGTACCTGGGAATGATGTAGATCTAGAGCCAAACACAAAAATAGAGTAGATCGGGCAATTTCAAGATTCAAAATCAAATAATAAAGCAAGAGAAAGAAGCAAACTTGGAGACGATGATATTTCACCCGAAGTTCGGATCCTTGAGGGATCCTACGTCTCCGTTGAGGCGGCTCGGTCACACTTGAGCCGGGGTCTCTTTCAACCCTCTTCCTCCCGGTGTTGCACAAATGCACTCGCCGGTCTTCACCCCTTTGATTCCTTCCCTTACGGAGGCGGAACCGACCTTCACAAACTTCCCACGGCCAACTACACAAAGCTCCGGTGGCTCGTAGGCGACCTCCTAGCCGTCTAGGAGTCCTCAACCTCCAAGAGTAACAAATGCTCACGAAGAACAAGCTTGGAGATGAAATCAAGTGCTCAATCAACTCAAATCTCACTCAACCTAACACCTCACTCCTCAAACTCTTTCCAACCCTTCTCACCAAGGGGATCACTTAGATCTAAGGGTAAAGAGGTGTTTTGGGGGGCTCAAGAACAAGAGAATAGCTCCTCAAATCAGTGGAATAACCGCCTCTTTGAAGTGAGGAAGAAGGGGGTTTTAAATAGAGGTCCCAAAAAAACTAGCCGTTGGAGACAGCTGTGCACAACCCGAAGACTCCGGAAAAAACCCCGGATACTCCGGACTATCTGAGAGCAGCCACCGAGGGTGTCAACCCGAAATGTCCGGACCAAATGTCCGGATACTCCGAATTGCACTGAGCAGCCCGACGAAAACGAGCATAACTTTTGACTTCGGACTCCGATTTCAGTGATTTTGGACTCTACCGAAAGCTAAGAACGAGGGCTACACAACCAACAAGGTCTCACTACCCAAAACTCAAAGGATAAACACAGATTTCACAAAGAATCCAAGGGAGACCTACAACCCTCACTTTCCGGTACCACCAACACCACTCTCTTTCTAAGTTTCACAAGGATGGATCACTTGAGCACTTGACACATCTAAAAGTCATTCGACATCGCATCCCTTTTAATAGTACGGCAATCCTTAGACTCAAATTAAATCAAAGATAATATAAGTCTAGAAATAGTCACTTGCCGTCTTCTTTCTTAATGTCGATGCATGAAGACTTTCACCATATAATTGATGACATCTTCGCCTTGTCCAACTCGACTTGATTCACCTCATGAGACTCTTGTCCTATCAACCTTGACTTGATCATCCTCTCTGACGATCTCCACGCCAAGTCGATCTTGACTTAGTCCTCAACTCTTGGTAACACCGCCGTCTTGTTGACCTCGGCTTAACGATCATCCTCCAAGATACCTTGGTCATCATACATATACGGGACCTAATTGTTTCCAAACTACTCATGAAAGACATTAGTCCCAAAAGCTCAATAGATATGAACAAGTTGATATTTGTGAACAATTGACTACAACAAGTGTTTCATATAAAGAAGCACAACATAAATGGAAACACTTGACATAAGAAATATTCTCTACTAAGTACATCATGATGAATATGTAATTGATCTATATGCACTAGAGAGATAATTGCCAATATGATGAATCAATTAAATCATGGCAAGGATCACAGTCTTTACTTAAATGAAGCACATGATAGAATATACACGAATTGTACAAGTGCAAATAATATTTGGAATAAGAGTAAATATGTGATCCAACACTAGATTAAACTTCACTAAGAGAATTGCATGAGAAGATATACAACTAAAACATGCATGCACCAAGTCAATCTATAGCAATATGAAGTTTAACTCTAGTTAATACATGCATACTAAAAACAAAGCACATAATGAACTCAAATGAATATATATGCACAAATAAATATGACATGAACCAATCTTCATATATATAATCAACATGCTACTTGGGGTTCACTATGCATTTGCATGAAAGGAATGCAATAACGAATATAGAATAGATACCAACATTGCATACCTTATCTTTGCTTAACCATCCCACTTGATTTTCCTCTAAAAGATGAGACTGATACTCAACTAGGCAATAACATGTTAGTCTCATAGTAATATAATCATATTAGAGGTTTGTCATTTGTTAAGCACTAAGTTAAGCATTTACTTAATTACATAGATTATCATTATGTGTGTTTGTCATTAATCACCAAAATAACATAAGTGCCTAGATGCACTTTCAATCTCCCCCTTTTTGGGGATTTATGACAAACCTATTATCAATTGCACCAAATGACAATATTAAGATTATTTAGCATTAAAACAAGCATGAAGAAACAATACGAGATCATACTTACAAATCATCTCTTTTTGTCAATCGATTAGGGGACAATTGATAAATCCATAAATTCTCCCCCTTTTGTTATTAATCCCAAAAAGGTGCTTAAAAGATTCTTTTCACTTCTTGTTAGCAATCTTGGGACAATCACTTCTAAAATGATCAAATTCATCACACTCAAAGCATTGTATATCACTATGATCACTTCTTCCTTTTTGAAAACCTTTTTTTTTTAAATTTTTGTTCTTAAGTCTTTGTTTACTCTTTTAGACAAAAGTGATAGTTCATCAAAACCCATGCCATCATTATCCTTTTCCTTCTCATTATCCTTTTCTTGAAAATTCAAACACTACTGTCATTAATAGGAAAATATTTTAAATAAGTACTTAAAAATGCATAAAAACTTATAAATAATAATTTATTATTTTAAACATAATTCAATAGAGAATACAAATATTGGATCATTACATATTCTTCATGAATGTTTGGAGCAAATAAAATAGTTATGTTTTTTCATTTTGTTTGTATAATTTAAAAGGTTTTCATGTTCCGATAAATATCCGTGACCGTATTCTTTTCTATTCGTATTAGCTCATTCGTATTCGATATTATTCGTATTTGTATCCCACAAAAAAATATGGAAACAAATATGACATAGCCATTATCCGTCTTTATCCGATCTGTTTTCATCTCTACTCCTTTCTCCTATACCTGATTGTTCTCCTTAAGAATTTTTTTCTCGATTCGCCCAAAAGGGTAAATCCGGAGTTTCAATTTACACTCATTCCCCTCAAGATTTGATTCCCTCGGTAGCGCACAGCATACATAGCAAATGTCCATGCCACCTAAAGACAGTGTAATACAGGATAGAATCATACAACCACTTGATTACACAACTAAACTGGAGCTTGTGGGGCACAGCAAAAACTGTAAAGCGTGAACAGAACATTGAGTCGTGCATGTTTGCATTGATAGATTCTGATGAAAACCAACTACTAACCTTATACCAATTTTAGCAGCAGAGAATATCTGGTTGCTCAAAATTACAGCAATGTAAATTAACTAATCAGCCCTGCATCAGTACATTGATAGACAGTCAACAAGGAAATAGTAGTAGAACACGAACTTTGCCATGCCCATATTCCACACATGATCCATCCATTTGTTATTCAGTCAAGAGTTCAGACCAAACACCAAAGTAGATGCCCAGTCAGAGTTCACCGTACATCAAGCTACTGTTAGTTGTTGCAATTAACACAAAGCAGATTAGTAGTATAGTTTTTAATTTTCGCATTTGCAAAACGTGCCTCCTAGGAATCTTCCAAATGGAGACTTGAAAAATGGAGGATGTGCCGGTTGCACTTCTCTTCTCAATTAATTAAGGAAAAATAGGTTTTGTAACACTAAAAAATCATCGCTTTAGCTAAATACCACTGAATTGATCTAGTTCACTATAATACCACCAAAATTTTCCTCCGTTCCGTTATTTACCACTTCGTCGCTTGAAAGGGGTTATACGGCGTGCTCTTCCGGATGAAATGCTGCCACAACCAAGCTGTGTCTCCGTTGAACCGCCACTGGGATTCATCGCTACCAGTCATAATCTCCGCTGCTGACCTTCTCTACTATAGTATGACCTTAGCGATGCAACTGAGTATGCTATGAGGCTGTTGCTGGCTTCCTCCTCGCCGGTCACCGTGACCTCCAACTCCGGCCATGGGGCACCCGATCTACCGCTTCCCAACTTGACTTCGGTTGACGCAATTTTCTTGCCCAGCGGTGGTCTCTTCTCCACCGCGAGGGACTTCTTCATACCCTTTGCTTCTCCAAATCTGACCTTTGCTGCCTCCTCGTCCTTTGGCTCCGCTACAGCCGTAGCCCGCAGGGGATGCCAAGGATGTACAACAACGTCACAGTTGAGGGAGGTGGGGTTGTTGCTATCGTGATTTATGCCCGTCTAAAAGATCATGTGGAGGTCTATTCATATTTGTGATTAGTTATTGATAGTGTTTGAGCATGTGATGCTCAAGTTTGAGTTTATTTTGAATTCTATTTTAAATTTGAAGCAATTTGAGGTGCTGTCAGTGTTGGACGACATTACTGGCCTTGTAGTGGCGGTAGTGCCAGCCAGGCGGCAATACTGGCCTGGGATGGCGGTAGTGCTAGCCTTGCGAAACTATCGATTGAGCGGTACTATCGGCCTGTAGGTGGCAGTAGTTATCTTCCAGGGAGGTGTCTCTCAGGGGTGTTCAATGGGAAGGGTACTACCAGCCAACCAGAAGCAGTAGTACTTGATTTGTGGTACTACCGGCCCTCGATGGTGGTAGTGTCGACTTTCCAGGAAGTTGAGAGTGTTGTGTTTGGATTTTGTGATTGTTGCGTATATTTGTGAGCAGTGCTATTGATGATTTGCTTGTCTGTGTTGGTTGCAGGACTTCGATGCTAGGTCACGGTGAGGTGGAGGAGATCGAAACTAGGATAAGAGAGCTGATGTCCAAAACGGTCAAGGGACGTCGAAAGATGACTGAGGCTGGGAGGTGGTTGCAAGCTTGGAAGGCAAGGAGCCGGAGCGTGAAGCACACTGGTGATGGACATGGCGGGCAACGGCATAGACTGAGACTAGGTTCAAGGAGGAGTCGAGGTCTAGAACGACTAAGGAAGCCAGTGCCATCATGGTGAAGCGATCAAGGATATGTGGCACGTCAAGTGACTTGGTCTCATTTGTAAGCTAGGATAGTTCAGGGGAGTCTGGACGTGTGAGTAGCTTGGCGATATGTCATTAGAGCCATGTAGAAAGCAACGAAGCATGGGCAATGCTTCGAGGAGAAGAAAGACTAATCTTAGGGCAAATTAGTAATTTTCTCAGTACTAACGGCTGGAGCGGTTTGGAAAACGGTAGGGTGACCTAAGTGGTTTGCAACTAGCACTCCACCTTCCCCTTCTACACTTGATTTCCTTCTTGACACATCTACTACTATTCCTACTATCGTACCTCGCCAAACCACAAATTCACTGCCTATTTCACCTACCACGATAGTGATTTCACGTCTCATGACTGCAAATTTGCCTGCCACGGCAGCGATTTTGCCAACTTCACTTGTTGAGGCAGCCGCTTGACATGACTCTCCACCTCCAGCTAGCTTTTTCGAGGCCACTGCAGATCCTCCGCATGACTCTACACCTCCTCCACTCACTATGTCACCGTCCCTTGAACCTTGAGTTAACCACCTCTCTACTCACACAATGCAAACTCGTGGCAAAGCAGGTCTTGTTGTTCCTCCTCGTCAAAAACTCAACCTGTCTGCCACAATTTCCACCATTTCCCCTCTCCCAATGACCTATCGGTCTGCTCTAAAAGACCACATTGGTTTGCTACAATGTGTGATGAGTATGTTGGAGATAACTCAAATATCTTTAATTATCATATCTTTTGATTTTATTTAAATAAGTTGTTAGTTCAAATCTTCTACAACTAGTACTCTTTTGGCTATATAAATCAACCCTTTGTAATTGTTTTCCGTAGTTTTTTCTTGCAAGGATTTTTTCACATTAAATTTTGTCTTCAATTATTTTGTTGTGCTGCTAATTCTAATAAGTTGCTGCCCCCGGAGGAGGAGACTCCCGAGGTAGCCATCTGCACGGTCGCGCTGCCTCCCCGTCCTCGCTGTATCCCGCGCCGTCTTCCATCCGAGCGCGCCACCATCCACCTCCGCGTTGGACGCCCAGCGGCACGCATGCCGTCCTCCGCCTCCAGCTGGCTTCATCCGGTAGCACTACAGTGATCGCAGCGCCATCCAGCCGCTGGCACACCTCCGGCCCAGCCATTCTGTCTTTTGTTGGTGCCGGTCGCCCCCTTACCTCGACCGCTACGCCACCGTGCCTCCTGCCGGTCTCATCGCTTGTCAAAGTTGTTGCTGTTGGCAGGGATCTCGTAGTACTGGAGGCTCTTCTTCCTGTGGAAGTTCACCATCTTGGTCTTCTGCCAGTTCTTCATGTGCACCTTGTTGCCACAAAGGACGACGATTACTGCAAAAGTCATCAGCCAACCATTGCTTTTATTAAGTCTGAAGTTTGAGAAGGCAAGTGATTGATTAACTGGTGATTGCAGTTGGTGATAACTTTTTAGACTTTCATGCCTATTATTTTATACTCATATTATTGGCGGATTTTCATCGAAAATTCAGATTATCATACATATTATTGACATTATTCATGTACAGTTCAAGCTATTAGGCATATTATTAGCAATTTATTCAACGTTATATCGTTGGTTTTTTTGATGTTTCATCCTCTACTTTGGAAAAAAAATAATATCAGTCGAGGAGACAACTGAATTTGGTGTTTTATCACCGTTAATTGGAACTTGGTGTTTCATCACCATTATTTTGGTGTTTTATTCACCGTTTGGGTACGTTGACCATTATGGAGGTTTTGGCAATGCTCATTTGAAATTTGATAACACCTTGTTGGTAGCATTATACTCTTCGAAGTTTTTTTAATGAATGTTTTGCTCTAATGTTAGTTTGAGATGAAAGTTTAAAGTGCAAGGAGTTTGTTTCTGCATAGATACTACAACGTTGTTTTGTTGTCTTTGCTCGATATGAGGGTTCTACTGTAATTTTTACTCCATTGATGGCACGGCAATTTTTTCTTCATGTTGGCATTTTTTTCGCATTTTTAACTATGTTATGAATTTTCAGTAGGTAGTTTGCCGAATTTTATGTTCTAGATAGAGCATGTCAAAAATCCATGTTATGATTTCTTCACTATCTACCCAGCATCTCAGGTCATGTTTTGGCTTATACCATTTGATGATTGAGTGTTTATTTCAGGAGGTCAGTTGCACAGACTCAGACTTTACTAAGGTTATGAATCCTTGAAGACCCAGAATTCTTCGTCTGCTTTGTTATAGCTGTATGTTTGGATTAACTGTTCCAGTCTTTCTCACGACCTACTGGTGGTTTGCTTAATCTTACTTTATGAGAAGCATTTGGATAAGACTATTCCAGTCTTTCATACCTTTTGTGTTTTTTTGCATTACAAGTGTTTAGATTGATTGTTTCAGTCTTTCTTATTCAATAGTCCTTTGGACTTTTAACGCGCTGGTATTCAGTGCTTAATTACCCTTTGGGATTTTCTAGAAACAATTTTCGTTATAAATTTTGAGTTAAGGGGAGGTTTGTTGGAGATAACTCAAATTTCTTTAACTATCATATCTTTTGGTTTTATCCAAATAGGTTGTTAGCCTAAGTCTTATACAACTAGGACTCTTTTGGCTATATAAGCCAATCATCTGTACTTGTAATCATTGGAACCATTATAATGAATCATTTCATGTAGTTTTTTTTCTATAAGAGTTTTTTATATTAAACCTTGTCTTCAGTTATTTTGCCGTGCTGCTAACCCTAACATCGTATAATGCTCTTCTCCGTAACAACACTTGGACTCTCGTCACTCCTCCTCCTAATGCCAATGTGGACATAATGCCAATGTGGTATCAGGAAATGGATTTTTCATTACAAATATAATCCTGATGGCTCCCTCTCTCGACACAAGTCACGTTGTGTCCTTCGAGGCTTCTCCCAATAGCCCCGTATTGATTTTGACGAGGACTTTAGTCCGGTTGTCAAAGCGGCCACCATTCGTGTTGTCTTGAGTCCTGCCATTTCTTCTTCTTGGCCAATTCACCAACTCAATGAGATAGTTTATTGCCAACAACCCGCTAGTTTTATTGATCCAACGCGACCAAATCATGTTTGTCGCTTGAATCACTTTATGGTCTCAAGTAGGCTCCTCGCGCTTGGTTCTAGCGTTTTGCCGCCTTTATTTATACCATTGGTTTCCAGTTATTCCGTTCTGACTCCTCTCTTTTCATCTACATGTTCGGAACACAAACGGCTTTTCTTTTTCTATACGTTGATGATATCGTTCTTACCGTTCCGTCATCATCTCTTCTTGAGAATTTTTTTTAAATAATACATTTTTTAATTCAATTTGAAAAAATATACCACGAAATCAAAATATTGCAAAAATATACCCTTGTCACCCTACCATAGGGCGATAGACTGACTAGGCAGTGAGGTGGACAGAGTACTCGCGCTGCGATTAGGCGACAGGTTAAGTTTTCCAACAATAGCGCGACACCTGCACAAGTCGCCCAACAGTACGACGACAACTAACAAGTCGCCCAATAGTAGCGCGATATGGGAGAAATCGCCCAATGACAGGGCGACATGGGAGAAAATTTACAAATTTTAAAAAACTGAGAGACTTTAAAAAAGAAAAAAATATTTGGATAAACAGATTTAGGATTCAATTAAAATATTTTTAGGCTCTAGAGAAATTTTAAATAATCTTCAAAATTCAAGGGGAACAAGTAGAGTGTGTGT
Organism: Otatea glauca; assembly: GCA_036346275.1. Lineage (NCBI taxonomy): Eukaryota > Viridiplantae > Streptophyta > Magnoliopsida > Poales > Poaceae > Otatea > Otatea glauca. The sequence goes on from CM070723.1 coordinate 54,265,388, forward strand.
TTTTTAGCCTTTTCGGCGGCCCGTAAAATATCATGTCTAAACGGTATTTTTATGAACAGTGGACCACATTTGATCTTTGATATATGCACTACCATATGAAGGAGAAATATGTAATTTACACCTTGCTTTCTATCTAATTTCCACTAGTGTAATAACCCTAAGTATTATAGTCGGCAACAACTCATGTCATGTTTTTTAGCCTTTTCGGCGGCCTTCAAAATATCATGTCTAAACGGAATTTTTATGAACAGTGGACCACATTTGATCTTTGATATATGCACTACCATAACAACTCATGTTATGAATAGTTCCTACAAAGCACTTAATTATTTGCTGAACATACATAAGGGCACATACACCGAAAGTTCAGATGATAAAATAAGCAATATATTAGATTATATTATAAGGGCATTACAACAGTGACAAAATTGCTTGACGAACTAACTAACGAAAGCACTGTTTGTCATGGTGGAACAAATGATCGTTCCGCCTATCTGGGTACAACCAGAATGATGTCCCACATTTTTTGCATAGTACCTGACCCGTGTAAATTTTATGATTTGTACTCGGACACCGCTCAATCTCTACTATGAAAGAACTCCATGGGGATCCGCAGTGCTCGCAGCTGTCGCCGAATGGGTGGCCTATGCCGTACGTCTGGGTGTATAAGACAGAATTTTTTGGTCATTTTTATGTGGATTCCTGCCCCCCATATGGGCATGTCATCCCGATCCCCGGCGTCCCCTATATTAATACCACTCGGGTTCCCGGATGGTCTGCGTAACGCGTCAAGGATTTATTGCGTGGTGCGGACCTCGATCGGCTGCTTCCCCTTGTCCCTTCCTCTTTGAGAGGAGGTACCCTCTTGCACCTCTGTTGCGTTGGCTGTTGGCGGAGACTTGCCGAGACGCCTGCTCTGTTTTGGCTCGCACTCCACTATATGGTGCAAGAGGTGTGTGTTGGGCTTATCCTTGTACAACCGGAAGCGTGCCCTGCAGTCAATGCAGTATGCCCGTTGTGGTCGTTGAATAATACCGTAGGCGTACTCGTGGTCTGGCTTTTCTAGGCGGTAGTAGCACCACGGAGAGGGTTGCTCCCCTAGTTATCCCATACAGGAAGTTTGAGATGTGGGTGGTATGTCTCCGAGTCCACCCAGTTGAAGTAGCCGCACCATTCATCCTCGGTCAAGGGGCAGCGGTAGAATCTCCGATCCGCTAGATCATCGTGGCAGGTATCAACCACTGCCTGCAGGCCGTGTTCACAAAAGTCGGGGCTTTCGGGTGGCCCTTGAGGAGGTTTCTCCTTTGACTCGAGCAATTTCACAGTTTTCTTTTTGAACTCCTGTATGCGATGAACTGGTTTAGAATTACTACTTTGTGAGTGAAACATGAGTATGTCGCATGAAACTTACCGATTGGTTGGCCCCTTGCCCACTGGCCCTGAACTCTGGTCGATCTAGAGCGGGGACATGTCCTGGCGGCCTCTCCCACCGGGTGAAGTTCTCGGGCGAAGCGGGGTAGGCGTCATGGTACACTACGCCAAAACCTGCAATAGGTGACGATCTATTTGTGGCGGTTTTTTTCCAACCGCCACAAAGATAATTATCAGTGGCGGTTCTATTTCAAAAATGGCAGGAAGAATATCAGTGGCGGTTCTATCCTCGAACCGCCACTGATAATGAATTATCGATGGCGGTTCGAGGATAGAACCGCCATCGATAACAATACATTATCAGTGGCGGTTGGAGGCTAGAACCGCCATCGATAACTAAATTATCGCGGCGGTGCTATCCTCCAACCGCCATCGATTCTATTGATTATCCGTGGCGCTTCTATCCTCGAACCGCCATCGATAATGATTATCGATGGCGGTTCGAGGATAGAACCGCCACAGATAATGTTATCAGTGGCGGTTCTAGTTAAAAACCGCCACTGATAATATTGCCTATAAATAGGTGGTCAGTAGCAGCACTGGTCTTCTTCCTCCCGAGAGCAAACCAAAACTTCTAAATTTCAGATTTCGTTTTCTCCAATTCTTGTGCTTGTACTTCCTCTAGTTGTTCCTTGGTGAGTTATTTTTTCTCCTCTCTTGATTTGTGTTAATCTTGTTGCAATTTAATTTTTAAACCAAGTTTAATTAGGGTTTATATGTAGATGAGATGAAAAGTTTAGATTTTGTTTATTTTTATTTAGCTACCATTTTGTAGTTGATGAATTTATTTCCTAGCTAGGTTCATTAGATGATGTTGTGTTCCTTTTATAGATGATGAATATGATTAAGCATATATTTAATATTAATTGCATTTTAAGTTAATTTGATACATGATGAATTTATTATCTAGCTCCTTTAGATGATAAGTAATTAGATTGGTTTTTTAATTACTATTAATTGGGTTCTATTAGTGTACGGACATATACATCTTCCATATATATGAATTTATTATCTAGCTCCTTTAGATGATAAGTAATTAGATTAGTTTTTTAATTACTATTAATTTGGTTCCATTAGTGTACGGACATATACATCTTGCATATAATAAATTTATTTAATTAAGATTATTGGGTATTAATATAAATGAAATTTTAGTTAATTTGGTAGGTGGGTGCTCATCATTTTTAGATGATGAATTTATTATCTAGCTTCTTTACAGGAAAAGTATTCGATTAGTTTTTAATTACTATTAATTTGGTTCCACTAGTGCGGACATATATTAAATTTATTTAATTAAGATTATTGGATATTAATATACATGAAATTTTAGCTAATTTGGTAGGTGGATGCTCATCATTTTTAGATGATGAATTTATTATCTAGCTCATTTAGATGATAAGTAATTAGATTAGTTTTTAATCAATTTTTATATGTTAATTAATTTTAGATGGACCGAGATGGATGTACAATGCGAACTGTTACTGTAGAGATTACATCGATGGGGTATCTTTTCTAAGAGCACTGAGGAGAACAAGTTGCACAAGAAGACGGAGTACATACATTGTCCATGCATTGATTGCAAGAATGAGAAAATGTTTTCAGACAAAGAGCACATCCACTTGCACTTGATTCGAAGAGGTTTTGTACTTGGCTATACACGTTGGACAAGTCACGGTGAAGAGGAAAACATACATGAAGGTGATAACGTATTGGATGATGGAGAAGGCATTATGGCAGCTGACATCAGTTATGGATCTGATGAGGATAGGTTGGACATTGATGACGATAATAATCTTGCTCAGATGTTGCGCGATGCAGAAGGGAACTACACTAGTCAGAGAGAGTTTAATCAATTCAAGGGTTTGTTGGACGACTCGGACACACCTTTGTTCCCGGGTTGCAAGGAGGAATACACAAAGTTGCACACCGTGCTTTCACTTCTAAAATTGAAGGCAAGCAATGGTTGGTCCGATAAAAGTTTCACGGCGCTATTACATCTCTTAGCGGACATGCTTCCAGATGAAAACGTATTGCCGATAACCACTTATTTAGCTAAGAAGGTTGTATGTCCATTGGGATTGAAAGTAGAAAGAATATATGCATGTCCAAACGATTGTATACTCTATCGCAAAGAGTATACAGACATGCATGTATGTCCGGTGTGAAAATCATCGCGATACAAGCGTAAAGGCCATGACAGCGAGGGCACCGCGGTGAAGAAAGGAGCTCCCGCTAAAGTGGTGTGGTATTTACCGGTAATACCTCGGTTGAAGCGTTTATTTGGAAACAAAAAGCATACCCAACTGATGCGATGGCACTCAGAAGAGCTTAAAAAGGATGGGAAGCTGAGACACCCTGCTGATTCTGCCCAGTGGAGAACCATCGATAGGCTCTTTAGGATGGACTTCGGGAATGAACCGAGGAATGTAAGGTTTGGGTTGAGTACGGATGGAATGAATCCTTTCGGTAACATGAGTAGTATTCATAGCACTTGGCCCGTGACTCTCTGTATCTATAACCTTCCTCCTTGGCTGTGTATGAAATGAAAGTACATTATGATGTCGCTGCTTATCCAAGGGCCGAGACAACCTGGCAATGATATTGATGTATACCTACAACCATTGGTGGAAGATCTTGTGATACTGTGAAACGAAGGTGTACAGGTGTAACAACCCAAAATTTGTTTTATTAATCTTTTATTGGTTATTTGAGCATTTTATGTTTTTATGGAATTTATTGGATTTTTCTGGATTTATTTGAATCTACTTTAAATTAAGTATATTGATCTTTTGTTTAAAACTATTTAAATTTATGCAAAGTTAAAATAAAGTTTTGTCAAAAATATTTTATTTGAGTTCAAAATGCTTAAAAGTATTTTAGTAAATTTTCTTGGATTTTTCCTGATATTTTCATTGCCTAAAACCATTTAATCGAATTACCATAATTATTTTAATTAATAAATCCGGGAAAATCTTTTGAACAGTGCTGGGCTCGGCCCATTTACTGTGTGCGCCTGGCCCGTATTCTAGAACCTCGACCGTGGACCATTAGATCTTCATCCGACGGTAGATACCGATTAGGAAACCCAAAGGTCTGCAGCCGTTCGATCTTTAGCTCATCTCGGATTGCGCCACCTCATCAGGACATCCCAACCGTTGATTGAGGATCGAAGGGCTATCAGGAATCCTTCTCCGACCCGCCGGCAAAGTCCGCCGCCAGTACGTCTTCGCCGCCGTTTAGATTAGGTTTCCGATTCGAGCGCGTTTGCCGAGGGGCTATAATTACCCCGTGCCCTTGCTCGAGGATCGTTGTTGGACGCCGCGTGTTTTGCCCCGTGTATCATCGCCGGAGGTGCCTCGGTTCGCAAGAACGAGCTCGCCGAAGTTGAAGCCTTGCCGCCGCTTTCCGCTGAAGCTCGCCGTTCGCCGCGCCGTGGTCGGTTGAGGATATCGCGTGTTCGCAAGAATAAGAGCTACCAGATCGCGCTCAAGCCATCTCGAATCCGTCCTGTAACCGCCGTCTTCGCCGTCGTCTTCATCGTGTCCGTGGGTTTGAATCGCCGACTTCGCCGTCGCGCCGCTCATCACCGTAGTCGCCGATCTCCGCTTAACGATCGTGATAGCGCCACGTGTTCGTGATCTTCGTGAATCGCCGGTGCTAATCTGGCCATTCAATATCATCCGACGGTTCGGATCGCACCATCGTTGCAGCCAATCGGGGACAGCCGCGCGTCGGCACAGGTGTCGAAGGGACGTGGACTAGGTCCATGGTGGACCAGATCCAAACCATGGACCAGGTCTATGGACCAAGGCAACGTGGCGGCTCGTGATTGGTTCGGGCGATGGTGACATCAGCGTGATGCGAGAATTGATTTTCAAGATAAAAATAATTCGTTAAAGCTGATTTTCTAATTTCTGTATTTTCAGAATTAATCCAAACTTCAAAAGGCTATATCTTTTGCATTTTAACTCGGATTTGAGTGATTCAAATTTCTAAAAATTTATAAAATTGAGATCTATTTAATGGTGAAATTTTATTTGATTTTTGGAGTTCAATTGCTCTCTGTTTTGGCATTTATTTTATTTTCTTCTTCGGTACGCGTAGACGTTGAATTGTGCGACGCCTCGGAGGAAGATCCAACAACTCGAGATCAAGTTTCAGAGCAAGATCAGGACCTATTCTAAGGCAAGTTGTGCTTTGATCATGTTGAACCCATGTTTATAAAATTGCTATATTTGTTTTACCCTATTGCATATATTTCCGGTATACAATTGTTTCAAATTAGATTGGGCTTAGTTAATATACCAGATTGATCTATACCCTACCTTGTCATTGTATGCCATGATCCATTGTCACCCTAGATTGGTTCAATATAGGTGGTCAATAATTATAATCAACATGGGATGGCTAGTCCGTATTAGTTGCTTAGCCATGCCACGTCATCACATGTATTGGAATCATTGATAATTAATCTTGATTAATGGAATATGGAACAATGTTATGAACTTGTGTGTCATGTGGGATCACACGATGAGATTGAGTTGTTGTGGCGAGTCATGTCACGCAACGATGTTGAATTGTTGATGGCACGTGGTGCTTGGTAATCAACCTGGGTGATAATCATTTAGATTGGGGCAAGTGACAAGGGGCGAGTATGCCAAGGTGGGCCCGATGGGCAGAGGGTATGTGGATGTCTTGCCCTGATCACTCTAAGGACTTAACCTTGCAAGCCTTTGACCTGAGTCAATCATGCAACCATATGTCTGGTATGGGCCAGCCTAGCTGATTAATTTGCAATGTCTTAACTTTGGTACTATCTTGGTCGGTGTGAGTTCCCGAGTTATGGTGTAATTCACATGGCGCAAGAGGGGGCCCTGTTGTGGTTTTCGACCCACCAGTGTTGAAACCTTAGCGGGTAGTACTGGATTAAGCCAGAGCATTGTAAAGGCTTTGTCATGATCTCTTCGTCGACACACCAAAGGAAGTGTGTTAATTGCATGGCACCAAAAGATGATCATGTCGTGTGGGTAAAGTGCATAACCTCTGCAGAGTGTGAAACTATTCGGATAGCCGTGCTCGCGGTATTGAGCAATGCTCGGGAATTACAGTTAAGGGTTAACTTAATTAAATGGACAATTTGGTTGGGATGGCGGAAGGCCATATGGAAGATGGAATTTAACTTAGGATTGGAAACTTGGTTTACTTGAGAAATACTGAATCTAGCTATTATTGTTATTTGTTTTACAGTCTTTGCAATCTATTTATAGTATTTATTCATAAATGCTGCTTTGTTGCAAAATAGCCATGATAGCATATCCTTTGGAATAAGCCTTGCATATAGATACTTAGAATTGCATTCTGTGTACAACTTGTTGAGTGCTTTAAGTACTCACCCTTGCCAACAATAACCTCACCAGTTGAAGAGTCTACATCAATGCTGGAGGAAAGATTCCAGGAGGAGACGAATGTTTAGGGCGCAAGCCTTGTCAGTTGCCTGTGGTATACTGAGGGGTTGTCTACGTTTTCATTCCGCTGCAGTTTAATATATTATTCAGCCTTGCGAGGCATAGTCATGTAAGTGGACCATAAGGTCATTCAACTAGTAGTATGTATCATATGATGTCTTTCATAATATTTCCGCTATGTATGATTGTGATATTTACTGATGTTGAGCCTGTGTGCTCTAGCGTGATCCTGGACTAGTGCACTATACACAGAGGGTCCGGATTTGCATATTCGGGTCCCGACAGAAGTGGTATCAGAGCCATACTGACTGTAGGCCTTGACCCTAGATAGTCTGGTCGCCTCTATAGGAACTTCAAAATTATTTTCTAACGAAAAGAATCAACTTGGAAGAATAATATGTTCTTGACTAATCTTATTCTTCTATTCCTTTCCTCGTCAGAATTTTCTCTTCCCCCTGCTGAATTTCCTTCTCTCTCCTTTGCTTAATCGAGTTAAAAACCTTATCTGAGTTGTCTTGGTAGTTGACGTGCCACATCATAGAAGAAATCATCAAGTGTTCGCTGTCAACCCTGAAGATCAAGAAGGGGGGAATCATCGTGCTCAAGGAAGGAGTAGATCGGTGAAGTGTTCCAGAAGCTAGAAGACCTATGCTTCGAGTAGCCAGTTGAGACTCATGTGTGGGAGTCGCGTCTGCTTAAGATAGAAGTGTTACCCTTGTAGGCGGTAGTTTTGTGTGTATAGGTTGAATTGGTTCTTCCTTGATTGTTGAGTGTGCAGTATGTGTTGCAGAGCTTTTAGGCTTATATAAGCAACCATACCAAGTTATTAATACTGTTTGCTTAAGTTATTGGGTTAAACCTATCTCCCCTACTTTAGGATTCCTGTTTCTTACCTATGCTATTTCCCTCTTCCCTATTCCAAGTGAAGCAATCAAGCAGAGGGTTCAGATTCGTGGAAACAACATAATCAGTGGCAGCGAAAATCAATCCAAGGAGAATCTCAATAGTGGATTAGTTCTTCAACCGTCAGTACAGATGGATATGCAGAGTTTCAGAGAGTTCTTGACTGCTCAGACTCAGTGGATGCATGCAATGATGAAGCAGATGCAGAATATGACTGACCTAGCCAATGTCAACCAAGTGTCCCAAGCTGCTACCAACGATTTCCGTTCCTATTCAAGGTTATCAGAATTCATAAGGACTCGTCCGCCGGTGTTTTCGGAAATGTATTACCATCGAAGCGGATGATTGGCTCAAGACCATTGAGAGGAAGCTGCTCATTGCTCGATGTGAAGGCGATGAGAAAGTCCCGTATGCTTTTATCGATTCTGAGGAATCATTGCGAATGGTGGAAGAAATATTGTCTTTATTCATGAAGCCCCGCGAATATCGCTTGGAATGAATTTGTTGATGCTTTTCGTAATCTCTTTGCCCCACCGGAGACAAGATGGTCACAGAATACGGAGCGTAATACTATCCCTACACCTTGTTCAACATTTGCGCTGTTTCAAAGTGTCACAACCAAACAAGTCGAGGATCGTGCATGCATTCGTTGTGGAGAAATAGGACATACCACGACGAGCATGCGATTAATTGCTCCACCTGTGAAGGAAGTCATTCTCTCGGGAGAATGTCCTATGAGTGACATCACATGTTACCTTTGTGAAGGCCGAGATCATGGTCCACTCACCGTCCTCTGGATCCAATAGTTACCGCTGTAATTCAAGATCGAAAGAATCTTCGAGCCGTAGTTGCTCAAGAGTCGCCAAGAAGAGGCGAACGTCGGTTGCAAAGAGATGCCGCTCAAGAGCTAAGGACACAATACCTTAACCTCATGGCCCTCATCAAGAAAGAAGTAATTGGCGTACCAACAAAGATGTTTCGTGTGATGAAGAAGGCCATTGGTCTAGAAAATGCCCTACTGAAGCAACCAATCATGACGCCACCAGAAGACAATAATGTGCATGTAGTCAAGCACTCAAAGAAGGCACAACAATAAAACGCTTTGTGCTACTATCATCATGAGGAGGGCCATTTTGTTAAGAAATGCCCGTGAAAGAATCTAGAGTCTCCTATGACGCGGTCCTTCCTGAAGTTACCTTAGTCAAGTTCATAACGCCAACCGAGAGCAATAAGGTTGCAAGAGAGGTTTGTGCAAAGAATCAATTGAAGAAGAGGCGCTCAATAAAGACACCGCTCGGTCGATGAATGCTCATGGAAGAGAGGTGGCCCTAAGCTTTGCTATACTCAGAACAAGCCCGCACTTTGCCAATTGCCCTCATAAGAAAGTGATCGCACCGGTGAAAGTCAATCTCGCCTGCTCCAATCAAAACTTCAACGCCAATGCCAATCGAGGAAATTTAGAGCGATGATTTTAGCCTATGCAAGTGTCATACCCTCGCTTGTAAAAGAAAAGTGACTAGAGATGAATTCGGTAAAGATTTTCGTGCCTAAATAAATAAAGTAAAGATGGTTGAGAGGTTGATATGTGAAGTGTTGGAATAAAAGCATTAATGATAAAGGATGTTTCTGAGTATTCCCCTATGTTGACGGTTCACTTGAAGATGTTGCGTGTGCAACGATGATCAGTTCAGTGGTGTTTGCAAAGATTGTCACCGAGGAATTATCATGGTCGAAAGTACACTATTGCCCGATCTAACCTAGAATGTGATGGAGTTAAGTTGAGAAAAGTTTCTAGCGAGCGATATTGGATATCGTACCCGAGATGCTACTCCTGAAATGAATTGGTCGTCCGGACATAAGGCTGTCCTGGAATTTGGTCAAAGAATTGTGTCAGCTAAAAGCCCTGAAAGCGGGAAAAAGGAATTTCAAATGACTACAGTTCGTGATGGTCAGCGGAAGGTCAATAGTGTGGAAGTTGTCAACTTTGAAGAGGTATCAGTTGTTAGAGAGTATCAAGATGTGTTTCCGAAGAGTCCCACCAGATCGAGAGATCAAGTGTGTGATGGAGTTAGTCCCTGGTACAACGCCAAAAGTAAAGAGACCTCATCGAATGCCTATTGATGAGCTAGTTGAGATGAAGAAGAAGACCGAAGAGTTGCTAGAAAGGTGGTTCGCTAGAACCAATTTGTCACCATAGGGAGCACCTGTTTAAAAATGGAAGCTCAGGAATGTGTATCGACTGTCGAGAGTTTGATGAGGTGATGATCAAAAGGGTAAGTATTCGCTGCCCAGGATCGTAATTTGTTTGATCAGTCAAAAAGGGACTGGAGTGTTCTCAAGGATAGATCTTCGATCAAGTTATCATCAGTTAAGAATCTATGCAGAGAATGTTCTTAGGTCGAGTTTTCACGATTATGGATAAAGTGAGTTTACAGTTATTATCGCTAGAATGATCAATGCCATTACAGAATTTATAGGACATGACGAATAGAGTTCCATGGGAAATTGGTCAAGCTGTTATGGTGTATAGGTGGGATGTTTTTGTTTACTTCAAGTCAAAAGAAAAGTATGCGGAACAAGTTGGGATTAGTTTTGGAAAGGTTGCTAGACCAATGGTTGTATGCTAAGTTTAGCAAATGTGACTTTTGGAAGGAGAAAGTTGAATTTCTTGTCATGAGATGACTGCTAAAGGAGTTATCGTGGATCCAACCAAAAGCGATATTACGTGGGAGCAACCGAGACCGCTTAGGCAATTAGGAGAATAAGTTTGCATGGATGCCGCAAAGGCAAAAGAGTTTTCGTGATTGAGGAAACGCTTGACGACGTACCCGTATTAGTGTTGCCAGATGTGCAGAATGGATTTGATATTTATTGCGATGCTTCAAAGCAAGGCTTGGGATGCGTGTTAATGCAAGAAGGCAAATTCGTTGCTTATGCGTCGAGACAGTTAAGACCGCATGAAGTGAATTATCCAACGCATGATTTGGAGTTAGCTGCCGTAGTGCATGCTTTGAAGATATGACGTTATTATCTCATAGGAAATAGATGTGAGATATATACAGACCATAAGAGCCTGCAATACATATTCACTCAAGCAGATCTGAATATGAGACAGCGAAGGTGGTTAGAGCTAATTAAGGATTATAATGTGGGAATTCCTTATCATCCCAGAAAATGTGGTAGCAGATACTCTGAGTCGGAAGAGCCATAGCGCAAATACGCTGTCAATGGAGGATCAACCAGAACTATGCAAGGAATTTCAGAAACTAAGGTTGGAGTCGTTCCGCAAGGAATGGTAGTCAGATCGAAGTGAGGCCAACACTGGAGGATCAGATTAGTGAAGGCGAGAAAGATGACGATAAAATTTCTAAGATCAAGGCTAAAAGGAAGAAGGACTAGCCGTAGATTTCACTGGATGAGCAAGGAACCATGTTTTACAAAGGCCGAATTTATGCGTCTTGATAAAAAGGAATCAAACAATTGATTCGAGGAAGCTCACGATTCTAAGTACTGATTCATCCAGAAGTGCCAAGATGTACCAGATTTGAAAGAGAGATTTTGGTGGCCTAACATGAAGCGTGAAGTAGCCGAGCATGTTACTTTATGCGACGATGTCGATAGTAAAGCCATGCATCAAAGACCACTGGTTTATTGCAGTAGTTGGAAAATTCGGAATGGAAGTGGGAGGAAATCGGAATGGACTTTATCACCGGTTTACCTAAGACTCAGAGAGGTTATGATTCCAATTGGGTTATTGTGGATCGTCTAACCAAGGTCGCCCATGTTATTCCAGTGAAGACCACTTACTCCGGAGATCATTTAGCGGAGTTGTACATGTCAAGGATTGTATGTTTGCATGGAGTGCCCAAGAGGATTGTGTCGGACAGAGGTGCCCAATTCACCTCAAGATTTTGGAACAAGTTGCATGAAGCAATGGGGACTCGCCTGAATTTCAGTACAGCATATCACCCGCAGACAGATGGTCAGACTAAGAGAGTAAATCAGATTCTAGAGGATATGTTGAGAGCTTGTGCCTTAGCTTATGCTACGTCATAGGATAAATGTTTGCCGTATGCAGAATTCAGCTACAATAATAGTTATCAAGCTAGCCTACAGATGTCACCGTTTGAGGCATTGTATGGACGTGCTTGTCATACTCCGTTAACTTGGAATGAGGCAGGAGAGCGTTTGGTGTTTGGGCCAGGTATTCTCGAGGAAGCAGAAAATCAAGTTGTGATGATCAGAGAGAGGTTGAAGATAGCACAGTCAAGGCAAAAGAGCTACGCCGATAACCAACGCCGAGATTTGAGTTTTGAGCTAGGGGATTATGTGTATCTCAGGGTTACCCCTCTTAAAGGTGTTAAAAGGTTTCACGTTAAAGAAAAGCTTGCGTCAAGATATGTTGGTCCGTCCAAAATTTTGAGCCGTCAAGGAAAGGGTGCTTATCAGATGGAGTTGCAGTAGTCAATGGCAGGAGTGCATGATGTGTTATATGTGTCACAGTTTAAGAAATGTCTCAGAGTGCCAGCGGAACAAATGTCATTAGAAGCAATTGAACTGCAGGAGGATTTGATCTACAAGGAGTAGTCGATCAGAATTTTAGATGTTATGGAACGCAAGACCAGGAACAAGTCTATTCGCTTCTGCAAAGTTCAGTGGAGCAATCATTCCGAAAGTGAAGCAATTTGGTAGAGTGAAGACGATTTGAAGTCAGAATTTCCAAACCTATTCTTTATTTAGCCCTGAATCTCGGGGTCGAGATTCTGTTAAGGGGGGAGGTTTGTAACAACCCAAAATTTGTTTTATTAATCTTTTATTGGTTATTTGAGCATTTTATGTTTTTATGGAATTTATTGGATTTTTCTGGATTTATTTGAATCTACTTTAAATTAAGTATATTGATCTTTTGTTTAAAACTATTTAAATTTATGCAAAGTTAAAATAAAGTTTTGTCAAAAATATTTTATTTGAGTTCAAAATGCTTCAAAGTATTTTAGTAAATTTTCTTGGATTTTTCCTGATATTTTCATTGGCTAAAACCATTTAATCGAATTACCATAATTATTTTAATTAATAAATCCGGGAAAATCTTTTGAACAGTGCTGGGCTCGGCCCATTTACTGTGTGTGCCTGGCCCGTATTCTAGAACCTCGACCGTGGACCGTTAGATCTTCATCCGACGGTAGATACCGATTAGGAAACCCTAAGGTCTGCAGCCGTTCGATCTTTAGCTCATCTCGGATTGCGCCACCTCATCGAGAGATCCCAACCGTTGATTGAGGATCGAAGGGCTATCGAGAATCCTTCTTGACCCGGCAAAGTCCGCGCCCGATGACGTCTTCGCGCGCGTGTAGATTAGGTTTCCGATTCGAGCGCGTTCTTAGAGGGCTATAATTACCCGTGCCCTTGCTCGAGGATCGTTGTTGGACGCCGCGTGTTTTGCCCCGTATCATCACCGAGGTGCCTCGGTTCGCAAGAACGAGCTCGCCGGTTGAAGCCTTGCCGCCGCTTTTCCGCTGAAGCTCGTCGTTCCACCGCGCCGTGGTCGGTTGAGGATATCGGCGTTCGCAAGAATAAGAGCTACCGATCTGCGTCAAGCCATCTCGGATCCGTCCCGAACCGCCGTCTTCGCCGTCGTCTTCATCGTGTCCGGTGGGTTTGAATCGCCGACTTCGCCGCGCGCGCTCATCACCGTAGTCGCCGATCTCCGCTTAACGATCGATAGCGCCACGTGTTCGTGATCTTCGGTAAATCGCTCGGGTGCTAATCTAGCCATTCAATATCATCCGACGGTTCGGATCGCACCATCGTTGCAGCCAATCGGGGACAATGCCGGCGTCGCTACAGTGTCGAAGGGGCGTGAGCCAGTCCATGGTGGACGGATCCAAACCATGGACCAGGTCTATGGACCAAGGCAACGTGGCGGCTCGTGATTGGTTCGGGCGATGGTGACGTCAGCGTGATGCAGTAATTCGATTTTCAGTATAAAAATAATTCGGTTAAAGCTGATTTTCTAATTTCTGTATTTTCAGAATTAATCCAAACTTCAAAAGGCTATATCTTTTGCATTTTAACTCGGATTTGAGTGATTCAAATTTCTAAAAATTTATAAAATTGAGATCTATTTAATGGTGAAATTTTATTTGATTTTTGGAGTTCAATTGCTCTCTGTTTTGGCATTTATTTGCTTTTCTTCTTCGGTACGCGTAGACGTTGAATTGTGCGACGCCTCGGAGGAAGATCCAACAACTCGAGATCAAGTTTCAGAGCAAGATCAGGACCTATTCTAAGGCAAGTTGTGCTTTGATCATGTTGAACCCATGTTTATAAAATTGCTATATTTGTTTTACCCTATTGCATATATTTCCAGTATACAATTGTTTCAAATTAGATTGGGCTTAGTTAATATACCAGATTGATCTATACCCTACCTTGTCATTGTATGCCATGATCCATTGTCACCCTAGATTGGTTCAATATAGTTGGTCAATAATTATAATCAACATAGGATGGTTAGTCCGTATTAGTTGCTTAGCCATGCCACGTCATCACATGTATTGGAATCATTGATAATTAATCTTGATTAATGGAATATGGAACAATGTTATGAACTTGTGTGTCATGTGGGATCACACGATGAGATTGAGTTGTTGTGGCGAGTCATGTCACGCAACGATGTTGAATTGTTGATGGCACGTGGTGCTTGGTAATCAACCTGGGTGATAATCATTTAGATTGGGGCAAGTGACAAGGGGCGAGTATGCTAAGGTGGGCCCGATGGGCAGAGGGTATGTGGATGTCTTGCCCTGATCACTCTAAGGACTTAACCTTGCAAGCCTTTGACCTGAGTCAATCATGCAACCATATGTCTGGTATGGGCCAGCCTAGCTGATTAATTTGCAATGTCTTAACTTTGGTACTATCTTGGTCGGTGTGAGTTCCCGAGTTATGGTGTAATTCACATGGCGCAAGAGGGGGGCCCTGGTTGTGGTTTTCAGACCCACCAGTGTTGAAACCTTAGCGGGTAGTACTGGATTAAGCCAGAGCATTGTAAAGGCTTTGTCATGATCTCTTCGCCGACATACCAAAGGAAGTGTGTTAATTGCATGGCACCAAAAGACGATCATGTCGTGTGGGTAAAGTGCATAACCTCTGCGGAGTGTGAAACTATTCGGATAGCCGTGCTCGTAGTATTGAGCAATGCTCGGGAATTACAGTTAAGGGTTAGCTTAATTAAATGGACAATTTGGTTGGGATGGCGGAAGGCCATATGGAAGATGGAATTTAACTTAGGTTTGGAAACTTGGTTTACTTGAGAAATACTGAATCTAGCTATTATTGTTATTTGTTTTACAGTCTTTGCAATCTATTTATAGTATTTATTCATAAATGCTGCTTTGTTGCAAAATAGCCATGATAGCATATCCTTTGGAATAAGCCTTGCATATAGATACTTAGAATTGCATTCTGTGTACAATTTGTTGAGTGCTTTAAGTACTCACCCTTGTCAACAATAACGTCACCAGTTGAAGAGTCTACATCAATGCTGGAGGAAAGATTCGAGAGGAGACAAATGTTTAGGCGCAAGCCTTGTCGATTACTGTGGTATACCGAGGGGTTGTCTACGTTTTCATTCCGCTGCAGTTTAATAAATTATTCCGCCTTGCGAGGCATAGTCATGTAAGTGGACCATAAGGTCATTCAACTAGTAGTATGTATCATATGATGTCTTTCATAATATTTCCGCTATGTATGATTGTGATATTTACTGATGTTGAGCCTGTGTGCACTAGCGTGATCTGGACTAGTGCACTATACACGAGGGTCCGGATTTGCATATTTGGGTCCCGACAATGGTATGGGATGAGTACAAGCGAGAGTACTTCACCCTACGCGCATTGTTGTTTTGCACCATCAATGATTTCCACGCCCTTGGTAACCTATCCGGTTGTCTTGTAAAGGGCCAAAGCATGCCCCCATTGCATGGATGAAACCGCAAGTGTGTGGCTCAATAACTCGAGGAAAACTGTACATGCATCACCGCAGTTCCTCCGCAGAATCACCCCTACCGCAATATGAAGAAACAATTCGACGGGACAAAGAGGATGGTATAGCTCCAAGGCCTCCTCGTGGGGAAGAGGTATATGATATGGTTAAGGATATTAATGTTGTACTTGGAAAGGGAGAGTAATAATAAATCGAGGTCTCGTACTGAGAAGATCACGTGGAAGAAGAGATCGATATTTTGGAACTTGCCCTATTGGAAGGACTTAGAAGTTCGACACTGCATAGACGTCATGCATGTAGAGAAAAATGTATGTGACAGCTTGATTGGTATTTTGCTGAATATTCCTAGCAAAACTAAGGACGGACTAAAGGCACGAAGGGACCTGGAAGATATGAAAATCAGAGCTGAGCTACATCCTCGAGACAACGGGAAAGGCCGACTTTACCTTCCCCCAGCTTGCTACACTCTATCCAAGAAAGAGAGAATAGACCTCTGCAAATGCTTACATGGTGTGAAAGTTCCATCCGGTTACTCCGCAAGCATCAAGAAACTGGTGTCGATGAAAGATTTGAAGTTAACTGGCATGAAGTCTCATGATTGTCATGTGATGATGACACAAATGCTTCCTATTGCAATTAGAGGTATTTTGCCTGAAAAGGTCCGAGAGGCAATCATGAGGTTGTGTTTCTTCTTCAACACGATTTCACGTAAGGTCATCGATCCCATAGGACTTTCTCGAATCGAGAATGATGTGGTGAAGACACTATGCCGACTAGAGATGTATTTCCCTCCATCATTTTTCGATATAATGGTTCATCTCATTGTTCACCTTGTGAATGAGATAAATGTATGTGGCCCCGTATTCCTGCATCGGATGTACCCGTTCGAAAGGTACATAGGTATCTCAAGAAGTATGTACGCAATCGATCTCGTAGAGGGCTGCATTGTGGAAGGTTATGCAACCGAGGAGGTTATCGAGTTTTGCGTGGATTACATGGAGGGGTGGAACCGGTAGGAGTGCTGTATCTCGCCATGAGGGTAGGCTAGCCGGGAAAGGGACGATTGGAAGGAAATCAATAAATTCTTATGATCATGGATTGTTCGAAAAAGTTCATTTCACATCCTTGCAACATCGGTTGAGGTGTCCTCGTATATGGACATGCACAAGGATAAGCTACGAGAGGAAAATCGTGGACGATCGAGGCTTGGGTAGCAAAGAGCATAACCGCTTGTTCAATCATTGGTTCAAAGAGCATATGACCGAAAAGAAACGA
The DNA here is from genome assembly GCA_036346275.1 of Otatea glauca. Lineage (NCBI taxonomy): Eukaryota > Viridiplantae > Streptophyta > Magnoliopsida > Poales > Poaceae > Otatea > Otatea glauca. Next base: position 54,282,469 of record CM070723.1, read on the forward strand.
GTGTTATGTTGAGGTGGTTGGCAAAAGGGCCATCAGGTACAATCTTGACATGGCAAGGATACGACATAAATGGATATACCTTTTACACGAGATCTCAGGATAGCAAAAGCACTTACCAAAATAGTGGTGTCCGCATAGATGCCTATGACAACACAGGCAGTAAGAAGACTAGCTTCTATGGGTTCATAGAAGAGATTTGGGAGCTCGACTATTGTATTTTTAAGATCCCGATGTATCGGTGTCGTTGGGTACAACTCCCAAAGGGTGTCAAGGTGGACAAGTACGGCTTCACTACTTTGGACATCGAACATGTCGGATATAGAGACGAACCATTCGTACTTGCGAACCAAGTAGCACAAGTCTTCTATGTAATCGACCCGGCAGATAAGAAGCGGCATGTAGTTCTTCAGGGAAAAAGAAGGATCGTCGGAGTTGAGAATGTCGTGGATGAGGATGAGTACAACCAGTTTAACGAGTTGCCTCCTTTCATAGATGGCAACATCAGGCTCGAGGAAGAAACCACTCAGGAAGCTACCTTTCATCGCGACGATCATGAAGAAGGGCAAATTGTGAAAGAAAATAATTATCTATATACGAGTAATGGCAATGTGATGTAAACAATATGCATTTGTATGGAGTAATGGAAATATGGTGTTATGCATTTGTGTGGAGTAATGGAAATGTGGGTCATTAATATATTTGGATTACATAGGGTATAATACTATATTAGAATTATATATTGTCATTACTGTATTAGGATTATAGGGTCATTAATATATTAGGATTATATAGGGTCATTAATATATTAGTATTATATAGGGTATATTACTATATTAGGATTATATAGGGTTATTAATATATTAGTACTATATAGGGTATATAATATTTATTAGGATTATATAAGGTCATTAATACATTAGGATTATGTAGGGTCATTACTATATTAGGATTATATAGGGTATGTAATATTTAGCAGGATTACATAGGGTATATAAAATTTATTAGGATTATATAAGGTCATTAATATATTAGGATTATGTAGGGTATATTACTGTATTAGAATTATGTTACGATAATTTTATCAGTGGCGGTTCTTCAAAAGAACACATCGATATATTTATCGATGGCGGTTAGTACAAAGAACCGCCACAGATAATATATAGTTTGATGGCGGTTCTTGTGAAGAACCGCCACAAATACATTTATCAGTGGCGGTTCGTATAAAGAACCGCCACAGATAATATATGTATCATTGGCGGTTCTTATTAAGAACCACCACAGATTAATGTATCAGTGGCGGTTCGTATAAAGAACCGCCACAGATAGTATCAGTGGCGGTTCTTGTTAAGAACCGCCACGATAACCCACATATGAAATGTCGCCGCACCGCTGTTGCCTAAACCCTTAGACTCCCGCCGCTTCACTCTTCTCACAAACTCCCGCCGCTTCACTCTTCTCACCGAGCCCGACGCTGCCCGACACCCGCGCTCGCGCGACGCCCGCCATGACGCCGTTCCCTACTCCGCCCGGACGCCACCCCGACGCAGCCCCTACTCCGCCCCGGATGTCGCCCCCGACGCCGCCCGGGACGCCGCCTACGCTCCGACTCCGCCCCGACCCCCGCCGCTTGTTTAGTTTGTAGCCGTAACTTGCGAGATGTTGGCCAATATTTGGCCATGTTGATTGGGTTTTGCTAGTGCTCATCTTGCAATAGCTATTGTAGGCTTATGGCAGGCCAACGAAATGTGGTCAATCTCAGTTTAACTTCTTTTGCTTTTGCCATTTTTGTATAGAACTACGGACATATGATTCATGACAGCCGAGTGAGTGCATGAATGATTCTTTTGCTTTTGCCAATTTTGTATAGAACTAAATTAAAGGCCCCAGCTTACTACAAAAGCAGAGCACATAGTAAGGTTCTATACAAGGTTCCAAACAAAGAGGGCTCTGAAATGGCAATATTCATAGCAATATTCCTATAGGCTAGCCTTTAGGTGTTACAACTCTCGTTGCATTACTTGTTATTTTCGAGAGGCAATGAAATGGATCTGATACTTGAATTGCACTTTACAAGGTCCTGCTAACAATGAGACTTATATGCTTATCTTGATCTGAATTATTGTTCCACTAAAATAAATATTTGTGTATTGCTGCATTCAGTGCAGTCTTTAATTTTTAAATAGGTTAATTTTTTAAATAGGTTAGCTAGAAAGAAAAGGGAAATGATGTGTATTGCTGCATTCAGTGCAGTCTTTAATTTTCTCATGTATGCACATGAGCAAAATCCATTCATTCAGAAAGTATAACTGTAATTGTTTACTCAACTTTCTAATCTTTTGTTGTAATTATATATATGCATTTTTCTTGATAAGCTTAATATTCTGAAAATTTATAAGAGTAGTGAGAACATTGTTTGTGTTAGTAGTAAGAGATTAGGAATCTGATTGTTGGCTTATTGCTCCAAGGTTAAACATTTTCATTGCCACTATTTACTTTTAAGTTGACTGCCTTGATATTAATTCCATCTGACTTTTAAGTTGACTACCTTGATTTCCTTTTAACATCAGGTTCGTTGTAGTTAAACATCCAGATGGGTAATTTAATATAATCAAGGTCCTAAATTTGCTTATGTTGACTAGTGTCTTCTTTAGACCATTAAAATCTTGAAAAACCATATCATATTCATCCGCATAATCTGTCAATAAACAAGTATCAAATTAGAAATAGTAGTGTGATAGTTGTGCGCTTATCTTGTTGCTTGTGCTACATTTGACTTTGTGTTGCTTAAGAATAAATTGCTTACTATTTTGCATACTTAGCAACAAATTTGACTTAGTCTTTGCTTAGGAATAAATCTACTGCATTAAGTGGTAATTTATATTCGGATTACTTGCTTACGGTTTTGCATACTTACCAATACTAATTGGCTATCGAGTAGAGGCTCTTTTGTTAGCCATCTTTATTCTCTCTCTAGTTCATTACCTCAAACACAACACACAAACACACAAAATGCTATGAAATCCAAATTAAGTTAAGCATCCATCCATCCAGATCCGCAAACACAAGTACTTAATTATTTGTACCCATCAAATAAAGCAATCATCAATTGGTATCATTATATATTTGTGATGGAGGGAGTATCATCATTATATATTTGTGATTGGAGGAGTATCATCATATATATTACGGTTTTGCATACTTACAAATACTAATTGGCTATCGGTATAAGGAAAATTCTTGTGTTAGATAGAAAAGGTCGGTGCTAGGCTTTTTCCAACGTTATCTAGGAAGAACATCGTCGTAAAGGTGCATGTGCACAACTTTTCCACCAACATAGTTCGCACATCCCAAACAGTATCTAAACATGGCATGTAAGAATTTACGTAAATATGAAATGAAAAACAGATTTCCATACTTTACCTCTTTCGCTTTTGAGTTAAACTTCCGCACTTAACCCAAATGACCGCCAAATTCTAATGGTTCCATACTTTACCTCTTTCAGTTCACACATCCAAGGCTGATATGGAGGAGCAATCCACCCCGAGCCCGAGCCCTAGCCCTAGCAGGTTCCTCAACCTCCACCCAACCACATTGCCGCCGCCGATCTTGACATACCAGGCAAGACCTCGTGGCCGAGGAAGAAATAAGAAGCCCAAGGCGGTATACCATCTCGGAGGTCTCGTAAGTCGGGCCCCTATTGCACCGCCAAAGTTCGTAGCAAAAGTGCAGAACAACTGCGGGTATATCGCAAGGAGAGAGTGCCAATCACCTTTTGGATTGGCACAAAGTGCCCGAGACCATCAAAACGGATCTATGGACGGAGCTCAAACAAACCTTCGAATTCCCCGAAGAAGATGAACACCGCGTGCGTCGGGATGCGTTGATGACCATGGATGCGGCATGGAGGAACTTCAAGGCCAGTGAATACTACTTATGTGAAGAAAAACCGATCGCCATCGGGGACTACCCAAACTTAGAACCATATTGGGATGATTTCGTGTCGATGAAGCAAAGTGAAGCGACAAAGAAGTCCAATGAGGATCACATAAACATCGGAAGAAGGAACATCCATCCACACTGGACTTGGTACGGGTGGGTGCGCTGGTAAAATCCTCAATGGGAGAGGCAGAAGCGAGAATCATTACAATCGGTGGTACAAGTCAATTGGCCGGACTACGGATCGAGTCAAGCACTACGTGCTAGCGAGGGCAAGTGTCACATCCGGTGGGGCTTATCCTTCGAAATAGCGATGACGAGCAATGTCGCAAAGGGTCCAGGAGTCAGACGTCGAGTCTTCCCAAGGAACATTCCAACCAGATAGGAGAACGACGAACTAACACGTGCTCAGGAAACAAGGAGCATCCGGACGGACACGAGGTGTCGGGGTTAAGGTTCCGTGGAAGACAGATTCCCGAGCACCTTCACACTTACAAAAGTCGAAAGAGAGCTAGAGAAGCGTTTGCCGAAATAGAAATGATGAAGGAAAAGATGCTTCGAGAATTACAAGGCACAATAGAACAACAAGTACAACGACAAGTACAACAAGCCATGAGCCAGTCGCAAGCCGAGAACATTGTTACGACCAGCCCTCCGAATCGTCGCAGCAGTTGCGCATCCGCCCCACTTGTAGAACAGGACATAGGTCATTATCCTGTGGACGACATACATGACCCCACACCGTGCCAGCTCACTTTGCCCGTCATGAACATATTCATTCAGCCGGGCATATAGCGTACCCATGCCAAGAAGGAGGTGTATTCCACAACTCGCGATAAGCGCGGGATATGCAAAGGTCCGGTGGACACGGTTAATCCCAGCTTGCCAACCTCGGGCTAGAAATGCCCCGAACACGAGGTTACAACTCTAGGAAGTGCCGTCCACTCATTCATCCATGGGCGCCAAGCGTGACATCAACTTGACCATCATGAAGTGCCTTCCTCCCGAGGTGAACTCGCGGCCCCTCTTGAGGTGACCACGCCACCTCTCCCGCAATGAACTCCGCCACTGTCCTACTGATAAACCTCGCACGACCGTCACCAACATATCAACAGTACAAAAGTTAGTGCGACAACTTCGGTTGACCGACTTAAAACCATCCTCTCAAGGCATGGCGTAATAGACAAGCCATATCGGAGGTCAGCGGCTGAAGCGAGCAGTATGATGTTGTGTGCGAGAAAAGTAAGGGTAAAGCGGTCTCCAAAGGACAAGTGCAAGAAAGATCAAATACGAAATGGGAAGCCGCTTGTCACCCCTTCAAAGCTTGATAGTCTAACAAAGGCAAATAAGGCGATTACATGAATGGTATATGGAGCGATCGAACCAACATGTACTCCCGAAGGTGATCACGCCATTTTCGAGAGGAACATTTCCACCATGAGGGATTGGTTGCTTCATGATAGAATTCAAATGAGTTGCACAACATGTACTATCAAGATGCCCTCAACGTGTCTCTTATGAGATCTTTGGTCACTTTGTAAGTGTCCAATATAAAAATCATTGTCTACATTCATGTAATACCGATAAATGTGATGTCTAAATCATTTGTTATGTAGATACGAGTTGATCGAACTAAAAGAACCAAAGGGCTAGTGGCGTTCCTCGATCCGGAACGGTTTGCCACCGAAATCAAAAGAGTACCAAAGGAGGTCGAGGACTACGATATAACGCCTCATCAAACTCCAAGACAAGGAGTTCATACTTTTACCATACAATTTCAAGTAAGTGGCTCACTAGCTAGTTCAACTACTTGTTGATCTCGTTCTTTGCTCAGGTTAGGACTAATGACTACGGCATCATACATGTGTATGTAGTTTCCACTGGATTCTCGTAGTAATTACTCCAGATAAAAGCAAGATGCTGATCTTGGACCCGCGGGACAAAGATCCAAAAGACTACAAAGATATGACAAGTCTAGTGAATAGGGCCTTCAAAGCATATTGTAAAAAGTGCTCAAGACACCGTCCTTTCCATAAATCACTGACAATCCGTACTAAATTTCCGGTACGCACAAAAACAATTTTCCTATATCGCACCTCGTAGTCAATAACTCCTTCAATGTCATATAAGTTTATTCAATTTTTTGCAGTGCCACAAGCAGCCGCTAGGAACAAATTTATGTGGGTACTTCGTGTGCCAATACATGCGCGAAATCTTAGGCTCTACAATAGTAAACAATGACGTAGAGGTTTGTCACGCTAACATCACACATTGATTCTCTATATAAGCTCTTAAGACAAACTTTTTCTATCTATAGTGTTTGAAGTTGCCTACGGGAGGACTGGTTCCAAATGAAATCCAAGGCATTCAGGGACAGCTCGCCTACTTCATCATGAAGGAAGTACTCAACAAGAACGGCGAGTTTCATGACCCAGATAATAACGATGAAGTCTTCCATACTCATCTGCCACCTCCTGAGGCCCCTACCAACAGTGAAGACTCGTAGGCTTATAGTTCACAAAACTAGTTAATTTTTTTCTTACGGTGGTGTAAATTGATGTTTCATTGAATATCAAGTTTAGTATTGGATGGCATGGCTTGCACATGTTCTAATTTCTGTCATTTCATTTAAGAAGTTGTGATTGATCTGCGCTTGTGTTGTTGCCCTTCTCCCGTGCGTGTGTGTGTGTTGATGGGTGGTGTGTGTGTGTGTGTGCGCTCTAGACGAGGAGCTCTCCCTCTATTGCTTTTCTCCGTGCCCTTTCATGATGGCTAGTAGAGCTTTTTATAGACGTGGGTGATGGATGAATACGGAAAGAGCTCACCCAAAACCGCACCATTACAAAGAGTTTATTTGATTGCTTGATTTAGTTGCCGAAGTTTCCTTTTGCATCTTTACCGTCCATTCATAAGAGATTTGATTACATGGTCCTTATATTTTTAGATGGTGTGTTTTACTCTAATGTATGATAGTAAATACCATTAAAAATAACTAAATGGAGATTATAGAAGGAAAAATTGTAAAAAGTAGGATCAAAATTGTAGAATGATATGTATTTAGGAATAAAAATTGAAAAATAGAATGTCACATATTCAAAAATAGAGGGAGTATAAACTAGCTAATGCATGTACAACATCTGGAGGATGCCACGGCATTCACATGGAATAAGACGGCAATGGATCGGCTAGATTTGTGATACAACTAAAGTGATCTATTTAGCTTTCCATAGTATGATATATAATGACTTCATTTACATACTCTGAGAAATGTTGATGCAAAGATCTTGAATCGAGAAGGGAGCAGGTCCAATGAGGCATGCCCTACACCATCACCATGATCGAGCGCCTCATGCATGAGACACTTTAATTGTACATTGTAATTGTGTATATTGTAATTGTGTATATGCAAAATCTGTGATTGTAATTGTGATTGATGTATTATATGTAATTGTGATTGATGTATTATATTGTAGTTGTGTATATGCAAAATCTGTGATTGTTGTACATTATAATTGTGTATATGCAAAATTGCAATTGTGATTGATGTATTATATTGTAGTTGTGTATATGCGAAATCTGTGATTGTTGTACATTGTAATCGTGTATATGCAAAATCTGTGATTGATGTATTATATGTTTCGAGGGCATGGCTAGCAAGACACGAGGCTAGCCCAAAATGCAGTTTTTATTTTTTCGATCGGTACTATCTGTGGCGGTTGGTGGATAGAACCGCCACGTATAATATAGTTATCTGTGGCGGTTGGTGTATAGAACCGCCACGATAATATAGTTATTTGTGGCGGTTGTAGGAAAGAACCGTCACGATAGTGTAGTTATCTGTGGCGGTTGTGGATAGAACCGTCACCAGATAGTATTGTTATCTGTGGCGGTTAGTGTGTAGAACCGTCACAGATAACACTTATCTGTGGCGGTTAGAAAACCGCCACTGATAATCCTCGATTATCAGTGGCACTATATCTGTGGCGGTTCAATAACCGCCACTGATGGCAGTTATGAACCGCCACTGATGACCTTTTCCAGTGTAGTGGTAGTTGTAGATAAATTCGTAGTCACGTCGTTCCGGCCCGTCGATCCAATGGAAGAAGCAACACCGGTCCTTGTGCTGAGAAAAGAAAGAACGATGCATGAAATGGTACTGTTACCCTGTATTGTATGGACACGATGGGTTTACCGTAAGAGCGAGCAACAAGAGAGGAGCGCGGGCGACCGTCTCTTCGTGGGTAGATTGCATCATCTTCGCCGGAAGGTTACAGTCGCATTTGGGTCGGGGCAACTCCGGCAGAACTGGGGCGTCAACGCTACTAGTATCTGGGTACTCGGGGCGGGATGACTTCTGCTTGCTGAAGAGGCGATGGTAGAACGACATCGTACCCTAATTTGTGTAGATTCAGCTGACGTGTATTGCTGGTTTGGCGGTGTTGGATGTCTACCCCTCGGCCGGTTTTATAGTGGTGGTGAGGGGTTACTCCACACAACTACAACACTGATGGGCTGGCATCTTGTGTGAAAAGCTGCACGACGTGTCACCCATCATCAAAGCTGCACGACAAGGCTGACAAAGCTGATGCATGTGACTTGTCTAATCGGCCTGACAAGGCTGACAAAGCTGATGCATGTGACTTGTCTACTCGGCCTGACAAGGCTGCATACCCGTGAGTAGGCTATTCGCTCTGAAAAGTCACTGACGCGCGATTTCGTTATGCTTGAAAGCGGGACTCTCAGTAACAAAGAATAACAATATTTCATAACCAAAAGTAAGAGGTTACTACCATAACAAAAATATATCGTATATAACTAAATACAAAAGATGAAAAGTATGTCACAATGTAATAACTAAATACATAAGCTAAAATAACATAACAAACTATTGGCGTCCTCGTTTCTGGGCGCCTCCTCGCGGCTGGGCAGGCGTCCTGCGAACCTGCCCCTGCGAGTGGGTGAATTGCGCTGGTGCGTGGTGGGCCCTCTGTGGTCTAGCTAGAGGTGTAGCGTACGCCGGCTGAGAAGGCTGCGTCGGTGGTGGTGCTCCCTGCAACTACGATGATCCAGGCTCATTCGGATCAACGAAGTATCTCGACACGCCACCATCGTCGAGGTCGAAATCCGCATGGGCTGCATCATCAAACTACCCCTCATAGTCGTCAGGGGCAGGTGAAGCTGCAGAGGAGAACCACCGTGCCTGTGAGCCTGTAAGAAGTGAAGAATTGTTGGTAACATTCAAAAAATAATTAGAAAACATACGAAGTGTGAGAAGTACTCACCTCCGACGTGAGGGGCTAGACCAGCGTGTCCAACAGCTCGCCCTATCGCGTAAGTCAGCGTGACAGTGGGACGGGAGGCCATAGCGTGTGAAGATGTACTTGGAGAACTCCTCCCTGCAGTAAGCGGCACGCCGTGAGCGCCGTCAGCCACATCGCGAGGCGTGCGGCATCCTACCAACTCGAGGGTGCGTCTAATGCTCTCCCTGAACCTCGCGAAGAAGGAGGTCACATCCTCTCTGGTCACGTCTACCCCACGAGACAGACAAGAAAGGAAGCTCCCGGACTCCTCGTAGTACCGGGCTAGCACATCAGTCTGAAAAATACATTACGAATTAACCTAACACATTAATCTGAAAAATGCAATACGAAAATACATCGTACATTAGACAAAACTTGCCGCACCGTGCAGAACTTGCTATCTTGTTCTGCTTACATAGCCTCTTGAACATGTTCATCAGTTCCTTGTTCTTAAATTGCTTATAGAAGTTCGCGCCCAAATGCCTCATGCACCATCGGCTTTGCAAAGTCAGTCCAGGGAAATGACTCCTCTTTCCCTGCTTGCAACTGTCTGATAGCACTAAGCGCACCAAAGATGCTGTCATGCAAGATGCACACATGTTGGCGAAGCCACCACCCGATCTTCAAGTTCCATAGGAACCACAACTAACTCTCATAGTTCTCGCTTTCCACAAATGCAAAGGCAACAGGCAGAATCTGGTTGTTTGTGTCGACGCCCACAACTGTCATTATTTGTCCTTTGTATTTTTCGGTCAGGAATGTGCCATCCACACACAACAATGGATGGCAGTGATAGAACGCCCTAATGCAAGCTCCGAATGAAAAGAAAACTCTCTTCAGATGCCTCTTGTTCGGCCACTTGCTTGACGGACAGTCCTGATAATCATAATAAGTACCAGGATTTTTTCCCTGAATGCAACTGAGTAGTGCGGGCAGATTATGGTACGAGTCTTTAAATTTCCCAAATCTCATTTTCAAGGCCTTCTGCTTCGCCCTCCATGCCTTCCCGTAGCTAATTGTGTACTGATATCTATTCTCAATTGCTCAGATAATAGCACGGGGCTCAAAATTCAGGTTCTCAACTATCTCTGGGTACATAACACTCGCGATATACCCGGATGATAGGTTCCTGTGAGCCACCAGGGTTTCCTCAGTCATACAACTATGCTGTTCAACCTTCGAACATAGCCAGTGGGTGCCCCATTTGGGCTTGTATGCGTGCACTCTCCAGGGGCACCCTTGTATCTCGCACACCATGTCGTAGCAGGTTGGGGTGGACTTCTTAACCCTGAAAGTTCTTCTTAGTGATAAGGCCCAATCTTTGATAGCATCCTGCACTGCCTCTTTTGTGGGGTAAATGTTGTTAGGCCTCACCTCATTGTCGTTATACTGCCAAGGTGTATCGTTGCCTTCATTTACAACCAGGTTATTAAATTGATGCGTGCTCCAATCTTCTGGCACAAGCGGCTCAGCACCTTCATCTTCCTCACCCGAGTCATCGTCGTCTTCCACTTCTATTTGTTGATATTCAAGGTGACGAGTACTCGTACCATGGGTACCCCAACGGCCCGGAGTGACGAACGGGCTGCCCCAAGCCCGGCTCCGACCAAAGGCTCTGCGGGGCCACAAAGGACGATCGACCCCGACCTAACGAGCTGCCCCAAGCTTGTCCCCGACCCAATGGGGCGTCCGACCCCCGCCACAGGTCGGACTCCCCGCGAGCTTCGACCAAGCTAAGGCGATCTCCACCGAGGGCTAAGTGTCGGGCCTCCGCCGGCCATTAGCCACGTGCCCTACGGACACGACAGCTCAGAGTGGCTGTTCGGGGGCAGGTGGCTCCTTCCCGAGGTGGCGAGGAGGTTGCCGAAGTCAAGCTCCTGTCTCATCGTCCAGACACGCACGGCGTGAAGACGCGCTCCCTCCCGAGGCAACGTCAGCGCCTGACAGGCCTGCAGAGGGCAGGTGCGCTATTTCCCGATGAAACGGCAAACTGCTCTGCTCAATGAGTCCACCAACCCGGCGTGGAATGAAGCGGACGCTGACCAATCGCCAAGACGAAGGACCAGAGCTCCTAGCATAGATCACCTCATCCTTTTCTCTCCCAACTTCCCATGTAACCTGCCCCCTCCGGCTATATAAAGGGAGGCAGGATCCTCAAGAGGAGGACTTCCTCCTCTCGGTCTTCACGAATAGGTTGTTTTTGCTCTCACCTATTCGAGCCCTCAGCTCCCGCTTGTAATAACCGTGCAGTCATCTGCACCCGAAGCAATATAGCACCACCACACGAACTGGAGTAGGGACATTTGGCCCGAACCAGTATACATCTTGGGCTCCTGAGTCTAACCATTCAAGGAGAGGGAACGCGCGGCCCCTTAGACTTAAAAAATTCACTCGCCGATGCTCGAAACACCGACACAAGGTCTTCCTCTTCCATCTATGCTATTACTTCCTCGATTTCCTCACCTTCGTCGACTTGCCCCCGCGCATCTTGCCCAATCTCAACTTGCTCACCACTCTGGTAAACGATGTCCTTATTGCATCCCTGAACATGCTGCTCCCGGTTAGATTTCCCAATTTCAGTGTCACCATAATTGAACTCATTTTGAGGCTGACTACACTCACCGGCGTCCGGCGGCTGCTGCGGGGCAACAACCCTTTCATACGCTTGCACTAAAAGCACCTAACACCATCCATGTTGCTCCACCCCCCTCACATATGACTTCCAAGCTGCAGTTCCCTTCAGCTCAACTAACTCCCAATAAACAGGATCATCTCGCATGGTACAAAGGCAAGATAACTTGAGCTGGCACTTCTCTGGTTCCATTCGAAACGTATAATACAACCAATTCAACACAGAAGCAAATGTCTGCTATTCGACCCTACTTAAACTTCTGTCCACATACTCAAAGTTACTCAGATCTGCAACCTCTGAAGCATACATGACAACCCCTTCTCCATAAAAGATTCTAAATGGAACTTGTTCTGATATATCTGCGAACTTATTCAATAACACACGAATGAATTACTCTTTGTAAAAAGTACTATATCTATTTGCTAAAAAAAACTATACGTATGTATATCTACACTTCAAGAAATATATATCTATCTACATTCCTAAAAATATACATCTCTCTACTTCTATTTCTAAAAAACATCTATATTCCTACAAATATCGGTACTTCGGAACCAAGTGTGCCCATTACTAATGCAAAAAACTCCTACGCTCTTAAATTTTCAAGTTGTTCAATTAGCACTACATTCTTAAAACTATGCGAAAAATATCTACGTTACTAAAAAAATCCATCTCTCTACTTCTATTTCTAAAAAACATCTATAGCCCTAAAAATATAGAAATGTGCACTTCGATCTCAAATTTAACTGCATGTAACCATCACCTGTAAGTTTAACTATATCTAAATTTACACGAACTAACTATATTAATAAAAACATAACTACATTTAACTAGGTCTAACCGTAACCTCTAAAATTTAATCCTACAATGATTTGTTGCCAAATACTAGAGCGCTGCTACATCCGCTACAGAAATACAACCCTAAACACTAAACAAATTGCTAAACAGTAAACAAAATAAACCCTAAGCACTACACAGATATTTAAAATAAACACAATATTTAGCTAAACACTATATTTAGCTATATTTAAAACAAACACTACATTTAGGAATACAGCCCTAAACAGTACACAAATTACTAAACCCTAAACATAATAAACACTATATTTAGCTAGATCTAACCCTAAACTATAACAAAATATACGCTAAAAAATTTTACCTGCTGTCCGGCCCGGCGCTCCTCCTCCTCCCTTTCTTCTTCTTCCTCCCTTTTTCTCCTTCTCTTCCTCCCTCTTCTCCCTCTCTTTCTCTTTCTTCGGCCGAGGAATGGTCCCGGGGCGATGCGGCCGCGCGAATTTAAAGTGGGGTCAAGTCACCCTCTGGTAGGGCGACATGGGCCCACGCTCGCTCTCCTCGTCCAATGGTAGATCGATTTAGTTGTTGTCGCCCTCCCAAAGGGCGACATGGTCTCAGCTGGCACTAATCGCGTTTTCGGAGGGCGACAAGTGTCTTTATCGCCGTACCAAAAAGCGACATCTCCCTGTCGCCCAACCAAAGGGCGACAGAAGTATATTTCTGAAATATTTTGATTTCGTGGTATATTTTTGCAATTTGATTAAAAAAATGTATTATTTAAAAAATATTTCTCTTCTTGAGCATCTAATTTCCTCCTTCAGCCAAGTATTTTCTATGACCGACCTTGGTACTCTCCACCATTTTCTCGGTATCACCTGCACCCGTACCGACGGTGGCCATTTCCTTTCTCAGGCTACATATGCTACGTACTGATCTTTTAGATCGCATCGGCATGGGTACTTGCAAACCTTGTTCCACCCCTGATACTCGTGCCAAGCTGTCTGCCATGGCAGGACACCAGATAAAGGATGCCTCTCTCTATTGCAGCCTCGCTGGTGCTGTGCAATACCTCACTCTAACTTATCCGGACATTTCCTATGCTATGCAGCAAGTCTTCTTGCACATGCAAGCATGCTCCTCGTGAGTCCCACATATGCAGCTTATAGAGCACATTTCGACACGTACGAGGCACCATTCACTACGGTCTTCATCTTCACCGGTCCTCCATGCATCTTGTCGCCTACTCAGACGCCCATTGGGCTGGTTATCCCGACACTCGTCGCTCTACTTCAGGTTATTGTGTATTTCTTGGTGACAACCTAGTCTCACGGTCCTACAAACGCCAAAAAACAGTTTCGCACTCGAACACCGAGGCGGAGTACCGTGCTGTCGTCAATGCTGTTGTCGAGATCTGCTGGTTGTGCCAACTTCTTCAAGAGCTGCACCAACCGATCAAGACAGCGACGATTGCTGTCGTCCTTCTCTTTCTCCGGTGCTACGGAACCAACTTTTTTTGTTAATTAATAGTCTGAGCAATGACAGAACACACATATCTGGTCGTGAGTTCACCTGCAAATGCAGCTAGAAATATCTCCATTTGGGAGCCACTCCTTTATGGCTAAGATGATGTGATAAATTCAGATTTGAAGAACACACGACCATGCAATATTTGAGCCTTTTTGCCTTCTGGTACTTAATTGAGTGTTGGCTAAATGACTTGCACAGTTGAACTGATAAAAACGAATACAAAACTATTGGCAAGCACTTATAATTAATATAGCTCTCGAAAATTTGTATCAACATCATGCATTATTGTGCTATTCAACACATGGAGTTTAATTACATATAAGAAAATACTAGTACAGCTGTTGAGCTGTTCAACTGTGAACACCCTCTCAAAGAAAGAAAAACTTGTGATCTGACATATGATCCAATATAGCGACAAAATTAACCAAGTGCAACTCTGTCATTCACAGAGTGTTTCCCTTTAACGACTGTACTACTCTGTAGCTCCCGAATCTCACAAGTATAGATTTATTTATGGTAGGGTGGTATCTGAAACTTCCATGCAAGGACTTCAAATTTTCCACGTGGCTTAACGCTTCCATACATCACGTCTTGGATTGTTATCTTGGGAATATCCTCCTGAGAAGTGCCTGTTTGATACTGATCATAAACCAAGAAATCTTCAGTAGCTCTACCCATTCTTGGAAGATAAGTGGGTTTATTGTCCTTCAAAAGATCAGACGGATGTTCACCAAATTTAGAGAGATGTTTCTGTATGTAGCCTCTCAAAAATGACAGGACCTTGCACCAATAGTGGTGTTAAAGATAGATGCATGCATAGAAAAGTATCGATTAGATTCAAACGCTAATCCCACCTTTTCTCACCTTTTCAATCTGATCTCCGGTAGAGCTTCGTGCTGATAACGTGTTAAGGAACCTCGCAATCGAATAGTCCGGGGTTCCCGAACAGATCTGAATTGGAGAATAGAAAGAGAGAGACACGTGTTTAGGGAGAGCAACAGCGAAAATTCTTTATTGCTAATGATTGCTTGTACATAGGGGGGACCCCCTCCTCCTTTTATAGCGCTCATCCAGGGTTTAGGCTAAGGGACCACATGGGCCTTCAATGGGCCATTAGGGTTTCCCAACACCTTGCACCAATAGTGGTGTTAAAGTTTTCTCTCAACAAGCAAGCAGTAACGTTTGCACCAATGAGATTTCCATTCACCGCCCTGGCTATCTCCATGGCCAAATATGGAAATCTTGTGCTCATCTTAGGATCTGTGCTTCCGAATGTAATCACCTTGAAGAAATACCAAAACGCTTCATCAGACAGACGTTTAAGTGCTAGAGCCTGCGCTGTTCCAAACTTCGTGATCTTGTCTGACCGGCTTGTGATTATGATTTTACTACCACTTGGCATGTACTGTTTAGAAGCGGAACACAACCTTTTTCATGCACCATCATTGACATCCCCAACTACCTCAACAACAACTAGCAATCTCCCGACTTCGTTTAAGCAACTACCAAGCATTCCATCTCTAAAATCATTATCGCTCAAGAAGACAATATGTGAAAAATAATCGCGGACTCTTACATCATTGCAGACATGAGCGACAAAGGTGCTCTTCCCCACTCTCCCTGGACCAACAATAGGTAGGACATCACGATTGTCAACACTACAAGGTTCTACGTGCAGCAGGAAGTTGATGACCAGTTCCATTTCCATTTGGCGGCCAAACATGCACTTGTCCAACAAGAGATGCATGCTATAAGGCTGGCGGCACAAACGAGGGTAGCTTTTCAAGAACACGACTAACTCATTCACATCATGAAGCATGGTGTTCAAACCGTCGAGCGCCTCTTGCAGTTCTTCTAAAGTCTGTGTACTGCTACTGGAGAGACAAAGACGTTTTGCAGAATGGAATTTACACATATATGAAGAGTGACTCACTGCCTGATCTTTATCCTCCCCTTCTTGGTGAGCAGGGTATCTGAAGGTGTCAAGTACCAAGTAGCCTCGGTACATCGTATCTCTCAGCAGCCGGAGAATCCCTTAGTTTGTGATGTGACGCCCGCAGCCTCCTCGACGATGACCTGCGTCCGGAGTAGAATCCTTTGTAGGCTATCCTCCATGACTAGCACCGGCTGCTTGGAGCATTTATGGATGAAGAAGCTGATGGATCTATTGGTGAGTTCACCCAAGGCAGCAGAAAGGAATATTTCCATTTGCTGGACTCTGTCCTCGGGATGATTCTGCAATGGGAGGACAAGAGAATGAACAGTGAGTCGAGGAATGTGATGTCTCTGAAACCCTATTTATGCTCTGCTTCTGGTCATTGTTGGCTTGGAAAGTCAAGTCTCGTGGTCAAAACTAAGAGAGCAAACAACGAACAAGAACTGAGACAAAGACAGAGAGAGAGAGAGGAATTATCATAGAAAATGACAAGTCTCTTTGCTCTGAGCGCCAAAAAGTCAATCCATATTTATTTTTAAGCTGTAAAAATCAATCCATCGCATGCACATGATCTTTGACAATTGGGCTTCCTCTCTCCTGTACCTGCTGACCACTGTTACTGCTTGAGTTTTTCTTCCTTCTTTATTACATGTACATTACTGGTTAGCAACAGGTACGCTGCTATTACTTCCTTTGATTCTCCCCTAATGCTAGTTTTTAAGAATCGAGACACACCAAAATGGGATGAATGGGTACAAACTAACACCTAAATTTATTTTTTTTTCTATTTTTATTAATTCTGAAAATTAATAAAATAACGATCAAAATGAAAGAATCATCAAAGACCACGCAAGAAAACTAGAGTAAATAAGCATACAAGAAAGCAATTGTACGAAAACATGAAGAGCAAGAACTAGTAATCCATACTCACTAATTTATTTCTTAAATTAGAAATGCAAAACACGCAGAAGGATCTCTTTGCATGGAAGCACAACCGTGAAATAATATCTTTTTTTTTCTTCAAATTTTCTTCTTCTTTGCTCTCTTGCTTCTCTTTTTCCTTCTCTTTCTTCTCTCTCTTATTCCCTTTTTGTATTCTTGTCACTCCTCTTACCTAAGGACTTCGTCACACCCATACTTTCTGAAGAAGGTGGTGATGAATAGGGGTGACAACAGGAAAAATCCCTGCGGGGAGCGCCCTCACATCTCCGATCCCCAATAACCAAAGTTTCCCGTCCCTGCCCCCGTACACAGGACTTAATTCCCCCATCCCCGATCCCCGACGGGTTTCTTGAGAAAACTTTAGAGAGGAAGTGCGACGGTGCTTGGATGATTGGAATAGGACCTTCTCAGGGTATTAACATCAATCATAAAACCATCCCACCACTAAAATGTTAGAATAGATAGAAAGTTTGTAATCTTTGTAATCTTCTCTACCGATATGATCTGTGATTTACCGGTATAGATAGAAGCTTCGGTCGTTATTCTTGGTAGTTGAGATCCTTGTAATCAGGGCTGCCGGTAAATCACAGATTATGTTGGACTCGTGTAAATCCTATGCATGGGGGTGTTCCATGTCAATATAACATGTAGGTCAGCCAAGGTAAAGGTTACGGCTTCCACCCATTCATTAGCGCCTCTGAGTTTTTCATGGTATCAGAGCACAAGATCCAATCTACCCACGTCATGGCCTCCTCCTCAAACCATGCTGTCAATCCCTCTACGCCAATGCTATCTCCAAGAAACTCTCAAAGAACAACCACGCCATGTGGAAGGCACAAGTTCTTGCTGCACTTCGCGGCACTTGCCTTGTCGGTCACATGACCGGTGCTTCTCCAGCCCCCGATGTTGAGATCGACGGCACCATCAACAACAAGCCGGCCAAAGTGCCGAACCCCGCATACGAGGAGTGGTATGCGTCGGACCAGCAGGTCCTCGGGTTCCTTCTCGCCTATCTATCAAGAGATGTGCTTGCCCAAGTTGCTGCGAAGGAGAACGCAACGCAAGCTTGGAAGGCGATAGAAGCAATGTTCTCGTCGCAAACCCGGGCACGCGCGGTGAACACTCTACTTGCCCTCGCCACCACCCAAAAAGGGAACATGACGGTGGCAGAATATGTCGACAAGATGAGGGCTCTTGGTGACGACATGGCCGCCGCTGGGAGACCTATTGAAGATGAAGAGCTCATCGAGTATATTCTCACGGGCCTCGACTACGAGTTCAACCCCATAGTCTCTGCCCTTGTTGCGAGGCCAGAGGCGGTGTCCGTCAACAAACTTTATGCGCAACTGCTCGCATTCGAGACGTGCATGAATCTGATTCATGGCCATGAGTCCTTTGGATCCTCGGCTAACTCGGCTAGCCGTGGTGGACATGGCGGAGGCAACCGTGGCCGGGGACATTCTGGTCGCGGTCGCGGGCAGGGAGGCCAAGGACGTGGGCGTGGAAATAGTGCGCCCAATAGCAGCAGCAACGTGTGCCAATTTCCTAGGCGCAACGACATCACATCTCCAAACCAGGGACCTCCCTGCCAAGTATGCTACAAAGCTGGGCATACAACAGATAGGTGTTGGCACCGATTTGATGAAAATTATGTGCCTGATCCGAGACTTGCTGCTGCGGCTACCCACTCATACAGCATCGATACCAACTAGTACACTGACACCGGGGCTACTGATCACATCACTGGTGAGTTAGAGAAGCTTGATGTTCGTGACAAGTGCAATGGCAATGACCAGATCCACGTAGCGAATGGTGCAGGTATGAACATTAGTCACATTGGCCATTCTATTATTCGTACCCCTAATCTCAATCTTCGCCTAAACAATGTCTTGCATGTTCCTAGAATAAAAAAAATCTTGTTTCCGTTCATCGTCTTACATCTGATAATAATGTCTTTCTAGAATTTCACCCAAAATTCTTTTTGGTAAAGGATTTGGACACGAGGAGCACCCTTCTTAGAGGAACATGTAGGAATGGGCTATACCCTCTACCTTCTGCGCTACCTACAAAGCATGCATATGGTGTCAATAAGCCGTCTGCTGACAGATGGCATAGTTGTCTTGGTCATCCAGTTATTCCTATTGTTCAGAGGGTCATTAGAGATTTTAATATTCCTTGCTCAGTTGAGTCCAGAAAAGAGTCTGTGTGTGATGCTTGTCAACAAGCTAAGAGTCATCAGTTGCCATATCCAAAGTCTATGAGTATATCCAGTCGTCCTTTAGAACTTGTGTTTTCTGATGTTTGGGGTCCTACTCCTAATTCTATTGGAAGATACAAATATTATGTGAGCTTTATTGATGATTTCAGTAAATTCACCTGGATATATCTCTTGAAACACAAGTCTGAAGTTTTTCAAAAGTTTCATGAATTCCAGACTCTCGTTGAACGGTTACTTAATCAGAAAATTGTTGCTATTCAGTCAGATTGGGGAGGAAAATATGAAAAACTCCACTCCTTTTTCACTAAGATTGGCATTACTCATTTTGTATCCTGCCCTCATGCTCACCAGCAAAATGGTGCAGATGAGAGAAAACACCGTCACATAGTCGAAGTCGGCCTATCCCTTCTAGCCCATGCTCATATGCCACTAAAATTTTGGGATGAGGCTTATTTTGCTGCTGTTTTTTTGATCAATCGTACTCCCAGCAAAGTCATAGATTATTCTACACCTCTAGAACGCTTGTTCCGCACAAAACCTGACTACTCATCCTTAAGAGTTTTTGGGTGTGCTTATTGGCCAAACCTCCGTCCATATAGTAATCGGAAGCTTCAGTTCCGCTCCAAAGAATGCGCTTTCCTGGGTTATAGCAATATGCATAAAGGTTTCAAATGCCTTGATATTTCGACAGGCCGGATCTATATTTCAAGAGATGTTGTATTTGATGAAAATGTTTTTCCCTTTTCAAAACTCCATCCCAATGCAGGAGCAAGACTTCGTTCCGAAATTGTTGTCCTTCATCCAATGTTCTCAATCCTAGCATGCGGTATGAATTTTTAGATGGTCATGCGACTATTGTTCCAAATACTAATGACTGTTGAGAATACGCAGCATGTGTAGGAACATCAGGAAGGAGATATGTACGCTGGCACAGAACCCGGAGATGATTTTCCCATCGAGTTCGGTCCGGGCTCTACAGCGCCAGGTGCCAGCGTCGCTGCTTCCGGGTCAACGTCCGCGACAAGTACGGCTCCTGCTCAACCGGCCACGACTCCCGTCCAACCGGGCGCCATGCGCCAAGGGGGATACATCCCTGCTGCTTCCACGACTGCACAGGGACCCGTGTAGGAGCCTCCTGATTCGATCCTGTCGGAGGCCCCAGGATCCTCTGCGGCAACGACGACCATTGATGCTACGGCGTCAGCAAACAGTGATGCTCCTGAAGTAATTCCAGAGGTTGCTCCTTCACAATCAACGACATGTCCTCGCACTCGTCTCCAAGATGGTGTTCACAAACCTAAGGTATATACTGATGGCACGATAAGGTATAACTCCAAATTTGGGTTTCTCACATCTATTGGCGAACCTCAAAATATTAGTGAAGCCCTATGTGATGTTAACTGGAAAAATGCTATGGATTCAGAGTACGGTGCACTGATGAAAAATAAGACTTGGCATCTAGTTCCACCTCAAAAAGGGACAAATATAATAGATTGTAAATGGGTATATAAAATTAAACGTAAAGCTGATGGGAGCTTAGACAGGTACAAGGCACGCCTTGTTGCAAAAGGGTTCAGGCAAAGGTTTGGGATAGATTATGAAGATACCTTTAGTCCAGTTGTTAAAGCCACCACTATCAGAGTTGTTCTGTCCATTGCTGTTTCTAGAGGTTGGAGTCTCAAACAGTTAGATGTTCAGAATGCTTTTCTTCATGGTTTTCTAGAAGAAGAAGTTTATATGAGGCAACCCCCAGGATATGAAGACAAATTGATGCCCAATTATGTTTGCAAATTGGACAAGGCCTTGTATGGGCTAAAACAGGCACCACGTGCTTGGTATGCACGATTGAGTGCCAAACTGAATAGTCTTGGTTTTAAATCTTCAAAAGCGGATACATCATTGTTCTTCTTTAATAAAGATAATATGACTATATTTGTGTTGGTCTATGTTGATGACATAATATTCGCTAGTTCTACTCCAGAAGCAACAGCAAGTCTATTGAGAAATCTGAGACTGGAATTCGCTTTGAAAGATTTGGGAGAACTTCATTATTTCCTGGGAATAGAAGTAAACAAGGTACATGAAGGAATTATTTTAACGCAAGAGAAATATGCCGTTGATTTATTGAAAAAGGTTGGGATGACTGATTGTAAACCGGTGAGCACTCCCTTGTCAACTAGTGAAAAATTATCTGTGTTTGAAGGAGATCCTTTGGGTGCCAATGATGCCACGCAGTACAGGAGTATAGTTGGTGCTCTTCAATATCTTACTCTTACTAGACCAGATATTGCATTTTCTGTAAACAAGGTATGTCAATTTCTTCATGCACCGACGACTACACATTGGGCGGCTGTTAAGAGGATTCTGAGATATCTAAAACATTCCAGTAAACTTGGGTTAAAAATTGGTAGATCCAAGTCCTTGCTTGTCAGTGCTTATTCAGATGCAGACTGGGCAGGATCTCTAGATGACAGAAGATCCACTGGTGGTTTTGTTGTTTTCCTAGGGTCAAACTTAGTTTCATGGAATGCACGCAAATAAGCAACAGTATCAAGATCTAGTACAGAAGCTGAATATAAAGCAATAGCCAATGCAACTACAGAAGTAATGTGGATTCAGAATCTACTTAAGGAAATTGGTATACAAAGTCCTCCCACAGCAAAGTTATGGTGTGATAATCTTGGAGCCAAATATCTCTCAGCTAATCCTGTATTTCATGCTCGAACTAAACATATTGAGGTGGATTATCATTTTGTCAGAGAACGAGTGTCAAGAAAATTATTAGACATTGACTTTATTCCTTCAAGAGATCAAGTTGCATATGGTTTTACTAAAGCTCTAACGGTAAGACAATTGGAAAACTCCAAGCACAATCCCAACTTTGCGCGGTTATGATTGAGGGAGGCTGGTAGAATAGATAGAAAGTTTGTAATCTTTGTAATCTTCTCTACCGATATGATCTGTGATTTACCGGTATAGATAGAAGCTTCGGTCATTATTCTTGGTAGTTGAGATCCTTGTAATCAGGGCTGCCGATAAATCACGGATTATGTTGGCCTCGTGTAAATCCTATGCATGGGGGTGTTCCATGTAAATATAACATGTAGGCCAGCCGAGGTAAAGGTTATAGCTTCCACCCATCCATTAGCGCCTCTGAGTTTTTCATAAAAAACATAGGAGAAAAGTAAACTTGAAAATTAACAAGAACACGATGTTCCAAGCGTAACTTGAGCAAGAATGAGTTTTAGTGGATCTTGCTGGGTTGGAACATAATCTAGATGAGTTCCACAACCTCTTAAATGTCCTAGATCCAATAGAACTACAACAAATAGAAGGAGGGGAAGCAAGGCTCAAGTTGCATGAAAGAACTAAGCAAAAAATGCAAGAAATAAAATATATTTCAGAAATATAGATGAATTTGAATCTTGCATTGCTTAGAGAGAAATGGTTACAAAGCCACACTTCATAGTGGTCAAAGCTCAAAGGAATATAAGGAATTCAAAAATCCTTCTCTAAGACTTGGTATAGAGGCATCCCTCCACCCCTCTATTTATAGGACACTAGGAGCAACCTTCACCCTTAATGACCTTCTTGACTCTTAAGAAATCTCATTAAGGGTTGAGATTCACTCCTTCACTCATACATAAGCTAACTAGCAACCCAACAACATAACGGGTTTTAACCATACACTTGCACGCTTCTCAAAGCGTCACTTAAGTTCAACATCCAATAACCCTTTATCACTAACTTGACCTCTACTCCACCTGCGATCCCTTAATCCAACGATCCTCCTTCTCTTGAGTAGGGCTTAAGTTAGCATCTCATTCATCCACTTGTCATTCCGACTTGCAGCAACTCCCCGGCCTTATCATCTTTCGGTGTCACCTTGACCGTCTAGACCTCAGCTCTCCCAGCCTAGTACCGGTCTCCCCTACCTCACCAAGACCAAGCTCCTAAGTCCTACAACCATCTCAGACAAGTAAAATATTACATAGCATTACTCAACATAATATGCAGCCCAAAATTGCAAATTAAGTTTTCCTAGCCCAAAACAAACTTACACAAATCGACATATGCCTAACAAATATCAAATACTAATCACACATCCATGGATTGACCACCACATGGTCCCACAGTAATAGGACAGGATAGAATCATACAACCACTTGAATACACAACTAAACTGGAGCTTGTGGGACACAACAAGAACTGTAAAGCCTGAGAAGAACATTGAGTCGTGCATGTTTGTATATCTAGATTGTGATGAAAAGCAACTACTAACCTTATACCAAATTTGGCAGCAGAGAATATCTAGTTGCTCAAAATTACAGCAATGCAAATCAACTAATCAATCCTGCACCAGTACATTGGAATTGGACAGTCAACTAGGAAATAGTAGTAGATCAACACGAACTTTGGCATGGCATGCCCATATTCCACAATGACTCCTATCCATTGGTTATTCAGTCAAGAGTTCAGACCAAACACCAATGTAGATGACCAGTCAGAGTTCACCGTGCTTCAAGTTGTTGCTAGTTGTCGCAATTAACACATTCTCTCCGGTCACAAGTACATATTATTTTGAACATCAACACGGTCTCCGAAACATATCTTTGACTACTAATTTCTATTATATATTTATAAAATCGAATAAAATTATAATATTATGAAAGTACTTTTCAAGACAAATCTACAAATATAATTTTCATGTATCCAATTTAAATGTTTAAAAAGATTTTGACAGTTAAAATCTCAAAAGTTTGACTACTCATATGTGCAAAACAAAAACTATTTGTGACCAAAGGGAGTGGTAGTATATGAACCATTCAGCGCCCTGGCTATCTCCATAGCCAAATATGAAAATCTTGGGTACATCTCAGTATCTGTCCTTCCGAACGTAATCACCTTGAAAAACCAAAACGCTTCATGAGACAGACGTTTAAGTTCTAGAGCCTGCGTTGTTCGAAACTTCCTGATCTTGTCTTATTGGCTCGTGATTATGATTTTACTACCACTTGTTGTGCACTGTTTAGAAGCAGAACACAACCTTTTCCATGCATCTTCATTGAGATCCCCAACTACCTCAACAACAACTAGCAATCTCCTCCCGTGTTCGTTCATGGAACAATTTTGATATTTCATCCCAAGCATTCCATCTCTAAAGTCATTGTCGCTCAAGAAGACAATACGTGAAAAATACATCATTACAGACATGAGTGACAAGGGTGCTCTTCCCCACTCTCTGTGGACCAACAATAGGTATGGCATCAGGATTGTCAACACTTGACCAGTTCCGTTTCCATCTGGCGATCAAACATGCACTTGTTCTACAAGAGATGCATGCTATATATAAGGCTGATGGTACAGACGAGGGTAGCTTCTGAAGAACATGACTAACTCATTCACATCAAGAAGCATGGTGTTGAAACTGTCGAGCGCCCGTTGCAGTTCTTCTGAAGTCTGTGTACTGCTACTGGAGAGAGAGACGTTTTACATAACCGAATCAGAAAAGTGACTCACCACCTGATCTTTAGCCTCCCCTTCTTGGTGAGCACGGTATCTGAAGATGTCAAGTACATAGTAGCCTCGGTACATCGCAGCTCTCAGTATGCTCAACTGCCGGAGAATCCCTTGGTTTGTGATGTGAAGCTCCGCAGCCTCCTCGACGACAACGTGGGCTCGGAGTAGAATCCTTTGTAGGCTATCCTCCACGGCCAGCGCCGGCTGCTTGGAGCATTTATTGAAGAAACTGATGGATCTATTCGCGAGTTCACCCAAGGCCGCAGAAATGAATATCTCCATTCGCGGGACTCTGTCCTCAGGAAGACTGTGCAATGGGAGGACAAGAGAATGAGCAGTGAGTCGAGAAATGTGACGTCTCTGAAACCCAATTTATGCTCCGCTTCTGGTCATTGCTGGTTAGGAAAGTCAAGCCTCGTGGTCAAAACACATACACACACACAGAGAGGAGTTATCATAGAAAATGACTCAAGTCTCTCTGCTCTGAGCGCCAAAAAATCAATCCATTTTTATTTTGAAGCTATAAAAATCAATCCATTACATGCACATGATCTTTGACAATTGAGTTTTTCTTTCCTTCTTTATTACATATACTCTACTGATTAGCAACAGGTACGCTGCTATTACTTAATTTGATTCTCGCCTGGTGCTAGTTTTTAAGAATCGAGGCACACTAAGAGAGGTGAATTGGTGCAAACTAACACTTAAATCTATTTTTTCTGTTTTTATTAATTCTAGAAATCAATAAAATAACGATCAAAATGAAAGAACCATCAAAAGACCACACGAGAAAACTAGAGTAAATAAGCATACTTGAAAGCAATTGTACGAAAACACGAACATCAAGAACTAGTACTCCATCCTCACTTATTTATTTCTTAAAATAGAAATGCAGAACAAGTAGAAGGATCTCTTTACATAAAAGCACAACCGTGAAATAATCTCTATTTTTTTCAAATTTTCTTCTTCTTTTCTCTCTTGCTTCTTTTTTCTTCTCTTTCTTCTCTCTCTTGTTCCCTTTCTTGTATTCTTGTCACTCCTCGTACTTAAGGACTTCGTCACGCCCATACTTCCTGAAGAAGGTGGTGATGAAGATCTTTTCCTTCTTACTGTTTAGCCAGTAGCCACAACACCATCTAAACTCAAACACAAGATAGTAGTACTATATTAAGGAGAGACTTCCCATGTATTGATCTGATCATAATGCCACTTGAGTCTTCACACAACAAGCATACTCCGCTTCCATTGCAATACCGTGACTACCGTCTTGCACCATCGTGAAGGATCCAACCTCCAAGAACCAAGATGGAGGTGCTACTTTCTGCGACTTTAGGTGAACTTGCAACAAGATCCAGTTGATCGACAAGTATTCGAAACAAGCGACACAGTCCAAGGAGGAGAGACTAGCAGATGCTGCTCTGGGTTCTCGTCACTGAGGAGGAGGCTGAGGGAAGACGCATCACAAACAGAGGCTGCTATGTACTCGACCACGAAGTGATTCGTGTTGGACTTTTATGTGGCCTTCAACATTTATATTTATATTATGGTTATTGTCTTTTCAACTCAATGTGGAAATATGAGTATCATAGGATTGATGCTTGTGACAGGGAATAATTGATGCGGAAAGATTACTCGAGGAATTGATACTCGAGGAGCCGAGAACGGCTGTGTTGGAATAGAGTAGAGGAATTGATTGAGAAACACTCTACTGGAATATATTTATATATGTACGTACATATTCTAACCCGGGTACAACACAGGGCGGAATAGCTGGGTTTGTCTTGTAGGATCGGCTCTACAGGCTGTTGACCCACATGATCAGACTGGAATTAATCTCATATACAGTCTGATCATGACACATGACTCACACATGTGTGCAAGGGACTAACATATTTTAGATTCGTATAACTGGCCTGTCTGATCGTGGTTGGTGACAAGGTTCAGGAGTCTAACGGTATTTCGAAAACAGGTGGGTCTTTTGTAACACCTGGAAGTGGAGTCTATAAATAGGTCCCTACCCTCTAGCCTTTAGATGCAATTGTGAGCGGCACCACGGAAAAGGCCAAAGGAATAGAGGGTAGACCGCAGCCTCCATAAAAACCTCATCTAGGGTTACGAAACCCTACAATTCGCCCCTTATTTCTGTCTAAATTCAATCCTTCTAAGCGTGTTTGTAGTGCTTCCAGCAGTAGAGATGGCACAAAGGCGTTAGAACACGCTAGTACAGAAAATCTTGTTTCTGACGGTTCAAAAGCGTCATTACAAACGATTTTGTGAACTGTCTGTAACCATATGTTAATGATAATAACAGCACATCACAGACGGTTTCCTAACCGTTGGTGAAAGTCACGTCACAGACAGTTCTTCTTGGAAACCATCTGTGGTGTCGTAGCTATCACAGACGGTTCTTCTCAGAAACCGTCTGTGATTGATGTCCTAACTATTACAGATGGTTTCCAAGAAGAACCATCCGTGATATTATATTATCTCAAACGGTTTTTATAAAAAAACTGTCCGTAATATTATTTTATATTGATGATGTTTTTGCTGTTTATTAGCTAATCTCAGGAAATGCTAGCAATGCCCTTTGACATAAGCAGATTACATATTACATCACAAACTTATTATCACATCCATTTCAGACATCAACTCAGATTACATATTACACCACATATAGCACATCCATTTTAGAAATCAACTCAGATATATTAGCTAATCGAATGCATAACTTCAATTCACAAATTCACAGTACAAGGTTCACAAATTAACCCAAGTGATAATTCACAAATTCACAACTCAGGCAGAGTGGCACTTGCCTCCTGGCTTTATGACATCATACAACAAGAAGGAATAAAGTTGTCCTCGAATTCCTAATAGATCGGCTTGTTCCAATGCAAATTCAACACATTTCCAAATCTATCGATGGGAAGACTAAAGTCTTGTATGTATATAATTTGATAAGTACAAAATAATTATTGCAAGATTGACAAACTTGCAAGTCATTGGTATTCTTTTTACTGATGACGAGTTGCATGTTGTGACAAACGTAGAATCCACATTAGTTAGTGTCCTTAGGCTACAGGTGGCACTGCCAAAATAGAATTAGTTAGTTCTATAGGCATTATTACTAAGTCTGATATAAGATTATTCTGTACTTGTGGATATCGTGAACTTAAAATTGTGTTTCAACTTCGACCCATACTTGGATGGCCCTCCACGAGCTTTGTACACTTCAAAACTTCATGATCTTGACAGATATTTAAGTGTTAGAACCTGCGTTGTTCTAAACTTCATGATCTTGTCTGATCGGCTCGTGTTTATGATTTTACTACCACTTGTTATGCACTGTTTAGAATCAGAATACAACCTTTTCCGTGCACCTTCATGGAGATCCCCAGGTACCTCAACAACAACTAGCAATCTCCCGTCTTCATTCAAGGAACAATTTTGATATTTCATACCAAGCATTCCATCTCTAAAATCATTGTCGCTCAAGAAGACAATATGTGAAAAATAATCGCGGACTCTTACATCATTGCAGACATGAGCGATATGGGTGCTCTTCCCCACTCTCCCAGGACCGACAATAGGTAGGACATCAGGATTGTCAACACTACAGGGTTCTGCGTGCAGCAGGAAGTTGATGATTAGTTCTGTTTCCATCTAGCGGCCAAACATGCACTTATCCAACAAGAGATGAATGCTATAAGGCTGGCGGTACAAGCGAGGATAGCTTTTCAAGAACACAACTAGCTCAGTCACATCAAGAAGCATGGTGTTCAAACTATCGAGCACCTCTTGCAATTCTTTCAAAATACATGTTCTGCTAACAGAGAAACAACGACGTTTTGCAGAATAGAATTTAGACAGAGCAGACCAGAGGTTTATACTATTATGAGGGAGACCTGGTAACATTTTTAGCCAGAGATAATTTTTTAGTACTTTTTAAAATTTAGACAATCACTGTTTGGCAGTCAAATTGAGTAGCGATATTTGCATGCATAGAAATTATCTTGCTATGGTATATTTTAATGTTATCCAATATTGAAAAGCCTACTTCTCATTGTATGCAAGCATGAACTACCAAAACTTTAGTATGAAAGTTGTACTTTACACCACTAATTATATTATGGACTTATTTTGTTGTACAACATGCAATTTGACACAAGCAATTTCTTGCAAATTATTACATAAGCAATTTCTGTAAGGTATTAAAATGTAAATGGTGTTGATATGTGAATGGTGTTGATATGTGAATAGTATTGGTATGTCATTACGTTAATGCCTATTTTTGCACTTGTTGGATTAATATGTGAGTAGTATTGAAATGAAAGATTATTTGTTGACATATTACTACTAAATGCTTAATTTACAACTTGCAAATGTCTAAAATATAGCAAAGGTCATGTCAATTTTTTTTCCATATTTAGGAGAGATGAATTTTTTTGGGTTTCTCCATACTTTTTTTTATATATTTATTATATTTTTCCTTTTTGGCATTTAATGGCTTTTTATAATTTTTACAACATTTTTTTTGCATTTTCCCCAATTTTTTTACATTTTTTCCTATTTTTTCAATTGTCGCCGATTTTCACAAAAAAAAACCGCTTGAAATTCAAGCCTTTTCGAGCAGTTTTCGTTCATTTCGTTCGAAAATTGCTTGGCGGTTTAACTAGATTTCAAATTCGTTTGACTTTCGAAACCATTCGATTTTGAGCGAATTTTGAGTGGTTTTTCTTGAATTTTGATACCGTCGGGTCATCGAAATCCGAGTTCGAAACGGAATTGTTAACCCTGCACGAGAGCATATAAAGTGGCAGGAGAGTGGGCCCCATGGACCGGGTGCATGGGCTGGACGGTCCGGATGGTGCAAGCTTGTGGTGTATGTACACCTGGTGTAGGGAAGGGGTGAGGGCGTCGAGCTGGTGGGACGTGGCAGCGTGTGGAGCCAAAGGAGACCAGCCACGTGGCGTGTGAGGTGGAAGGAAGAGCCCGTGGTAGCTGAGCTCGAAAAGCTCCAAAAGCTCCAAAAGCAGCAGCGGAAACTTTATTTCTCTTGTAGTATGCCCATTCACCCTCAGGCAACAGACAAAGTAAAGTCCTAGAAAACATCGTCATCATAACCCCCGAATCCTGAATCGCCATAAAGATCATCGGGGTAATCGATACCTTCTCCTAAAACAACATTGATAGCAAGATTGAGTACATTGTGTACTCAGCAAGTCTTATAGTGTATCACAGATGCAATTATAAATAAATGCAGGGCATAGCAATGGAATGATTTCTACAGTTGTTTTTGCATTGGCAAACTAAAGCATAAGCACATATTAGATTGTAACCGAAGTTTGTAAAGAAGCATCTTATTATAATAAGCAAGTATTAATTTAACGTAAACCAATCATCATATCACAGTCTATCCGACTGATTCAAACCATTCCGATGTCATCCCCTGACATGAAATACACATATTCCATAACACCATTTTCCCATCAAATCATTTTGAAAATATTAAAACTCTAACCATGTGATGACTTTACCAAGTACCTTTAACCGTAGGCGCGGCTAATTAATTAGATTTTCACTCTGCAGAGGCGTACAGCTTTACCCACAAGAAATGATCTGCCATTTTTGCTAGGCCAGTTGACACTCTTCCTTTGGAATGTCGGCATGGTGATCATGACATAACCGTTACATCGTTTAAGCCTAACTTTGCACCAGCCCGATGATGTTAGATCCTTATTATGGAGAAGAAACATGACAGTGAATCCCTATCATTTAAAGTGGTAACACAAGCAGTAATTCCTTGCATTAAAGGCAGTAAATCCCTGCGATAAGGGTTCCTTCCCATATCAAGGCGTTCATCGTTATACCGATATGCATTTACCCACAACGAAGTGTGGAAGCTCCTCATAAGCAAACCTAGAAAGGATTGCTCATACTATCTCCCGCCTACCAATGTGCAAAGTCAGACCTAACCAACTTAATAGGTTAAGGCTGCCCCATATCAGCACTCGTGGTTGTACGATTTTCTTGGCTTGAAAACAACCCATACCTCGGTCCTTAATCCGACACGGGCAATGCTTCACCCTATACTACGTACAAGTCTATCCCTTGCACAACCGGCTATTGCCAATAATTGCCCGTATCTAAATCATAGTTTTATTTTAGGGGTTTTAGTCAAAATACCAATAATTGACATCATGTCATACCACCATTTAAATTCTCAAGAATTAACTTTGATCATCAACCTCGTTGCTAATGAGCATGGCTAAGCATGACTACTAGTCGTGTATACCCAATTTGATATTATGTAATGTCTACCCCTTTATCTATGGTTAACAAGGTTCACATATTCATACTTATCAAGGAAGTTCCATGAAACATCGAGTATAGCTACCAATATTCCAACATAGCATTTTTATGACAAGTATGCGTATGCACAATAGTTTTGCAATCATTGAAAGTAAATATTTGAAGTATTATGATCAAAATGATTAAGGGGGGTGCTTGCCTTGCTGATCGTAGTAGGGAATAAAGTCCAGATCGTCGGTAAGGTCGTCGTCTGCTAATTCAGGTTCGTCGGAATCTACTCGTCGACCATCAAGAATAACATACAACAAATAGCAAACAAGTATAAGGGCAAAAAGAAGACAGACAAAATCAAATAGAACATGCTATAAGAAACAGGCACATGTTCTTTTATTTATTCTTGTTTTACGAATTCAAGTGGCTAAAATTATGTATTCTTGTACTTATAACTTCGAATTATAGATGCTAAAATTATTTGAAGTAGAAAGACTTGTCTTATGGTGATATCGTAAAATAGTATATTGTTAAAAGGATTTAGATGCAAAGCAATGCATTTAAAGATTTTAAAATCAAACATTCATTACTAAATTTCTAACTGCCATATTATTGGGCTTAGCACATTAAGTGATCTACCTCATTTTTATGAACTAATTGCTAGATGGAAGCATGGTCTTGATGTATACATACATATATGCACATATATACTCTTCATACTAAATCACATCCTATTTGCATAAATCATTATTAGTTCAATATTTTTACCTAGCCTAACATTATTCTGCCATTATGCCGAAAAGAAATATGTTTAACAAATTACCAAAACCATTTTCTTAACCATTAGTCATTATAGCATAGTTACTAATAATATAAACCTTCAATAGAAAAGACATAGAACAATTAGTTATCCAAATATTTTTATAGAAATGGGTTCATAGCAGAATAAAGATCTTAATAAGATTGGTTCCAAATAATATTAACCTCATTTGCAAAATTTCCATACTTAGTCTACTTTCATATGTGCTATTCACCTTTGTATTAAAATATTTTTTCGAAATAGTTTTTCAAAATATTATTACATATTCTGGAAGCTCTTGATTTTAGATGAATTTAGAAATTAGTTTCATCTCATTTGGATTTCAAATGCGAAAGATATTCAAGTTTGAATTTTTAACCGATTCAAAAATCAATTGAAAATAGCAAAATACACTTTCGCTACGCCGAAAGCGTCTTTTTCTTCGCGCCAACGACTCGCGTGTTCAAACCGTCGCAGCCGCTGACATCCCAGACCCAGCCGTTAGTGACTCAAGGCGAAATCGGGGTGAGCCACTGACATATCGGGCCCGCATGTCATTCGGCCGAGGCAGAGCTTGAGTCCGAGCTCGCCGTCGGCGAGGATCCGGTGGCGCTCCGGTCTGGCCGAAGGCATGGCTAGCATCAGGGAACCATTGCGCATCTAAGGGTGGTACCCATTCCTGCCAGCGACTAGCCGAACCACCTCGCCACCGTGGACATGCGGCGACGGGGGAGGCGGCGAACCGTGCCGGCAGCATAGAGCCTCTCCGACGGAATCGGTTCCAGCCCTAGCATCAGGGGGTCCTAAGCATTCCATTTTACTCCATAGAGAGCACAGGGGAGTATCGGGTTAGCTCACCACCGATCGTCGGCTTTGGAGAAGAAGGTAGTTTAGTGGCAGCGAAGCTCCGATTGATGATCCCTGAAACTAACAGAGGGCTTTTGATCACAATGAGTCACTGATGCTAATGCGAAGCTGGATCGGAAAGTAAAGAAGTGTACCGACTGAAATCGAGATGATCCTGAATTCTAGGGTTCGTCAGTCGATTCGGAAGAATGAGAAATTGGTGATGCTCAATGGAGTAGATGGGGTAAAATGAGAGGGGTTTTGAAGCACAGGTCTTGGCGACCACGCTTCGGTATTTATAGGCCCGGGGAGATGCTGTAGATGAGTTTGCATAGGATATGAACTCGGTTGAGTTTTGCGGGGCCAAACAGGAGAAGGGATGGGCCAAATCGTGGGAAATCAGGGCGAGGACAGTGCGTGGCAAGTTTGGCAGAGGCGGTTTCCTCGGGAGGCGTGAGATTGCAGCGGTGGTGTGAGCTACAGCCGACGAGCTGATCTCAGCCACGCGCGAGCTCGCCTACGGGAGGAAGAAGACTCATGCTGAGGCTGACAGGTGGGACCACACAGTGAATCGGGCCCGCGCTTCAGAGAGAGAAGAAGAAATTTTCGGCTTGAACTGAAAATGGAGCTGAATTGATTCACTGAATCCATTTCCTATCCAATCGTTAAATTAATGAGGAATTTACCAAGTGTACTTGAGCTAGTTTAGGATCTACCCTAAAAATTTCAGACCTATTTGACGCCTGAGGAATTTACAATAATTCTGACAGTGCACTGTGCACAAGTTGTAACATCCAGAGAAATATAATAAAATGAAAATGAATATTTTGGATTTGAATATATTTATTTTCGAGTTTTATGAGAATTATTGGTTTTCATTTGGATTTTTCCTTGGATTTATGCTTTGTATGAAAAGTCCAACAAATAGAATTATTAAATGGAAAATGGTAAGAAGATAAAGAGGTAAAATTAAATGTAGGAAAAATTACCATGAGACCTCATTCATGCTGGTAAACCAGTAAAACCATCTAGTAAAAATCTTATGTGCTGAAATGTAAATAAATAAAATATTTAACCATCTCTTTTGACTAAAAACAGTGAAGTCAGAATTAATGTAAAATATTCGAAACTTATCTAGAGCCACAAAAATTACCATGGCACCCTCAGAGTAGAATATACATCTGGTAAAAATCTCAGGAATTTATCATGTCACTTAAACCTTTTAAAAATTCAAGAACTGAGGCAATGAAAAAAAACTAAAAATCATCATGTCAGAATTTTTATAAAATATTTACTCAATATTTTGACTTGAAATTGTTACAGAGATATCCATAACCCAAATTGAACTCGTATAACAAGTTTCGAAAATAATTAGTGTGTTTTACACCCTTAAATAAATAAAATACCGAAATGCAACTTCTGGACAGTGCACAGTGTCATAATTTTTATAAATCAACCATAGGATATTTTGGTCTGAAAATTTTATTGAAGGATAAGAACCACTAGGAGATGTCATTCAAAAAGTTTCACATGATCTTGCAGTGAATTGATTAGTATTTTAATCCATGTACTAACTTGTCCCAGCCAAACTTATCTCTTGTCTCATCTTCACTCACTGACATGTGGGCCAGCCCATGTATCGTAACCGTTCGCTGGCAAGGAACGGGAAATCAGCTCTCCCGCTGCCCGATGGGCCTTGGTCCCATTTGTCAGTTGTGAATCCCGTTTTCCCCTTTTCTTCTTCTCCTCGCGCGAGCCTTCCTTCGCTCACTCCCGAGCCCTTAACGCCTCTGTGTCTCAGCACAAATCGCGCCGCCCAAGCAATTGGTTGCTGCCACGTTGAACCTCGGTTCTCCCGCGCCATGCCCGGTCAGTCTCGCGTCATTCTTTGCCGGCGAGACCTTGCGCCACCTCGCCTAACCGAGCCGCAACTCCATCCTTCCGTTTACGCCCTGTGACTTCACTTTCTAGCGCCTATAAGTACCGCAGCTGTGTCGCTGAGGCCCTCTCCCATTTCCTTAGTCATTCACTAAACCGAGAGCAAAAGGGCTGAAGCATTTCTTCGTTCGGTTGCAAGAAAACCCGAAAGGGAAAACATCAAGAAATAAGCTCTCGGTAAACGTTTCTTCAATTCCTTTGGATTAGAGCTTCACTGCGACCTGCTGAACTCATCCATCCAGTTAATTTCAGTGATCATCACTCATGGCTCGCCGTGCGCGCCTTCTTCCCCAGCTCCGGTGCTCGTGGGTAGCCCTCCCTGGTTCTTCGCCGAGCGTATTTTTAGGTAAAATGGAACCTCTGGACCACGCTGATGCTTAATTCGTTACCCATTCGAGCCGAGGCTAGCTCATCATCTTCTCCGGTGAGCTCTTGCCTCTGCGGCCACCCCCTCTCGGTGGCGGAGCACTTTCGGCCATCACCGCCGTCATCTGACCCCATCGGAGAGTGCGCAGTAGCCCACTGGTGCTCTTAGAGCCTTCGGTCGGTCGGCTCCGCCGCGCCTCCATCGCCAGTGGCTTGCCCTAGCGACGGCCCTGTTCTCTGTCACTGACATCGGGCCCCGCTTGTTAGCCAGTGCGCAGAGGCCTCTGTTCAGCCGTTGAAGACGCTTTCCATTATGAGAAACCGTATTTTCGAATTTTTGGTTGATTTTCAGAAACCGAGACAAATCATTTAGCTATATATTTTGAATGGTAACTCCAAAATTAGTGAAATAAAATTCTATATTCATGTAAAATCAGGTACTTTTAGAATATACAAAAATATTTCAAAAATGATCTCTGGGTATTTTTTAAATTCAAATTTGAATAAAAAGGTTAAAGATATGCTTTATACAAAAATTCTGCAAACAAGCTTAGACTTTAATGAAACTAATTTTCCTAGGATCCTTATATTTCCAGGAACTCAAATATATAAAAATATTAAATTTTCATGTATATTTGAGTTACATTTCATTTAAGTTTTGCATTCAATACACAAAAATTTAGATATGTTTAATGGTATGGAAGAAATATGAAATATGTAAGATTTGATTTTCTGAATTTTTAGGGAGACAGTAGAATGCTTGAACTTGCCAAATTAATTAAGGAGTAATCTTGATTTGAATTACCTTTAAGATTATGAAGTAACTCTAGTGCCAAATGTGCACATATATACACATATACATAGACACACACAAACACACACACATATATATATATATATGTATATATATATATATATGTATATATATGTATACCTATATGCATAGGAAAGTAAATAGCTGGAATATAGATTGATTGGTCTCAACCATGAACAAATTTAGTAACCTAGCTTAATAGATCTAGCTCAATCAACCCCTTTCTCCTTATGCATCGCTTAAGGATAAGTGCTTTTGCACTGAATCCTTTATTTTATGTTCTAAATTTCATAAATCCAGATAATTTTAGCATCTATAATTCGAAGTTATAAATATAAGAATTTATAATTTTAGCCTCTTGAATTCGCAATTTAAGAATAAATAATCTACAAGAAAACCCATGTTTGTTCATCATAAAAGTTATTAACATTGTGAATGTGTACTTATCTTAATCAAAGGGTGTTACACGTAGTGTAGGGTGGAGTATCGCCCATGTCGGATTAAGGACCGAGTAATGGGACGCTATAGATCCAAGAATGTCGTACAACCACGCGGGCTTGTATGGGCGGGTCTTAGCCTATTAAGTTGTTTAGATGTGGCTTTGCATCTAAGGAAGGCGGGAGACTGCACAGGCATTTTGGTCAGGTTTGTCTGTAGGGGTTTCTACATACCAATGCAACGGTGTACGCCTTGCCATAAATAGAAATGTGGTGTTGGGTGTGATGAAAGTGGATCCATGGCCTGGGTGAGTGTTTCTGTTTCCATGGCGAGGGTCAAACGTCCCGGGCTGGTTCAAAGTTACGTCTAGATAATGTAACGGCTCTGTATGATCTTCTTGCCGACACACCAAAGGAAGTGTGTTAGTTGGCCTGGCAAAAGAGGTTGATCATTCCTTGTGGGTAAAGTTGTACACCTCTGCAGAGTGAAAATCTAACCGATTAGCCGTGTCCACGGTCAAGGACACTTGGTGAAGTCATTCCAATGTTAGAGTCTTTTGGTTTTTCTAAAAAATGGGTTTGGTTTAGAAACCGTTTTGCAACCAGCTTTTGTGTCAATGGATAGACACTGGGGACCTTTGCAGTCGGGTAGACTGAGTTGAAAGACTTGGATATTTGCTTATCATTTTATGTCTCAATTGTTTTTTTTTAAAAATGCGATGTTTCAATCTAATGTATTCATACTTTTCAATGGTTATGCAACTGCAAAATAACCTATAACCTGCCTTTGCTTAGCCTGCATGATTACTTAATTGCATTTGTCAAACACTATAAGTCTTGCTGAGTACCAATGTACTCAATCTTGCATCTGCTGTCTCAGAGGACGAAGCTAGCGAAGTGCCAGACGATTCTTACTTTCATGGAGGGCACGGGGTGTTCGACGATGATTTCCCCTAGGTTTGCCTAGTCAGTTGCCTAAGGGTTAGCGGGCAAACCACGAGGATTTTGGAGTTCTTTTAACTCTCTATTTTCCGCTGTTTAGTCTTTATAAATTTTTAACTCTGTATAATTATTTTCGCTTGTATATACATATTTATCAGTTTGTTCTCTTGTGGTTGTGATATGAATGTTGTAAACATGTGAGTGCTAGCCACTGATCATGGGACTAGTACAGTGATCACATGAAGGTTCCTGTTTGCAAGAACGGGGTCTCACACAAATTCATGCATTCTGCTTTATATTTATTAAGATACTTATATCTTACTCGAAAATTTAGAAACTTTTTGATCAGGTTCCTTATATGCACATTACCCTCTTGTAAAAATTTCAGCTTCAGATTCTTGACAGATTACTTAATAAAATTTTGACATTGAAACTTCCAAATTTCTAACTATTCAGTTTTCAAATTTTTATAAATATCAAACCTAAAGATCATCTCTTGATATTTTTACTGCAGATGACTCTATCCATGGAGAAGATAATATAAATATTTTCCCATCGAAATTATGATCATTTAATTTCTGACATTTTCACTATTACCAGTCTTGTTTCATTAATTACCTTTCTTTTCATCATTTAATATTTTGTCATAATTTTAAAAATCATATTTTTGAGTTCTGGATAGCTCCACGAATTTTTACAATAATTTTTCTTATTTTTTGTTTTACAAATCATTTCTTATTACTTAAGAAATGGTTGATTGATTAGAAAAAAGAATTTTCCTTATAAGCAATAATCAAAAGAAATCAAGATAACTCATAGAAAATTCAGAAAAATCCAGGGGAAAAGCAAATTAAAACTTCTTAAAATATATCATTTAATTTCTTATTATTACTTATTTTTCAGGATGTTACACTCTGCACCAGCCACATGAACCCCGTCGCGCCGAGCTCCTCCAGCAGCTCGAAAGACTTCTTCTTGCAGGCGGCGTCGCCATGGAAGACCTCGGCGCCGTCGCGGTGGCTCTCGAACTCTCGATGGCCTGGGACGTCATTTCGATCGATCGATGCAAGGAATGGGTGAAAAAATTAACCAAGCTCGATTTTATCGGGACGACGACGTGTGTATGAATGTGTTGTGTGAAGTGATGTTGCGAGCTGTGACTTGTTTGAGCGCAGCTGGATGAGCGGATGCGGTTTTGTATAACAGTGTGATCGAGTGGAGTGTGGAATGGTCAACCGAATTGGTCCTTTTCGCCGGGACTCTACAGGAGATCGAATTGGTCAATCCTGTGGTTCGGGCTCGGCACGCCACGCCGCGGCGGTTAATTAATCAGGCAACCTAAAAAAATTCTTTGGAGAGACTCGTCCTAGATCTTGCCACCTAGCCACCAACGATTAATCTCAAAGCAAGCCATCTCCTCCTTGTGGGCTGGGAGGAAGTCGGCGGTGCGCTGCCCTCGCACATAGGGGTAGGGGAAGAGAGACGGGAGATAAGGAAGAGACATGGGAAGAGAGGTAGGAAGATGGGGATGGAGATGCGATCTTACTCATTTTTTCTTACACACAGATCCATTAGGATGGGTTTTGTTTATTTTGACATCTAAAAATACAAAAAATAATTCTTACGATTTTTTTTAAGAATTGATTTATAATAAGCACTCTTATCAATATAAAAAATTGCTAAAAATGACAATTTTGTCATCGTGATTAGAGCCACTCTTTTTTTAACCTTGGTCATGAAATTTAACCGGACCTATTCATTTTGGCATTTGAGTGTTTTTAATGGGGAATAAAATCTTCCTTTTGATGTCTTGCTAGTTCAATGTTTTGACACGAGCATGCTGTGTAATTCCATTGATTTTTTGGGTTACGATCCTATTTTCTATAGGTTGCTAACTCAATGGTAGAGTACTCGGCTTTTAAGTGTGACTATGATCTTTTACACATTTGGATGAAGCAACAAATTCATCCAGACTCTTGGTAGAGTCTAGAAGACTACGACCAAATCCTCAAGGGTAATGAATGGAAAAAAAATAGCATATTGTAATAAAATCAAGTTCTTAATTTTGATTTTTTGAATGGAATAAAAAAATTCCTATTTTCTAGGTCTAGTGAATAAATGGATGGAGTTTGGCTCCAATTATGGTAAAATAAAAAGCGAAATGATTCCCCGATCTAATTAGATGTTAAAAAGTAGACTAGTGCCTGATGCGGGAAAGGTTGGGTTTTCCCATGAGCTGAACCTTGATTTTTTTAGAAATCCTTATTATTCTTGATTATGGATTGAAAAGGGATGTTATGGACTAAATATGTAAAAGAAGCAGTATATTGATAAAGAGACTGTATCTCAAAGTAAAAAGAGCAATTGGCTTGTAAAAATAAAAGATTTGTTCTCTTTTGTAATTAGAACAAACATAAACTAATTGGATAGAAAGGGAAAAGAGCTATAGATTAGACTTCCTTTCTTTCTAGGGTTTGTATTAAAAAATGCAACACCCTGTTCTGACCATATTGCAGTATATATCATCATTTGATAAACCTAGTGTAATGACCCCCATTTCCACATAAATGCAAAAATAGAAATCTCATGTGCATACAGTACTAGTCCCATGATCAGTGGCTAGCACGCACATTTACAACAATTGATATCACATCCATACTCTTTATTACAAATGATAATGGTAATTTATACAATAAAATCTTACAATACAGAGTGAACTGCAGTGGAAAGATTCAAAAGTCTTGTAGTGTGCCCGTCCAACCCTCAGGCAACTGACAAGGCATAATCCCTAGAAAAGCTTCATCGTCAATATCCCGAATCCTGCAATAAATATGTTGCATCGGACTAATCTGATTTTTCACCTAAAAACAACAATTAAGCAGGGGTGAGTACTTTCATACTCCGCAAGACTTTTGCAAAGCTTATTATATATGCAAGCCACTTCAAAGGAAAGGCTACTACGGTTAGTTTGCATAAAGCCAATTTGGAATGTAAATACAGAATGGTAGATTGCAAAACGGAACTTAAGTAAAAACAATGTAATACTAAAATAACAATATGTAGAGTACGAGTAAGTAAGTTTCACAAACCTGGGTATTATGACCATATCCAAGAATCATTTCCACTGACACACAATAGAAATTACCAACACACGGTAGAAACTAGTTTTATGAAAATAAAAATAACTAACTATGTGATGACTTTACCAAGTTCCCATAACCACGGGTACGGCTAATCGATTAGTTTTACACTCTGCAGAGGTGTACATCTTTACCCATAAGTCATGACCTTTTCCTTTTGCCGTATATTTCACGCAACTTTGGCGTATTGGCCAGAATGTTCATGACGAAAACCTTTACATTACTTAGGTTAACTTTGCACCATCTCCGGGACGTTAAACCCATACTATGGCAGAAGAACTCGAGCATAGAAATGATGAAACTTTCCCAGAGTACGGCGTACACCGGTGTATCGGTAAATGTTTGATCCATGATCACCTCGGTGTGGACGTCCCTTCGAGCAATTCATTAAGAAACAGCCCGTACTGTTCCAGCCTTCCAAAGTGCAGAGTTAAACTAGATAACTTAATCGGTTTAAGGCTGTCCCATACCAGCACTTGTAGTTGTACGGTAATTCTTGGCCTAAAACAACCCATAACTCGGTCCTTAATCCGACACGGGCAATAGACTCCCCCAACACTACGTGCAAAGACATGCACTCCCGGCTATTGCCAATAATTGCCCGCATCTAAAGCATAGTTTTATTTTCATTTTTCAACCAAAATACCAACCATAAGAAAGGTCATACCCATTAAATGTCATATCCAATATTTTAATAATGTCAAAGTTTTATGTTGCTTTAAGCATGTCTAAGCATAACACTAAGTGTGATTAACCCAATTTGACATCAATTATTGTCTAAGTTATTCTAAGGTTATCAAGGTTCACAATTCCATACTTATCAAGGAAGTTCTATAAGACTACTGGTACAACTACCATTACCCGTAATATAGCAGACTTTAATAAAAATAAAGTATACAGTAAAACATTTAATGAAAACATTTATAAAACTGGGATCAATATGATCAAAGGGGGTGCTTGCCTTGCTTATTTATTGCTTACGACGAAGATGAAGCCACGACTGACGGAGGCAATGACGGAAGTAGCGACATCAGATTCTACACGTCGTTCAATCGGAAACATAGCAAATATCCAACTTCAATAAGGGCAAAAAGAAAACAGACAGAAAATCAAATAAAGATTCATTGCAGAAAATAGGAATGTTTTATGGTTTAAGTTGTATGATTCCGCATATTGTTTTCCAGATAATTAAGCATTCAAAAGTTAAGATTTTCATGATAGCAAGGTATGTCTTCTTTTTTAGATTATCTATTCTTGATTTACGAATTCAAGTGGCTAAAATTATGAATTCTTGCATTTATAACTTCGAATTATAGATGCTAAATATTATTTGGATTAATAGAATTAAAACACAAATTAAAGAGTTATGCGAATAGCACTTAATTCCTTAAGTGATTTTGTACAAAAAGTGACTTTGAATACGTTAGATCTATTGAGTTAGGTTACTGGATTTATTAATGGTTTTTAAGAAGGTTCTGGTGATACAAATATCTTAATTACATATTTATTCATTGTTACAAAGTTCGCTTATTCATATAATCGAGTCCATAAAACATAACACTTAAGGTTACTTGGCTATTAGGATTTATATGCAAAACATGATGAAATAAGATTATTTCTTCAGAATATGATAGTCTATACTTTGAAGAACATTCTTAAGCTAATTTCATACATTCTAGTGCTTAGACGAGGCACTATATTCTTTGTTGATAGAGCTTATATGACATTAAGAGTTATAACGACCATATTATTTAAGGGTATTGGGTTAGCCGGATTTAGATGCAAAGCAAGTTGTAATAAGAATATTTTTATAGATTATGGTAGTACATATCCCAAAAATTATTTCTAAACTGATCTTCATAAAATTTGTATTAAGACGAGATATTCTACAGGCTGCTGAAAATGCTTAAGTGATTCTAATTTTTATGCGACAAGGGTTCAATTTTAGTTTTTAGTTGGCGACTCACCCTTACATGATTATTTATTCATTTTCCTGGCATTAGCATGGGACATCATTAAGAGTGTTTTAAAGTTGGTTTCACAGTATTTGGCTTTTATCCGAGATGTTTTCCATATTTAATGTATTGGAAACAACTTACTTTAGAAAATGATGTAAATCAAGTCAATAATTTAAATAATTTTGCATATTTAGGTTCCTGACGACTTAAGGTTTTTAACAAAATTGGTTGCATTCAAATTGGAATTTATTTGCAGAAATTCTACATGTGGCATTCTTTTGATCCCTTTCTTTAAATTGAATTTAAAATCTAAATATAGTTCATTTCCCAAAATATTTTTGCATATTATGAATCTAAAGGATTTATCATGAATTTAGAAATTTACTTCATTTCATTTGGACTAATGGTTCAAAAATTATAAGCATTTGAATGCATTGCGGTTTGGAAAATACAGAAAATAGGAAAATTACCATAAAAGGAAAGTGCGCTTTTGCCACGGAAATACGCTTTCCTTTTCGGGCTTGCGCTGGGCTGAAGCACTGACGGCTGGGCCCGGTTTGGTAGCGAGAGGCTACGACGCGAGCGGCTGACATCCGGGACCCGTCTGTCGGTGACCCGAGGCAGGGGAAACATCAGCGAGGCTCGCCGTTGGCGAAGGAGAGCCAAAGACGGCGAATGGGTAGCACGGAGAGCTTCAGGAGGTCCGTGCGCACACGGGGGTGGAGCTGCTTCTGTCAGAGATGGACGGAGATGGCGCGCCACCGAGAGCTTGCGGCGGAGGAGAGGGCGGCTCGCCGGGGAAGAAGATGGGTTAGAATCGGCTCGAATGGGTAACAATTTGAGCATCGGTGAGTCACCTGGGTCCCGTTTTGGCAGTTAGTTCAACCGGAGATGCGCCGAGTTAGGCTGTCACTGTGCGCCGGCCGTGGCGGAAAGAAGAGTTCGACGCAGCGACTCGACAGGGAAGTTGAGTCCAAATCGAGGTTGCGGATGGCTTATTGGTGTTGCGGGGATGCTTCGGGTCAGGTGGTTCGGAAATGGTTCAGCGAAGTGTTGGCGTGAGGTTTTTACCCCTTTTTGGTTGTTCTGCCGGAGCTGGAGAAGAAAGGGCACGGGTGAGCTGTTGGAGGCATTGGGGGGCTTTAGTTGGCTTCTATGGTTCACCAGAGAGGATGGGTTCCGATTTTCATAAGGGATGGAGAAGAGTTGGCGCAAGGTGATGCTTTGGGCAGCGGCGGCTATGCGGAAGGTCCCTCGACCGTTCTTTCGCGCGAGAGAGAGCAAGGGGCGGAGAGAAGAATCGGAAGAGGCTGTGCTGGCTGACAGGGGCTTGGCCTGGAC
Organism: Otatea glauca; assembly: GCA_036346275.1. Classification (NCBI taxonomy): domain Eukaryota; kingdom Viridiplantae; phylum Streptophyta; class Magnoliopsida; order Poales; family Poaceae; genus Otatea; species Otatea glauca. Next base: position 54,326,159 of record CM070723.1, read on the forward strand.
GGCTCTCGCGTGGCTCAGTTTTGACTGGGAGAGCGGAGGCGGTGCGGCTCGGCGTCTTCACGCGAGAGAGAGATCGAGAGAAGGCTGGAGAAAAGGAGAGGAAAAGAGTCGCTGCTGCGTGGGGGCCAGATGGAGGAGAAGAAGTCGGCAAGGGCCAGCTCAGGGCGTCGGGCCCACATGGCAGCGACCGGAGGAAGCAGTTCCACCGAAGTCTCAGGATGGCTCGGGAGAAATCCAGTGAATCTGGTGATCAAACGGCTCATAATTTTTATGAAAATTTTATCATGGGTTGGAAAGATAATTACTAGCTTCCATTAAAAATTTCACATTTTTATGATCTGTGTAAAATTTTAAATAATTCTGACAATGCATGACATCCATTTTTGCATATTCTGTTTTATATTTAATTTATGATCCAAAAGAGCTTCATATTTTATGAAAATTTTTACAGGAGTTTATGATATCATTATATGCCTTTATAAAATTTTCATGATTTTATATTTTATTTTATAGTTTTAATAATTCTGTCATTACTGTTTTTCAGAATTGTTTTCTCTCTGTTTTTGAATTTATAAAAAATACTAGATTTAGGATTTAATTCTTGATATTTTTACCAGGAATGGGTAAGATTACTATGTCAGCATGGTTAAAATTTTAACTCTAGTTAAGGTCGAGTGACTTCTGAAGAAGACTTATAAGGTCGGTTCAGAGTATCTAGACAGAGTTATTTTTGTCTTTTTAATTTATTTTATTGATCCAGATCAGTGCAAGTTGCATAATCAGGATCCTGGATGGATTTGGGATTTATCTAAGATTTTTACAAATTTTATTGGTTTTAGATTTTTATCTTTTTACTTTTACCATTTACCGTTTCAATATATATATAACTTTTCTTTTAGAACAAAACTCAAGGTAAACCAATAATTTAGAAAACTCAAGAAATTAAAATCCAAATTAAAGATCACACCATAAATTCATTTTTATAGTTTTTTTGTTTCGGAAGGAATAGTTTTAATATTGTCATTCCTCTTTTCTTATGATTAAAATGCAAGAAAAGAAGAAAAGATATTGTTTAAAATCAAAATCTTGATTCCAATTGAACTTTTTATTTAATTCCATTTTAAATTTTTATTTTTCCATTTTATGGGATGTTACACCTAGAAATGCTTCTTTCTGATTCAAGTAGAAATACAAATGTAAAAATTCGAAGAGTATTCATAAAAATAGAAATCTCGTCAACAATACTTCGTGTACCCACTTCTCTTTCAGAGTATATTTATGCATTTTCCCGTTAATGTGGATTAAATGATTTCGAACCCGTGGAAATTGTTAGTTGTAATAACAAGGAATTTAGTTCACTACTTCTGAAACATTTAATTATTTGAATGTATTAACGGAATTTTTGGATTAACTCGGTAATCATCCTAACCAAGATCGATGGTTGGATTACAACAATTTTTTTATTCTGAATTTTATTTTCAGATTCTATCTAAGGGGTTTCCGATCGTTGTAGAGATCCCATTCTCGCTACAAGAATTATCTTGTCCGAAAGAAAAAGAAACACCAAAGTTTCATAATTTACTATCTATTCACTCAATATTTCTCTTTATAGAAGACAAATTTTTGCATTTGGGATCATCCTTTTCTCTTCTCCATCCGCATCTCCCTACCACTCTTCCCATGTCTCTTCCGTCTCTCCTGTCTCTCTTTCCTCGCACATACCGCACCTATGTGCGAGGGCAGTGCACCACCGGCCTCCTCTCCTAGCCCAGGAGCAGGAGATGGCTTGCCTTGAGATTAAGGGTCTGTTTGTTTGTGCTATAGATTGTGGTTGTAGAGAAGTTGATTCTGAATTCCGGGATAATATTTAGTGGTTAATTACTTAGAACTTTCAATGGCATTCTCATATTTGTATTCTTCAGAATACACAAAAACACATATGAAGTGGATTCTTCTAGTGTATATGGTTAGGCTGGATTATGAGGATCGATTCTTAGAATCGGATTGCTTATTTTTTATTCAGCTTTTAGGGCTAGAATCCAGAATCTACAGCAAAAACATAGACCCCAATTTGGTGGCTAGGTGGCAAGATCTAGGACGAGGCCTAATAAGGGAGGGTTTAGGGGTCTCTCGATCGAGAGAATTTTTTTTAGGCTGCCTAATTAATTAACCAGCGCGGCGTGCCGAACCATAAGATTGACCAGTTCTCCTGTAGAGTCTCGCCAAAAAGGACCAATTCGGTCGGCCATTCCACACTCCACTCGATCACACTGTTATATAAACCGCATCCGCTCATCGAGCTGCGCTCAAACAAGTCGCAGCTCGCAACATCACTTCACACGACACATTAATACACACGTCGTCGTCCCGATAAAATCGAGCTTGGTTAATTTTTTCACCCATTCCTTGCATCGATCGATCGAAATTAATGGCGTCCCAGGCCATCGAGACCCACCGCGACGGCGCCGAGGTCTTCCATGGCGACGCCGCCTGCAGGAAGAAGTCTGTCGAGTTGCTGGAGGAGCTCGGTCTCCCCAAGGGCCTCCTGCCGCTCGAGGACATCGAGGAATTCGGGTACAGCCGCGCGACGGGGTTCATGTGGCTAGTGCAGAGGAAGAAGAAGATCGAGCACACCTTCAAGATGATTAAGCAGACCGTGTCGTACGCGACGGAGGTGACGGCGTTCGCCGAGAAGGGAAAGCTCAAGAAGATCACCGGCGTCAAGACCAAGGAGCTCCTGCTCTGGCTCAGCGTCGTCGAGGTCTACGTGCCAGAGGCCTCGCCGGAGAAGGTCACCTTCAAGACCGGCACCGGCCTCTCCGACAGCTTCGACGCCACTGCATTTGCACTGGGAGAGTGAGGAGTCGCTTAACTAGCCAAGAGCAAAACCGTACCGTACGTGCTTCTTTTTTACACAAGCCGATCCATTATGTTCAAGCTGCTACATGTATATATGTGGCTAATATCTATCTTTTGCATTGCGAACATGTATAAGTATTCTTACATTTTGTTTTCCGTTGAAAAGAACGTACAACATGAACACACACGAATATAAAGAAGACGGGGCAATTTTCTCGTGTTATTGCTTGTGTTATTCGCAAACTCATGAATACATACCCTTTTATAGTGGGCAGACCATATTTAATCAACTTGCTAACTAAGGCAACAACTAAACATGGAAAGCCTAACTAAGGAAATAAACTAATTGATTTGATTTGATTGCTGACTGTATCATGATCTTTACTTTCTTTTATGATACGGCAAATCAACAATTTTGGTAATTAAGACTTATGGACTTTACTTGTCAAACTCATGCTAGACACAGAACGGTGAAAGCATCTCCTCAACATTCTATACTTAACTCAAGACAACGAACACATATCATCAACATCTTGGTCTTATTTTCAATGGACTCGACTCTGGACGGCGAACGCATCTTCTCAACATCCCAGGCTCAACTCTGACGGACTTGACTTAGGACGGCGAACACATCCCCTCAACGACCTGGATTCCTCTTGGCACACGCAACGGTTTCCTTTTGATTTTCTCATACATCATGATCTCTTCTGATGTGCACGACATTTCTAAAGGAACTTGCACACGTTTATCTTGTAGACACAACTAGCACAAGAACTCACGTGATCATACAGAGTATCTCCTGACGCCGATTCTCCCCGCTCGCGATGCAACTTCAACGGCACGGAGATTCGGATGAGAACTCAACAATGACTCGCTACATCGTCGTGACCTCTTCGTGAAGCCGTATGCACCGTCAAAGCCACGCTCGATGCACCATCGGATCCCGCTCAACACTGCATCACTCAGCGACGATAGCCTGCTCCGAGACAGAGAGTGGTGGCCTCCCCCGAGCAAGCGTGACACCAAGATTGAAACCTCGATCTAATACCAATTGTTAAGTTTAGCTCTGGATCATGAACACACACGAACACAAAGAAGATTTGGGGCAATTTTCCCTTGTGTTATTGCTTGCGTTATTTTCAAACTCATGGATACATGCTCTTTTATAGTGGGCGAAACATCTAATTAACTTGCTAACCAAGACGACAATTAAACATGGAAAGCCTAACTAAGGAAACGAACTAACTGATTTGATTTGATTTGATTGTCGATTACATTATGATCTTTACTTAATTTTCATGACACGACAAATCAACAATTTTGGTAAATCTTTATTAGTTTCCAACAAAGTATATGCCACTGTGATTGCTTGATGCTTCTTTTGTACCATAGTATATATATTTTGCATCACAAATTCAGTTCATAAGCAAGCACGCGAGCTGTCATTCTTATTCATAACAACTAGAAACGTCTCTCCAAGTTAAGTCGGACGATAATCTCTCGGTGCTCATTCGTCTGCGCTCCTGACGTCTGAATTGCAGGGCTTGGCCGCACTGCGACGTCAGGCTCGACCTGAACCTGAACGATATATCTCCACTGAACAAACAACGGTTTGCAACTCGTCAGAATTGGCATCGAAATTAACCATTTCATCAAATGTCCATTTCGTCAAATCAAATGTCCAAGGAATGCTGCGGACCGCATGCCATTGATGAGGGAAGGTCGTACAATCCAGACATGGAAACTGTTCGTGTGGTACTGTATCTCGAGTGCAGCACTACTGAAGATTCCCGTAATCAGATCTAAAACGAGCATTTGGTTGTAGGATCGCCATGAATCTTCTGCATTTACACCAGGGGAGCAAAGAACATGTACACAATTTTCTACTCCGTAGGCAGACACTAGCTAGCAAGCTATTCCTTGCTTCAGGTTACAGTTATACCTTTGTTTTGCAAAGGTTCTTCAGTGAATTAGTTAGCTAGATAGAATTACCTCGACAGATCATATTCTTTCCTGAAAAGTGTTCTAAATCACTGGATGCCATCATTCAACCAAGGGCACTCAATTCAGAAATACAACATGCATCGAATACACTTTTCAAATGCTGAATCAGCTAAGTACAGAAAGGACTAGCACACCTGAACATTTTTTTTTGAGATGAGCTCTCCTAATTTGTGAGGTTCGAGATGCAAAATATTATAGCTTGAATAGATTATTAGAGCATATACGATAGTATAGAAGACTACTGTCTATATACCCCTTCATGTTATGTAATGGCAAATCTAAAAATATCTTATACAATGGTTGATACTGTAGGGTTGTCTATATGAGATCCTATAATCTTTTAATTATGATATAGTAAAAGTTTTTATAATAGACAATAACTTATACGACGGTGTTTTATGCTGTTTATATGACCGTTTCTTGACGAAAAGATAACTATACTCTCTCTTCCTTGTATCAACAAAAATATCACGTGACATAATATACGAACGGTTGACATCACACCACGGGGGAAATTTGAGGTCGTATGGAAATCTCACTTACCGCCCTATTACAGTTACAAAGCCAGCTGTGAGATTCTGAATTAAATTGTAAGATTATGAGCAATAAGCGCTTAAATAAGAGGAAGAATTTGAGTTAATTAACTAGAGCTAGTTTTATAAACATGCCGTGTTACAACGTGATGCATGTTGCTATATATAGTATGTACATCTTCATTGTATAAGAAGCATCTCCTTTTGGGAGATTCTCCTTTATGGCTAAGATGGTGTGATAAATTCAGATTTGAAGAACGCACGGCCATGTAATATTTAAGCCTTTTTGCCTTCTGGTACTTAATTGAGTGTTGGCTAAATGACTTGGATGGTTGAACAGGAAAAAAAACGAATACAAAATAACTGACAAGCACTTATAATTTAATGGACCAGTTTGTCTTAGCTTCTAAATTATGGATTCTGGATTATAAGAAAAGTTATTCCTGATTATAGGAGAATTGGGTCGGGCCAACTGCGACTTCTGGGTTTCGGACCAGGCCGGCGAGAATCAGCGAGAATCAGGTTTCAGCCTGATTCTGATTCTATGTAGAGGGTAGCTTCTCATTGTGGGAGAAGTTGTCAAAAATCCTCCTGTTCGACAAACAATCTGCTTTTTTAAATGAAGTTGTGCAGAAGCTGAAACGAACGGAGCCAATATAGCTCATGAAAATTTGTCTCAACGTCATGCATTATTCTAGTCAACACACGGAGTTTACATATAAGAAAATAGTAGTACAGTTGTTCAATTGTGATCTAACACCCTCCCAAAGAAAGAAAAACTTGTGATATAGCATATGATCCAATACAACGACAAAATTAACCAAGTGCAATTCTGTTATTCCAAGAGCGCTTCCTCTTAACAACTATACTAGTCTGTAGCTCCCGAAGCTCACAAGTATAGATGTAGTTATAGTAAGGCGGTATCTGAGACTTCCATGCGAGGACTTCAAATTTAGCATGAGGCTTAACGCTTCCATACATCACATCTTGGAATCTTATCTTGGGAATATCCTCTTGAGAAGAGCATGTTTGATACTGATCATAAACCAAGAAATCTTCAGTAGCTCTACACATTCTTCGAACATAAGTGCGTTTATTGTCCTTCAAAAGATCCCAGGGATGTTCACCAAATTTAGAGAAATGTTCCTGTACGTAGCCTCTCAAAAAAGACAGGACCTTGCACCAATAGTGGATGTTAAAGTTTTCTCTCAACAAGCAAGCAGTAATATTTGCACCAATGAGACTTCCATTCAGCGCCCTGGCTATCTCCATGGCCAAATATGCAAATCTTGGGTTTATCTCAGGATCTGTGCCTTCAAACGTAATCACCTTGAAGAAATACCAAAACGCTTCATGAGACAGACATTTAAGTGCTAGAGCCTGCGTTGTTCCAAACTTAATGATCTTGTCTGATCCGCTCGTGATTATGATTTTCCTACCACTTGTTGTGCACTGTTTAGAAGCAGAATACAAACTATTCCATGCACCTTCACTGAGATCCCCAACTACCTCAACAACAACCAGCAATCTCCCGTCTTCGTTCAAGGAACAATTTTGATATTTCATCCCAAGCATTCCATCTCTAAAATCATTGTCGCTCAAGTAGACAATATGTGAAAAATAACTACGGACTCTTACATCATTGCAGACATGAGCGACAAGGGTGCTCTTCCCACTTTCCTGGACCGACAATAGGTAGGACATCAGGATTGCCAACACTAGGGGTTTCTGCGTGCAGCAGGAAGTTGATGACCAGTTCCATTTCCATTTGGCGGCTAAACATGCACTTGTCCAACAAGAGATGCATGCTATAAGGCTGGCAATACAAGCGAGGATAGCTTTTCAAGAACACAACTAGCTCATTCACATCAAGAAGCATGGTGTTCAAACTGTCGAGCGCCTCTTGCAATTCTATCGAAATACATGTTCTGCTAACAGAGAAACAACGACGTTTTGCAGAACTGAATTTAGACAGAGCCGAAGAGTGACTCACAACTTGGTCTTTAGCTTCCTCTTCTCCGTGAGCTTGGTATCTGAAGATATCAAGCACGTAGCAACCCCGGTACATCGCTCTTCTCAGCATGTTCAGCTGTTGGAGCATCCCTTTGTTAGTGATGTGCCGGCCCGCAGCCTCGTCGACGATGACCTGCGCCCGGAATAGAATCCTTTCTAGGCTATCCTGCACGGCCAATGCCGGTGGCTTGGTGTATCTATCGATCAAGAAACTCATGGATCTTGTGGTGAGTTCACTCAGGACTGCAGAAAGGAAAATCTCCATCTGGGGAATCTCTCCTCAGGTGGGCGAGACAAGATAGTTCATGCTATGTTTCTGGTCATTGCAGATTAAGAAAGTCAGTACAGGTCTTATTGCCAAATGTTTTGTTTGAGCTGCCGCCAATACACGGTTCTGTGACGCTCAAGTCATGCAAAAGATCAATCTATTCAATGCGCACGTTATTTGACCTTTGGCACTCCTATAACTTATTGGCCTCATTAATAGTTTTTCTCTCTCTCTCTGTTCAATTCTAGTAACAGTTACTGTCATGAGTTTTTGTGTAGCAACACACGGCCATCTTGGACTCTTAGGGTGTGTTTGGTACGGCTCCAGCTCCATCAGATCCATGGGTATTTCTAACTTCACAGATCTGTGGAACTGGAGCTGTGAGTATATTAAGAGTGTTTAGGTGAATCATCTTTTTTACATTTTAGACTAAAACTATAAACTTTATTCAATTTATTTTAGCCTACAAGATTCAGATTTAAGGTGGAGTTAGAATCTAGAGCTCTACTAAACAGGACCTTAGTCTAGATTCACCCAAAAGGTTTAGCCCGGAGTCTCCCATTCCCCTTGAGATTTGGTTCTCTCGGTAGCGCACAGCATAGGATTGTAACCCATAGTAATTACTTCTATGTTTCTTCACCGTTGGATCCTACTTGATGTGTTCCTGATACTTGATCACAGCCATCCTTTTGTTCAAGTTGAAGTCGCCCAACCGTTACTTTCTCTGCCGACTTCACTTCAACAGCGATACAATGGTTCTGAACTCTGAATTTCTTCCAGTATTGAACAGGCTCTGACATTTCTCCTATACCGGATTGTTCTCCATAAGAATTTTTCTCGATTTTAGCGAGACGTTTCTAGTTACACTCATTTCCCTAGATTTGATTCGATAAACAACAAATGTCCATAGCACCTAAGGACGCCCAAACTTGAGTACACAACTAAACTGGGTTACAGCAAGAACATTGAGTCGTGCATGTTTGTATAGATGGATTGTGATGAAAAGCAACTGCTAACCTTATACCAATTTTGGCAGCAGAAACTATCTGGTTGCTCAAAATTACAGCAATATAAACGAACTAATCAGCCCTGCATCAGTACAGTGATCCATCCATTGGGGGTTTGAAATTTCGTTTTCGGTTCACATCCCAAAGGTGGTCGAAATTCGAAATTTCGACGAAATCTCGGAATTTCAGATGAAATCCGGTCAAAAATTCAAAAAGAAAATGAAATTCGGAATTTTTGAAACAAAAATTTCCAAAATTTTGGCCAAAATTACCGAAATTTCAGTCGATATCTCGACAAAATTCAACCTAGTGAAAAATGGTGAAACGAGGTAAGAAAATTTTGAAACTTTTTATGAATGGTAATGACACATCATTATTGTTTCCATAAAAATTTTAGATGATGATCAAGCCTAAGAAAGTTTTAAAACTTCTGAGAGTGCTAGTGTCTTGATAAAAGGGATGACTCGCAAATTTCAACCTAATGAAAAATTGTTCAAACCATGTTAGAAAATTTTTAAAATTTTTGTGAATAGTCTTGATGCATAAATAATGTTCTCATGAAATATTTAGATAATGATCAAGCCAAAGGAATTTTCAAAAAATTCTACAGTGCTGATAAAAGCATTAGAGTGCTACATGTATTGCATCCATACATTTGATTGAGCAACCAAAAAAGGTTTATAATTTTTGAAACTTTTAGAGAAGGGTACTGAGGCAATTTATAAGGTTTCATAAAAATTTTAGATCATGATCACACATGAGTGAATTTATAAAATTCTGAAACTGTTACTGTCTCATTATGTTCATTCTGTTCTTCATTTTTTAAACATAAAAAATGTAGTTAAATTATTTTGGAATTTTTTTGTATGATCCTAGACTAATAATGATGCTACCATAAATTTTTTAGATTATTACCAGGCTTTATATTTTTTTAAAAAAAATCTGACATTGCTTCTATTATTTTTATAAAATATCTCAAGAATTCAGTTGTTTTCAAATTTTTTCATGAAAGATGACATTCTTAAGGGGTATTGACGTAAATATGGTCAGGTCTAGTCCTCCAAAGTTGAAATCCATTAAAAAATTACTGAGATTTTGATGAAATTTACTGAAAATTTTGAAATTACTATAGCAATTTGAATTTTTTTCAAATTTTTTTATTCGTCCAGGATTTGAAATCTCATCCCGACGGAAATCCGAAATGTTAGCTGAATTTTTGCCGGGATTTTGAACTATGCTAAAGAGTTCAGACCAAACACCAAAGTAGATGCCCAGTCAAAGGCTCAAAGTTCACCGTACTTGAAGTTATTGTTAGTTGTTGCAATTAACACATAGCAGTATAGTTTTTAATTTCCGCATTTGCAAAACAGAATCTCCCAAGTGGAGACACTACTACACAAATATACATTACAATCGGTTCTTTTTTATCATCACAGTCGGTTCTGGTGGCGACACAAAGTCATGAGACAGAGATGAGGCGACATTATTACAAATGGTTCTCGCCGATAGAGATATGATTGGTCATCTCTATCGGTTCTTTGTAAGAAGCGATAGAGATGATTCGATCATCTCTATCGGTTCTTTGTAAGAAGCGATAGGGATGAAGAAGTCATCTCTATCGCTTCTTTGTAAGAAGCGATAGAGATGATTCGATCATCTCTATCGCTTCTACAAAGAACCGATAGAGATGATCGTTATATCTCTATCGCTTCTTAAAAGAACCGATAGAGATGATCGTATCATCTCTATCGCTCGACAAAGAACCGATAGAGATGAATACCCTCATCTCTATCGCTTCTTATATAGAACCGATAGAGATGAGTCTATCATCCCTATCGCTTACAAAGAACCGACACAGATGAGCATCACATCTCTATCATTTTCTTGTGAGAACCGACAGAGATGAAGGGATGTGCTGTGCTATTTTCTAATTCACCTCCAATCAAACATATTCCACACAATATGCACATATCACATTCACACGTAAATTACAGCATAACATATCACATTCAAAGAACATGAACACTATGTTACAACAAACACATATCACATTCGTTAACAAAATAGAACGTAAACATGCTTAACTGCATACATGCAATCGCATTCGATATGTAATATTTGTTCACATCCGGTCTAGTAGGAGCTTTCGGGATCTCTAACCGTCCGTCCTCCGACAAGCATTCTACCCAAGACTCACCGCATAAGTGGTCTCGTATCTTGTTGAGTGCAGTGTTGTCTATACTCTTCCGGGGATATTGGTATGTCGCAAAATAGAAACGAGTGCTCAAATTTAAGTTTTCAAATTTCTATGTGAAAGACTAATTGTATAATAATGCATGTACTACCTTAGGGAAACGGTCCGAGCTTAATCAAGATCACCATGTGTTGCATGACATACAAACCATAGCGGTCATCGCTGCCTGTTGATGACATCGTGAAGAAAGAAAAATAAATTAAGAGACGAAGAAAATATGTCGAAAATCTAAATCTTATATATGATGAACCACTTGTACCATGAAGCGGACATACTCCACCTTGGAGCCCTTTTGTCGTCGTGTCCCTCCCGCTCGACGTATTCCTTGAAACCCCTATATACATTGGAGACGCCGTTGAGTAAAAAATAATGAACGTAGTTAAATACGTAAAATATTAGATAAGAGTGGTGCACTTATCGCCCAAAGGAGGCTTGATCGCAGAGGCCATCGGTCTCTTATCAACCGAATCAAAAGTGTACACTTTGTTGTCACTCTGGACGAGCACGAGTAGAACCTAGTGGTTGCTTATTAAATAGTATGTAGCGAAGAAAATAAATTTACATACGGTTTCAAGGCGTAGAAGTAATTGAACGGTGAAGTAGCACTTACTCTCGTGGTACGGAGTAGAATGAAGTCCTTCTTGACTCGGCTTGCAATGCCCTCTTGATGTAGGAGACAACCCATTCCGGCTGAAGCCTAGCCATCGTCGCGACACAAGCTCGTGGTCGATTTAACCCAACTAGATGTCGATTCGTCACGACTCATTGCCTCATCGCCGCAACTCGCATTGAATGTTAAAAAGCGTAATGCAAAATCCTATGGAAGTCATAAGGTCGTGCAACGTGGTGCGATACTCACAAAGGCCCGTGATCGCATAAGAGAAATATCGATGGCTATCGCTTGGTACGCATGCAAACAGATCCTCAAAACTAATCGAATGTCCCATCCTCCTCGCGTGGAAATGTCCTTTCAGATCTAACATTGAAGTCGATACGCCGCTCTCTTTCGCTTGTCAACGTATCATCCATGGAGTCGTCGAGTCCATATGCCTAGAGCATTCAATTTGCCGGGGCGTAAAGGGCTTTCCATGTACGTAGGCCTTAAATTCATAAGACTTCTCTCGTGGTCGGGCAAGTGGGCTTTTCATGTACCGAGGCGGCGCCGTGCCTTTGTGAGCCTAGCCTTTTAGCGAGAGGCCTCCAAAGGTTCTCGTGGTTGTCGTGCTAGTCCTTTTATGCACCAGCTCAGACTTTGTGCAAGGCTCGTCACGGCCGTGGGAGCAGCGCAGTACGGTAGGAACCTACAAAGCACGCGCACAATTAAGTAACTTGTTGCAATACTACTAGAATGGTACGTAAGACGTGAGGGATGTTTACCTTGACCAAGACGTCACTCGTCAGGCCACTTGATGAACAACATCCGCGTTAGCCCGAGAGTGGTGATGTCTTCGTTGGGGGAAGCTCGAGCACATGTGATAAGAAGGCTTCGTGGACGTAGTCCACCTGGACCCTCATATAGCCCTTCCCCAAAAGCTGACCATGCACCGTGTCGGTCTCCTTGCATGGAAATGCAATCCCGCGTGCAACCTCAACAGAAATCCGTCTTCCGTCGAGGTGAGTCGGCACTTGTAGGCGCCACAAAAAGTGCGCAATTTGAAAGAAAACATATGAAGAGTTACCTCGCACCATTAAGTTAGGCAAAATTAATTATTACCTTCACTGGGACTGGACTTATCATTTTGGAACCGCACTACTTGGTGGGGCACAGTTTTCTCTACAGAGGCGGGGCATCCGCTCGACTGGAGATCATCGCTATCATCTCGGCCCTTAGGCGCCCTCACGTGCCATCATCTCCCCTCATCTCCTCCTCACGTGCCATCATCCGCACCTCATCTCCCCTCATCTCCTCCGAGATCTCCTCCTCACCGCTCCCTGCGTGTCCTTCAGCGCCCGCACGTGCCTCCCATGTTCTTGATCCGTACTGCAGCAGCAAGATCTTGGAAGTAGGACTTCTTCGTATGCCCCGACCTGCGGCAAGCACCCGCCCTTATGGTCGTGCTTCCCGATCGCAGAGGATAGGATGTCATTTGACCCTTGGCTAAGAAAGGTCCCCGCTCTTTCCTCCGCTTACCTCCTCCCGCAAGAAGCGAGTACGATTAGATCTCAAATACGAGGAATGGTCTCATCGCAATGTAGTGAGTTTGATATCTTACGATGGTGGAGACGACTTGCGCGTAGTGGGGTTTGGTACTACCACCGCCCATCCGCGGTTTTCTTTGTCTCGCTAATACCTACCACGTGCCCGCCCTCACATATGTGCGAGTAAGGCATCGCCGTCTCGAGTTGGCGCACTCCTCGGCTAGTCGTGCCCATTCTCGCTTTCTTCCTTCAGAGTCACCGAACCGAGGTGGTGCGCATGCGTGTTCAGCCTGGGTAGCAACGTTCTTCTATCTCGGCTCCTGCGCCTGGGCGTATTTGATCCTCGTGAACTCCTCCCAAACATCGAGTCACGAACGGATACTTCTCGAATGGTGTACGGCCTTTCAAAGACGACTCACCGTGCATGTAGACCCCGGCGCCTTAGAGCCACACCCATCCTCTTCAAGGCGACGCTCGGCATTGTTTTCATCCTCCTCTTCTATAATCCATTTTCCTTAACCTCGCCCCACAACCGTTCTTTCGCCGACGACCCTCCTTTCTCCAATCCTTAACCGTTATGGGAACTCTCTCCTCACCAGCTGTTCGAGGAATGAACGGTATCGCTCTTACACTTGGGAGGACCTGCAAACGCTCACATTGAAGTGGAGAATTTGCGGCGTTCTCCTGTAGCCCTTTGCTCGGTCCTCTGCCTTCTCACCTTACTCGCCCTTCGACATTTCAACTTGGCTCGGCTCGACACTTGGAAGTTGGTCGCGCCTCAGAGCACCTTCTACTCTTTCTAGCGATGAGCCGATGCTCTCTAATTGCGATATTTTGAGTTTTCCTATCTAACATGGACAAATATTTGACATGAGAGAAAGCAATTCGTAGCTATTATGTGAACTTCACAATAAATCATCCAAGCAACAGTCAATGGATAATTCATAGCATGTCATTGTTCTAGCATATTGCAAGAGAGTAACAGATGAGCGAATGATCTTCAAGAAAAGTCTATATGTTGACCAACTAAATACGCATTTAACGATAACTCATAATCTCTAAATAGGTTTGGTCCTATCTTATTCGAGGATATGTGGTTGGACAAGTTCTCGAGTTGTACAACTCAGAGAAAATTTCAAGAAGATCTCCCGCCGTTCTCCAGATACACGCCTCGACAACCCGTCGAGAGGTGTGTATCCGAGAACACCAGGAGACACTACCAAACCTACTCGTGAGTTGTACAATAGGTCGTGAACTTGATCGAACCACATATCCTCGAATCGTCTAAAATATTGGATAATTCGAGATCGCTTGCTTATAAATATGTCATTTCGCATATTTATAAATAAGCACTCTCGAACAGAGACGAGGTTACGCAACCTAAACTCTAACATATGTTGAGATGAAAAAGAAAAATAATATGCAATTATTAGAATACGATGATAGCAATGAGTAAGAAAGACTAACCAAGCAAAATCTTGCACAAATAATGTCTACGTAATTCTAGTTATATAATGGTAAGGTCAAGCATAGTTGGAAGCATGAAGAATTATGTTTTCTATAGTATCTAGTCCATTCAACAATCAAGAAATACATAAACCTATCCAATATCATATTAAGCTACCAAAACAAATCATTTGCATATTGTATTTATGAAGAAAAGATGCAAATCCTCTAAGAGACCAAAGACCTAGCTAACTCCATACTCCAGCAACAAGATCCCTCAAACAGCTATACTACTTTCGTGCCGGTGTTTTCGGTGATATACTTTGCCACGACGTGGTTTCAAGGTCGGCATGATTGTGCCTATCAACCATAAATAGCTTGGTAATAGTTCTGTCACAATGATGAATTTGGCTTACCATTAAGAATCGCATCCATTAAGTTCACAGAAAATAGAAAAGGACAAGCAAAGACTTCTAGCTTTGTCAAGTCGTTTCTCTGTGACAATTGGAATAGTCTGTCAACAAGCTTTTGGGTGTAACAACTTGATTCAAAGAAACCAAGCTACTACATCTTGTGCAAAAGCATACTTGCTTTGGGGTAAGCAAAAAGCACTTGCGTAAATATGTGGTTGAAGAGTACAAACGGTCCGAGAAAGCAAAAAAGCACTTGCAGAATATTCCTTGGCACCAGTGGCCGCACTAGGTTGAGGGTATAAGGTGTGGAAGATTC
Organism: Otatea glauca; assembly: GCA_036346275.1. Taxonomy (NCBI): domain Eukaryota; kingdom Viridiplantae; phylum Streptophyta; class Magnoliopsida; order Poales; family Poaceae; genus Otatea; species Otatea glauca. The sequence continues at coordinate 54,341,411 of CM070723.1, forward strand.
ATGATATTAGTGAACTGCGATGCACTCGATTTGTATTGGTTGTTTAGATTCTGGTTGCGATTTGCAAATGTTGAGTTACATCGAAATTGTGATCCACAAAAGGTTGGATGTGAAGGATATTTTACTCCTGTTTGTTGTGCGCTAATTGTTAGCATTACTTTATTTCTATGGGCTAGGAGGTTAAGTAAGGAGAAATGGATGTGGCACAGAATATTAGTTCACGAGTAGACAATTTTGCATGGGTGCTTTTACTTGAGTGCGAACCAGCTGACCTACATATCCAATACCCAGTAACACTACATAGTGACATAACAATAGATCTTTACTTATAGTTCACATTGCATGGCAATTTTAGCGATCCCTCGGGCCAGTGCTATGCTCCCTGATGAATTTGATACTGACGCTGTCTATGCGTTAGGTTGGAAAAATCCAGATTGTACTTTCAAGTAACTTCATACCTACATTCTTTGCACTTTGTAGTTACTAAAGAGGTCTATTCACTTAGGTGTGTATGTATACAGAAGCATGATAACAATTTTTTACTTTCTTTCACAAAGTTATTGTGCATTTAGGATTTTGTTTATGGATCAATATACCAATTCAGTGGCCATGCCCGTTGTACTTAATAGGGATAGATAGAAGATTTAATTCATATAAAAAACAGAATTACATCTTATCATGTATTCATTAAATCATTATCCTTTTGTTTCTTTGTGTAGTTCTATATGTTGAGCCTCTTTTTAAAAGTCGATTTTTCTAACTTTTGTAATCGGATTTCCAGAGAGTTTGATACTCAACCACAACACTGATCAAGATGCTAGCATGTGTTTACCTCTTAGAGTTTGATACTATGAACCACAACACTGATCATTGCACAAATAATGACTACATGGATGCTCTCTTAAAAAAAATTTGGTGACAGCATGTGTTTACCTCGAGTCGCCGGCAAAGGCGTGGGGGCTGCGTCAGGCGAAGGCGGCGTGGGGCTGCGTCGAGGCGGAGGGGGCGTGGGGCGACGCGCAGGCGAGGGGTGGCGTCATGCGGAGGGTCGGCGTGGGCGACGTCCGGCCGGAGGGGTAGCGTCGGGCGAAGGGGTCCGCTGGGGTCGTGTCGCGCGGAGGGGTGGCGTCGCGTCGGGTCGGGCGGGCGGGGGTGGCGTCAGGCGGGGGGTCGGCGTGGGATGGCGTCGGCCGGAGGGTGGCGTGGGGCGGAGGGGGTGGCGCGGGGAAGGCGTGGTGCGGAGGGCGGCGGGGGCGGAGGGTGACGGGGGTGGCGTGGGGCAAAGGGTGGCGTCGGGCTGGGTGAGGCGGCGGGTGTTGGGTGAGGCGGCGTGGGGGTCGTCGGTGTGGTGGGGAGTCGGGGCGGTGGGGCGGTCGGGGGCGGTGTGGGTCGGCGTGGCGGTGGGGCTAGGGTTAGGAGCGTCGGGGCGACGAGGCAATGGTTAGGAGCGTGGGGAGGCGCGGGAATAAAATGAGGCTACGCGCCAGAATAAGTTGCACATGGTACAAAAACCGACCCCAATAATTCCATTAGCAAAAAAATGAATAGTACTATCGGTTTTTTACAAAAAACCGACACAAATAACTAAATTCCACTGTTAGGCATTAGCAAAAAAAATAAGCATTACTGTCGGTTTTTAACAAAAACCGAAACAAATGATATTCTATCACTATCGGTTTTTGAAGAAAACCGACACAACTAAATGCATTCCACTGTTAGTTTAGCCAAAAAATTAACATTACTATCGGTTGTTTTAAAAATTGACACAAATAATTGCATTCCACTTAGCAAAAAAATAAACATTAGTATCGGTTTTTCACAAACCCGATACGATAAGATTATATCACTATCGTTTTTTAAAAACCGACACAGATAATTGCATTCCACTGTTAGTCATTAGCAAAAAAATTAGTATTACTATCGGTTTTTTTAAAACAACCGACACAAATAAATATCTATCACTATCGGGTTTTTTCAAAAACCGACACAGATAATCGCATTCCACTGTTAGGCATTTGCACAAAAAATAAGTATTACTATCGGTTTTTAACAAAACCGCACAAATAAATACCTATCACTATCGGGTTTTTTCAAAACCGACACGTATAATTGCATTCCATCGTTAGGCATTAGCAAAAAATTCAGATACTATCGGTTTTTTTAACAAAACCGACACAAATAATGTTCTATCACTATCGGGTTTTTTGAAAAACCGACACAGATAATTGCATTCCACTGTTAGGCATTTGCACAAAAAAAATTAGTATTACTATCGGTTTTTTTCTAAAAAACCGACACAAATAAGACTATATCACTATCGGGTTTTTTAAAAAACCGACAGAGATAATTGCATTCCACTGTTAAGCATTAGCAAAAAAAATTAGTATTACTATCGGTTTTTTCTAAAAAACCAACACAAATAAGATTATATCACTATCGGGTTTTTTCAAAAACCGACACAGATAATTGAATTCCACTGTTAGGCATTAGCAAAAAATTGGTATTACTATCGGTTTTCGAAAAAAACCGACACAAATGAGAATATATCACTATCGGTTTTTTAAAAAAACCGACACAATTGTAGTTCACTGCACTATTTGTTTTCCAGACAAACCATGAAGTCTGAATTTGCTGAAATATCTGATGAAAGAGTAAAACGGCCATAACTTTTGCAAATATAATTGTAATTTTTTGAAATTTTGCAGGAATATACCTTGTGATACTACAAGTCTTCTCCAAAAAGGATTTTGGCAAAAAGAGTTGGCATTCAAAAAAGAAGCCCAAATTCACTTTGTGCACATGTTACTTCCTCAAAGAGTAGAAAAGTCAAGTGTTTTTCAAATAAAGTTCAAGTATTTTGAAAATTTTTAGAAATGATTTGATGTAAAGTGCCTTCTTTTCTTGCAATCCATTCACAAAATTGTGAAAGTTTCATACGTACACATAACCTTAATTTCAAACACGAAACTACATTTATGTACAATACAAAATATTTCAAACACATAGCAACTGATACATTGACGTACTCCTTTTATTTACAATACAACCCTTCTTGATGATCTACACGTATGTAATTTCTTCCATGTGTGTCGTCGTCCCCGCTAAGAAAGGCCCCATACGCAAACGGAGGTATTTCATCAAATTGGTCGTACTCTTCTTCATCTACGATTTCAACACCAACGATCCGCGCTTGCCATTAAAGGACGACGTGCAATCTCGGATTGGCGGATCACGCACGAGAAGACTTGATTTGCTTGCTTCGCAAGGATGAATGGATCTTCTTTGTAGGCGACTCTGCTTAGATCCACAAGGGTAAAACCTCTCTTGTCGACCTTCACTCCATGTGGAAGTCCCACCCACTTACATCGAACAATGGAATTTGGTATATTCCGTAATTGAGCTCCCAAATTTCTTCGATCACCCGTAGTAAGAGTTCATTGCCATTGAGGATCCTCCTTTCGAGTGATGTTCATCTGACAAAGCATCTATGCTTACACCACTCGCTTTTGAACAAAGACTCTTCCCATCCCGACTTTCATTGTAAAAGGTGTACCCATTAATATCGCACTCTCGCCATGTCTCAGACATTAAATCTAGGTTCGCACCAACCATTTGATAGTCTCACTAACAGAGACCTCCGCCTTTTATTTGAACCATGTGAGAAATCTATCGTTGTGTTCTCGCATTATGGAATGCTCATCCACATGTGGATTCTCTCCCCGTAATATCGACTTGTGCTGCTCGATGTACCCTGCAACTTCTGCGCTATTCTGCAAGACTGTCAGATGTGCTTTACAATACATATCAAACCGTGGCCTCGTTAGTTTCGACCCCACGGTTCCTTTGCCAGCAAGTCTGCCCTCGTTGAGAGATAGAGGAACACCGATTGCTTGTCTTTTCCCGAGATAGTCCACACAAAACTCAATAACCTCTTCAGTCCCATAATCTTCCACAATACTACCCTCAGGCTTCGACTGATTCCTTACGTAGGACTTTAATATACCCATGTACCTCTCAAACGGATACATGTAACGTAAGAAAGCGGGTCCACATATCTTAATCTCTCTAACAAGGTGAACAACAAGGTGGACCATGACGTCGAAGAATGACGGTAGGAAATGCATCTCAAGCTGACATAGAGTCTGCACCACCTCACTCTGCAAGTTGTCTAGCACGTCGGGGTCAATAACTTTGCAGGAGATCGCATTGAAGAAGTAACACAGCTTCGTGATTGCAAACCTAACATCCTCTGGCAGAATATTTCTTATTGCAACTGGGAGCATTTGGGTCATCAAAACATGGCAGTCGTGGGACTTCATGCCTAGCAACTTCAAATCATCCAAGGACACAAGTTTCTTAATGTTCGCGGAGTAGCCAGATGGAACTTTAATACCTTGGAGACATTTGCAAAGGTCCTCTTTCTCCTTCTTGGACAGGGTGTAGCATGCAGCGGGGATGTACGGACCTTTTCGATCCTCCTCTATCACCGCAAGCCTGGCCCTGATTCCCATGTAGGCCATGTCGCGACGAGCATTCACACCATCCTTTGTCTTTCCAGGTATGTTCACCAGGATACCAACCAAATTGTCAAAGACATTCTTCTCAACGTGCATGACATCAATACAATGCCGGACATCTAACTCCTTCCAAAGACGGTAAGTCCCAAAATATTGACCTCTTCTTCCAAATGGTCCTAGAACGAACAGATTTACGGCTCTTTCCGTCATCGAACATCGATATCCTCTACACGTGAATATACTTGCCTACCACTCATAGGTCATGTGCCGAACGAACTTCCTCTTCCCATCAAATTTGTCATCCATCTTACGGTATCGATGACTTCGAGGTAGAAACCTACGGTGACCCATATACACAGTTTTCTTGGAATTTGGTAGCCATAGGCTCTCGGTCTCCTCTTCACAAATAGGATACGCTTTTGCTCCTTTCGATCAGAGCCCGCCAAATTTCAAAGAGCCGGAAATCATTTATGGTGCAAAATACCATAGCAGTAGGGTGAAATGCTCTCTTCTCAGACGATCCCACACAATGACCCCGTCATTCCACAATTTTACCAAATCCTCGATCAGTGGAGCGAGATACACATCAATATCATTTCCCAGCTGTTTGGGTCCCGAGATTAGCAACAACATCATGATATACTTCCGCTTCATGCACAACCAAGGAGGAAGGTTGTAGATGCACAATGTAACCGCCACGGCTTTGTGACGATCGCCATGTTACCAAACGGATTCATTCCATCGGTACTCAACCCAAATCTTATGTTCCTCATTTCGGCACCAAACTCCTCATGTTTCCAATCGATGTTTCTCCATTGAGCCGAATCAGCAGGGTGTCTCAGCTTTCCATCTTCCTTTCGAGACTCATAATGCCAACACAACAATTCTGCCTCTCTAGGATTTGCAAACAACCTCTCCAGACGGGGAATGATGGGCAAGTACCACAATACCATGGCCGGTGTACCTTTAGTGACCTCTTCACCGTCGTTTCCCCGGCTCTTACGCTTCTTGTCGTTACGCTTCTCCTTTTGTTTGTACCGGGGCACACCGCAAACTGGACAAACGTGTAGCTCCTGATGTGCGTTACGGTACAAGATGCAATCATTCGGACATGCATGTATCCTTTCTATTTCCATTCCCATGGGACATAGTAGCTTCTTCGCTTCATAAATGCTTGTTGGCAACTCATTTCCCTCAGGAAGCAGATCCGATAGAAGAACTAAGAGTGCATTGAAACTTGTATCTGTCCAACGGTGTTTTGCCTTCAGTTCGAACAATGCAAGGACCGAACCCAACTTGGTGTATTCTGCTTTGCAACCTGTGAACAGTGGTTTGGCATCGTCTTCTATCAAGCTTTTAAACTTTCCAAACTCTCTTTCCGTGTAATTACCCTCCACATCCTGCAACATTTGCTCCAAATTCTCCTCCTCAAACATATCAGGCTGCAACTCATCATCCGGTTCCACCGTGTCTTCATTGCATACCGGCAGTGGTACTACTGCTCCCGTGATGGATCCAACATGTGTAATTCCTCACGGCCACGCCGAATCGTGGTCCTCAATTTGAGCTGAGTTGTTAAATCTTCTCGATTGGTGCAATCAATGCAAGGACAATATATGAAGTTTACACCCTCTTCACCATGTCCTGTTCGCAATTTTTTGAATTCCTTAACACCCTATGAAATTCAGACTCACACGACTTTTGTCATACATCCATTCCGCATACGGTTCATCCGCAATTAAAATTCACACAATAAATTAAGGAAAAAGCTGAGCGACAAAGAAGCTAGCTATTTAAAATATTGAGACATCATTTCATTAATATTACCTTCAGAAATAGAGAACAATTTCATGCAAGATATATGAAATGTGTTCTCCGATCGATACCTAGATTCTTCCCTGGTTTAGAGCTTCCAATTCCCTAGATAGGAGACATGCATTTTAACATCAACAATGATATCAAACAATCTAATTATATAGTGCAAGAGCTTACAAATCTTTTGACTACAACGAAACAAATTAAACAAGGGTACCAACGATGACTTCTAATCTCTAAATAGGTTTGGTCTCATCCCATTCGAGGATATGTGGTTCGCAAGTTTTGTTGCCGTTGTACAACTATTAGAGAAAATTTGGCAGAAGATCTCTCGCTATTCTCCATATACACGCCTCGACAACAAGTCAAGAGGGGTGTGTATCCGAGAATACCAGGAGACGCTACCAAATCTACTCTAGCTTGTACAACACACTCGAGACCTTCCCGAACGACATATCCTCGAACTGTCTGAAGAACGTGGACAATTCGAGACTGCTCGCTTATAAATATGCCATTTCGTTCAACATATTTATAAACAAGCATCCTCGAACGGGAGACGTAGGTTCCGCAGCCTAAACTCTAAAATTCATCTTGTGACAGCAATAATAATTCCATATTAACATCAAAGCACTACAAATTAAGATAATTAAATACATGTGTGCTTGTCAAATAAAGGGTGTGCAATCTGATAGGACATAGACAATACCAGTGCAATCTAAACTTTCTTCGCGATAAATCAAACTTACATAGTGCAAAATTAAAGGGGTTTGAAGGAATGCTCATATTTTGAAGAAAACCACAAATTATGCAAAATGAGGGGAAATCTCCTCAAGTTAGGGTTTCAAATTTACCCTTTTAACACCCACCATTGAAGATTTCAAATTTTTTCACCCAAGTATTGCTTCCAACCACAGAATATGAGCTATTTTTTCGTGTGGCGGCGGGGAAATCTCCTCTGAAACAATAACAGAGAAGAGTTCAGCTCGAGTGGTATAAATAACCTAACGAGACACATCACAGTCGGTTCTTATAAGAGAAGCGATAGTGATGATCTTTATCATCACAATCGGTTCCCACATAAGAAGCGATAGAGATGAACACGTTAACATCACTATCATGCTCATCACTATCGCTTCTCACAAAAGAAGCGATAGTGATGAGAATGTATCATCACTATCGGTTCTTATGTGAGAAGCGATAGTGATGAGTAAGAACAGATAGTGATATCAACGTGCTCATCTCTATCGCTTCTTATGTGGGAACCGATAGTGATGATAATGCACGTCACTATCATTTCTCGCATAAGAACCGATTGTGATGTTCCCAGTGCACATCACAATCACTTCTAACCTGAGAATCGATAGTGATTATTACTAATGCCTCCCCTAAGTTATCTATCACAATCGTTTTTTCCTAAAAACTTAAGAACCGACACAGATGAAGCGATAGTGATGTACCATTTTGTAGTAGTGAGACCTGAAAAATGGAGGATGTGCCCCTTGCACTTCTCTTCTCAATTTATTATTAAGGAAAAATTGGTTTTGTAGCACTAAAAAAATCATCGCTTTAGCTTAAATACCACTGAATTGACCTAGTTGACCTTAATACCACCAAAATTTTCCTCCGTACCATTATTTACTTCTACGACGCTTGGAAGTTGGAAGGGTTTACGCGGTAAAGTAAGGCCTTTTTGCCCCCGTTGTAACACCGATGCTCTCTGTGCTCTTCCGGATGAAATGCTGCCACAGCCAAAAGCCGTATCTCTGTTGAACCGCAGCGGGATTCATCGCTACCGGGCATAATCTCCGTTGCTGACCTCCTCTACTCTAGTATGACCTTGCCGATGCAACTGAGTATGCTATGAGCTAGGCTGCTGCTGGCTTCCTCCTCGCCGGTCACCGTGACCTCCACGGGGCACGCGATCAACCGCTGCCCAACTCGACTTTGGCCGATGCAATTTTCTATAAGGCTGATCAACCGCTGATCAACAGATGCATGCTATAATGCTGGCGGTACAAATGAGGGTAGCTTTTCAAGAACACGACTAACTCATTCGCATCAAGAAGCATGGTGTTCAAACTGTCGAGCGCCTCTTGCAGTTCTTTCGAAATACACGTTCTGTTAACAGAGAAACAACGACGTTTTGCAGAACTGAATTTAGACACAGCCCAAGAGTGACTCACAACTTGGTGTTTAGCCTCCTCATCTCCGTGAGCTTGGTATCTGAAGGTGTTGAGCACATAGCAACTTTATTCTCCTGAAGCGTTTTCCTCTCTTTCTTCAATACTAGTAATAGTTAAGAACAGGTACAGCTATTGTGATGAATTTTTGTGTAGCAACACAAGGCCAACTTCGAATCTTGTTCTCGATTCGCCCAAAAGTGTTAGCACGGAGTTTCTAGTTGCACTCATTCCCCTTAAGACTTGGTACACTTTGATAAACCCCCTTGTGCGTAGCAACTCTTAGATTGGATCCGAGTTTTATGAGATAAGGTACGAGCGTGTACGATCTCAAGAACGAGAAAGAAGAAGAACCTTGTAGAGAATTAAAATAACGACGCTGAAGCAACCACAATGAGAGAGAAAAGATTTGGCGAAACCGACCGTAAAATCTTTAATTACAATCTTAAAAGAGTATAAGGGATTGTTGCTCTCTCACAACCTTTCAAACCTTTTAATACCTTTAGATCCCTATACAAGAATCTAGTTCTAAAGAATAATATAGCCCTATACAAGAATCCAAAATTTTGTTTCTAAAAATAAATAAACATTATTTAAAATTTAAAACATTATTTTATTGGCTTATTTGAATTTTCAGAAAATAATTCGATTTATTTAATATTTTCTAATAATTTTCCATGAAATTTTTGAAATTTAAAAAGGGTTTTCCTATTTTTAGAAATTAAAAAGTAACTTGGTATAAATTAAAAAATCAAATTTAAGTCAGAAACGATTTTATTAAGTTCAAAATATCTATAGGAATTTTAGTGAATTATTCCCAAATTTTTCAAATTTATTTTCTATTTTTCTATGTTAAAAAGAAATTTTAGCGTTTATAAATAAATTATTGTGTAAGCATAACAATATTATTTTATATATTAATATTTTGTTCCTGCTTTAATTGCTTAGTTAGGTATCTCTTAGTATTCCCTAATTTATCAAAATTTATTTGTTGTTTTTTTGGATTTAATCTGATTTTACTCTGAATTTCCAATAGAAACATAATTATTTTCGAAATTAATAAATTATGCCGGAAAAAATTATGTTATAATTCTCCAAACTCGATCCACTTTGTTATGAGATAAGCAACTTTGTAACCGTATTCGATTGGACTCTATCTCAATGTATGAGCGAATCCGAATTCATCTCTTGCTATTTTCTTTATATGTTGAGCATCCCCTTGTACAAGAGATCAATCTAATAAAGCGATAGAGTTGTTCCTCTCATATTCTGTGTGCTCACTGTTCTTGTTTGTATGATTTCCTTGGCGTGCTGTTGATTGATCGTGGGTGAACGACTACGTTTTATAACACATTATCAACATGAAGCTCTATCGAGGCTGATTGTGATCATCTCCGTGCGACAATCTACATGGCATCGAATGTCATCCTGCTACATACGATCATCCAACGACAAGCCCTACGTAAGCGTTTCGATGCAATCGATGATCCTGCAGATTGTCACCCCAATTTTAATCATGCATAGTTATTGTTCATCATACAATTACTGTTCATTATCGTAAAAAAACAAATGTGGTGCGCGACCAAGCCGCAGGTGGCTGTGACCGCTTCATCCCGCCAGCGGGCCGCGCCCGTGCGCCTTACGTCGTGTCACCTTGGACCCGGCCGCTGGAAGCCCAGTCGCGCATCTCACCACCGAGTGCCGCCTTGCTGCCGAGATGCTAGCTTCCGCGTTTGTTGCTCGGTGCGCACCAGCTGCCGGAAGGTCGGTAGCATATAATTTTTGCCATACACAAGTTTGTCACTGATCTAACATTCTGTAACTAGAAAGTTACTAATGCTAAAAATATCGACAAGATAGTGTGCACATTCCACCCAATATGTGGATACTGCTATAACAGTATCGTCATGCCAAGTACTAGAAGTACTCCGAACTTATATGCATTTTACTAGAAACAGAAATGCAAGATGTATTCCTGGTGAAGAATCATCACGTACTTCCTAATGAGAGTCTTGCAATGCCCGAAACACATGTAAATGCTCAGCAGGCTAGCAATAGCCTAGCCGCAGAAAAGGCCAATGGAATAAAGGGGATAAGTGAAAGAATGACAGATCAGATAGGGGAAGAGGCAATTCATACGGGAAGAGTAAAGGTAAAGTTCCAAGGGGCTTCCAGAAGCAAGATTCAGCTAAATAAAGCTGTAAATCCAGAATAGCCCTGCTTTAGGTATGGATGCACTGACCATTGGTTGTGCAACTAACGCATCCCGAAGCATGTGGTAGACATTTACATGTGTAAGGACCCGAATCCACTAATTCGAACCCACTGTGTTTACCGCACTAGTCCCAGGATCAACGCTAGTGCACACAGCTCAACATTGGTACATATCACATCATACTCAACGATAATAGGATAATAGTTCATTTATTGATATAGCTAAATGTATGATCTAATGACCAACTTACATTATTAAGCCACGCAGGGCAAGACTGAAAATATAAGCTAATAATTAAGCAGCGGACAGAAGAAAACGTAGATAGCTCATCAATTCACCATAAGCAACCGACAAGGCTCGGACCCTAATGACTCGCGTCCTCTTGGACTTCTTCTTCCAACACAGGTGTAGATTCTTCAACTGTTGATTATTGTTGTTTGGCAAGGGTGAGTACTTAAAGCACTCAACAAGTTGTGCACAGAAGGCAATTCTATGTAACTATATGTAAGGCTTATTCCAAAGGATAGGCTATCATGGCTATTTTGCAATAACCAGTATTTATGAACAAATATAATAAATAGATCATAAAGACTGTAAAACAAATAACAATAATAAATAGATTCAGTATTTCTCAAGTAAACCAAGTTTCCAATCCTAAGTCAAATTCCATCTTCCATATGGCATTCTGCCATCCCAACCAAGTTGTCCAATTAATTAAGCTAACCCTTAACTGTAATTCCCGAGCATTGCTCAATACCGCGAGCACGGCTATCCGAATAGTTTCACACTCTGCAGAGGTTATGCACTTTACCCACACGATACAACCAAACACCACAAAGGCGAGTGATCATAATAAAGCCTTTACAATGCGCTGGCTTAACCCGATACTACCCGCTAAGGTTTCAACACTGGTGGGATTGGTTACCACATCCAGGGCCCCCTCTTGCGCCATGTGAATTACACCATAACTCGGGAATTTACACCGACCACGATAGTACCAAAATTAAGACATTGCAAATTACTCAGCTAGGCTGGCTCATACCAGACAAGTGGTTGCATGATTGACTCAGGTCAAAGGCTTGCAAGGTTAAGTCCTTAGAGTGATCAAGGCAAGACATCCACATACCCTCTGCCCATCGGGCCCACCTTGGCATCCTCGCCCCTTGTCACTTGCCCCAATCCAAATGATTATCACCCAGTTGATTACCAAGCACCACGTGCCATCAACAATTCAACATCGTTGCGTGACATGACTCGCCACAACAACTCAATCTCATCGTGTGATCCCACATGACACACAAGTTCATAACATTGTTCCATATTCCATTAATCAAGATTAATTATCAATGATTCTGACACATGTGATGACGTGGCAAGGCTAAGCAACTAATACGGACTAACCCTCCAATGTTGATTATAATTACTAACCAACTATATTGAACCAATCTAGGGTGACAATGGATCATGGCATACAATGACAAGGTAGGGTATAAATCAATCTGGTATATTAGCTGAGCCCAATCTAATTTGAAACAACTATACTTTTGAAATAATATGCAATAGGGTAAAACGAATATAGCAATTTTATAAACATGGGTTCAACATGATCAAAGCACAACTTGCCTTGGAATAGGTCCTGATCTGGTTCTGGAACTTGCTCTTGAGTTGCTGGATCATCCTCCGAAGTGTCGCACAATTCAACGTCTACGCGTACCGAAGGATAAAAGCAAATAAATACCAAAACAGAGAGCAAATGAACTCCAAAAATCAAATAAAATTCACCATTAAATAGATCTCAATTTTGAAAAATTTTAGAAATTTGAATCACTCAAATCCGAGTTACGATGCAAAAGATATAGCCTTTTGAAGTTTGAAATAAATACTGAATTTGCAAAAATCAGAATTAACAGATTTATTTTAAATCGAAAACAGATTTATTGCGCAAGCGTGACATCATGCTGACGTCAGCCCTGGCCCGAATCAATCAGAGACCAACGCGTGTCTCGGGCGTATGGACTGAGTCCACAGCGTGGCTCTGGACCACGGCGGACCCGGTCCACGACGCCTCAGCGCCTGCGCCCGACACGCGGCTGAGTCCGATTGGCCCCTCTCTCCGGCGCCAAATCTACCGCACAAAACGCATCTAACGGCTATAGATCCGGGCTTACGTGGCTGAATCCTGGCCGCCAAGTTTGATCTAACGGCTAGCGCTTACCAGAGGGGTTCACTGTTCACGCGGCGACGTGGCACGATCTTGACTCTTCACTGGAGATCCAACGGCTCCCGAAGCTTCAACGCGACGATGGCGATGCGGCGGCGCAACTCCACCGGGCTTGAGAACGACGACCTTAGCGATGGCATTCCGGCGACGAAACGGCGACGCTGCTCCCTTATACCGACGCGCCTCGACACCGCAGTCTTGGATCTGGATCCCGAACGGCGAGAAATGGCTGAACGATGGCGCAAAGGCACGAAACAAGCGGCGGCGCGTGCAACGAACCACGGCGAGCTCCCAAGCGCGTTCTACAGCGACTCTCGCGAGACGACTCCGATCAAACGCTGCGGCACGCAAGGATGAACCTCGGGAAGGCTGCGGCCCCCTTAAATAGCCCTCGACGGCCGCGTACGACGCTAAGAATCTCAACCGACGCGGCGGCGGCGTCCACCTCAGACACGGCGGCGGCGTCCGAGTCCCGCACGGAGACGACACACGTCAGCCGTCCGATCACGCTCCAACGGTCACGATCTCACAGTCAAAATCGAATCCTAACCGCCCACGATTTCTTTCCAACGGCGAAGATCTCCCGAGTCCCGAACCGGTACGACTTGATCTCACCCGCGCGATCTCGATCCAACGGCGGAGAAGCAATTCCCGAAGCAGGCCAAACGGGCTGGCGGCGCGAGGCATTGGGCCGCACAGAAATGGGCCCACACGCACAGCACATGGGCTCGGCCCGCTACTGTTCATCGATTTTCCAAAGGGTTTTCCATTTAAAATAATTACAGAAATTCATTTTATTTGTTTCAGGCAATAAAACTATTAGGAAAAATCCAAGAAAAATCTCAAAAATACTTTGAGACATTCTGGATTCAAATAAAATATTTTTGGCAAAACTTTATTTTAACTTTAAATAAATTTTAATAGATTTGAACAAAAGGTCAATATTCATAATTTAAAATTAATTCAAATAAATCCAGAAAAATCCAAATAAATTCCAGAAAATCATAAATACACATTTAAGAAATAAAATAATATTTGGGCAAATTTTTGGGATGTTACAACATGCAATCCACTGGAAAACTCAATAAGACCCAAGGAAACAATATTGAATCATACTTCACCGTTCAACCTGTTGTTGATACGGATGTTGAGAACTGTGATGATATGGTTCTTGAAATTATTGAGTTTGAGGAGTCTCAGGAGGACACCTACGTCTCATATGGAGACCTGGATTAGTCTCCTAAATATCCCTTCATTTCTCTAAGTCGATGTTACATATTCCTTATAAGTCTCCTTATCAGCTTAGCCCTAGTTTCTGAATAAACATTTGGTCTACGCTCCTCTTTAGCGCTTATCATTCAAAAATTGAATAAATTGATATTTCTCAGATATTTGATTTATTGTACTATGCTTGTTCTATATTTTACAATTTGTTCCTGATGCAACAATTATTTGATTGTTAAATCATACTTCTAATATAGAACAAAGTATAATCCGATGGTGGAGGAGGAAATCTATCTAGAAGACAGTTGTACCACACTAAGTGAATTGAAAATATTATGACTATCGCCAAAAGCGATGCTCTCATAGTTGGCATAGGAAGAATGCCATATTATACCCTGAGTCCAGTCGTACTCTCTTAAGTTTTAAAGACATTGATTTGAATCATTCTCATATAGAGACAGTGAATGAGGATGATACATAATACCTACTTATGACTAAGTAGAATAGGTGTAATAAATATGTGGTTGAAAAATGTCATTCATTCTCCTCTGGGTTATACTATGCACATATAAAAACCCTAAAGTTTGTGTTGCGATGAAAACCCAGAAAAATTTAAGATCTAGCAGATCGACTGAGTTATCCTGAGTTGAATATGAATGAGAAGAATAATTAATAATTCTGCTGGCCAAAGCATAAAAACTTTCCTAAACCTAAAGATTTCTTATGCCCTGTTGTGTTAAAGGAAAGCTCGTATTTAGATATTCTTACCTAAAAAGTTAGGGAAGAATCACTGAATTTCCTGGAGAAAATTCAAGGTGATATATGTAGACCTGTTCAATCCCTATCAGGCCCCTTTTAAGAAATTTTATGGTACTGATAGATGCTTCTACTAGATGATCTTATGTATGTCTCTTATCTACTAGGAATCATGCTTCTGTTAAAATTAATTACCCAAATTATTAAGTTAAGAGCATACTTTCCAGAAGAAAGTATTAAGTCTATTCAAATGGACAATGCTAGCGAGTTTACCTCAAAAGCATTTAATGACTATTGTTTGGCTCTAAGAATTAATGTAGAGCATCCAGTACCTTATGGCCACACTCATAATAGCTTTGCAGAGTCATTATATTGAAAGAATAAAACTTATTACTTGGTCGCTCTTGCAGAATAGTAGGCTTCTCACCAGTTGTTAGGGATACGCAGTGCTGCTTATGGCAGTATTAATTCAACTCAAACCAACTGAACATTATGAAATTTCCTTGTTGTAGATATTACGTGAAAAAGAATTAGGTACTTTTCATTTGTGAAAATTTGGCTTTGTTGTATGCATGCCAATCTCTCCAGCACAGCGTACCACCATGGGACCTCATCGAAAGTTGAGGATCTATGGAGGTTATGAGTCTCTGTCAAATATTAAACACCTAAAGCCTATGACAGGGGATATGTATACGGCTCGGTACGCTGATTGTACTAAGGATACTTTTTTTGGCATTAGGGGGAGATAAGTACCGCATTTGAGAATACCGAGTTCTTAGATCCACGCACTATAGAAATCAAACTTGAAGTTCGGAGGATAATAAATCTGCAACAAATACGAATAAGCAAATAATCTGCTACATGCCTTCACTGATTATAAGGGAGTGAAAAGATCTCATATACCTATAGTATATGCACTTGAAAGAGTGAAAATGCCCTAGAAGGATATTGAACCTATTCTTGACCCTCATGATAAAAAGAGGGGGAGGCCTCCAGGTGCATGGGACTCAATTTAGCGAAAATGTTCGCAGAAGTAGAGAACCGAACAAATGAGAACACTACCGTGATTGTGGAAGAAGCTCAACCTGATGTTGAGAAAATCCCTGAAGTAAGCCATCTAGGAGATGGTAACATCCCCGAATTGATCCATCCAGAAGATGATAATCTTAGCTGATATTTGCGCGCACAATCTAACGCTAGGAAGTCGGAACACCTAGACTCCATCATTGTGGGAAATCACAAGGAGCTGGAAGAAATTAATAAAGAGATATCCCTGAAGTGATGCAAGAGAATTGTATAAAAGAAAGAATACAATTGTCGACATATATTTTGCCTCTAAAATTGCTAAAAGCTGGATCTAGAACCAAAGTCCATGGCAGAGTGCCAGAAGCGCTCAGATAGGGTCAAATGAAAGAATCAACTGAGGCAGCGCTCGCTCGATAAGGGCATGTACAATGGTATAGACAGCAACTGTCTATAATATATTTCTATATCATCTATAGATAACACTAAAAATAACTCATATAATGGATCATCTATATAGCTGTCTATAATGGTCTCTCATCCAATTAATAGGCTGTCTATACAATGGTACATAAAATAGAAAGCTGTCTATAAGACCATCTGTTAAATAGTAGACAGCAGCTTTCTCTCTCCTCCTTCTCTCTTCTCCACATCATCTAAAACCCTACATGGCCTTACAGACAGCTGACATGTATCATCGTATATGCCCTAAAAGGAAAGTTCTTGGTCCCGTTGACCAAACATCTCCTAATGTGTTCCCTGTAGAATCAAGTGGGTTTTTCATCCGAAAGGGAAATGAAAATATTCAGGTGGTGAGATATAAAGCGAGGCTTGTAGCACAATGGTTCACGCAGAGACCGGGCATCGAACACAATGAAACCTATTCTCCTGTAAAGAGTGGAATAACGTTTTGGAATTTAATATTAATGGCAGCAAGCTTAAACTTATCAATGCAGTTGATAGATGTAGTGACCGCATATTTATACGAGTCACTGGATATGGATATTTATATGAGAATCCCTGAAGGAGTTACAATTCCGAATCTTAACAACCGAAAAATGTATAGCATGATCAAACTAAAGAGATCGCTATATGGATTAAAATAGTCGGGGAGAATGTGGTATAACCAACTTTGTGAGTTCCTCCTGAAGAAGGAATATTGTCCTTATGTGTTCATAAAGAAATCCCAGAATAGATTCTGATCATCTCGGTATATGTCAATGATCTGAATATCATCGGAACCATAGAGGAGATAGTGGAAGCAAGTGCTTATGAAGGACCATGTGGAGGTCCATCCATGTTTGTGATGAGTATTTGACTTTATTTGAGCAAGGTGTGCTCAAGTTTGAGTTTGATTTGGATTGATTTTCAAAATGAAGCAATTTGAGTTGTCTCTGCCAGGAGTGGCAGTACCGGTCGTATGGACGCGGTAGTAATGAGTTGGATGGTTTATTGCACATCTTTGTGGGCATTGCTATGTGAGGAGTTTCCTTATTTTTGATGGTTGCAGGACGACGGTGCTAGGTCATGGTGAGGCGAAGGATGACCGGGACTAGGCGAGGAGCGTCGGAGGTCCAGATGGTTGGGAGATCGCCGGAAGATGATCGGAGACGGAGTCCGGACAAGTCAAGAAGACAAGAAAAGGAGATGATGCTAGCTAGATGCCGCGTGGATCAATGAGGGCCGTCGGATTGAGGTCTAGTTGATAGGTTAGCAGGTCTAGGTAGTATGCTTTGAAAACCGTGCAAGAAAACCCGGTATGTGTGTGGGTTTTGGGTTAGCCCTAGCATGGCTGTGTGTGTGGGTTAATCCTAGCCCTTAGATGAGTGCTCTAGGGTTGAGGGACTCATCCAAGGGTGGTAGGTGGCCCAAGAGTAGTATAAATAGGGGTGGAGGGGTAGCCTCCTTCCCTTGAAGGTGTTGAGGTTTTTGATGCTCATTTGAGCTTTGCTCACATGAATGTGAGGCTTTGTAACCTCCCCTTCCAGAATTCAAAGTTTTATCCATCCATCCCTGAATTTATTTTGCGCATTTACATTATGTCTTTACTTTACGCAATTTAAATTCAGCATTTACTTTCCCGCAATTACATTCCCGCAATTTACTTTCGAGTAATTTGGATTTGCCTCCCCTCCTTCTAAATTCTGCTGATCTTGGATGTTTTGAGTGTGTTCATATGGTTTTACATCTCTTTTGCACTCTTGGATTGAGTAGAGAACATCTTTTCTTTCAAGTTCCAACTTTGTTCAGAACTTGTTCTTCGCGCAGCAGTCAGTGTTTGATTTTTGTAAAAATCTAGAAAAATCCTTTTTGAGTGATTCTTGTTGGAGGAGGTGAGGGATTCTGATATACACTTGCAGAACAATTTTGGAGTTCACTTGTTGCACCGTTTGGGCGCCATGAGGTGAAAACTGAGCCCCAAACTTTCTGCTCGAAGTTCTTGAGCATACTGTGTTCTTAGATTTTTCCTGTTTTTTATGTAAGGCTTTTTGAGGAGAAATTTGGTGGAGGTCTTCACGACTCTTATGCTCATAGGGAGAAAAATTTTCAGAATTTTTTGAGCTGCAGAAACCCACCAACCTCCTGTGCAAATTTAGGACAAGTTCTGAAAATTCTGCTTTTGCTTTTCTGAAAGTGACTTGTGATTTGAATTGATGTCCTTTCTAAAAGCAAGAGTTTGAATTGATTCCTCTTTATCTTGGACACTAGACAACCAGGATTGTGACTCAAAAATCCCCACATATTTTATGGTACTTATCCATGCAAGCTTGGGGTACACATAGTTGTCTAGTTTCTCGGGTTTTTCACAATTTCTTTTGAGCGATCTTGTCGAGGTTTTTGTTGGAGTATTTTGGGGAAATTTTTATTTGCGACCATTCACCCCCCTCTGTTCGCCATCTCGGTCCTTCAGCTTATCTCACGACGGAGTTTTGAGATGAAAAATTTGGGTAAAACAAAATATTGCTTAGGCCTACAGCTAGAGCATTTCCTAAAATGAATTTTTG
Organism: Otatea glauca; assembly: GCA_036346275.1. Lineage (NCBI taxonomy): Eukaryota > Viridiplantae > Streptophyta > Magnoliopsida > Poales > Poaceae > Otatea > Otatea glauca. The sequence goes on from CM070723.1 coordinate 54,360,367, forward strand.
TACACCAGTCTTCCTATATCAAGAAGGTATTGGAAAGATTTAATATAGATAAATCTCATCATTTAAAAAACCACATAGTAGTAAGATCACTTGAAGTGGATAAAGACCCTTTTAGACCAAGGATAAAAAATGAAGAAGTCTTAGGACCTAAAGTCCTATATTTAAGTGCCATTATAACACTTATGTATCTTGCGAATTGCACAAGGCCTGATATTGCATTCGCAGCAAATTTGCTAGCAAGACACAGTACAGCTCCAACCAGAAGACATTGGGCTGCTGTTAAGACTTTACTTAAATACCTCTAAGGTACTCAAGATCTTGAATTGTTTTTCTAGAAGAACCAAGACTTAACCATGGTGAGATATATGGATGTTGGCTATCTGTTTGATCCCCACAGTGTCAAATCTAAGACTGATTTTGTGTTTCTCTATTGTGGTATAGCCGTTTCTTGGCGGTCTTGAAAGCAGACCTTGGTAGCTAGTTCTACCAACCACTCAGAGATTATAGCTTTATATGAAGCCTTACGAGAATGTGTTTGGCTACGACGTGTGATTAACCATATCTAGAAGTTATGTGGTCTTGACACCGTTGATACCCCCACAATTATCATGAAGATAATGCTGCTTGTGTTGCACAAATACTAATAGGTTATGTGAAATACAATATCACGAAGCATATTGCTCCTAAGCTATTCTATCCTCACGAACTCCAGAAGAACGGTGATGTAAAGATAATGCATTGGAATGAGACGATCTAGAGATGTGCAGAGTTCAGGGGGAGTAAATCCCTAAACCATGACCCTTTGCATGACCCTGAAGGTCATATTTTAAATCCTGAAGATTATAAGTTGTACTCGTTTTCCTTTAATGAGTTTTCCTGAGGTTTTCTCATATGAAGGTTTTTAATAAGGCAACTAGTGTAACATAGAGTGCGAGTGTAATGTACTCTTTTCTCCACCTTTTTTCACTAGATTTTTGGAGGAGTTTTTAACAAGACATGTGCATTACGCGGTATTCGCCCAAGGAGGAGTGTTATAAGATAAAAGATTTTGTAATCGTATTCGGTTAGACTCTTTCTCTATGTGTGCTCTTGCTATTTTCTTTATATATTGGGCATCTCCTTGTACAAGAGATTAATCTAATAAAGCAAGAGAATTGTTTCTTCCATATTCTATGTGCTCTCTGTTTTTATTCGTATGATTTCATTAACTTACTGTTAATTGATCGTGGATAAACTACGTTTTACAACAGTCTTCTCCAGCTCCACCCGCCAATCTGTCAGCTACAGCAGCCGAACCAACCCAAAACTGAACCTACCCGCATTAAATTCTGGCCAAAAGAATGAATAGTGAGTCGAGTAATGTGATGTCTCTTAAACCCAATTTATGCTCTGCTTCCGGTCATTGCTGGTTAGGAAAGTCAAGCCTCTTGGTGACGAACAAGAACAGAGAGAGAGAGGAATTCATTCCACGCACATGTTCTGTGACATTTGGGCTTCCTCTCTCCTGTACCTGTTACTGCCTGAGTTTTTCTTTATTACATAAACTTGACTGATTAATAAAAGGTGCAACTCTTGACTCTCGGGTCTTTGCTTACTTTACTGAACCATCACCGTCTGTTCTACGCTGCCATTACTTCCTTTATTTCTTCCCTAGTGCTAGTTCTCTGTTCAGCCAGCCATACTCAAACAGCAGATAGTAGTACTATACTAAGGAGAGACTTCCCCTTTAATTATATTAATTCCAGTTTTATAAATATTTTAATTAAACGTTTTACTGCATACGTTACTTTTATTAAAGTCTGCTATATTATAGGTATTGGTATTTGTACCTGTAGTTTCATAGAACTTCCTTGATAAGTATGGATTTGTGAACCTTGATAACCCTAGAATAACCTAGATAGTACTTTATGTCAATTTGGGTTACTCCACTTAGTATTATGCTTAGCCATACTTAAAGAAACACAAAACCTTGACATGATTAAAAATGTTGGATATGACATTTAATGGGTATGACATTTCTTTATGGTTGGTATTTTGATCAAAAATAAAAATAAAACTATTGTTTAGATGCGGGCAACTACTGGCAATAGCTGGAGGTGCAGGTCTTTGCACGTAGTGTAGGGGAAGACTATTGCCCATGTCAGATTAAGGATCGAACTATGGGTTATTTTCAGACTAAGAATTACCATACAACCACAAGTGTTGGTATGAGACAGCTTTAACATATTAAGTTACTTAAAACTGGCTTTGCACTTGGAAGGCTGGAGTAGTACGAGCTATTTCTTAATGGATTGCTTGAAAGGATGTCCACACTGAGGTGGTCATGGAATAAATGTTTACCAATATAACGGTGTACGCCATACTGTGGGGAGTTCCATCATTTCTATGCTCTGAGTCCTTCCACCAAAGAATGGGTTTATCGTCACCGTGCTGGTGTAAAGTCAAGTTTAAGTAATGGAACAGTTATATCATGACTCTACAGCACACCAAAGGAAGTATGTTAATATCGATTGCACAAAGAGTCACCATGTCTTATGGGGAAAGTTGTATACCTCTGCAGAGTATAAAACTAATCGATTAGCCGCGCCTGTGGTCAAGGGCACTTGGTAAAGTCATCACATAGTTAGATGTTTCTATTTTCATAAATATGGTTTCTACCATGTGTTGATGGGAAATGATTCTTGGATGTGGTCATGATACCCAGGTTCGTGATTTCACTTATTCGTATTTACATAATGTTATTCTACATATAAAATTGCTTTTACTTAAAAATTTCGTTTGCAATCTATTATTCTGTATTTACATTTCAAGTTGGCTTTATACAAATTAACCATAATAGCCTTTCCATTAGAATGACCTGCATGTATTATAGGATTTGTAAAAGTCTTGCGAGTAAGTAAGTACTCAACTTGCCTATGTTGATATTTTTAGGTGAAGAATTAGACTGTCCCGATGACTCATACGTTGATGCAGGATTCAAGGAGTTTAACGATGAATTTTACTAGGATTTTACCTTGTCAGTTGTCTGTGGGGACAATGGGTTAAAAGACATACTACAAGATGTTGTCTCCACTGCAGTCTTTTACTTTTGGTATTGTAAGCATACTATGTAATCCTACTTCCGCTGTGTAATAAAACATATGCATGGTTGTGATATCAATCTGTAAATGTGCGTACTAGCCACTGATCATGGGACTAGTACTGTATGTACATGGTACCCATTATTGGTATTTATTATCAAAAATGGGGGCCTTACATGTAATATGTAATTTTGATGGTGAGTAGAGAAGGGAAGCAAAGCTTCCCATTCATATGGTACTCCTCTGATTTACCATATATCTTTTATGAATAGATAAATAGATCTAAGGCGTGGATGAAAATGATTAAGGAGATTGGACGATCAAGAATTTCTCTCTTTTTAGAATAATGTGAGATTTTGTAGCAATTTTTTTTAGATTAACGTGGGAATTTCTAGCGTTTTCTGAATAATGCAAGGGCTTCTAGGAGGACCTCCAATTAGTATATAAAAAGATTAGAGATGTGCTTCAATGTTTTTTTAAAAAAATATTTGCACAACTATTAAAGCATAAATGAAGGGTAGATGGTAATTACTTACTCATTTGCTTGCTTTAAGATTTGTACAACTTGTATTGAGAGGTAAAGCATGAAAGAACTAACCTTATTATTATTATTTTGAAGTTTGAACTAACAGTGTCAGGTGTGAACTGCTAAATCTAATTAGATAGGAGAAAAAGAGTTTCATGTACAGATAAAGGAAAGGAAATCGAACACAACCAAAGAAAACTCAAATAAATCAAAACCAGGATACGAAATCAGTGTGTTGGCATGTTGTTCTATGCTGCTTCAGCAGCACCGGAAGGCCTTTTGCAGCTGCTTCACAACATAGCTGAGTTTCACCTCTTATTATCTTGGCCAGAGTTTGGGTAGCCATTCTCCGGTTCAGTGATTGTCTCCAGAAAGATTCTAGTCATTTGTCGGACCCTCCCAACCAACCATCACATATGTGAAACTCATGTGAAAATAAAAAGCACACAAACTCTTCGCAAAATCAATATCAATATGGTAGCAGATACATCAACCTCCTAGAGTTGATTTTCCAATATTTGAAGGGGCCAGGTCTTGGATACAAAAGTGTGAACATGAATTTGGGATGTCATGCCCCACAAGTTAGTTGCCCAAGAGCTCCCTAGGAGGGCAGTTTACCACAAGATAGAGTTTGAGCCTGGAGCCAAAGTCCCAACCCCTCCATTTTTGGTTGATCTCAGGAAAGAATTTCTGGAAGTCGTATCGGCGGGTCTTCTACAGATTTGCCATTGAAAGCGATATTTGGACTTAGGAGGTGCAGCCTGGAATCTATTGCCTCAGGTGCTGAACTGGTCTTCTGGATTTTGGATGACCGGTTCTTTGTCGGTTGAGAATGTTTGCTGCAACGTAATGGTGCGTGATCACTTTTTCTCAAATTGTCTTTTTCGGTGGAAATAATTTTAGAGAAGAAAAGCTATCACCCCGAGAGATGGAGGCATAATCAAGTATCAAAGTAGTGTCTTGAATGAAGGAAATTTGCTTGTTGTCGTTGGACTAGAAGATGGGGACATTATTGAGGGTGCATGGAGTAGGTTGTACTCTGCTTCTCAAATTTGCATTCCAAGCGGCAGTAAAATTTCAATCACAAGTCGATCCGAGGAAATCACAAAATTTTGAGCGACACAAGCTCTTAGTTAAATTTTCTTGTCTCGAGATGCGAGTTGGTACTTCTTCGAGGTCCAGGTGATACTAGGGTGGAAAATAAACATTTTTATCTTCGGAGAAGGTCTAAAATTGCTCAATATTGCGTACTTGACTGCCACAATCGAGCAGGCTTTGCTCATGAGGAGGTCCCCAAAATAACTATGGAAGAAGACATGTCAGAAAGTGTTACACCACAGGGGAAACTTGAGGTGGTCGTATGGAAATCTCACTTACCGCCCTGTTACAGTTACAAAACCAGCTGCGAGATGGTTCTCTCCACTATGCTAGAGCATGAGAAGAAGAAAGCACACGCGCTCGCCTTGTTAGGCAGCGTGCACGCGACATGCACGTGAATGGTGCAGCGAAATCGAGTCCGACGTCTTGCACAAGCGCAGTTCTCTTTTGCAGTTTTTGCAGCATAGGACTAAGTGGTCAACACTGTTACGTTAACGCGGTATTAACTGCTCGTACGAATCCGTAACAGACTTGTATCGTGGAACGAATTTTACGCGGAATTCATAATTGACTCGTATCATGTTCCACGATTTTCTCTCTGTTATATATATACAGAACAGAGATCAGATATCTCTCGAACCTTTTGCCTTCCCTCAGTACTGCGTTGCATCCTTCTTCACCGTCCTTTCGCTGGTGTGCACTGACTGTTAGGAGTGCAGGTATGGTAATTTACTCAATGTTCTTTCGACTAGTCAATCTACCGATTGGTGGATTGATACTGGGGCTAACATTCATATTTATGCTGATGTATCATTGTTTTCTTCTTACCAGGTTGCTTGGGGTTCCTCTGTGTTGATGGATAATGGGTCACATGCTTCTATTCTTGGTGTTGGCACAGTAGATCTGAAGCTTACTTCAGAAAAGATCGTGCGGCTAAAGAATGTGCAGCATATCCCTTCAATCAACAAGAATCTCGTTAGTTGCTCTCTTCTTTGCAAAGATAGGTATAAGTTGGTGTTTGAGTCGAATAAAGTAGTCACATCAAAGTACGGGCTATTTATTGGTAAAGGCTATAACAGCAAAGGCTTGTTTCGCTTTTCCCTTGAGAATGTCTGTAATAAATTCGTGAATCATCTTTGCGACAATGTTATTTGTAGTGAGGCAAGTGTTTGGCACTCACGACTATGTCATCTTAATTTTGGTTCTATGTCTCAGCTTTCCAGTATGAAATTAATTTTGAAATTTTTCATTGTTAAAGGTTCTAAGTGCCAAAGTTGTGTGCAGTCTAAGCAACCTCGCAAGCCTCATAAGGCAGCTGAGGAAAGAAACTTAGCACTATTTGAACTCATACATTCAGATATTTGTGAGATGAATTGTGTGTTGATGAAGGGTGGAAAAAGATACTTCGTGACTTTAATTGATGATACGACTAGATTTTACTATGTGTATCTTTTAAAAACAAAAGACGAGGCTTTAGACTACTTTAAAATCTATAAGGCAAAAGTTGAGAATCAACGGGAAAGAAAAAATGAAAATAGTTAGATCGGATCGTGGTAGAGAGTATTTCTCCAATGAATTCTCTCAATACTGTGCAGAGCATGGTATCATCCATGAGAGGACGCCTCCCTATTTGCTCTAATCTAATAGGGTTGCCAAAAGGAAGAACCGCACCCTAACTGATTTGGTTAATTCTATGTTGGACACTGCGGGATTATCTAAGGTATGGTGGGGGAATACCTTGTTGACCTCGAGTCATGTCCTAAATAGAGTTTCCACTAAGAATAGTGAGGTAACTCCATATGGGGGATAGGAAGGAAGAAAACCATCGCTATCCTACTTGCGCACTTGGGGGTGCTTGGCGAAAGTCAATGTGCCGATAATAAAGAAGCGCAAACTTGGACCTAAAAGTGTTGATTGTCTTTTTGGGATATGCTCATTGCAGCATTGCCTATAGGTTTCTAGTAGTTAAATATGAGGTATCTGACATGCACGTCGGTACGATAATGGAGTCTCGAGATGCAACATTCTTTTTTAAGTTCCCTATTATTTCAAGTTAGCCGCCATGGTGAAATTGGTAGACACGCTACTCTTAGGAAGCAGTGCTCAAGCATCTCGGTTCGAGTTAAGAATATATTTCCTATGAAGGATATGCATAGCATTTCGAGTCAAGCTTGTGATTCAACTCTTGAACCTACCATACCAGTTGAGCATTTTGAACAAACACATGAACAAACTCCTGAGGAAGATGACAGTGATGCTCCTGGAAGGAGCAAGAGATAAAGGACCGTAAAATTCTTTGGTGATGATTTCACGGTGTATCTTGTGGATAATGTTCTCAAGACCATTTCAGAAACATATGCATCTCCTGATGCAGACTACTGGAATGATGTGGTCTGTAGTGAGATGGATTCCATTCTCGCTAACGGAACTTGGAAAATCACATATCATCCTTATGGTTGTAAACCAGTTGGATGCAATTGGTTTTCAAAAAGAAGCTTATGCTTGATGGTACTATTGAGAAGTATAAGGCTCGACTTGTGGCCAAGGTTTACACTCAAAAAGAAGGCGAGGATTTCTTTGATACTTATTCACCTATTGCTAGGTTGACCACAATACGTGTTCTACTGTCCTTGGCTGCCTCTTATGGTCTTCCCGTTCATCAAATAGATGTTAAGACAGCTTTCCTTAATGGAGATTAGATGAGGAAATCTATTTAGAACAACCCGATAGATTTGTAGTAAATGGTCGAGAGAACAAAGTGTATAAGTTGCTGAAATCTTTGTATGGCCTTAAGCAAGCACTCAAGCAATGACATGAGAAGTTGATAGAACTTTAACATATGAAGGTTTTGCTATAAACGAAGCTGATAGATGTGTATACTACCGCTATGGTGGGGGTGAGGGAGTTATTCTATGCTTGTATGTGGATGACATACTTATTTTTGGAACAAATCTTGATGTGATTAATTAGGTCAAGATGTTTTTGTCCAAAGCTTTGATATGAAGGATCTAGGAGAAGCTGATGTAATTCTGAACATCAAGCTGATCAAAGGTGGGGATGGGATTACACTTGTGCAATCCCATTATGTGGAAAAGGTCTTAACCATTTTGGCTATATGGACAGTAAGCCTTCTCTAACACCTTATGATGTTAGTTTAATACTTCGAAAGAACTGAAAAATTACTAGGAATCAACTGAGATACTATTAGATTATTGGTTCACTTATGTATCTGGCTAGCGCTACAAGGCCTAACATCTCGTTTGTTATCAGCAAATTGAGCCGGTTTGTCTCTAATCCGGGTAATGATTATTGGCATGCTCTTTAGAGAGTAATGTGTTATCTAAGAGGTACTATGAGTTATGGAATTCACTATACTGGCTATCCTGGTGTACTTGAGGTATACAGTGATTCTAACTAGATATCTGATGCTAATGAGCTCAAAGCCATGAGTGGGTATGTATTCACTCTTGGTGGTGCTGTTGTCTCATGGAGGTCTTGTAAACAGACCATATTGATGAGGTCAACCATGGAAGCAGAACTCATAGCATTGGATACAACCACTGTTGAAGCAGAATGGCTTCGTGAGTTCTTGATGGACTTACCGATAGTTGAAAAATTGATACCGGCTATCCTTATGAACTGTGATAATGAAACAATTATCGTGAAAGTGAATATTGTGAAGGATAACATGTAGTCTTCAAGACACGTAAAAAGACGGTTGAAATCTGTTAGGAAATTGAGAAACTCTGGAGTGATATCTTTGGATTACATCCAAACCGCTAAGAATTTGAAAGATCCGTTTACAAAGGGTCTATCACGAAATTTTGTAGATAGTACATATAGGAAGATGGGAATGAGTCCTACCAAATAGTTAACTATAGTGGTAACCCAACTATGTGATCGGAGATCCGTGAATTAGTACCTGGGTAATAACAAGCTGTTGGATTAACTGAAGAAGAATACATTCTACATTCCACTCCATGAAAGATGCCCTACCCTTAAAATTTGTGAGGCAGATTGATTACGGTATTAATGTGTTCTGTTGATTTTTACACAAAGAAAGATGTTGTCCCACAGAGCATTCTTGAAAGAACACACCTATATGAGTTCGACTGTTGGTCTCAATCTGTGAGACTTGGGTACTCTCTAAGAAGCTCATGAAGAGGCCAAGGAGTATGACTTATACGCTCACCCGAGGGGCAGACGGTCAGCAGCCTAGTATCAGTCAGGGCCTTAAGTGAAACTTATTTGCGCAAAACTTGCAATTCAAGGCATAGGCTATTATTCAAGTTGTAGATGAATGTAGCTTGAAGTTCACGTGCAATTCAAGGCATAATCCATTGTCACCGAAAGCTGATATAAAAACAGTACTTTGGAACAGGCAAAGACCTATGGGACCTTTGGGATCTGGTGGGGGATTGTTGGAATTATTTGGGCTAGGCCTATTTGTTCACACATAATTCTTGGAAAATCCCAAAGGCCCATTAGGTGAAAGAGAGATGAAAATAGAATAGTACCATATTGCCAGTGGAGGTGGATGAAGACCTCTTCATAAGGGATGATTCTCTCCACCATGCTAGAGCATGAGAAGAAGAGAAAACATGCGCGCACTCGCTCGCCTCGCCATGCCAAGCCAGGCCAGACAGCGCGCGTACATGACATGTGCGTGAATGGTGCAGTGAAATCGAGTCCGACAGCTTACAGGCGTAGTTCTCTTTTGCAGTTTTTGCAACGTGGGACTAAGTGTTGTACGAATCCGTAATGGACTTGTATAGTGGAACAGATTTTACGCAGAATCAGTAACCGACTCGTATCGTGTTCCACAATTTTCTCTCCGTTATATATATGTAGAACAGAGATCAGATATCTCTCGAACCTTTTGCCTTCCCTCAGTACTGCATTGCATCCTTCTTCCCCGTCCCTTCACCAGCATGCACCGACTGTTGGGAGAGTAAGTCTCCGAAATATTCGTCGTTGAGATCTTGCACCGGGAGAGGATGAATCACGTTTTTGGGGAGTGTCTTCACACGACTGCTCGCTGTTTTCTTCACCGACGATCGGCTCGATTACATTGCCTACTGATCTTCATCAACATCTACTACCGGTTCGAGCACGTCTTCGCGCCATCTCGGTAACGCACGCAAACCGCATCTATGTTCTGTTATCTAATAATATGGATGAGATAGACATTGCAATTGGTATATTGCTTGTGTCTAGTTTATTTGTTTCCTCTGTTCTATCTTCAATTATCATCATAGCTTATTTTCAGAATAAATTCATCATTATTATGCCTAATATTCCAACAGTTTTATAAACATGCCGTATTACAACGTGATGCATATTGTTATATATAGTATGTACATCTTCATTGTATAAGAAGCATCTCCATTTGGCAACCTCGCCTGTATGATAAGATGGTGTGACATTCAGATTTGAAGAACACACGGCCATGTAATATTTAAGCCTTTTTGCCTTCTGGTACCTAATTGAATGTTGGCTAAATGACTTGCACGGTTGAACTAAAAAAAAACGAACACAAAACCATTGGCAAGCACTTATAATTAATACAGCTCATGCAAATTTGTCTCAACGTCATGCATTATTCTGCTAGTCAACACATGGAGTTTACGTATAAGAAAATAGTAGTACATTTGTTCAACTGTGATCCAACACCCTCTCAAAGAAAAACTTGTGATTTGACATATGATCTAATACAGCAACAAAATTAACCAAGTGCAATTATGTTATTCACAGAGCGCTTCCTCTTAACGACCGTACTACTCTGTAGCTCCCGAATCTCACAAGTATAGATATAGTTATTGTAGGGCAGTATGTGAGACTTCCATGTGAGGACTTCAAATTTTCCATGAGACTTAACGTTTCGATATATCACATCGTGGAGTGTTATCTTGGGAATATCCTCTTGAGAAGAGCATGTTTGATACTGATAACAAATTAATAAATCTCCAGTAGCTCTACCCATTCTTCCAAGATAAGTGGGTTTATTGTCCATCAAAAGATCAGATGGATGTTCACCACAATTACAGAGATTTTTCTGTATGTAGCCTCTCATATACGACAGGACCTTGCACCAGTAGTGGATGTTAATGTTTTCTCTCAACAAGCAAGCAGTAATGTTTACACCAATGAGATCTGCTTTCAGCGCCACCCTGGCAATCTCCATGGCCAAATATGCAAATCTTGGGTGCATTTCAGGATCCGTGCTTCGAAACGTAATCACCTTGAAGAAATACCAAAACGCTTCATGAGACAGACGTTTAAGTGCTAGAGCCTGCATTGTTCCAAACTTCCTGACCTTGTCTGATCGGCTTGTGATTATGATTTTACAACCACTTGTTGTGCACTGTTTACATGCAGAACGCAACCTTTTCCATGCACCTTCATTGAGATCCCCAACTACATCAACAACAACTAGCAATCTCCCGTCTTCTTTCAAGGAATAATTTTGATATTTCATCCCAAGCATTCTATCTTTAAAATCATTGTCGCTCAAGAAGACAATATGTGAAAAATAATTACGGACTCTTACATCAGTGCAGACATGAGCGACAAGGGTGCTCTTCCCCACTTTCCCTGGACCGACAAGAGATGCATGCTATAAGGCTGACGGTATAAACGAGGGTAGCTATTCAAGAACACGACTAACTCATTCATATCAAGAAGCATGGTGTTCAAACTGTCGAGCGCCTCTTGCAGTTCTTCTGAAGTCTGTGTACTGGAGAGAAAGAGAAGTTTTGCATAATTGAATCTAGAAATATCCGAAATGCGACTCACCGCCTGATCTTTAGCCTCCCCTTCTTGGTGAGCAGGGTATCTGAAGGTGTCAAGTTTTGCATAGTTGAACACCTCCCAAAGAAAGGAAAACTTGTGATCTAACATATGCTCCTATACAGTGAAAACTAACCAAGTAAAATTCTGTTATTCAGAGAACGCTTCCTCTTAACGACTGTACTACTCTGTAGCTCCCGAATCTCACATGTATGGATATAGTTATGGTAGGGCGGTATCTGAGACTTCCATGCGAGGACTTCAAATTTTCCATGAGGCTTAACGCTTCCATACACCACATCTTGCGTTGTTATCTTGGGAATATCCTCTTGAGATGAGCATGTTTCATACTGATCATAAACCAACAAATCTTAAGTAGCTCTACCCATTATTGGAAGATAAGTGGATTTATTGTCGTTGAAAAGATCCCATGGATGTTCACCAAATTTAGAGAGATGTTTCTGTATGTAGCCTCTCAAAAATGACAGGACCTTGCACCAATAGTGGATGTAAAGTTTTCTCTCAACACGCAAGACATAATGTTTGCACCAATGAGATCTCCATTCAGCGCCGCCCTCGCTATCTCCATGGCCAAATATGCAAATCTTGGGTGCATTTCAGGATCCGTGCTTCCGAACGTAATCACCTTGAAGAAATACCAATACGCTTCAAGAGACAGATATTTAAGTGCTAGAGCCTGCGTTGTTCCAATCTTCCTGATCTTGTCTGATCGGCTTGAAGAAACTACCACTTGTTGTGCACTGTTTAGAAGAAGAACTCAACCTTTTCCATGCACCTTCATTGAGATCCCCAACTACCTCAACAACAACTAGCAATCTCCCGTCTTTGTTCAAGAAACAATTTTGATATTTCATCCCAAGCATTCCATCTCTAAAATCATTGTCGCTCAAGAAGATAATTTGTGAAAAATAATTACGAACCCTTACATCTTTGCATACATGAGCGACAAGGGTGCTCTTCCCAACTCTCCCTGGACCGACAATAGGTAGGACCGACAATAGGTAGGACATCAGGACTGTCAACACTAGGGGGTTCTGCGTGGAGCAGGAAGTTGATGACCAGTTCCATTTCTATTTGGCGATTAAACATGCACTTGTTCAATAAGAGATGCATGCTATAAGGCTGGCGGCACAAACGAGGGTAGCTTTTCAAGAACATGACTAACTCATTCACATCATGAAGCATGGTGTTCAAACCGTCGAGCGTCTCTTGCAATTCTTCTAAAGTTTCTGTACTGCTACTAGAGAGACGGAGACGTTTTGCATAATGGAATTTACACGTATATGAAGAGTGACTCACCGCCTGATCTTTATCCTCCCCTTCTTGGTGAGCACGGTATCTGAAGGTGTCAAGTACATAGTAGCCTCGGTACATCGCATCTCTCAGCATGCTCAGCTGCTGTAGAATCCCTTGGTTTGTGATGTGACGCCCCGCAGCCTCCTCGACGACGACCTGCGCCCGGAGTAGAATCCTTCGTATGCTATCCTCCAGGGCCAGCGCCGGCTGCCTGGAGCATTTATTGATGAAGAAACTGATTGATCTATTGGCGAGTTCACCCAAGGCTGCAGAAAGGAATATCTCCATTTGCGGGACTCTGTCCTCAGGTAGATTGTGCAACGGGGGATGTGAAGTCTCTGAGACCCTATTTATACTGAGTCGAGGAATGTGAAGTCTCTGAGACCCTATTTATGTTCTGCTTCAGGTCATTGCTGGTTAGGAAAGTCAAGCATCAAAGTGAAAACTCAGAGAGCAAATGACGAACAAGAACGGAGAGTCAAGAGACAGGAATTCATTCCATGCACATGTTCTCTGACATTTGGGCTTCCTCTCTCCTGTACATGCTGAGCACTGATACTGCCTGAGTTTTTCTTTATTACACCTACTTGACGGATCAAGAAAAGGTACTACTCTTGACGCTGCCATTACTTCCTTTATTTCTTCCCTAGTGCGAGTTTTCTATTCAGCCAGCCAAACTCGAACTATATTAAGGAGAGAGGAGACTCCCCATGTATTGAACTATTGATCTGATCATATTCCACTTCCATCACAATACCGTGATTACCGTTGAGTAGAAAGCTATGAACGTGTCTAGTAGGCAGATCGGAAGTCTAATCAAACCCTGTCAACTAAAACCACTTGGTCTTGCCACTTATCTCCAAGGAAGAAATCAGAAAGGAAGGAAACAAAAAAGATAATGTTGGAAGAATGCATACCAACTCCGAGAAGGGATGCCTAGTTCGCCTCACGTCCTCGCGGCCACAGGGCACTTGGCAAGTGCCCTGGCTGCGAGGAACTTGGCAAGGCAGGAGCCCCTGGCGTCAGGGCACTTAGCAAACGCCCTGACCTCAGGGCACTTGGGAAGACCCCTGACCACAGGGCACTTGGCAAGTGCCCTGGCTGCGAGGAACTTGGCAAGGCAGGAGCCCCTGGCGTCAGGGCACTTAGCAAACGCCCTGACCACAGGGCACTTGGGAAGACCCCTGACCACAGGGCACTTGGCAAGTGCCCTGTGGTCGGCTGCAAGGCACTCGGCAAGGCAAGAGCCCCTGGCCCCAGGGCACTTGGCAAGAGCCCCTGGCCCCAGGACACTTAGCAAGCGCCCTGATCACAGGGCACTTGGCAAGACTCCCGGTTCAAAAGGGCACCCCCAGATACCCAAGGTGATGGGTAGGCACCCTCGAGCCACTTGGGACTAACCGCTTTCAGGGCGTACCCCGTGGGTGCCTCTCGGGCCTCTAGATACGCGTCTGCGGGCGGCTGCGGGAGGCTGCCTCCTACTCATGAGGCGTTCTAGAGGTCGCCTCCTACTCCGCAAGGCCGACGGAGGCACCTCTCGCTCCGCGGATGTCTACGGGAGGCATCACGTGGGGGCCCAGAGTGCCCCCACGAAACGATGACGTGGGATCCACTTCCCTCTCCCAGAAATGACCAAGATACCCTCACTTGAGCTGCTGTAGCAAGGGTAGGATGGTATTTTGTGTAACAGGCTGGGCGCCTATAAAACCCCACTGTAACCCACGCTTGTGGGAGAAGGCTGATTGAATACAAAAACTAAACGACTGGTGTGTCCCTCGGGAGCCAGGACCAGGAGCCTCCTCCCTACTCCCCCCGGGGAACACACCGACAGGAGTAGGGCGCCTGCTTAAGCGCCCGAACCTGTATAAACCCTTGTGTCTACTCTTTCTCTCTCGGACGTAGGCCCGTAAGACGGCCCGCGTCCACTCCCTCTTGTGTCACGTTTACAAACATACGACATTTGACGCCGTCCGTAGGGACCTCGTAGCTAACTTCAAAGGCTATGGCTCCTACCAAGAAGCACAACAAGCCTCCTCAAGCCCTGAAGCGCAAGGAGCAAGTCGACGATCCTCCTCCTCGCCGAACCTCTAGGCGAGCGCCTCCCTCTGAAATCAGAGGCGTCCACCCCGGGGTAGACAACATCCTTCAAGCCCCGGGCCCTGAGAACATTTCCTTCCCCCTCGCTCTGGCTACCTCGGGCCAAGGGCAACAATCTCGAGACATCGCCGTTGCCGCAGGGTTGGGACCCCTGGAGCCAGCCCTCACCCTTGAGGCGTTGGACTTGTCCCGATGGCGTGCTCTGGTGGAGGCAGCCACGAGGCAGACAGTGGATTACATGATGGCCTCCTATCGTCCCCAAGGGGTCCTCCCACACCTCTCGCCGCTCCTACCGCCACCCTCGGTCCAAATCGCCACCGATCCAAGGGCGCGTGGGGCCCACCTCGCCCGGGAGTGAGCAGGGAGGTAATCTCTACAATCCCCCTCCCCCTACTCATGCGGTGGTCACTAGCGGGGCTCCGCTCTGGCCACTGTGCGCACCGAGCTCAGGTTTTGAAGGAGCGCCTACCGCGCCGTGGCAATTGCACTTCCACCGCAACCCCGAGGCCCGGTTTGCGCTGTCCGACGAGGGCCCCGGACCTCCCCACAAGCTCCTCCTCCCGCAGATGCGCCGCCCCGAGATGGTGGATCAACTCTCCGGCCGAGCCGACTCTCACCTCGAGGAGCGACGTGGCCTCGGCGAGGTAGAACCTCCGAGATCAAGGCACCTGCTCCTCCAAGGACGCAACCTGGGAACAGGGAATCGATTCGCGGCCTCCTGACACTCACGAGGCTCGTGTGATCATCATCTAGCCCACCTAAGTCAAGTCGGCGAGAAGTCATCGCTCACCACCTTGTAGGAGCCTCTGCCTCTCTTTGCCGTCGTAACCACCGCCGGGAGAGGAGGTGAGTCCGGGTCTCGCGGGCCCCAAATCGGCTGGCGTCGGCGGAGCGCCCGACTCTCCCGAGCGCGGGCGCCATCGTCGCCCCGAGCTTCTAGCTCCTCCACTCGAGGTCTCGCTGCCGCTACCGCCGCTGCTCGAGGTCGATTCCCCGCC
Source organism: Otatea glauca (assembly GCA_036346275.1). NCBI lineage: Eukaryota > Viridiplantae > Streptophyta > Magnoliopsida > Poales > Poaceae > Otatea > Otatea glauca. The sequence goes on from CM070723.1 coordinate 54,376,272, forward strand.
GGCGTGAAGATGGAGATGGCCCCAGACCGAACCCTCTCGCTCGAGGTATCTCAGAGACACCGTTCCAGCCCAAGTTTTGCCAACCGAACATCGCACCATACGATGGGGATTCCGATCCCAATCAATTCATGGAGGTCTATGCCACGGCTATCCGAGCGGGAGGAGGCGGGGAGACGGAGATGTGCAACTGCCTCCCGCTCTTCCTCTCAGGAACCGCTCGGTCTTGGTTCTTCAACCAGAAGAGGGGCTCCATCCGCTCTTGGGGCCAGCTACGTGAAGAGTTCAGTGCGAACTTTCAGGGGAGCTACAAGCGCCCCATGCTTCCCAATCAGCTCTTCACGGTCAAGCAACAAAAGGACGAGTCCACGCGAGATTTCCTCAGCGTTTCTCCCAGCGCGGAGCCAAGTGGCGACGCCTGCACTCCACGGTCATTAACGCGTGTAAAGAAGGACTTCTCCCCGGCGAGCTAAACCGGGCACTGGGGAGAGATCCCCCAAAAACCACCCAACTGCTCTTCGAGGTCGTTGAGAAGTATGTCCGCGAGGAGGACGACTTGGTAAACGGGGCTCCTCCCGCAAGCCGGGGAGACTCCCGGAGAAGGCTAAAGGGCTCCTCCGAAAAACAACAAGGATCGGAGGGACCGCACCACGAGGTCGAGACTCCAAAGTTCTCGCCAGTGACTGACGCGCCACCCTGTGGAACGGGCTTCCAAAGGACCAAAGAAGGGTCCAAAGCCTAAGGCTCTCAAGCTCGTGGACGAAGGCCCCGGAAAAAGGGGTATCCAAGATCAAGGAGATGGCCACTGTGTGCGATCACAAAATGAATGGGCACGACACAAGTTAGTGCCGCCAATACGCTACCGGCGGCCAGATCCTCAAGCGTGGTCCCGAGCCACGCCGGGGTCCCCACTCGCCTCAGGGCAGCGGAGGCCATGCCTCTCCAAGCAATCCACCCGTGCTCGTGACCGCCTCCCAGTGGGCCTCTCCCGGGAACCTCCGCACGTCAACAAGAGCTCCCTTCCAAGTGCCACATAAGCGTGAATGTCATACTGGGGCTCACCTATGGGCATGAGTCCAAGCGCCAAAGGAAGGAGTACGACGGAAGTCAATGCGGGGGGTGAACCTTCAAGTGCTCCCCAAATGGGCAAACATCCCACTAAGCTTCACCGAGGAGGACTCTAGAGGCCTAAGGTTCCTCATGACGACGCCCTTTTGGTAACCGCCACCATATCCAATCAGAAAGTCTCCCGCATACTTGTTGATGGGGCACCTCAGACATACTTTGTCTTCGCACACTCAAGGAGCTATGGAATCGCGGGGCTACCACCAGGGCATCTTGCTCTGCGTCGACCGCCTCTCACGGGCTTTGTCCTGTGCAAATCTATCCAACCTCTAGGAAGGATTGACCTCTCATGACATTTGGTTCACGGAGAACCATCGCACGAAAGCGAGTAGATTTGACGTCGCTGACGCCGAGTCGCTTTCAATGCCATCATGGGAAGGGTAACACTCAACCGCTTCAGGCAAAGAATCCACCAAAACTACCTATGCATCAAGATACCGGGCCTCACGGAGCAATCTCCGCGAGAGGCGACCAAGACTTGGCCCGTCGCTCTATCATAAGGCGCCACCGACTCGGCGAAGTCCACATGCTCGGCTGGGGCTCGAAAGGGTCGCGCCCATATCACCTCGATGGAGATCGCCAAAGACAAGTCTCTGCCGGAACTACCCCTCGCCTCGCCTCGGCGGGAGCCAAAGGTGATAAGGCTCTTGGCCCGGCGACTTAACGCCGTCGGTCGGAGCCGCTCCTGTAAAGGGTGGAGGAGAAGCTCCTCGAGTTCCTAAGGACCAAAGACGGATGTCTTCGCTTGGGTCCCGCGGACATGAAAGGCGCCCCGCGAGGTGATTCAAAGACCACTCGCCGTAAGGCCCGAGCGCCTTCCGTGAGGCAAAGCTCCGCAAGCTCTCTCGAGCGATGTCAAGCTATCAAGGAGGAAATTGAAAAGCTCTTAAGTCTGGCCTCATCCGGAGGTTTGGCACCGAGTGGCTTGCCAATCCTGCCTTGGTCAAGAAGTCCAACGGTAAGTGGCGCAAAGGCCAACTTTATCGACCTTAACAAAGCATGCCCGGGATTTACTACCCGCTCCCTCGCATCGACTGGGCTTAGTTGATTCCACCTCCGTGCGAGTTAATGAGCTTCCGGATACATACTCGGGCTATCACCAAGTCCACATGGCCGTGGAAGATGAGGAGAAGACGAAGCTTCATCACCGCTGGCACTTATTGCTACCGCGCATGCCTTCGGGTTGAAGAATGCAGGGCCACTTTCCAACGCCTTGTATGCCTCGCTCTAAAAGACCACCGGGTCAAACGTGGAGGTGTATGTCGACGACGCCGCCGTGAAAAGCTCTGTGGCCTCAACGCATCCGAAGATCTTCGTGAAACCTTCGAGAACCTCCGCAAGTTCGGCCTCAAGTTAAACCCCGAAAATGCGTTTTGGTCAAAGGAGGCAAGCTCGGGCTTCCTCCTCTCTCGGGAATCAAGGCCAACCCAGAAGATCCGAGCTATCTCGAAATGGAGCCGCCACAATCCATTAAGGAGGTCCAAATGTCTTATGGGTCGCAGAGCGCTCTTGGGCGCTTTATGTCACGATCGGTGAGAAAGGGCTACCTTTCTTCAAAATTTACGCTGGCTAGAAGGCTTCCGTTGGACCCTCAGAGGCCCAAAAAGCCTTTGAGGATCTCAAGTCATACTTGGCTACGCCCACTCTCGACAAGCCCCACTGGGAACCCTCCTCTCAGACTTACTACGACCCGGCCGCCGCGAGTCTGCCCCGATCGTGGAGAGGGACGGGGTCTAGCGACCCGTACTACGTCGCCGAGGCCTTCACAGCGCAAAGACAAGGTACACGGAAGTGGAGAAGATATGTTACGACCTCATGGCGCCACTGGCTTCGACACTACTTCCTGCACTCCATCATGGTCCCTACTGCCATCCACTAGCCGAGGTAATGGGCAACAAAGAGGCAACCTAAGAATAGCCAAGTGGGCAACCGAGCTAGCGCCTTTCTCCTCAAGCTTGTTGGAAGGACCGCCATCAAGTCCCAAGTTCTCGCAGACTTTGTGACGGAATGGACAAACCCCCAAGTCCTAGATGAGGTAGCAGAGCGTACCACTCCGCCGACCCCACTAGACCCTCTACTTTGATGGCTCCAAACGCCTAAATGTGGAGGGGCCGGGTTGTTCTCGTGAGCCCCGAGGAAGGCACCGAATACGCCGCGCGCCTCTCTTTCAATCCCACCAACAACATGGCGGAGTATGAGGCTCTCCTTTTAGGGCTTCGCCTCGCAAAGGCTATGGGGGTCCGACGCCTCCTAATCCTGGGAGATTCCCAACTAGTTGTCAATCAGATGGACAAGTCCTATCAATGCCTTAACTCCAAGATGGCCAGCTACCTCGACGAAGTACGCAGAATGGAACGATACTTCTTGGGGATGGAAGCTCGCCGCATCCCCCGTGGAGACAATCACCGGCCGGACCGTTTGGCCCGAGCAGCAAGCTCCCAAGAGCCACTCCCACCGGAGGTCTTCCTTGAGGTGCTTGACACACCATCCATCAAGGAAGGCCCTAATGGGAAAGAAGGTCCTGACCAACTCCTGACGGTCAGAGAGATCCCAACACCACCCACAACGTGGATGACCCCAATCCAAGAGTGCATCCAAGGAAAAACAGAAATGGAGGATAGCACTGAAGACCGAAGACTCTTCGCGAAAGCCAAATCCTATGTACTCCTCGATGGGATACTATACAGAAAAGGGGCTTCCGCACTGCTCAGGTGCCTCCCAAAAGAAGAGGGGATCTCACTTCTACGGGAGGTGCATGAAGGTCTCTGTGGCTCACACCTTGCACCTAGAGCAACTGCAGTGAAGGCGCTAAGGCAGGGTTTCTATTGGCCTACAATGGTACAAGACGCCATGGAAACCCTCAAAACTTGCGAGGGTTGCCAAAGGATGGCATCGGCTCACCACTCCTCACCGCACTCGCACTGCATTCCGACAACTTGGCCTTTTGCCCGGTGGGGCATGGACCTGCTCGGGCCATTCCCGCCGGCCAAGGGGGGCTACAAGCATGCGGTGGTGGCGGTGGTGGCGGTGGACTACTTCACCAAGTGGGTAAAAGCAGAGCCGTTGCTAACAATCACATCCCGGGTGGTGCAAAAGTTCTTCTGGAAGAACATTGTGTGCCGCTTCGGAGTCCCGAAGGAGCTCACTGTGGACAATGGAACTCAGTTCGATGCCTCCTCCTTTAGGGACTTTTGTGATTCAATCGGGACTGTTCTTTGCTTCGCTTCAGTGGCTCACCCTAAATCCAACGGGGCGGTCGAAAGGGCCAATGGCCTAATCCTCCAAGGTATCCGCAATGCTCAAAAGAGCACTCTTGCGCGGGCTATGGGCGAGGAACTCTCGGTCCTATGGGGATACATACTACTCCTAGCCGCTCCACGGGGCGAACACCCTTCTCATTGGTGTACGGAGTGGAAGCCGTCCTCCCCGCAGAAGTCCGCCACCGCTCCCTTCGACTAGAGATGCTCTCAGAAGCCCTACCCATCAACTTCATGGTGAACGAAAACAATCACAAGGTGGAAGTGGATTTCGCGGAGGAGATCCGTGATTGCGCACTCGTCAAGCACGCCGCATTTAACGAGAAGTCGCCGCTTCTACAACAAACGGGCGAGAGAGGACCTTCCTCCCGGGGACTTGGTGTTAAAAGGGTCACCGACCGGGAGCCCAAGGCAAGCTCCACCCCAAGTGGAGGACCCTACCGCGCCTCGGCGGTCTTGGGCCTGGGGCTTACCACCTCTCTACCATGGAAGACAAGACACTCAAGCATGCGTGGAATGCCGACAAGCTCAAGAAGTTTTACGCTTAAGCTTTTTGTAAGCAGATCGGACTTACCTCATATTGATGTAAACCTCCTAAGGTCATCAATGAAGTATCAAGTTGCTTTGCATATCTTCTATCGCTTGTGTGGTGGTCTTTAAGAACCCATCCCCTCACGTAGCTGTGGGGATAGGCTAGAACCTCGTGCCCTCTTGGGACGCAGTTCCAGGCGCATGGCCTCCGAGGCTCTACCTCAAAAGCCCCGAGCGGCCTGACTTTCCAGATCCCCTCGGCGGCCCTCTCCCTGCTGGACCCAGGGAGCGGGCGACGACTTGAGGCGTCTTGCCTAAGTCATAGGGTGCTCCATGGCTTAGTCCTCCATGGACCCCTGGCGTTAAGCCGAAACGACCCCCGGGTCACCATTTTGTACCCTCTACGGGAAGCAATAGAAACCTTTCTTATTGCAAGGAGCGTTGTCCGGGAGACATCCCCTTCCCGGTGGGCACATGCCTAAGCCTCTTAGCAAGGCTGAGTAAACAACTCGTGATGTTCCTACGGGGCAGTGCCGTAAGCTAGAACGCTTGGCCTCCTAAATAAGGCCTTATGTACCGGTGCCTCTAAGTGGCCTGAGGGCCAAGACAAGACTAAAGTCGCCCAAAGGCGACGCGGGGACTGAGTCCCCCTCACTGTCGCGTGAGGAGGGAAACACTGCCGCACTATCTAATGGCGCGGGGGTCTCGCCCCCGTCATACATAGCACAACAGGAATTGCTTTCTCCCCCTTGGGGAGAAGTAACTAAATGACCCTACGGCGGGGCGCCCGCGCTTTGGATCCCTCCAGGGACCCAAAGCACGATCATGCCCCCATGAAGTCGCCCGGTCCTGCGGCAAACCTTCTTTGGCGGGCATAATCGGCGTGGCGCCCGAGCCCTTTGTGCACTTCGCTTATAGCGGATACCAACTGCCCTCCAGGGCACATCCTAAAATAAAGCATGGCAAAAGTCATAAGTCATTCATATCATAACCTCGAAATAAGTTCATACAAAATGAAGGGAGCACATCCCAGCCAACCATCATGAATACTACAAGTGAAGATACGTCTATCGCTTAAAGGAGTGCTACACCTTACAAGTTAAGGGTTCCGGTACAGTAAGAATGAGTCACCTAGCTACTTAGCAAAATACATCAAGCACACTCCGGAGGAAGTCATACATGCTCTGAGCTTGGGCCCTCTCCTGTCGCCCGGGGTCCGGCCCTTCGGGGAACCCTTGTGAGGCTGTCCACGAAGCCTCCCACAAGAGATCCCCAGGTGGAGCTACCCTCGTGAGCGCTCCGACGCACCTCCTGGGTGTACATCCCTCGAAGCGCAGTGAGGATGGCCTCCTTGCCCGCAGTATCAGAGAGGCGGGAGATGGCTGCAACTCCCGCGGCCAAGGCGACTTTGGCAAAGGCCTTGCCCTTGTCATCGCTCGCTCTGGCAAGGAGACTGACGCGGCCCCGTAGGATTCGCCAGCCCACTCCTCCCAATCCTCAGAGGGAGGTGGGAGATCCTCCACTCTGGCCCCGAGCTCCCTCAAAGTGACCTGGACCAGTACGGCAAGATTCATGAGAGATATAGCCATTGTCTTCCGGTCCGCTTCATACCTTTGTTCATGGGCGTCGCGGTCTGCCCCCACGGCCCGTATCACCACTTGGGACCTCTCCAAGTCAGCCTCTAAGTCCTTGGCCCGCTGCCGGGACCTCTCCAGCTCAGCCTCCGCCTTGGTAAGCTTGTCCTCCGCTGCCTTTTGGCCCTCTTGGGCTTGCAGCAAGGCCTGCTTAAGGGCCTCCGGATCGTCCTCGGGACGGCGCGATGGGGTGACTGCTAACATCTACTTGACCATTCCTAGGACCCTGTCAAAGAGAACACTGCTCATCGCTGCAGCCTGTAAAAGGGTGAAAGCAGGGAGGATCAGAGCAAGCCATGCAAGAGAATCCTAAGTGTAGGAAAGCATACAAGAGAAAGAAAGGCTCACGGTACCTGGTATTGGAGGGTCACTGTGGTCGCTAGTTTCTCCCCTAGCACCTCCAAGAACTTCCTGGGGTCATCAGGCACTAAGTCTGCCATGTACCTCTGCACCCGCTCCGTCACCAAGAGGCGGGTTGTCTCGATCGCCTCCGCGTCCAGGGTGTGAGGGAGGCATACTCAGGGAAGGCGGTAGAAGAACCCCTTGGTCGCCCTGCACCGGCCCCGCTTGCATTGGGGAGCATGGAGTGGTCGTGTTCTCCGCTGGAGCTTCTGGGGGTACGAGGGATGCGGGGGGCTCCGCCTCAGGGGGCGCCCTATGCTCCGCCGGATCTGTAAAAGGGCGAAGGAGCTGGTTAGGCGTGAAGAAGGAAGCCAAAGCTCAACGGCTTCCCACGGTAGCCACGGATGCATACCTTCTGGAAAGCGAAAGAAAGACTCAATGTCGTCGGGGTAGGCGTACTCAACCCCCTCTCCCGCCGCAGCCTTGGCTGGGGAGGCTACCGGCCCATCAATCTCGACGCCCAAGAGCCCTTCAATCTCCCGAGCAAGCTGCTGGGAGCGCCCGACGAAGCTCCCCGGCTCAGTGTCCGATGCGGACTCGCTGGAAGAGCTAGATGTCGTGGATGGGGGAAGGTGAGGGTGATCGCCTGCTTGATGGAAGGGCCGGTGCCCTCCCCGATGGACGCTTTTTTCTCTTCAGGGCCCTTGGTGCCTTTGCCCCTAGGAGCGGGGGAGGGCGGGGGCCTTCGAGGCTCCGCCTGTCGACGGCCCATCTCGCCCATGACGCGAGACCGAGGGGCAGCGCCCTGTTGGGGAGCGTCGCCAACATGTCCCCCGGCAGCCCTCTTGGCCCGTGCCTTAGCGGGCGAGGTCCGAGTCTCCTCCACCGCGGCTGCCGCCCGAGCCCTCTTTCGCTTGGCTTGATCGGGAGCGGGGTTACCCCGGGGGGGAAGGCGTAGGCCAAACGCCTCAGCCACGGAGTTCCTTCCCTCCGTAGGGATGCCCTCCCCCTCGTAACCCCGTAACTCTGACATGCACCACCTCCCTAGAATCAACTCGGTCTCCTCTCTCGCTACCTCCAGGGATCGAACTGCACATAAAAGAGCAAACCGTCAGAAGTAAGAAGGTAATGTACGAAGGAAAACAAAATAACTCGTAGTCCTTACCCTTCCGATGCCGGGTGAAGGTCGCCATGGAACCCCAACCTAGCACGCTGAACAAGGGTGCTAAGGTTGAGGAGGGTCATCTCTCCATCAAGTCGCGAGCACCCTTCCTTGCGCTGCATTCTCCCGAATGGCGCTGCGTGAACTTCCAAACATCGCGGAGAGGCGACCCATCTCGGGCACGTCCGATCGCCGTGGCCGGTGTGACCCGTGTAGACAAAGTCTTCGCTCTCAAGTAGAACCACTTCTTCGTGGCGGAAGGCCAACACTCCTTCAGACGCACGGGAACTCATCCTCATGCCGCAGGCGCTGAAAATGGAGCCTAAGGGCCCCCTCACGGAGGGCCCTTGTTGGGAGCGAAAGAAGTAGTCAAACAGGGCGACGGATGGCTCCACGGGCGTCCCGGGGACAACTGTCTCGCACAGCCACAAGAAGATCCTTAGCCGAACGAAGAGGCTCGGGCTAAGGTGAGAAAGCTCCACCCCCAACGCCTGAGTATACCTCTTGATAAATGGGTGCATCGGGAGCCCGAAGCCAACATCCACCCAAGCCTTGAGAGCCACGACATACCCCGGCGGAGGGTTGGGACTCTCCCTGGCGCAGGGAAGTCCACATCCTTCGGGGAGAGACGACTCTTCCGATGAGAGAGCTTCTCCCCGTTGGTGAGCTCCGATGGCCCGGGGTCCACCTTCGTTTCTTCCGAAGCAAACCCTTCGTCGCCTATCGGTTCCGCAAAGGTGGCAGGGTTAACGGGCCCCATCATGTCCACGTCCCTCGCATGGTGATCCTCTCCGCGGAAGGGTTTGCTCTTCCCCCTTCCTCTCGCAGAGATGGACTCATCCACCTTGCCCTTACCCTCAGCAGGGGGCCGTGGGGCGGCCACCGCGACAAAAATAAAATCACCCTTAGTGATGCTCACCGTGAACAACCAAATAAAAGAGACGTTGAACATCACTGCGATCATGGCTTTACCCATGAAGTCCTGACTCCTTGCTTCCCTCAAGAACCTGCCACACCGAACCAAAGGGTCAGAATCACGTAAAATCACACAAGCGCATGCCTCCGGGCCCTGATGCTCACGCACACCAGATTGCTCAGGGCATGGCGTGGCATGGTGCGCCGCTTACTCCTCGTGCCGAAACAAAGTGGGGGCTCACCGTTGAACTGCGCCCGAATTGCCTCCACCAGAGTTTGATATCGATGCCTTCGCTTCTGGCTCCAGAGTCGCAGGCGGGATCTTTTATACACCTCACTCGAGCCTTCCAGCGCTTCACTCACAGTGAGGGCAGTTAATTCAGTCTAGCTAGAAAATGGAATCACCACAAAAGCAAAAAGGGGGTTCCCAGTTTTTCTCCATTACCCGGCGCCCTCTTCACCCGTGATGGAGGTTGCCCAGCCAACGGCGCCAAGGTCTCTCTCTCTCTGCACTGACGGCACTTTGGCGCTCCTCGTCGTCGGCCAGTTAGCCCATCGCGACTAGCCTCGCGGCGTTTCCTCCTGCGGCGGCTCTCTCTGGCCCTCGTCTCATGGGCACCTGCCACGGCGACACGCCTCGCGCTCGCTTCTCCGCGGCGGCGGCCGCCGACGCTTTCCTCGTCCCAAGGCAGCTACACACGGCGACTACCATGCGGCGCTTCCTCCGCCCGACGGCCGCCTCGACGCCCCCTCGTCTGGCAGCCTGCGCTTCCCGACGACCGCCTCGGTGCTCTCCGCTGCGCCAATGGCCGCTCTAACGCTCTCGCCACACAGGCGACGATCGCTCGGCTGCCTTGCTCGCGGCGCCTCCTCCAGCGTCAATGGCGCTCCGGCACCTCCTCGTCCCCGCGACAAGAAGTGAGGTCGCGACGGCCGACGACGGTGGTTTTGCCCCGCGATAGGCCTCCCTTCTCGCATTGCCGAGGCCTCACCAGCCGGCCAGAGCACGCTACCGTCGCGCTTTCTCCATCCGCGATGGGGCTCCCGCCGGCAGCGGACGGCAAATGGCTCCAATGGCGCCGGCTAACTAGGGCCTGGGGTGGCGGGGGCATCCATTTCGTTGTACAGCAAAGGCCCCTGCTCTCTGTCGTGAGACCATCTTGCGTTTCCACTTGCCTTGCTTTAAGTAGGCAGAAGGAAGCACTGGTTGGCACCTTGGTCAAAAGACTTTATGCAGGCGTCGGCCTCCACGCTTGCTCCTAGAGCGTACATCGCCCAATGGGCGCATGCCCTCGTGTTTTTCCAAAGGCATGCCCGGGGCGGTAGTCCTGCTCGCCAGCGTAGGCCCCAGCGCCCACTTCTAAGCAAATGACTGTGGAGGAAGCACAGGACAAGCGCCCGTTGTGCCATCACTATGAATTTTTCCGGGCGCTGCTCGAATGCCCTTTTTGCTCCAAATAGCTCCCGACCCGGGCGTTGGCCCTAGCGCCCAAAAATCTCCCTGAAGCCCACTGTCCAGTACCTCCTGCCGATGGCGCAAAAAAGGCTCCCATAAGCACTGGGGGGTTTCCTCTGCTCTCTAGGATAGCTAGTACTGAAGGGGACGTTATGTGCTACAACTTCACAGGGGCATATACATATCATATGTTTCCAGTAGGTTCCCCACAAGACCGACTCGGGCGCTAGGCTTAACGCCCGGGGGGCAACGGGCGTTGTCCATACCGCCCCAGAGAAGGGCCTCGGACGCATACTCCTACGCCCGGGCTTTGCCAGCACGCAGGTGGTAGGTAGCCATGAGGGCTCTCCTCGGGAGGCATGCAAGGAAGTCCTTCCTGCGGCTGGCTTTCGTATGCATAAAGTAAGACCTCCAGCCTCCAGGGCTTTTCCTTTTAGGCGAGAGTCTTCGCGAGCGCACGCCCTAGCGCCCAAAAAACCAGCCTTGGGCACTGCCCCACGCCTCCCCCGGTTGCCAGTACAGGAGGGATATCATGGTCCCTGTGGCGGTGGGGCGTTGCCTAAAACACCCATCCCTGGTTTCTCTATGTGGTAGAGTTTCCAAGTCCCGCTCAGTCCAAGCCGTAGGGGGGCACTAGTGCAAGCGCTCGGAGTCAATACAGCCGATGTCAAAAGGGGTGCCTGATGCGGCCCGAGGGATAAAAGGGACCTCCTGACCCCAGAATGCCTCTCTAAACATCCAGAGGGTATCCCCCTGAAGCCTATAGACGTGCTCATCTTCTATCTCCTTTTTGCCCCTCGGATGCCTCTGATGCCATCCAAGGGTCAGGGGGGCTGATGTTGGAAGAATGCATACCAACTCCGAGAAGGGATGCCTAGTTCGCCTCACGTCCTCGCGGCCACAGGGCACTTGGCAAGTGCCCTGGCTGCGAGGAACTTGGCAAGGCAGAGCCCACTGCGCCGTGGCACTTAGCAAACGCCCTGACCTCAAGGCACTTGGGAAGACCCCTGACCACAGGGCACTTGGCAAGTGCCCTGGCTGCGAGGAACTTGGCAAGGCAGGAGCCCCTGGCGTCAGGGCACTTAGCAAACGCCCTGACCTCAGGGCACTTAGGAAGACCCCTGACCACAGGGCACTTGGCAAGTGCCCTGGCTGCAAGGCACTCGGCAAGGCAAGAGCCCCTGGCCCCAGGGCACTTGGCAAGCGCCCTGAGCACCGGGCACTTGGCAAGAGCCCCTGGCCCCAGGACACTTAGCAAGCGCCCTAATCACAGGGCACTTGGCAAGACTCCCGATTCAAAAGGGCACCCCCAGATACCCAAGGTGATGGGCAGGCACCCTCGAGCCACTTGGGACTAACCGCTGTATGCACTCCAGTGGGTGCCTCTCGGCCTCTAGATACGCTGGTCTCGCGGGCAACATGCGGAGGTCGCCTCCTACTCCGCAAGGCCGACGGAGGCACCTCTCGCCCGCGGATGTCACGGAGGCATCACGTGGGGCCAGAGTCGAGGTCCGCCTCACGAAACGATGACATGGGATCCACTTCCTCTCCCGAAATGACCAAGATACCTCACTTGAGTCTTTGTAGCAAGGGTAGGATGGTATTTTGTGTAACAGGCTGGGCGCCTATAAAACCCCACTGTAACCCACGCTTGTGGGAGAAGGCTGATTGAATACAAAAACTAAACGACTGGTGTGTCCCTCGGGAGCCAGGACCAGGAGCCTCCTCCCTACTCCCCCCGGGGAACACACCGACAGGAGTAGGGCGCCTGCTTAAGCGCCCGAACCTGTATAAACCCTTGTGTCTACTCTCTCTCTCGGACGTAGGCCCGTAAGACGGTCCGCGTCCACTCTCTCTTGTGTCACGTTTACAAACATACGACAGATAACCTGCTTCCCTACGCTTAGAGAAACACGCAAACCTGAAACCAGTCAAAGACCTCACACAGGCCATGCGAGATTTCGAGTGCGTAACAAACAATTCTGTAGGACAAAAAACGGCGAGCACAAAGAAGTGAATAGGAGCAAAGTAAAATTTGAAAAGACTAATTTACGATCGACCGTAGCAATGCTTTCTTACGGACTGCTCATCGCGTAGCACACGTGGAGCCACGAAACCAACGACATCGTGGCGTAGGTGGTTCTCCATGCGACAGTAGTCTCCTTGATCTTCTACGACAATCAATACCATATTCACTTCCCTTCTACCACATTTTTATGAGTATTGCTAATTTTTATGAGTTTTTTAAAACAAGTATTTTTAACCACTTTCGAAAGTTTTTTAAACGAAATTTTTTGAACCGAAAGTTTGTTAAAATGAAATTTTTCGATCCGAAAGTTTTTGAATCGAAAGATTTCAGAGTTGAAACTTTTCGATTTGAATTTTTTTTTGAGTTGAAACTCTCTAATTTAATTTCTTTTTTGAGTTGAAACCTTACAATTTGAATTTTTTGTTTGAAAATTTTTCGAGTTGAACTTTCAATCCAAACTTTTTGAACTGAAAGTTTCTTGAATCGAAACTTTTGAACTAAAAGCTTTTCAATTGAAAATTTTATGAGTGAAACTTTTCGATTATAGATTTTTTGAGTTGAAACTTTGTAAATTGATTTTTTTCATTTAAAACATTTTCAAGAATACCACATAGAAATTTAGATGATGTGAAGTCAAGAAAGATGTTGTCTACTATTTAACAGACAATCTTATAGATAGATTTATATTGTATTATTGTACAGACAATCTATTAATTGTATAAGAAACTATTACATACAACTATATAGATAATCCATTGTATAATTTGCTTTTAATACTATTTATAGGTGATATGAAGGTGCATTACAAACAACTATCGTCTATATCACTATAACTATATAACAAAAAAAAATCACAGCCTATGCACCAACGTGACGCTCTGAAACATACCAGAAACATAGAATTCAGCAGAAACCCAGAGGAAAACCATTAACACCTGTCCATTAACAGAATGAAGTAAGCAACATAAATAACAAAGAAAGGTTATGCCCTAATGCAAATGTCAACTGAAATGCTACTAATGCAAGTCCAAGCATGTTTGATCATAGATTCGTAGTAAACATATCACGCACTTTGCCCATATATCAAGTTCTAAATCTGTAAACTATATATAAAATAATTAGCAAACGTTCATACTTACATGAAGAGATACTTCAACGAAAATGATTTTGGATGACAGATCGATGACCACGAACAAGCAGTACACAATCAGCAGGAACAACAATTTGTTTACACTGAACAAGAGATGTTAGATCATTCATCATTGTGGTCACAGTCATCAGACCGTCTCAGACCTCTCAGCAATTAACAGTGCCTCCAGTTCTTCTCTCCGTTTATCCAGCTCCTGAAACACAAACCGAATTTGAGGAATGATCAACAGATAACCATGGGGTACCGAACGAAACTATACTTATACACTGTAGTATTAAGCCCTCAACATAGCAACTAAGAAGAAATTTTAGCAGCGAGGAGTAAAGGAAGGGCAAAGGCAGTGGAAAAAAACAGATTGTTCTGAACTGTTAATGGAAAGCAAAACAAGTCGTAATGGAGAAAACTTATGACACACTTATGCATTAAAATGTACAGTAACCGAAGATCAAACTAAGGCATGTTGAGTAAATTCAGGCAAGAACCACAGAAAGGATGTTTTACAGCCTGAGAACCATGGGTCAAGCTGCATAAAAACCTACCACTGCACACTCAAGATTCAATGCCATTATTAGGAAAAATAGGGACCAAGTACTCACATCCAGATCCCTGATTGCTTGCTCTCGTGGTATTGCTTTCTGCTGCCTAGAACGCTTTAAGACACCAAGGCACAATATCCCCTACATGTTCAAAGCTTTTTGCACACATCAAAGAAAATGTGGATGTGCAATATAAACAAAAGGCAATGTTGATCATTTGTTCCATTGCGCATTACAAGATCATACTTTGCTATAATATACATGCCTGGCTAGGGACAAATTCATGAAACTATTAGAGGAAATATCACTTGCTAATGCTTGTAAGAAAAAATTGAGGCCGTATTCCAAATATTCAACTGGTTCATAAATCATAATGCTATCTAGTCATTCAAGCTCCGGTAGTTACTGAGGTAATTTTCCCAAACAACAAATGATTGAAAATCTTAATGCATCAATTTTTGCTACCAGAATTGATACCCAGCCATCAGACAGTACCGTGTTTAAATTTTAGAATTAGAAAGGCTGTTGCATAGTGTGTAAACACATAGTTCTCTAGACTCACCGAGATTATATAGATCAGTCCACATGCAAGAAGCAGATAGCTGGCAATGTCCTGAAGCAAAATCAGATCTCCCCTTTCAACATTTGGGTATGCCTTTGTCATGATAGCGATGCTGCCAGGAACAGAAGGAAAAATGAATTCACAAGAGGAATAGACATGGAAGACATTTCAACATCGAGCAAGAATAATCACAAGGATTTTCCCTCAGTTGTTTATGTGCTTACGGCACTTCTCACAGACAAGAAACTTAAAATAAAAATGTTCATGCTCCCAGCATTTATGGTGCAGCTGGTCCATGCAACTGTGATAGTTCTTGCTGCATGTGCTGTGAATGTATGTGACGATGTCAATATGGTGAATACCAGCAGGATGATACGAGCTTTACTCTGAATTCATGGTCTGTATTGCCAATTTTTCTCATCTCAGTACTATAAAACATTTCACTCGTGTTTACACTTAATATTGTTATTGCATTTATGATCACCCTGGTTGAAACTATGTAGATGCATTAATATGTCTCGAAACCTAGATAAGCGTGAACAAATTATTCTCGCAAGTCACAACAACGCATGCTATGCATGCATGCAACTCTGAACATGTGAGGACCACGATGCACTGGAAGGATGATAAGACTTGTGCGTAACTTACCTTAATACTGCATTTATATGTCATAAGATGGTATCAATATAGTGAAGGTTAGAGTTGCTCAGAGCTGACCTTAATATAGCAATAACACTAATATGGCATAAGCATATCATTATCCAATTTAGGGCCAGTTCATGAAGAAAGCTGTTTTGCCTTGTTTTCTCTTATATGTCATGGCTATGCTGACACAGACAACAATAACAACAAAGCCTTTTGTTCCAAACAAGTTGAGGTAGGCTAGGAATGAAACCCAATCAAAGTCAAAAGACCCCTAAACCTTCGATCTTAGGTCGTGGTTACGGTACGTGAATCGCTAACTTCTATGAACACCTATGCAACGCCAACTCCTTAGGTACATTCAAATCCATCAAGTATCTTTTAACTGCTTCTTCCCATGTTAGTCTCGATCGACCTCTACCTCTTATGTTTTCGAGACAGCTTAAAATTCCACTGTACACCGGTGTCTCATGAGGCATCCGTTGGATACATCCAAACCATCTCAAATGATGTTGGACAATCCTTTCTTCAATTGATGCTACCCCAACCCTATAACATATATCATAATTGCGGATTCGATCTCGCCTTGTATTACCACAGATCCATCGCAATATCTGCATCTCTGCTACGCTCAACTTTTGTACATGTTGTCTTTTCGCAGGTCTGATCAAAGTCCTATAGAACTTACCATTTAACTTTTGAAGGACTTTGCTATCACATAGGACACCAGATGTTTGGCGCCATTTCACCCACCCTGCTCGTATCATGTGGTTCACATCTTCATTAATCTCACTGTCACTATCTAGCATCGATCCCAAGTATCGAAACGTTTCCCTTCTAAGCACTACTTTTTCGTCCAGACTAGTATCTCTAGCAGCTATGCTGACACAGAGTGTTCGCAAAATAAGTAACTATATATTTATCTTATATATCTTATAACAACTACGTTTTGTTTTCATGAAGCACCCAATTAGAAATTTACGAATCCATGCCTGATCTCTACAATTTCCGTTGATCTTCTTTTTGTCCTATACTCCCATTGATTGCAAAAATGAAAAGAAAAACTAACAAAGCTAGAGGTACAATCTGGATGAGCCTTAGATGACACCAAGCATATAAATGGTCTGCACAATCGTAGAGTCCAATAAATATGCACAAATTGATAATTGAATTTTGGAAAAATAATAAGAGTAGAAACATATGCTCATCCAGAGTACTTACAAGATCTGTAGCATTCCTCTTGCAGGCCAGTACTCCAATATCTAGTCACATCAACAGGTATAAACATTACTAAATGAGAAGGCCCAATAAAATTATCAAAATGTAAAGCAAACCCCACTATATAACACCTGATTCATGAACAATTAAATTACATGAAACCCAACCCATGAGTAAAAGAATACTAAAGGGCAATCCAATTAAGATTTACTGACAAAAAATAGCAAAAATACCAATCAGATCATTTATAATAATAATGACATCGTAGACTACATAGTCAGATTTATCCATAGAAACACCTCGAATTAGACTACATAGTTTAGATTTATCCATAAAACAGCTCGAATTAGACAGTATAAACAATCACCTAATTAGTCTATGTCGTTAACATCCTAATCATGCCATGTTACAATGTGAATCGAGGGAAATGGCTGGCAAGGCGTAACGAAGCGAACCTTGCAGAATTTCATGATGAATCCCCACTCGGTCTCGACGACGCCCACGAACAGCGAGATCACCACCGCGTAGCACCGGAATATGCCCCCAAATATCTGAAACCCAACGAACACCAAATCAGCTCGTAACTGCGCGTTTCCTTGCCTGCTTCATTAAACAGCGCTGGAGGGGGGACTAAGCTGCTTACATCGGCGCCAGCGCGGAAGGACTGGACGGCGGAGAGGACGTTGACGGCAACGCAGAGAGCGGCGGTGGCGGCCGTGACGACGTTGAAGAAGCGGCAGACGATGAGGAGCGGGTCGGAGCGGAAGCGCTGGCGGCGGCGGCGCGGAGTGTCCCCACCGCCGGCGGGCTGCGGCGAGGATGGCGCCGGCGCCGGCACGGAGGCTGACGCCTCCCTGGCCATGGCTAGAGTTAGGGCTCGCGAGGGTTCGAGGTGTCGATGAGGAAAGTGGTGAGGTGGCGAGTCGAGAGCGAGAGGAGAGCGAGAGAGAGAAGAGTGAGGTGCACTCAGGAGTCAGGAGCATATAGAGCAGAGGAGGAAGAAAGGAGGTGGGGCCCTCGTGGACCGGGTGCATGGGCTGGACGGTCGATAGTGTAAGCCTGCGGTGTATGTGCACCTAGTGTAGGGAAATGGTGAGGGCGTCTAGCCGGGGACGTGGCAGCCTGTGGCGCAAAGGAGACCAGCCACGTGGCGTGTGAGGTGGAAGGAAGAGCCAATGGTAGCTGAGCTCGTGGTATCTGACACCAAGGGTAGACCATATTTTTATGTAAGATAATCACCATCTCAGACTCCATATATTTTATGACGTAATATTTCTACGAGATTTGTTTCGATTCGAAACGTCTGATTAAACCGCTAGCTCCGAACGCTATATGATTTGTCCTTGTCTACTTATTCAGCCATTATCTACTTAGGATGTAATCAATCCCACTTTTGTCTCCATGGTGTCCAACCGTTTGCCTACCTCCATCCTCTCTGGATGTTGCACCTCTTCCTCTCTACTAGATAATGGACCGCGACGTGCTACATGGAGGCTGACGCCTCTGGCCATTGATAGAGTTAGGGCTTCGAACGCTATATAATTTGTTCTTGTCCACTTATTCAGCCATTATCTACTTTTTAGGACGTAATCAATCCTACTTTTGTCTCCATCGTGTCCAACCATTTGCCTACCTCCATCCTCTCTAGATGCCGCACCTCTTCCTCTCTACTAGATAATCGACTGCGGCGTGCTATGTCTCGACCGTCGCTCCCCACACGAGAAAATCGAGAAAATATGCAATTGTCGTTCCTCATGCGAGAAAATCGAGGAAACACGCGAAACGGTTGAAAGGATAAAAACGTAATCGCGTTTTTTTGCATTTATTCGGCGGAACGGTTGAAATGATATAAATGCATCTGTGTTTTTTCGCATCTATTCGGGTATCTGCTTTTTTTGCACTTATTCGAGGTCCTCTCACGAAAGATCTGCGATTTCGCTGAAACGAAAAGTCCTCTTAGAAAAAAAAGAAATGGCAAAAAGGACGTAAATGTTTTTTTTCTTATTTCAAGAAAAGGATCTAAACGGTTTTTCCCCGAAAAAAGACCTAAACGTAACGGTAAAAAAACTAGAAAAGTACCTAAACATAGTAAAAAAAAAATCCCCTAAAAAGGACATAACCGTGTTTTTTTTTTCAAAAATGATCTAAATGTAATTTTGATTTTTCAAAAAGGACCCGAGCACAACGCTTAAAAACGCAAAAAGGACATAAGCGTAATATAATTTTTGTTTCACAAAAGGACTCGACCATATTTTTTCCTCAAAAATGACCTAAATGTAATTGTTTTCACAAAAATGATCCGAACGTAATTTTTTCGTTGGCTCAGCTCGAGCCGCGAACCAAGCCGGCGCTCTACCAGCTTAAATGAATGTGGTGGCCGGAAGTCTCCGGGATATAATGGAGGTAGTATTTTCATGCTGCACTCCTCTCTCCCAAGATTCTTCCCCAAATCCGGTGGTGACACATCAAGGCTCACTAATGACGTATACTCTAACGATATTGGAGCAGCGCACCGGAGACGGCCATTTGCGGTGGTAAGCCGTTGCCTCCTCCTCGGGCCTACGTCTTTTATCCTGCGTGATGGCGTTTGAAACCGCCCAAGCCCGTGGTGGCAAGTGATAGAGCTCACTTTAGGGCCTGTTTGGTGGAGCTGCGGCTGTGCTGAAAAGTTGTTTTTGATTTACTGGACTGTAAAGCAACTGTAACTGATGGCTGTGGCTTTTCTTGTTATGTTGTTTGGCAAACTGGCTGCTGCAGCTGTAGCTTTTGAGGGCTAACTGAAATGGAAGGTAGCAACATAGCGAAGTACAACGGCGTCCGAGTGGGGAGGTGACGTGGAGGTGGCGAGGTGGGGTGGCAAAGGTCGGGAAGGCGGAGCGAGCGAGTTAGGAGGTGTTCAAGAGAAATCACAGCTGAAAAGCTCCTCCTCAGCAGCTGCAGCTTTTGGGGGTGCTTCTGCTATGGCTTAACTTCCTAACTGCTTTGCAGCCATGCTGTTTGGGGAGCTTTTGACCCAAAGCTGAAGCACAGCTCCCCCAAACAAGCCCTTAATCAAATTCGAACTCACCGGCAAAGAGGAGGTGAGCGAAGGATGGCATGGTCCTGACACTGAGGTGGTGGTGTTGCCTAGCCTCAGCCACATTGGATTCAGGCTACTGGCAATGTGATACTGTGGGCTAACTATCGACTTGTCTTCCAATCACGGCATCATAATTGTTGCAATTGGTAAGTCGAGTTGTTGCAACTGTTGTTTCTTCTTGTTGTCGTAACATCTTGCTACAATTATTGTAGGTGTTTCAGTGGCATTTTTATTTTGTTGTAGCAATGTTTTATTTTTGTTGGCATAGTTTATTTTTTGTTTTACTTTTTTGTTGTGGATGTTGAACCAATTTGGTTCACGAGAATAATTTTTTTGTTGTGATGGGTCTATTGCTTTGTTGCAACATCTTTATTTGCCATGGATTGGTGAACTCGGATGAGATTGTGTTACACGCTATGGTAATTATTGTTTGCGATTGCATGATTTTTATTGCGTCTTATGAGATAAAGTTACAGTGTTATAGCACACTATTTTTGTTGCGTCGGATGGAGATTCACAACATTTCTCACAAACTTGCTATATAATGTTGCATCCTACCTATTTTTGTTGTCCCAGCTCAGATGTCTTAGATCTATCCTTTTAAGTCATATCCGACCGTGGGGAAAAGCCTATAATAGGAAAGGTCCCATCGTATATTCGAGCGCTAGCATGATCCTATTTTTGCTAATATGAGGAAGAGAGAAGGAGGAGAGAGAGTATAGCCGTCTCTTCGTGAAATGACAGTTATATAGACAACATAAAACACCATTGTATAAGTTATTGTCTATTGTAAATATTTTTTTCCATTGCCATAATTAAAAGAAGTATATAGCCAGCAGTTGTTGCGCCTACTCTTGTATATGCAATAATAATCTACTCAACCTAGGATATTTTGCATCTCAAACCTCACAAAATTTTTTTGATCCGAAGCGGTAGGGAAGACCCCTACAGTATAAATATATATAAAAAAAAGTAAAAGAGGATACATAAATTTATGTATAGAGCAAAACAAAGATTGAAAGGTAAAAATTACAACCCCAAACTGGGCAAACCTCACAAATTAGGAGAGCTCATTTAAAAAAAGGTTCAGGTGTACTAGTCTTTCTGATCTTAGCTGATTCAGCATTTGAAAAGTGTATATTCAATGTATGTTGTATTTCTGAATTGAGTGCCCTTGGTTGAATGATGGCATCCAGTGATTTAGAACACTTTTCAGGAAAGAGTTTAATCCGTCGAGGTAATTCTATCTAGCTAACTAATTCACTGAAGAACCTTTGCAAAGCATAGGTATAACTATAACATGAAGCAAGGAATAGCTTGCTAGCTAGTGTCTGCCTACGGAGTAGAAAATTATGTACATGTTCTTTGCGACTCTGGTGTAAAAGCAGAAGATTCATCGCGATCCTACAACCAAATGCTGGTTTTAGATCTGATCACGGAATCTTCAGTAGTGCTGCACTTGAGATACAGTACCATACTAACAGTTTCCATGTCTGGATTGTACGGCCTTCCCTGATAACCTTCTCATCAATGGCATTGGCATGCCGTCCGCAGCATTCCTTGGTGATCAACGTATTGTGAACCTTTGATTTGACGAAATGGACATGGAGGATCGCGAGGAAGCCAAGCAGAGCGGCGGCGCTTCCACGACACTGACGCGAGCGAGGTATGGATGAACCATAACTTAACGCAAATCATTTCACCTCCTTGTATTCACTTCCATACGTTTACATACACCATCATAGGTACAACGATGACAACGAACATATGCGGAGGCATTCAACAACGCCCTCAAGGGTGTGCGCTTCTTGCTGTGTTCAATCATTGAGCTCACATTCTATCGGGCACTGATTACTTCGAGATCGCGGTGATGCGCGAGGCGCATCACCACGCACGCACTGCGAGTGGAGAAGATGCTCGCGAGAGAAGGAAGAAGGCGCACTTCCACCGCGCAAGGATTTATGACAAACGAATAAATTTGAGGTCATGTGCAAGCGCAGACATGCAGGTAAGTGACCGCACGCGCAACAAGCCGAGCTTCAACACATTCTTGTGCTCCCATCCTATTCCGCCGCATGTCGCGACATGGGTGGGAACGATGCATCGGCATTCATTAAGCTGGACGATTAGACGACGCACGCCACAACTTTCGAGTACCTTGGATGAGGGTGACGGTCGTGTGTGTTTGTTTTTAGGGTTATTTTGCTAGCGAGTTTTATATGCAAATCACAACATTTTCATGATCGCCCATGAGATTCCAACGCCAAGGCGACGCGGAAACGAAATCGCCATCATCTCGCCATTTCCATAGTTAGAGCATGCCCTCCCGGTGGTGCTTGACGGCCTCTTCCGATATTGCTTGAACGCCAAGGTGGAGGTGAAACGAAATCGCCATCATCATCATCATCGCCATTTGCATAGTTACGAGCATGCCCCCTCCGGTGGTTGCACGCCCTCTTGAACTTGCCGATGCAAAGAAGTATCGGTCGATCTCTACCCTCACGATCCGGCTTTTGCGTCTCGTGCCATGCATCATACCGCCAAGAGCATATGCATCGCTAAGAATTGATTGCTTTGTTCAAAGAACTCTTCATCCTCCGGGAATGACTAACACGTAAGACTAACATGTGAGTAGTGAACTTATGTATAATGCACAAAAGATTAGTAAGGTGAACAAATGTGAAATAACTAACCTTAATATGCTTTGCATACCGATCGGTAGCATCGCACCTTGTAATATCTTGTAGGTAATGGTGAATAAGTGTGAGTGGGAGCTGTGGATATGCTCGCAGCTTTGCCTTTTTATAGACTCAAGGAGGGTGTATGGACTAAGTGTTGGAAAGTAAGCCTGTACAGATTGCAAAACAACACCGTAGTGTGTAGTCTAGTCTGATCGCAAAAGGCGCCATGCACGCTTCCACGCGCGCCGCTCCGGCTCGACCGGCCTCGCCTTTCCGCCGGGCCGGGCCATAGAATACCAGCCATGCCGTTTAAAAATTACGTGGTCGCCGATCGCCGAAAGCGAGAAAAAATTACCTGTTGCACGGCCGGGGGTGGGGCGCAGGTCAGCACATCGTGGGCGCCCTGGAGCTTCAGGCACGTCGTAATTGAATGATGGCATCCAGTGATTTAGAACACTTTTCAGGAAAGAGTTTAATCCGTCGAGGTAATTCTATCTAGCTAACTAATTCACTGAAGAACCTTTGCAAAGCATAGGTATAACTATAACATGAAGCAAGGAATAGCTTGCTAGCTAGTGTCTGCCTACGGAGTAGAAAATTATGTACATGTTCTTTGCGACTCTGGTGTAAAAGCAGAAGATTCATCGCGATCCTACAACCAAATGCTGGTTTTAGATCTGATCACGGGAATCTTCAGTAGTGCTGCACTTGAGATACAGTACCATACTAACAGTTTCCATGTCTGGATTGTACGGCCTTCCCTGATAACCTTCTCATCAATGGCATTGGCATGCCGTCCGCAGCATTCCTTGGTGATCAACGTATTGTGAACCTTTGATTTGACGAAATGGACATGGATGAAATGATTAATTTCGATGCTAATTCTGACGAGTTGCAAACCGTTGTTTGTTCAGTGGGGACCTGAAATTCAGACGCCAGGAGCGCTAGCGCTTGCCAATTCTGCTCCTCTGATCGGCAGACGAATGAGCACCAAGAGATTATCGTCGGACTTAGCTTGGAGAGACGTTTCTAGTTGTTATGAATAAGAATGACAGTTCGCATGAACTGAAGTTGTGATGCAAAATAAATATACTAAGGTACAAAAGGAAAGCATAAAGCAATTACAGGGGCATACTTGATACTTGTACAATCTTTTCGGGGGAAAACAAAACGAAGAATACTTATACATGTTCGCAAAGCAAAAGATAGATATTGGCCACATATATACATGTCGCCGCTTTAACGTAATGGATTGCCTTGTGTAGAAAAGAAACACGTACGGTTGTGCTCTTGGCTAGTTAAGCGACTCCTTACTGTCCCAGTGCAAATGCAGTGGCATCGAAGCTGTCGGAGAGGCCGGTGCCGGTCTTTAAGGTGACCTTCACTACTGCGGATCGAGCATGCACAAGCGATTCAAACCGCTTTCAGAAGCGGTTTTAGAACCGCTTATAAGTAACCACGAGTGATACCTCGTCGGGTATCACAAGCGGTTCCTCGAACCGCTTGAGGTTCGATATTTTCACAAGCGGTTGGTGTTACCACTCTCCAAAAGCGGTTGGTGTTACGAACCGCTTATGGAGAAGCTCTCTCCACAAGCGGTTGGAGTTGCCAACCGCTTGTAAAGAGTCTGACAGCATATCGTTTTGATTATATTCAATATAGAATATGTTTTCAGAGGGGTTTTTGATATAGATTTTGACAATTAAAATAAATAGAACTTCATGAGTTTTTTGACACAATTAAATATATATATATTAGTCATGAGTATTCATTCGATAATTACGTACTAAAAATGAACAAGTTGATGAACACATGAAATAATAAGCCACTTTTACAAGTTTCAAAGAATAAAAGGGCGAATCTTGAGCTCATTTCTTGCGTGCGTCGCTCTTTGTGCCCTTGGTCGACGTCGATGTCAGTTCACCTGTCCTTATTTCAGGACAATCTCTCCAACCATTTGCGTGGAACTCGCCTTTGGTGGATACAATCTCGTCGACAATAAAGCCGATGAGTTGTTCTTGGATTGCTTTAACCCGTGCGGTGGGATCACGCCTTGCACATCGACGCTAATGACAAAGCGGAGGTAAATAAATCTCTGGACATGTAATTATTAAAGTGTAAGTACTAAGAAATTGACATGTGCACACTACCTCGGCGTTGGTTATCGGCACATCACCGTGGGTAATACTTTGCATATAGTGGCACACATAATAGCCACATAAGTTGTTTCCACCCGTCTGTTGTAGAACCTGCGATGAAATTTGAAAAGAACACGATTATTGGGATGAAAAACTGTTACGGCATATTAATATTCTTTAATACGCACTCGAGTGCTTAATTGTACATCAAATTCGTTCTCGAAATCTCCTTGTTGCTTCTTTCAAACCGTCATGAATGCCCTGTGTGATGCGTTAGTATGAATGGTAATTATCGAGTTGGAATTAGCAAGGTATTTCAATATATATAATAAGGAAAACTATCGTATATATATGTGCTATATACCGCTTAGGGTGTCAATGATAAATTGATATTTTTCACCGGAGTCCTTTTTGAGTCTTGAACAATGATCTGGCAGCTATCAAGCTTGATGACAAGAAGGATCCAGTGAAACCTATTCATGTATTGCAACATATATGTAACTAGCTAGTAGTATTATAAATGCCTTGGAAAATATAAGAATGAGAGGTTGTATATATACGCATCGAAGTTGAAGGGCGTATATGTACGGTTTGTAGTGCTGTCCCAAGAATGCATCGAGAATGTAATCTTCAACATCCTTTCGGTTGTATCCAAAGACGAACTCGTTAACAATCTCTGGGTCGATGAAGCCCACGTTGAAGATATTCTCTTTTCTACATCGTTGTATCTCCATTCTACATAGAAAGGTATAAGTTTAAGAGTTGCAATTTTATTATACGAGGAAGCACACGGTAAAGGTATGAGCTTGACACTTACAGCACCAAAGAGCTCATGAGAGACACGTTGATGGAGTCGGCATGGTAAATATTGTATAAGTCGTCAAATTCGAGCCATATGGTGTTGTCCCCGCGATAAAAATCATCTTCTTTGAAACGGAGGGGGAACATCGTTCTTCCTTGAGTGGACTCTGTCATGTACCATTCGTGAAATTGCCGCATCTTGGTTGGCAGATCCTTTATCTCATTTGGGTCAATCAGCTCCCGGCCCAACTGAAATTGCCATCTGACATTTCTTGCCATTGGGATATCATCTGTTAATCCAAGAGCTGCAGCTGTGGAACTGAGTCCTGCCTCCTTCAAAAACCTCTTGAGGTTCTCCTGATCTTGGTCTCTCTTCTTCTTCTTCTTTGCCACTGCCGCCTGACCACGTTTATTCTTCTGTGTAGCCTTAATTATTGTCCGTTCATAGTTGGACGGCACAGGTAGCGGTTTTGCACGGCATGTCGCGAAGTGTTCCACCGCTTTTGGATCAGTTGGTACCTTTGGCTCTACCTTCTTTTTGGCGAAGTGTGCAGCCACTTCTGCTTTAGTGACCGCGTCACTCTCTTCCTTATTCATATCATATGCCCTCTTTGGAGGTTCCTTTACCTTGGTCGATCGGCTGGACTCCGCCTTCTTGGGAGCAGGTGGGGGAGCCTTAATTCTGTTATCGAGCTTCTTCCTCAGAGGAGATGGTGGAGGCGTGGTTTTCCTGGGGGTTCTTTTTTGTTTGAGATGCTGGTGGTGGAGTAGGGCTTCTACGTGGAGCGGGTGGTGGAGGAGACGTGCTCTGTTTTACTGGCGAGACATTGCGTGGCGGTGACGTTGGAGGAGGCGTGGGTTGGCGTGGTGGAGATGACGCGCCCACATCAGCTGGAAATATGATGTACCGTTTGCGCCAAAGGATGATATTGTGGAGGGCCTGTCCAAGCTTGGTCATGCCGTCGCCTCCAGCAATATCGAGGTGAAGTTCTTCAAATCCGCTCAGCACCTCCTCCACCGCGACCTTTGAGTAACCCGGGGGTATCTCGTTGCAGTGGAACATCTGGCCCGGCTCCACTGGATATGCCATGCCGTAAGCCACCTTGATGGAGAGGTTACGCGCATCAACGTGTAGCTCACATCGGCGGCGAACCCTTATGTCATCCACGGATAACAGGCTAGCAAGGTGTCCGCCAGGGGCCCCGGTGGGCCAGCCTACTTCGCCGCGGAGGGGCGATCACGGCGTCGGTGATTGCTCGGACCTAGTCCTTGAAGCTTGCTGAGGGCAATTTGTACTTGTTGCGCAACTATGTCACCAATGCTAGCCTGGGTTGCTCTGAGCTCTTGTTCCAATTGATACACTTTACGTGATTCTCTTGTTTTGCTTCTATGCCGACTCCTGTACGTATGTGCATCCTTAGCGAAACCATACTTCCACGGTGTCAGCTTGCCCATACCTCGTGTCCGTCCTGGGTGCTCAGGGTTTTCAAGGGCATGTGTTAGCTCGTCGTTCTCCCGCTCGCCACCAATGTACTGCCGAGGAGACTGCGCCGACACCTTGTACAATCCTTTGGCCAGCCTCTTGTACTCTGGTGCCATCACCAAACCGCCATCATCTCGAAGGCTTGCGCAGCGCTTGTTCCCCAGAGCGGTAGCGGTGTGGCGCCCTTCGCCATTAATTCTTCTTCCGCTTCTCCCATTTTGGTACACCTTGATGTAACCACCGGTGCCAAGATGGTGGTGGTATTTCTTCATCCGTGAATTGGCCTTGTTCTTCCGACTCGCGGCTGGCCTTCACCGACACTTGAACTCCTCGAATGCTTCCTGATCCGCCAACTTAGGAAATTGGTTGAAGTCGGGTCTTTCTCCCTTCTCGCACATACTTGCGGCCGAGAGACGCCTTCCGTGCCTGAAACATTGTTGCCATCTTCTTCAAAGTGAATGTATTGGCCTTGTCTTCTGGACCCTTGAGGAAATGTGAAATTTTCTTAATATCTTGCCGAGCGCATCCTTGGTAGCTTGAGGAACTTCGCCCATTTTCGATGCTAATTGGGACGTGATCCCTCACGTGGTAACCGCAAGCATTGTTGTACGACCCAACCGCTAAAAGAGGGCAACCGCATCCTTCGTTGTTAACGCCGGTAAACACGTGCTTTGTGGATCGCTTCTTGTTAGGTCCCCGATGCTTGATTGGTTGCTCGACGACGGGCTTAAAATACATAAACATATGTACAAACGTGTCGAGTGTATTATATTAATGAATTGCGATTAATTAACATGTCTACGGGATTATATTCTTTTGGCTATACCTCATCCTCGGCCGGAACGGTGTTATCGGACTCACGGCTCCAGCGTCAATGGCTTCATTAGGTGCACCTCAACGGCCTCACCGAACCACCATTAGCCCCATGGCGGCGTTAGCATCACCTTCGATGGTACCCGGCCACGATGGAGTCCAACAGAACTGTTCTCCTCATCGAAAGTAGGGTCACCACGTCCGGTTGCGCCATCCGTCCTAATTCAAAAATGTTGATATAATTATCATATTACTTTGAAACAACCATATTACTGATTACAACACAAGCATATTATTACATAAATTTCTACACCAAGCATTAAGTTCTACGGCATGTTGGAACTAGCCCATGGACCAAACACGAACTCGTAGACACAAGAACAAGAAATACACCATCATTTTGGAACTAGCCCAAGGACCAAACACGAATACGGCATGCGCACAAACCGTGCAACTAACGCCGTTACCGGAAGACAACGGAAAGGACAAGGAAATCTTCACCGACAACTACCGACAACACCGAGCTAGTAGGAATGCCACGGTAATACAACTTTTATGTATTCATCATATGACAGATGAGTGGGTTATCCGTCGTGTCTTTGCCAAGAATGTTGGTGTCTTTGACAAAAATCAGCTTGTGGGCATTTCACCGAACATCTGGTGGGCAGCCGAATTAGAGAGGGAGGACGACGCGTGCACACATATACCTCGGTCCTCCTGGGTGGAATGGCGGTGTGGCGGCGCTTTGGTGGCGGAGTAGGCGTCGGTGAGGTGGCGGAGAAGGCGCCGGCGGCTAGGGTGGAGTGACGGCGGCGACGAGGGCACCAGCGCACGCGGGGTCGATTGGCGCGGTGGTGGAGGCGCCGCGATGGTTGGGTGGCGGAGGAGGTCGACAGCGTCGACAGGGACGGCGGCGCGGGGTCTGGACGGAGGCGACGGTGGCGACGGCCGGAGAGACACAGGAGGCAACGGCGCGCGGGGGGATCTCGAGCGGGACTTAGAAAATTTCGGGTGTGAGAAAAGGGCGGGGCGTTTCAAATTTATACAGGGAGCACTTCTACAAGCGGTTCTAATAACCAATCGCTTGTAAAATATCTCTACAAGCGGTTTTAGAACCAACCGCTTGTAGAGGGAGGACTTCTACAAGCGGTTCGTAGAACCAACCGCTTGTAGAATATCTCTACAAGCGGATTTAGAACAACCCGCTTGTAGAGGATGACTTCTACAAGCGCTTGGTATTACTAACCGCTTCAATGTTGCGCTCTAGAAGCGGTTCTTTTGTCAAACCGCTTCAATTTCGTGTTCTAGAAGCGGTTCTTTTCTCAAACCGCTTCGAATGTTGAGTTCTAGAAGCGGTTTGTTTGTCAAACCGCTTCAATGTTGCGTTCTAGAAGCGGTTCTTTTCAAACCGCTTCAATGTTATGCGTCATAAAGCGGTTCTTTTCTCAAACCGCTTGATTTAATTTCATAATTTTAAAAAGTGCTTTTAGCACTTCGCCATTTCATTTCGAATTTTTAAAAATACTTTTAGCAATTTAGTTTCATTCTATATTTTTGAAAAAGCTTTTAGCACTTGATTTCATTTCATAATTTTTAAAAGCTTTTAGAACTTTACTTTCATTCCATACTTTTTAAAAAAAGCTTTGAGCACTTTAGTTTCATTCCAGAATTTTGGCACTTTACATTCATTCCAAATAAACACTTCATACTGTAGAAGACCCGTGTTACATATACATAGTTCATACAGTAGGGGTACATCTTAAGTAGTAACGTACTTTGTCTTTACAAGTGTTCCTTCATTATGATCGCGACGTATGAAAAGAGTATCCACGTCTGTGTCATTGAGGAGGCTTATGTCGACATCCACAGCGAAAGGAGGGATCTCGTCGAACTGACTATACTCTTCCTCGTCTGTGACGTCCTCAACTCCAACAATCCTTCGTTTGCCTTGTAGAACCACGTGTCGCTTTGGCTTAGTACTACAATCTTTCTGCTTGTCCTTATGCTTCTTAGGTTTGCTTGACATGTCCATTACGTAGAAGACCTGTCTCACATCGTTCGCAAGGACGAACGGTTCGTGCCTATAGCCGACTTGCGTGAGGTCCACGATTGTCATACCGTATTTGTCGACCTTCACGCCGCTTGAAGTCAGTTTGACCCATTGGCACTTAAATAGAGGGACCTTCAAAGGTCCATAGTCAAGCTCCCATATCTCTTCTATAAAACTATAATATGTATCCACCTTACCTTTGTTGTCTTCGGAGTCTATACGGACACCGCTATTTTAGTTGGTGCTCTTGTTATCCTGCGATCTGGTGTAAAATGTGTAACCATTTATCTCGTACCCCTTGAATGTCACGATTTCACTAGATGGTCCCCGAGCCAAGCGTTGCAACTGCTCATTGTCCGACCCTTTCAAAAGGATGTACTTTTGTAACCAAGCGCACCGAAAGAATCCATGTGCTTCAAGTGTTATCCAATCCTCGACCTCCCGGAAATCGCGCGAGAATACTCTTGTGCTCAAGGACATACGGGCCACTAGAGTTGATTGTTTCAAAACCGTGAAATGTGCTTGCTTAAATGTAAGAAGATCATTGCATGCAATTGCTTTCCTTCCTAGTGTCCCTTTCTCCGTAGCCTCCTCATGGCGTGATATAGGGACGCCGATCGGGTTTAGATCATTAATGTAATCCACACAAAACTCAATCACCTCCTCCGTCCCATAACCCTCGGTAATGCATCCTTCCTGACGAGAACGTTACTGAACATACTTCTTTAGCACACTCATGTACCTCTCGAAGGGAACATGTTGTGTAGATACACGGTCAAAGAATACCTATCTCTTTGACAAGGTGAACAATGAGATGAACCATAATATCAAAGAATGCAAGAGGAAAGATCATCTCAAGACTAACCACACTTTGTACCACGTCATCCTGCAGCTTACTTAGTTTATCCGGGTCGATGAACTTCGTGAAATCGCGTTGAAAAAGAACACAGCTTTGTGATTGTCCTCGTACCCACTCGGGCAAGATGCCTCTCACACCATCGAGCAACTGTGTCATTAACACAAGACAGTCATGGGATTTCATGTATGCGATTTTATTCTCTTCGTGTTTACGAGTCTCTTTACATTCGAGGAGTATCCGAAGGACCTTCACACTGCTCAGAACTCTATCACGCTTTTTTTCTCTTCTTTGCTTAGAGTGTAGCTCGCAGGATGTAGGTAATGTTGTCCTTTCCCTCTCTTTTCGGGATGTAGGTCGTTCCTTAGTTCCAAGAGTTTAAGGTCCTTCCGAACTTGCAGTGTATCTTTCGATTTTCCATACATATCTATGTAGCCTAGCAGGTTCAAGCAGACATTCTTCGTGATGTGCATGAAGTCAAGTGAGTGACGAACCTCCATGACTTCCCAATAAGGCAAGTCCCAAAATATTGACTTTCTTCTTCCACATGGGTGCATGACCATCCTCGTTCTGCACATGTTTGCTTCCAGGACCCTTTCCAAATACTACATTCAAAACCTTTACCATAGCAAACACACGTGGCCCACTATGATGCTGAGGCCTTGCACGAAGGTCTGGTTGCCCGTTAAATTTCCATCCTTCCTTCCGCAACGGGTGACTCGTAAGAAGAAACCTACGGTGACCCATGTACACAACCTTCCGAGAGTTCTTCAGGTACATGCCGTCCGTTTCATCTAAGCACTGGATGCAGGCTCTATATCATTTGATAGTTAGGCTGGACAGGTTACCGAGAGCAGGCCAGTCGTTGATTGTTACAAATAACAATACACGTAGGGTGAAATACTCCCTTTTGTACTCATCCCATAACCTTGCACCATCGTCCCACAACGTCACAAGATCTTCAACCAATGGTTTCAGGTAGACATCGATGTCATTTCCGGGTTGCTTGGGGCCTTGGATCAACAACGGCATCATGATGTACTTTCGCTTCATGCACAGCCATGGAGGAATGTTATAGATACATAGTGTAACAGGCCAGGTGCTATGGCTGCTGCTCAATTCTCCGAAAGGATTCATCCCATCGGTACTCAACCCAAACCTTATGTTTCTCACCTCATCTGCGAAGTCCGGGTACGTCCGATCGACTTTCCTCCACTGTGAGCCATCTACAGGGTGTCTAAGCATCCCGTCGTCCTTACGCTTTTCTTTGTGCCAACACATCATCTGGGCATGCGCTTTGTTAGCAAACATACGTTTCAATCCGGGGATCACAGGAAAATACCAAAACACTTTAGCTGGAGGTCTCTTCTTCTTACGCTCCCCATCTATTTCACCTGGATCATCACACTTCACCTTATACCGTGATTCTCTGCACACTGGACAAACATCCAAATCGGCATACTCATTACGATACAGGATACAATCATTAGGATATGCGTGTATCTTCTGTACTTCCAATCCCAAAGGACAGACGACTTGCTTGGCTTCATATGTAGATTCGGGCAGAGTGTTATCTTCTGGAAGCAACTTCTTTACGAGTGATAACACCTCATCGAATCCCTTATCTGACACACTATTTCTAGCCTTTCATTGCATGAGTTCCAAAGTGGTACGCAGCTTTTTGTGGCCCCGCCACGCTTTGGGTACAAAGGAGTTCTGTGGTCCTCTAACATGCTACTGGAACTTCTCGAACTGCCTTTCATCTGTAGTCTCCCTCTCCGTCACGCAAAGATCCGGTCTAGCTCATCATCACCAAAGTCACCAAGTGTTTCTTCCACGGAACAAGATGTGCGTGCCGTCCGGGATACTGTTGAATCCATCTTCCTCTTCCTCGTCTTCTTCATCGTCTTCCTGGCTAATAATCTCAACTTCGTCATGGTTGGTCCAACAGGTATAGTTTGGCATGAAACCTCTCATGATCAAGTGGTTCATAACTTGCCATCGCTGGGAGTACTCCTTCTCGTTCTTGCAATCTACACACGGACAACATATGAAGCTGCCTAGAGGCAAGAATGCAACGACTGCATCGAGAAAAGCCTGCACGCCATCAATGAACTCTCTCGAGCGACGGTCCGCATTATACATCCATTACCAATTCATCTATACCAAGTTATAATTTCATTAAAAATTGTAACAAATTCCGTTAGAAAAATTATAACCTAACTTAAATTTCGTAACATTTAAACCCAACAAAAAAAAGCTCCACCTACATCGTCATCCAATTAAAGACCTACCTTTCTAATTATTTTGTATCCCTTCCTACCTTTGTAATTATTTTTTATCCTTCTACATGTTTTTCTATTTTATTTCATACACCAATAATTACTTCCTTGCAATGTTGTACCTAGATCTCTCCCAATATTGTGATATTTAAGATTCTAAAGCTAACAACCACCTAGATCTAAAGCTTCCGATCACCTTTACCTTGTAATATCATATTTTGAACTAGATCTCCACCCTACATCTTCATACAACAACAAAAACAAGGCACAGAAAATAAATTTTCGATCATGCTTAAAAAGTTCAAGATTTCTCCACATCCATTGAAAAAAATAGCAATATCTAGGTGAGAAGCATGTTCACATGATGTTACTAACTTTGAAACACTTAATTTGGAGCTAATCACCTCCAATTAAAAATTTGGACAGCACCTCCCCAAGAACAACGCTTGGTCGGCCTTCTCTGTTCGATCGTACCTCTGCTGGCGCATGGAGGAAGAAGGGTTTAAATGCGCTGCACGGGAGGGCTTCCAGAAGCGGTTTGAGACACGAACCGCTTACGGGTTGCGTTCTAGAAGCGGTTCTTTTCTCAAACCGCTTCGTAAGCGGTTTGAGAAAAGAACCGCTTCTAGAACGCAACCTTCAGAAGCGGTTCGTGTCTCAAACCGCTTCTGGAAGCCCTCTCCGGACCGTTGCCAACGAACCGTTTCTGGTGCGAACATCACAACGGGTTCGCACTAAATCGCTTCTAATAGGCCGGTTGTGATGCCCAGTTCTGTAGTAGTGCTTCTCCGGCGAGGCCTCTAGCACGTAGACCTCGACGACGCTGAGCCAGAGCAGGAGCTCCTTCGTCTTGCCGCCGGTGATCTTCTTGAGCTTTCCCTTCTCGGCGAACGCTGTCACCTCCGTCGCATACGACACGGTCTGCTTGATGTTCTTGAAGGTGCGCTCGATCTTCTTCTTCCTCTGCACCAGCCACATGAACCCCATCGCGCGGTTGTACCCGAACTCGTCGATGTCCTCGAGCGGCAGGAGGCCCTTGGGGAGGCCGAGCTCCTCCAGCAGCTTAATGGATTCCTTCCTGCAGGCGGCGTCGCCGTGGAAGACCTCGGCGCCGTATGCGACGGAGGTGACCAGCGTCAAGACCAAGGTGCTCCTGCTCTGGCTCAGCGTCATCGACGTCTACGTGCCAGAGGCCTCGCCGGAGAAGGTCACCTTCAAGACCGGCACTGGTCTCTCCGACAGCTTCAATGGTACTGCATTTGCACTAGAAGAGTAGAAGTTCGTATGCATTGTTGGGAAGAGGCTGTTAAGTTACCTACTGTAATACTTCTCTATTATGTATGTGTTGAACCAAGACGAATAAAT
Source organism: Otatea glauca (assembly GCA_036346275.1). Lineage (NCBI taxonomy): Eukaryota > Viridiplantae > Streptophyta > Magnoliopsida > Poales > Poaceae > Otatea > Otatea glauca. The sequence goes on from CM070723.1 coordinate 54,410,376, forward strand.
TTGTTACAGAAAATTGCGCCAGGTTCTCTAATGCTCTTGAAAACCTGCAAGATTCCACATGCACTTTTGTAGGTCAAGATTTGACAATTTCTCACCATTACTTTTAAGTTCATGCATGGAAATCCAAACACTTGTTACAATTATTTTACCATCTTGCAGTGGCATTGTATGCTTTCTAAATTACAGTGAATCAACACCTGCATCACATAGCTACAATTATAGGAACTTATTCAGATGAACTAACTCAATTCAGGTACCCTTCTTCTCCGACAATCGCTTCTTCTTTGCGGTGAAGTGCTTTGGCTTTTCTGACTTAATTACCAGACACCATGTAGTTGTTGTAGGGAGGAACGTGAGATTTCCATCCGAGGGCCACGAATTTCCCCTGTGGTTAGACAGCTCCAGAGATGATTTCTTGCATAGTTATCTTTGGAGTTTCTTGCAGCTGATCATCAGAGCTTGTTCCAAACTGATCATAGACGACATACTTTCTGTTAGTTCTGTGCATCGTAAGAATGTGAGCTCTTTTACAGCATACTAAATTCAATATGAACCGTTCATTCTTTTCGATCTAACAGATCAAATTAGCTAGAATTTATTTATACTTCCTCTAGTAGTAAAGTAGTACAAACATCTTTAACAAATCAACGGCTAGATATGATTTCTATTACCCACCATATACTACCAGCATAATGCACCGTAAAATTTCTTCTCTTCTCTTCTCTGTGCCTGTTATTCTGAGAACGCTCATGTGGGAGTTCAACAAAATCAGTTAGATGGTTTTGCATTAATTCCATCAGGCGCGCAAGAACCTTGCACCAAAAAAGGACGCTAAAATTTGCAATTAGCAACTCACTGATGACGTTTGCACAGGAGAAATTTCTATTTAGCACGCAGGCTATTTCCATGGCAATTGATGCCATCTTTGGTTGCTCGTCCGGATCTGCGCTACCGAATGAACGAACCCTGAAGAAATACCAGTATGCATCTCGGGGTAAAAACTTGAGCTTTAGAGGTTGTGTAGTTCCCAATTTCACGGTCTTGTAAGATCGGCTTGTGATTATGACTTTACTACAAGTTGCCACATGACTACTTAAGCTGAATACAATTTCATCCTTACTATGGAATCTTCTATGCAAGTTTATGGTAAGATGCCTCATGCACCAATGGTTCACGATGTTATTCTATTGATAAGGTGGTTGTGTATCTTCTTGCATGGTGGTTATGGCGGACAATAATCCAGAATACTTGTCTGTGATGAGGTATACGTTCGGCCGACCTTGGACAATAGATTGCTTCACATTTGCTATGAACTACAACAGCATAATGTTAGTGCTCTATTAGTATAATGTTAGTATAGTATTAGTATAATTAGTATGGCACTATTATAGTATTAGTATAATATTATTATGGTATTAGTGTAATATTAGCTAGTGAGGTGTGAAAATACTATTGTAGTATTAGTGTAATTAGTATAATAATACTATAATTAGTAAAATGTTAGTATAATCAAGTAGAACAAAATATGGCGGTATTATTAAAATTATTAGTATGCAAAATGATGGTACGGTACTATTTCATGCACGTGTGTCATTTGTTATGATAAGTACTTGATGGCAGATATTCAATATTTGTTCGTGTTTTACGACGATAGCATTGTCCAAGAGGGGCTATATGGGATGGACCTTTCAAATTACGAACGGAAGGTAATCCAGGCGGCTGGTATGATGGAGATAGTTTTGGCTGAGCTCCGTAGGTGCGTAAAGAGTGCATTTGATCGAGAGACTTCCCAAAAGAAGCTTGTAATCGAGATTATATATGCTAGAGTTGTGGGAGGGTCACGCGAGTATGTGTGGAAGCTGAGCAAGGTTGTAACATCCCAGTTTTTGGATTATTTGGATCTAATATGGATTTTATGAATTTATTGGATTTTTTGGAATTTATTTGTTTATTTATTTTTGTTAAATATGGCCTATTGTGAAAAGTATTTAAATAATGATAAAGCTTAAATAATTTTTTTCAATATATTTTATTTGAGTTTAAAATGTCTTATAATATTTTCTAGAATTTTTATAGAATTTTATGATAATTTTTCTCTTTATTTTGTCCTTAACTATTTACTGGAATTGTTTTAAATCAAAAAGCTTTAAAATTGAATAGTTTTGGGCTGCTCCTAGTACTGTTCCTAGTGCGATTAGCCCGGTCTGGCCCACGTCAACCTGGCTTCCATAAATCCTTAAAGTGTCCGCTGTTAGATCTTGATCTAACGGTTGATGGCTCGCTTGGTAACCCTTGTCTCTGGTGGTCGTCAGATCCTCATGCGCGTACGTGTGCCGCCGAGACCAAACCGTGTTCAACGTGTACACGCCGTTGGTTTTCGCCATGCTTACGACACGTAGTCATCGTCTTTGCGACGCGCCCGGACTCTGAGTTGGCGTCGTGTCCACCGAGGAGTTGTACTCCGAGTCAACAAGGAAGGAGGCTTCTTGGCCGATAAAAGCTCGCCTCTGGTACGCCTTGAGAACGCAGACCTAAGCCCCTTGTTGGATTGCCAAAAATCATTATAGTTTTGTCGGAATCTAGTGGATTTTGTCAGCGCCGCCGCATTGGGTATTTCCTTGATTCGCCGCCTTTCGTGGTTTCTGAGGCTGAAGATTGGTCGTGTTGGGTTCGTGTTCATCAGATCTACACCGTGTGTGCTTTGTTTTCTCCGGAGAGCTAGTGGAGCACCACCGTGCCAAGGAGCTGTTGTCGTAGGAGAATGGAAGTTCGCTGTCTCATCCCCGTGCGCCAGGGAGAAGGGTAAGCTGAGCATTGGAATCGCGACGACCAAATCTATCCATAGAGGTGAGGAGGGCATCTGGTTGGGCCATTCGGGCCAGCACGAGGCACGCCCGGTCCAGTCCGATCCAGGGCCCGACATGGTACTGTTGAGATCGGGCCGTGCTAGGCCTGCCAACCAGGCACGATGGGCGGCCCGACACGGCCCGCATAGCACTTCGGGCGGCACACCGACCCGCCGGCACGCGACAGGGCACGCGGCCGGGCAAGGCACACGGTCAAGCACGCGGTGGGGGGGAGCACGCGGCCGGCACACGCCGCGCCGGGCCGCCGAGCCACACCGTCGCCTCCTGCCGTGGCCGCACAGAGCTCTCGCCGCCTCGCTCTAGCCGTGGCCGCGATGAGCCCTTGCCGTCTCGCTCTAGAAGTGGCCGTGTCGAGCCTGCGCGCTGCCGAGCCTGCGAAGCCTCGCTTCCCGCGTGCCGTGCCACCTCCCCTCCCTCGTCGCCATGCTTGAGGCCGTGCCATCACCCTGGTCCCACACCACGCCCGCCAGGAGACCGAGGGGGCGCCGGGCGAGGAGGCCGAGGGGTCGGTGGAGGGCGGAGGCAGAGGAGGGGGTGGTGCAGGGGAGAGGCAAGGGCGGCGGGGATGGTGAGGGAGGCCTAGGGCGGCGCGGACTCGGAGGAGGCCGAGGGAGGAGGCGGGGATGGCGGCGAGGGTGGCACGGGCTCGGAGGAGGCCGAGGGAGATGCAGGCTCGGAGGAGGCGGGGATGGCGACGAGGGCGATGCGGGCTCGGAGGAGGCCGAGGGAGGCGAGGGCGACACAGGGCGGCGGGGATGGCGAGGGAGGTAGGGGAACCCATGGGTCGCGGGAGGCCGACGGTTGGCGGGAAACCAGGTGCCCGTGGGGAGGGGAGCAGGGAGGGGCGCGCCGGCGCGGGGAGGGAAGCGGGAAGGGGTGCGTGAACGCATCGCGTGGAATGGGGCCTGAGGGGAGGGGCGGATGAACCGAGGCCGACTTGGGAGAAAGAGGGGAAAAAAGGAGAGAGGGCGCCGGCTGGGGGGAAAGGGAAAAAATTGAGGGAAAGGGAAGGGAAAACATGGAAAGGGGAAATCATGTGAAAAAAGAAAGGAGAAAGAAAAAAAGAGATAAAGTTCAGGTATTATCTTTTTTTCGGCTCTCTATGTGGCTGTCACATATTTGGAGACAGTGACCTTGACTATTTTGAAAGTAGACAAGTATTGAAATAATGAAGTCTGAGAATAACGGTAAACGTACAAAATGGGATCTCCAAAGCTACATGCACTACTATAGAAGTTCGCAAGTAAGAGACATGTCGAACACCTACCTAGCTCTCTCTCATGCTCTCTGGCTCAATCCCTCTCTCTCTCTCCTCGAGCGAATGAGAGACTGGGAGATTGAGAGAGAGAGACTGATCGAGCGAGAGAGACCAAGAGATTGAGAGAGAGATTGATCGGACGAGAGAGCGAGCGAGAGAGATTGAGAGAGAGAATGATCACGCGAGAGAGAGCGAACGAGAAAGGTTGAGATGGAGAGACTGATCGGGTGAGAGAGATTGAGAAAGAGAGAATGATTGGGCAAGAGAGAGCAAGGGAGAGAGATTGAGATAGAGAGACTTATCGGATGAGAGAGACTGAGAGATTAAGAGAGAGAATGATTGGACGAGAGAGATTGATTGGGTGAGAGAGAGAGCAAGAAAGACTCAGAGATTTAGAGAGAGAATGATTGAGAAAGAGGGAGCGACAGTCAAGAATAAATAAAATTTAGTTTTTTTTTCTTAATATTTGTGTCCATTGCCTTAGTTTCGTGCGTCTTCGGCTCTTTCTCTCTCATCACAATGGTGTAAATGGGTCGAGCCTGGGCCGACGGCATGAAGCGCAAATGGGCCATACCTGGGCTCGCCGAAGGCGAGCCGGACTGGCACGGCCTGGCACGATGGGCCGTTGTGGCTCGGTACGGTTCAGGCACGAAGCACGATGGGCCCGTGCCAGGCCGGCCTCGCACGGCACGACGCCCATCTCTAGAGGTGCTTGTTCGCCGTCGCCGACGACCATAGGTCGCCGTGTCATTGTTGCTTGCGTGGCATGACCTAGCAGTGATGCGTGGAAGCTAGGTGGTGCCTCTTCATTGTTGCATGGCCGTTCTGTCGGACATGGTCGCTTGGTTGGTTGCCGCATCACGCGCCAAATCAGCCGGATGGGTCCTATCGGTCAATTGTGTCGTGCGGTGAACTAAGTTCAAGGAGGCCTCTGGTTGGCCATGGGCCGGGTCCATGGTACTGGGCGGCTCAGTGCTAACGCCTTAAATAGAGATTTCCTAGTATAAAAATTATTCAAGAAATTATGATTTTTTCTATTTTCTTATTTAATAAAATCTTTCATGAGCCATTCTCTTCCATACGAGATCCGATTGAGATGATTCAAATTTCTAAAAAATTTACAAAATTAAGATCTATTTAATGATGAATTTTATTTGATTTTTAAAATTTGTTTTCTCTTTGTTTTAGTATTTATTTGGAATTTTCACTCGTGGACTCAAGACCAAGGTCCAGAGCAAGAGTAAGAACTTTTCTAAGGCAAGTTGCGCTGTATCATGTTAAACCCAGTTTTATAACATTACTATATTGACTTAAATTATTGCATATTATTTTATGTGTACAATTGCTTTCAAATAGTTTGGGATCTAGTTAATCTACCCAATTGAATTATGCCCTACCTTGTCATTTGTATGCCATGATTAATTGTCATTCTAGGATGGTTCATTACTAGTTGGTTAATATTAGAAATCGACGTGGGTTGGTTAGACCATATTTAGTATTCTTAGCCATGCCACGTATAACTCATGACTTTGGAATATCAACTTAATCAAGATTAATAGAATATAGAACATGTTTATGGAATTGGTGTGTCAGGTGTTGTCACACAATGATGTTGAGTTGTGGTGACGAGTTTGTCACGCAACGATGTTGACTTGTTGATGGCATGTGGTGCTTGGTAATCAACTGAGTGGTAATAATTTATATTGAGGCAAGTGGCAAAGGACAGTGTGCCAAGGTGGGCCAGAAGGGAGAGGGTTTGTGGAAGTCTTGTCTCGACCATCATAAAGACTTAACCTCGTAGGCCTTTGAACTTAGTCAAACATGCAACCACAAGTCTGAAATAGAACGGACCAAGATAATTAATTTGCAATGTCTTAGCTTTGGTACTATCAGTGGTGGTGTGAGGTCCGACTGAACGATGAAACTCACATGGTGCAAGAGGGGTCCTGATTGTGGTAACCAGTCACCCTATGATGGTTCTACGTTTTCATTCCGTTGCAATTTGTTAACTGTTCTTAGTTTAGCCCTGTGTGGCATATACATGTAAGTTGACCATAAGGCCAGTCAATAGGTTAATATTTAATACATGAAGTCTTTCATTAAGTTTTCATTGTGCATGATTGTGATATTCATCTATGTTGAGTTTGTGTGCACTAGTGTGATCCTGGACTAGTGCAATATACACAGAGGGTCCGGGTTTGAATATTCGGATCCTGACAGAGGTTACAGGCAGCACAACATGTGCTTTCTGGATAGAGGAAAAACCTCAAATCCTTCTGAGTGCAGTGGCGTCGAAGTGGAAGCATCTTCTAGGAGCATCCATGCGGACACTCATGCAGATGAATTTGAGGCTAATGAAGGCATAGGGCAGTGGTGGGCCACTCGCATTGACTGCCACAAGCACTTGCATGCCCTAGCGGATGCAGCAACGTCTGATGACGACGAGATGTTGACACATATAGCACCGGGATGAAGATGCAACTGGTGCTGCTCCCATGGGTGGCATCATGTCCATCGATGTGGAGTACGTATCCTCTCGGCTGGATGATATGGTGATGTCTTCTCTTGTGTTGCCAGACAAAGCTAACTATAATTGGGCCTTCAATCAGGATACTCCGTTAGTAGGGTAACGCTTCCCTACGAAGAGTGACATCCAACAAGCCATTGCAAGATATGCGGTTAACATCAGCAGCATATATCGGGTTTACAGGTCCAACCAGGAGACGTACATCATAAAGTGCATGGATTCTGAGTGTCTCGGCAAGATCTGTGTGCAAAAATTCAAGGGCATGTGTACAGGCTTCAGGATAACTATCATGACAGATCACACTTGTGAGATTGCTGAGTCACTACACAAGCATAGAAATGTGATCTCCTCATATGTGACTAGCCTGATTAGTCACTTGGTTATGGCGGACATAATGGTTTCGTCGAAGCTTCTGATGGCGGATGTGGTTAGCATGTTGGAATATCCTGTTAGCTACGGCAAGGTGTGACAAACCAAGAAGAAAGTGATGGAGATGATGTATAGCACATATGAGGAGGCATGCAACCTTGTTCCATGAATGCTTCACCCCAGATTGCTGAAGCAAATTGAAAGACCATGTGGAGGTCTACCTATGTTGGTGATGAGTATTTGACTGTATTTGAGTTAGAAATATGATTTATTTTTAGCAACTAGATAATTATTGTATATCATTTTGGACATTGCTATGCGATGGGTTTCCTTATTTTTGATTGTTGCAGGACGACGGTGACAGGTCATGGTGAGGCGGAGGATGACTGGGACTAGGTGAGATGTGCCGGAGGTCTAGACGGTCGGGGATCACCGGAAGATTACCGGAGACGAAGTCGTTGCGAGCCTAAAAGACAAGAGAATGACTGAGATGCTAGCTTGGAGCTGCTCAGATCAAGGAGAACCGTTGGATTGCGGTTTAGAGGATAGAGTAGTGGCCAAGTTAGCTTGAATTAATCTCAACCCTTGATGAGGTTTCTTGAGGGCTCATCCAGGGTGGAGGATGACTCAATCTCAACCCTTGATGAGGTTACTTGAGGGCCAAGTTGAACTCATCCAAGGGTGGAGAATGATTCAAGAGTAGTATAAATAGAGGGGGAGGGGTAGCTCTCCCCTCTTGAAGGTTTTGTGTGGTCCTTTGAGTTTTACCCACCTTGTTGTGAGGTTTTGTAAACCTTCCTCCAAAGAAATAAATTTTCACTTCCTTACTTTTATGAATTTAATTTCAATATTTACACTATGTCTTAAATTCAGCATTTAAATTCCGCAATTTACATTCCCGCAAGTTGGATTTGCCTCTCCTCCTTCTACTTACTTTTAAATTCGCAATTTAATTTCTTGAATTTACATTCTCACAAGTTGGATTTGACTCCCCTCCTTCTACTTGCTTGTACTTCTTGTGCCGAGGATGTATGATTGATGGATGGATTTTCTTTAGATCATATCCTCATCATCTAGGCAATCCTTTGCAAGAACTCGATCTCTTTGCTCAATGTTTGAGAAATTTTTGTAGATCGCGTTTGAGGTTTTTGTTTCTTGTGTTCTTTAAAGTGAGATTTTGGCTGGATCTTTTGAGTGAGAGAAAAATTTAATTGTGATCATTCACCCCCTGATCGCTATTTCGGTCCTTCAATAATATTGGGACATACAACGACAATATGGACAGACCGCACCCCACGAAGGGCCAAATTGTTTCATCCTCGACCGTGTGTTTTGGGCATTCGGACCTGCCATAGAGGGCTTCAAGAATTGTTGTCTTGTGTTGACTATGGATGGCACTTTCATATTTGATAAGTACAAGGGCACCATAATGATGGCGGTCGCCGCAGACGCAAACGACTAGTTACTCCCAATTTCTTATGTAATGGTAGAAAGTGAGAATACGGAGAGCTGGTTGTAGTTCTTAACAAATGTGATTATTATTATTTTGAAGTTTGAACTAACAGTGTCAAGTGTGAACTGCTAAATCTAATTAGACAGGAGAAAAAGAGTTTCATGTACAGATAAAGGGATGGAAATAGAACACAACCAAAGAAAACTGAAATAAATCAAAACCAGGATATGAAATCAGTGTGTTGGCATGTTGGCAGCTGCTTCACACATAGCTGAGTTTCACCTCATATTATCTTGGCCAGAGTTTGGGTATCCATGCAGCAATTTAGCTGTCTCTAATCACTGTCATCACATGGCACAGCCGTCCTAAATCCTAATCAGAGGTCTAGTAGAAACGTTGTGCTTCTGTTCCTTTATCCTATGGTAATAACAGGGACATGCTCTTAGGAGGTCCTGACTTGCTCTTCCTCTACACAGTAATTTAAGCAAGTGAACATAAATGATTAGGAGGTCTAGAGCCTACAGAGACTAGTACGGGATGTTGCTCCGCGTTTTCGTGACCGTTAAGGAGGCTGAGGGGAGGTGCATCACAAACCTAGCTTATAATTTGAAACAGATGCATCATAGTGTAGAAAACATAGCTACTGATCTTAACTAGTTTGTTGTTTTCCTGAGGAGCTCCCTCCAATTTGTCGTCAACCATATCGCAATGACAGAACACACATATCTGGTCGTGAGTTCACCTGCAAATGCAGCAAGAAGCATCTCCATTTGGGAGCCTCTCCTTTATGGCGAAGATGGTGTGATAAATTCAGATTCGAAGAACACACGACCATGTAATATTTAAGCCTTTTTGCCTTCTGGTACTTAATGGAGTGTTGGCTAAATGACTTGCACAGTTGAACTGAACAAACGAATACAAAACTATATATTGACAAGCACTTATAATTAATATAGCTCACGAAAATTTGTCTCAACGTGCTAGTCAACACATGGAGTTTACATATAAGAAAATAGTAGTACAGCTGTTCAACTGTGATCTAACACCCTCTCAAAGAAAGAAAAACCTGTGATCTGACATATGATCCAATATAGCGACAAAATTAACCAAGTGCAACTCTGTTATTCACAGAGCGCTTCCTCTTAACGACTGTACTACTCTGTAGCTCCCGAATCTCACAAGTATAGATATAGTTATGGTATGGCGGTATCTTAGACTTCCATGTGAGGACTTCAAATTTTCCATGAGGCTTAACGCTTCCATACATCACATCTTGGAGTGTTATCTTGGGAATATCCACTTGAGAAGAGCATGTTTGATACTGATCACAAATCAATAAATCTTCGGTAGGTCTACCCATTCTTCGAAGATAAGTCGGTTTATTGTCCTTCAAAAGATCCCATGGATGTTCACCAAATTTAGAGAGATATTTCTGTATGTAGGCTCTCAAAAATGACAGGAACTTGCACCAATAGTGGATGTTAAAGTTTTCTCTCAACAAGCAAGCAGTAATGTTTGCACTAATGAGACTTCCATGCAGCGCGGCTATCTCCATGGCCAAATATGCAAATCTTGGGTTCATCTCAGGATCTGTGCTTCCGAACGTAATCACCTTGAAGAAATACCAAAACGCTTCATGAGACAGATATTTAAGTGCTAGAGCCTGCGTTGTTCCAAACTTTCTGATTTTGTCTGATCGGCTTGTGATTATGATTTTACTATCACTTGCTGTGCACTGTTTAGAAGCAGAACACAACCTTTTCCATGCACCTTCACTGAGATCCCCAACTACCTCAACAACAACTAGCAATCTCCCGTCTTCGTTTGAGGAACAATTTTGATATTTCATACCAATCATTTCATCTCTAAAATCATTGTCGCTCAAGAAGACAATATGTGAAAAATAATCACGGACTCTTACATCATTGCAGACATGGGCGACAAGGGTGCTCTTCCCCACTTTCCCTGGACCGACAATAGGTAGCACATCAGGATTGTCAACACTACGGGGTTCTGCGTGCAGCAGGAAGTTGATGACCAGTTCCATTTCCATCTGGCGGCCAAACATGCACTTATCCAACAAGAGATGCATACTATAAGGCTGGCGGCACAAATGAGGGTAGCTTTTCAAGAACACGACTAACTCACTCACATCATGAAGCATGGTGTTCAAACAGTCGAGCGCCTTTTGCAATTCTTCTAAAGTCGGTGCACTGCTACTGGAGAGACGGAGACGTTTTGCATAATGAAATTTACACTTATATGAAGGGTGACTCACCGCCTGATCTTTATCCTCCCCTTCTTGGTGAGTAGGGTATCTGAAGGTGTCAAGTACGTAGTAGCCTCGGTACATCGCATCTCTCAGCATGCTCAGTTGCTGGAGAATCCCATGGTTTGTGATGTGACGCCCCGCGGCCTCCTCGATGATGACCTGCGCCCGGAGTAGAATCCTTTGTAGTCTATCCTCCACGGCCAGCGCCGGCTGCTTGGAGTATTTATTGATGAAGAAACTGATGGATCTATTGGCGAGTTCACCCATGGCCGCAGAAAGGAATATCTCCATTTGCGGGACTCTGTCCTCAATGATTGTGCAACCGGTGGACAAGAGAATGAATAGTGAGTCGAGGACTGTGATCTCTGAAACCCAATTTATGCTCTGCTTCTAGTCATTGCTGGTTAGGAAAGTCAAGCCTCATGGTCAAAACTCAGAGATCAAGTGACGAACAAGAAAAGAGAGAGAGAGAGAGAGAGAGAGAGAGGGGGGATTAACATAGAAAATGCCCCCGTCTGTTTGCTGTGAGCGCCGAAAAATCAATCCATTCCAAGCACATGTTCTCTGACATTTGGGCTTCCTCTCTCCTGTACCTGCTGGCCACTGTTACTTCCTGAGTTTTTCTTTCTTTCTTTGTTACATATATTTGACTGATTAGCAAAAGGTACAACTCTTGACTCTTGGGTCTTTGCTTACTGAACCATCAACGTCTGTTTATCTGCCGAATTTGCCGTGCAAGCTACTCTGCTATTACTTCCTTTAATTCGACGATGACCTGTGTTCACTGTAGAATTCCACCGCAGCCTTCCTGGAATACGGAGGCGATGTCTAGGCCCGCACGTGGTGAGGAAACCGACGACGACGATCCAGCCGACCTGTGCTTATGGCATGGCGACAGCAGTGGTTCCGGTGGGACGCGCGCACGGCGGGCTGACCGCGTCCCACACACGGCGGCAATAGCGACGACATCCCGGGCTCAGCCGGCTCAGCGGATGGATGATGGTGAGACCGTCAGCAACATCCCATGCTCACGACACAGCATCCTGTTTGCTCTTATGGCACGATGGAAACGCCTTTGGCGAGCAACGCCATGGCGCGGTCTCGATGGTGTTTCGGTGTCCTCGCCACGTCATGGCACACGACGTGTCCTGTCAGCCAGCTAGCAACTATGCACAAGACACGATACAACATCGGTCATGCTACCGCGTGATCCGACGGCTGGTGCATTGATTTGGCGGCGTCACGACGCTGTCCGTTGTCTAAATCTTTTCGGTGGCCATGCCAAGACACGACACAAAATGCTGATCACGTGAAGGTATGAATCAACATTTGAAGAACCTGATGCATGCAAAGGCTCGAAACAACACTGATGGTGCCAAGTGCGAAATGATGGCCGGGTTTTGGTCGATGCTAATCCCACCCAAGGTGAGACATCCACCAGATTAGGAGAATAGAAAATTAGAGAGAGGCCAAATAAATTCGGCAACTGAATTTACTAAGAAAGATCAAGCAACAATCTTGGAAGCATAAACGATATTCGCTCGGGAGCACTCTCGTACTAATAACATGTTATGTATCAAGGTTGTTGTTGATCAATCAATATCGTAAAAACATGAGATTAGAACATAGATATAAAATGTAGATCCTCATCTCTCTCCTTTCTATTAATATTTTCTAGTGTGTGTACAATGTGCTCCATGCCCCAACTTATTGTCAAAACTCCCCATTCTGACTTGGAATACCTTAAGGTCTCATGTGCATTCTGTACTAATCACATGATTAGTGGCTAGTACATACATTCACAACATTATCACCATATCTATACATAATATCACAATTACATAAATCAACAGTATATTGTTCTTACATAGGGGCCTCGAAGGCCAAAGAGGGTGCAACGGAAAAACAACAAGAATCCAGCAGTATGCATTAAGCCCAAAATATTCCACAAGCAACTGATAAGGATTAAGTCCTAAAAAAGCTCGTCACTGGGATCCCTGTAACCTGCGGTAAAGTAGGAGTTGTTAGGGACTTTGATTTCTTTGCCTACTGAATGTCTACAAGTAAGGGTGAGTATTCTCGTACTTCGCAAGACTTATAGTGTCACAAATATACAGTAATATGAATGGTTTGTCAAAGGATAGACTCTATGCGTACAAACACAGGGTAAGACTATGGGCTTGTTTGGGGGAGCTGTGGCTAGGCTGAAAAGCTGCTTTTGGCATACTGGGTTGTAAAGCAGTTATAGATGGCAGCTGTGGTTTTTCATGTTATTCCATTTGGCAAACTGGCTGCAGCAGCTGTAGCTTTTAAGGGGTAACCGAGCGGGAAGGCAGCAACCTAGCGAAGAACAGAGGCGGCCGAGCGGGGAGGTGATGTGGAGGCAACAAGGAGGGACGGCGGAGGTCAGGGAGGTGGAGCGAGCGATGTGGGAGGTGTCAAGCGAAGCCACAACTAAAAAGCTCCTTCCTAGTGGTTGCAGTTTTTGGGGTGCTTTTGTTGTGGCTTACTTTTCTAGCTGCTTTATAGCCATACTGTTTGGGGGGTTTTTGGTCTAAAGCTGAAGCACAGCTCTCCCAAACAGCCCCTATGTCGAAGAATAGTTTTTCTATCAGGTTCTTTTGCATAAAGCGAAATTTATTCGATAATAATAGAAAAAGGTTGCAAATGAATTTGTAAAGAATAGTTGGCATGTAAGTAAATAACAAGTATATAATAATAATAAAAGTAACTTACAATCATCCTCGATTGTGATTAATAATCCATTTCCTATCATCCTGGTATAACATCTGAAATACTTCCCACTATTTTTTAATTTAAACCCTTTTATAAAAACACAAAATTCTAACTAGTGTCAAAGCACCAAAGCCGCCCTTGACCGTGGGTGCGGCTTTTCGAAAAGATTTAACTCTGCAGAGGTGTACAACTTTACTCACAAGACATAACTAACTCCTTTTGTCACTATTCTTTACACTTCCTTTGATACATGGACGAAAGATCATGACAGGAGCCGTTACATCACCTAGACCTAATTTTGCACTAGCCCGATGATGTTGATTCTTACTATAGTGACAGAAATCTAGACCTGTACACACGGTACTAACGACAGTTTATGCCCTGTCGCGTCTTTTCCTCCATAGCAAGGCATACATCGTTGTATTGATATGTATTTTCTCCACACCTTTGTGTGGACACCTATAGGAGCAAACCTACCTGGAATATACGTACTAGTCCAGCCTTCTAATGTGCAAAGCTAGACTCAAGTAACTTAATAAGCTAAGGTTGCCCTATAATAGCACTTGTAGTTGTATGGATGTTTTGGAGTATAGTAACACTACATTTGGTCTTTAATCCAACCTAGGCTAAATCCCCTTATACTACGTGCAAATCTATGTACTTCATAGATAGGGCGGAGCAGCCTAGACCCAAACCTCGGGGTGGGCTAGCTGTTCTTGGGCCGATTTGTGATCTTAGTAATTTTCAAGATATTTTTCTTGGGCTTTCCATTCCAGACCTCGGGTCATGGCCTGGATAGCCTGAGGTCTAGCTCCACCCCTATTCATAGATTATTAGAAGGTTCAGCTGTTGGAACGTCCCTTTTGTTAGTGATGCGCCGCTCCGCCGCCTCGTCGACGATGACCCGCGCCCGGAGTAGAATCCTTTGTTGGCTATCCTGCACGGCCAGCGCCGGCGGCTCGGAAAATCTATCGATCAAGAAACTCATGGATCTGGTGGTGAGTTCACCCAGGAATGCCGAAAGGAAAATCTCCATCTGGGGACTCTCACCTCAGGTGGACGAGATTAGAGAACAAGTGGTGAGATTTGGAATGTGTCTTAAACTCTAGTTATGCTATGTTTTTGGTCATTGCAGATTAGGAAAGTCATTACAGGTCTTAATGCCAAATGTTTTGTTTGAGCTGCCGCCAATGGACGGTTCTGTGACGCTCTTAAGTCATGCAAAAGATCAATCTATTTCATCCACACGATATTTGACCTTTGGTACTCCTTTCTCCTATACCTGATTGTTCTCCTGAAGAGTTTCTCTCTCTTTGTTCAATACTAGTAACAGTTAAGAACAGGTACAGTTATTGTCATGAGTGTTTGTGTAGCAACACTAGACCGGCCAACTTGGACTCTTGTTCTCGATTTGCCCAAAAAGGAGTAAAGATTTGATTCCTCGGTAGCACACAGCATACACAACAAAACTGAAATCGAAAAGATTTTCACGCCATGAATATTGGATTGGCCAATTAGGCATGTAAATAGGAGAGATTACAACCGAAGGAAACAATTAAGGGATTGATTGCATCTAAACATGGTCATGCCTAATATAACCTAACTTGCCAAATGCATATGTGCATGGCTAACACTCCCCCGCAGTCGAAACGGTAGAAGGCCGGACGTTGAGACTGGACCGAAATTCCGTGAAAACAGTCGACGGCAGACCTTTGGTGAAGATGTCCGCATACTGTGTCAAGGTAGGCACATGAAGTACGCGAACCTGGCCAAGTGCAACACGCTCACGAACAAAGTGTAGGTCGATCTCCACATGCTTGGTCCGCTGGTGTTGGACTGGATTGGTGGAGAGATACACCACGCTGATGTTGTCACAGTAAACCAGAGTAGCCTGATCGAGGGGAGAGTGAAGTTCCATCAGAAGCTAGCGGAGCCATGTGGCCTCAGCAATTCCATTGGCCATAGCACGATATTCAACCTCAGCGCTAGATCGGGACACGGTGTGTTGGCGCTTGGGAGACCAAGAGATGAGGTTGTCACCAAGGAAAACACCATATCCTGATGTGGACTTCCGAGTGTACGGGCAGTCGGCCCAGTCAGCATCAGTGTAGACAACCAGAGTGGCTGGGGATGTCCGGTGCAGGAGGAGACCATGGTCAAGCGTGCCACGGAGATAGCGAAGAATACGCTTTACCAGAGCGAGGTGAGGGACCCGGGGGTCATGCATGAACAGATAGACCTGCTGGATGGCATAAGTAATGTCGGGACGAGTGAATGTCAAATACTACAAAGCACCTGCGAGGCTCCGATAGTCGGTGGCGTCATCAACAGGGTCGCCGGCGGCAGAGAGCTTCGAGTGCATATCGACTAGAGTGTTGCATGGTTTGCACTCAGACATGGCCGCGCGCTCGAGAATCTCAAGAATATAATGACGCTGAGATAGATGCATGGTTCCATTTTGTCTAGTCACCGATAATCCCAAGAAATGATGGAGCGGTCCAAGGTCTTTCATCGAGATGCGACTTGGTACTTCTTCAAGGTGCTTGTGTTTGGAAGCACGGTTCCTGAAGAGCAACCAAAGCTTGCATCTATAGCAATGGAGATATCTTAGGAGTGTTCTGACCTAGATGTATTTAAGGATTTCATTGGCCCTTTCGCAAATTCAAAAAATATTGATGGCTTTCTAGCTAACAGCTAATGTCAGCACACAGTAGTAGCGCAGAGTTCTTGTATGCGTTAAAGGGTGGAAGCAGAAAATTCTATTTCCATCCAGTGCAGGTCCAGGTGATACTAGGGTGGAAAATAAACATTTTTATCTTCGGGGAAGGTCTAAAATTGTTCAATATTGCGTAGTTGACTGCCACAATCGAGCAGGCTTTGCTCATCAGGAGGTTCCCAAACTTACTATGGAAGAAGACATGTCAGAAAGTGTTACATAACAAGCTGTAAGATTCGTGAATCAAATTGTATGCTTATGAGCAATAAGCGCTGTAATAAGAGGAAGAATTTGAGTTAATTAAATAGAGCTAGTTTTATAAACATGCCGTATTACAACGTGATGCATGCATGCTGTTATAGATAGTACGTATGTACATTTTCATTGTATAAGAAGCATCTCCATTTGGGAGCCTCTTCTTTATGGCTAAGATGGTGTGACAAATTCACATGTGAAGAACACACGTCTATGTAATATTTAAGCCTTTTTGCCTTCCGGTACTTAATCGAGTGTTGGCTAAATGATTTGCTTGAACTGAAAAAAAAAATGAATACAAAACGATTGACAAGCACTATAATTAATATAGATCATGAAAATTTTCCTCAACGTCATGCATTATTCCGCAAGTCAACACATGGAGTTTACATATAAGAAAATAGTAGTACAGTTATTCATCTGTGATCTAATACCCTTTCAAAGAAAGAAAAACTTGTGAAGTTGCGATATAACTAACATATGATCCAATATAGCGACAAAATTAACCAAGTGCAATTCTATTATTCAGAGAGCGCTTCCTCTTAACGACTGTACTACTCTGTAGCTGCCGAATCTCACAAGTGGAGATATAGTTATGGTAGGGCGGTATCTGAGACTTCCATGCGAGGGCTTTGAATTTTCCATGAGGCTTAATGCTTCCAAACATCACATCTTGAATTGTTATCTTGGGAATATCCTCTTGAGATGAGCATGTTTGATACTGATCATAAACCAACAAATCTTCAGTAGCTCTATCCATTATTGGAAGATAAGTGGATTTATTGTCCTTCAAAAGATCCCATGGATGTTTACCAAATTTAGAGAGATGTTTCTGTATGTAGCCTCTCAAAAATGACAGGACCTTGCACCAATAGTGGATGTTAAAGTTTTCTCTCAACAAGCAAGCAGTAAAGTTTGCACCAATGAGATCTCCATTTAGCGCCGCCCTGGCTATCTCCATGGCCAAATATGCAAATCTTGGGTGCATCTCAGGATTTGTGCTTCCGAACGTAACCACCTTGAAGAAATACCAAAACGCTTCATGAGACAGACGTTTAAGTTCAAGAGCTTGCGTTGTTCCAAACTTCCTGATTTTGCCTGATCGGCTTGTGATTATGATTTTACTACCACTTGCTGTGCACTGTTTAGAAGCAGAACACAACCTTTTCCATGCACCTTCATTGAGATCCCCAACTACCTCAACAACAACTAGCAATCTCCTGTCTTCGTTCAAGGAACAATTTTGATATTTCATCCCAAGCATTCCGTCTCTAAAATCATTGTCGCTCAAGAAGATAATACGTGAAAAATAATTACAGACTCTTACATCATTGCATACATGAGCGACAAGGGTGCTCTTCCCCACTCTCCCTGGACCGACAATAGGAAGGACATCAGGATTGTCAACACTAGGGAGTTCTGTGTGGAGCAGGAAGTTGATGACCAGTTCCATTTCCATTTGGCGGTTAAAAATGCACTTGTTCAACAAGAGATGCATGCTATAAGGCTGGTGGCACAAACGAGGGTTGCTTTTCAAGAACATGACTAACTCATTCACATCAAGAAGCATGGTGTTCAAACTGTCGACCGCCTCTTGCAGTTCTTCTAAAGTAGTCTGTCTGCTGCTACTGGAGAGACAGAGACGTTTTGCATAATTGAATATATACATATCCGAAAAGTGACTCACCGCCTGATCTTTATCCTCCCCTTCTTGGTGAGCACGGTATCTGAAGGTGTTGAGTACGTAGTAGCCTCGGTACATCGCATCTCTCAGCATGCTCAGCTGTTGGAGAATCCCTTGGTTTGTGATGCGACGCGCCTCAACCTCCTCGACGACGACCTGCGCCCGGAGTAGAATCCTTTGTAGTCTATCCTCAACGGGCAGCGCCGGCTGCTTGGAGTATTTATTGATGACGAAACTCATGGATCTCTGGGCGAGTTCACCCAAGGCCGCAGAAAGGAATATCTCCATTTCCGGCGCTCTGCCCTCAGGAAGATTGTGTAACGGGAGGACAAGAGAATGAACAGTGAGTCGACTAATGTGATGTCTCTGAAACCCAATTTATGCTCCGCTTCTGGTCATTGCTGATTAGGAAAGTCAAGCCTCATGGTCAAAACTCAGAGAGCAAGTGGCGAACAACAACTGAAACAGAGAGGAATTACCATGGACAATACCTCTCTTTGCTATGAGCGCCGAAAAATCAATCCATTCCATGCACATGATCTTTGACAATTGGGCTTCCTATCTCCTGTACGGCTGTACCTGCTTACCACTGTTACTGCTTGAGTTTTTCTTTCTTTCTTTAGAACATATACTTGACTGATTAGCAACAGGTACAACTCTTGGGTGTCGCAACCAACCGATCAAAATTGGCTTGCCGATCTATTCTTCAATCGCTGCTTCTTGTGTTCACAACTGAACCTTGTTGATGAGAATTTCAAGAGTCAACACAACAGAGCTGCGACCTGAAACAAAACAGAGAACGAAAGAAGCTCCTCTCAAAAAACAGAGATCGATCTTTGGTGCTGCAAATACCACCGCAGCATTTTCTGTTTTCCTCTTATCTTTATATAGAATAATTTTACATATATCTTTCTGTTAACCGACTCCAAACAAACTCCCAAATTACCACTAACATGGACTCTTAACATATTCTACCCGCGCGGTTTACTGTTGCACTTCCGGCAACTATCTTATCTGACAAGCTAAAACATACCGTAATGACTCTGAAGATGTGAAATCATGTGCTGAAAAATTGGCTTAGAATTGAATTTGCGAAATGTGCTGAAAAATTAGCTCAGAATTGATTTTCAATGTGGGCGGTACTACGGGACCAATGGGCGGTAGTTATTTTCCATACATGTGTTTTTCTGGTTTTCGAACTAGCGGTGCTACCGGGCTACTGAGCGGTACTACCGGATGTCGCGATTTTTGCGTGGATTGTTTGATTTTATGCAATGCTTGTGTGATTAATTGCATGGACTGATGTTGAGTCATGTCGTGGACTTGTGCTCGGAATTATTTCTTGTTTATTCATGTGCAGGTGTTGCTCGAAGGCGAACGTGGTCGATGATGGGACTGGAACTAGGTTTGTGGAGGAACTGAGATTCGGGACTAGGTTCAGGGAGGAATCAAGGTCTTAGTGGTCAAGTATGTCATGTGAGACGTTCGGATTAAAGAACGGTGCACGTGAAGGCGAGTGAGTCACACGAGAGTGGCAGGTGGGCCGTACACGTACAGTTGTAAAAGTTTGGGGCAGTTTGCATGTATTGAGCTATGTTGGGTCAGATGGACATGCATGCGAACTGTTGCTCATTATAAATAGAAAAGTGATGTCTCCTATTTATGTAAGAGAGTTATGTTTAGAGTTATACTCTTTTGTTTTAGAGTACTGTACACAAACAGAGAAAGAAAATAAAAAATCCCAATTTCCTCGGCCTCCGGAGCGCACGAACCGAGCGTGAGTCTCCGCGTAGTTACAGCACCGTGATGCTACAGTGATATTGCATTGTTACCGTACTTTGCTACAGTGATCGCTATTTACTGTTTACCGTTTTTGCTAAGGCGGTCTGTTTTTGTTTGTTCTTTGCGTTCTTGCCCAGTTTTGGTTCTTATAGATTGATTCATTGTCTCTCTTGATTCAACGAGTTTAATCTTGATTTGATCTATCCAAAACCTTCCTAGGACATCAACTTAGAGTTCCTGAAAGTTTCATTGACTAATCTTTTGTAGATTTTGATTAATCTCGAAATTAGGACTAGGTCAATCCTCGTTAAAATCTATTTCAGTAAGCTTTTGGGGCCTATAACTTTTGATCCATAAATCCGATTGCGCTGATTCTTTTTTTTAGATTTGTATTGGAATCTAGTTTCTACAGTTAAAATTTTAGGGCAATCCGTCGGTTGGATCTCCGGAAATATAAGTTTTAGTGATTACATCTTATTTTGTTTTGTCGAATCCGAATCAGGCAATTTGAGTCCGAATTGGGGTGTTGCAAAAATCATCAAAATTTTGATTTTAGCTTCTGCGCAATCATTAACCCCCCCTCTGATTGCTATATTAGTGTATATCGATCCTATAGAAGACTAAATTTACCTGCAGCTAGAATGAACTCTGAAGACTTGGGACTCAACACAACAAGTTTAGTTTGTCATTACACGTCCCTAAACTTGATGAGCAGTCTTCGCATCTGTTACTCCCAGTTTCTACCGCAGCTCAGAAAATCTCACCCGACCAAGAGACTTCATCAACATGTCTGCAAGTTGATCTTCAGTCTTAACATATTCAACCTCAATCTTCCCATCTTCAATACACTTTGTAATAAAGTGATATCTAGTATCGATATATTTGCTTCTCTCATGATATACCGGGTTTTTGCTAAATGAAATTGCTGTCTTGTTATCAATTCTCAAAACAAACTTCTATGTTTGCTCCTCCAACAGATTTGCTAACAGTCATGCTAACCAAATTCCTTGACACGCAGCCATGGTTGCAGCGACATATTCAGCCTCGCAGGATGACAATGTCACGATCCTTTGCTTTTGTGACTACCAAGCAACTATAACCCATGAAGAAAGCAATCCCCGTAGTGCTTTTCCGATCGTTTACATCACAGGCAAAGTCACTATCACAGTATCCAACTAACCTCAACTCTGCACTGCCAGTTTTGCCATAGAAACAACCAAAGTTCAAAGTTCCATTAACATACCTTAGAATGTGTTTGATAGTAACCAAGTGTTGTGATGTAGGCTTCTCCATAAATTGACTTACGTACCCAACGGCAAAAGCAATGTCAGGACGAGTATTCACCAAATAACGCAAGCTTCCAACGGTACTCCTGTACATGGTTGCATCCAGAACGGGTTCATTGCTTTGCTTGCTAAGTTTTAGTCGATTCTCCATGGGTGTATGACATGAATTGCAGCCCTTTAAACCTGCTTGCTCGATGATTCTAGCTGCATATCCACTTTGGCATAAAGAGATACCACGGACCGATTGTTTCACATCAATACCCAGATAATAGCTCAAGAGTCCGAGGTCACTCATGCTAAGCAACTTCTTCATCTGGCTCTTGAAATCAGCAATGGCAGCAAGAGATGATGAAGTTATAATAAGGTCGTCCTCATATACACCAACAAGTATAACAACACCTGCAATGTTTTTCTTGCAAACTGCATGTTCATGTGGACACCTTTCAAAACTCAAAGACTCAAGACTCTTGTCCAACTTATAATTCCAAGCCCTGGGAGCTTGTCGAAGACCATATAACGCTTTCCGCAGCTTTAATACCATCTGATGTTTACGTTAATCAACAAAACCTGGAGGTTGCAACACATACATTTCTTCCATTAATTCTCCATTCAACAAAGCGGATTTGACATCCATATGATGCACCTCCCAATTTCCATGTGCCGCAATTGCAATAAGCAAACGAATTGTTTCAAAACGTGCTACTGGAGCGAATACCTCCTCAAAGTCCACCCCTTGCTTCTGTGCGTAGCCTTTCGCAACAAGGCGTGCTTTGTACTTCACAATCTTCCCTCTTGAGTCTTTCTTCACTTTATAAACCCATTTCAGGCCAATTGCTTTTTGTCCCTCAGGTAAAGACATTAGCTCCCATGTCTTATTCTCCTGGATTGAGGTCATTTCCAGCAGTCTTCCCTCATTGCATCTTGAAGACTCGCTGGTTCTTCTGAAGTCATCAACATCAAATCGCAATCAACAGAGTCCACCTCGGTTTTTTCATTGTATATGTCCTCGAGAGTTCTGAATCGTTGAGGCTCTTCTGATGAATATGACGTAGCAGGGGTAGCAGGGGAAGATGATGGTGAATCTTGAAGTTGATCTACTATTTCGGTTATTGGAGATTCAGTGCCCACATACGAGTGAACAGAATCACTTTCGTCTGTTGGATTACATGCGGTCTCCATGTGATGATGCAGGATGATCAGCCTGTTCTTCTTGGCTATGTGTTTCTTGACTCTCAACCGAATTAATACCCAGATCAATCTCAAAAATATTTTCCATAATACCAGGTTCAATTATGGTTTCCTCAGACTAGTTCCACAGCCCTACTTCATCAAAGATGACATCTCGGCTCACCATCACCTTGCCAATATTCGAATTATAGAACCTGTAAGGTTTTTGATCCTCGTTCATAGACAATAAACACAACTTTGACACTTCTGTCATCAAGCTTTTTGAGATGCGGTGCTGTCACTTTGATGTGTGCATCGCATCCAAAAACACGAAGATGATGTACTCTTGGTTTTCGTTTGTACTACAATTCATATGGTGTTGTGGCTTGAACACTACGAGTTGGAGATCGGTTCAACAAATAGACTGCGGTTGCTACTGCTTCACCCCAGAAATAACCGAGCATCTCTTGTTCTTTAACAAACATCTAGCTATCCCAACTATTGTCTGATTTCGGCGTTCTGCTACTCCATTCTGCTGCAGAGAATATGGTGCAGTAAGAAGTCTTTTCACTCCTTGCTATGCACTGTAATCATCAAACTCATGTGATACA
This sequence comes from Otatea glauca, assembly GCA_036346275.1. Lineage (NCBI taxonomy): Eukaryota > Viridiplantae > Streptophyta > Magnoliopsida > Poales > Poaceae > Otatea > Otatea glauca. The sequence goes on from CM070723.1 coordinate 54,433,359, forward strand.
AATTCTCCTCCATGATCTGTACAGAGTGCTTCAAGTTTTCTGCCCACTTCCACTTTAGCAAGCATCTTGATCTTCCTGAAACCAATCAAAGCTTCATCTTTTGTTTTTATCAAAACAACCCACATGAATCTTGAATAATAATCAACCATGAGCACAAAATACCTATTTCCAGCCAGTGTTTGAGGAGAAATCGGACCACACAAGTCTGCATGGACAAGTTCTAGAGGCTCCTGTGCATGGTACAATGATTTCTGCGGAAACGGGTGATGCCTTTGCTTTCCCACTAGACACACCTCACAAAGCTGTTCTCAGTGATCTATGTGAGGCATTCCTTCCACCATGTATTGCTGAGACAAAATTTTCAAAGCACGGAAATTAATATGGCCAAACCTGACATGCCATAACCACTCCTTCTGATCATATTTCTCCAAGAGACAAACCGGTTCTGTTCGGTTCAGATGATAGGAGTATAGATGATTCCAAGACCTTTTTGCCTTGATCACAAAATTTCCCTCTTGGTCATAAACACTCAGCCATCCACTCCCAATCACTACCTTGCAACCCGTTGCTTCAAGTTGGCCCACACTAATCACATTGGTGCGCAATCGAGGGATGTAATACACCCTAGTTAGCAGCTTATGTTCATCAAATAAACCTTTGAGTAGCACCGACCCTTGGCCTTGAATATCAACAATCGATTCATCTCCGAACTTTACTGAACCTGTCATGGAAGTATCTAATTTTGTGAATACTGTTTTGCAGCCTGTCATATGGTTACTAGCCCCCGTATCTAAGTACCATATGTCTTTGGAGTCTTGCCCTTCACCTCCAAGTACCAAATCAGGTTCAATCTCCTCTTCGTTAAGCATGACAAAATTAGCTCCAGAATCTGCCATGTTGGATAACTCACATGCTTCCAGCATGCTGGTTCATCCTCTCTGACCTTCTCCACGAAATGCGCTTTTTTCTTTCTTTGGTTTAGTGCATTCCGAAGCAAAATGACCCATCTTGGAACAATTGTAAAATTTGATTTTCATCTTGTCAAACTTCCGATAAGGCCTTCTTTCTGTGTCATCTCCACGACCAACCGTATGACCACGGACACCTCCTCTCTTGAAGCCATTGCTGGGAACATCTCTTCCCTTCTTCTCTTTCACGGATAGAGCTTCCCATTGGGTACGTGAAAGCAGCAATTGCTCTCTATCTTCTTTGCGGTGATGTCGCCCTTTTATGCTTTCTTCAAACACGTGAAGTCTGCCAATGGCTTCTGTTAAAGACATGCTCGATAAATCCCCCCATTGCTCAATTGTGTCGACAATAGGTAGGAATTTATCAGGTACTGCACTAAACAATTTTTCAATCACAGAGCTATCCTTCACCTCCGTGCCCAACGCACATGTTTCACCCACCAAACCAGTGTGCTTTTGCAAAAAATTAGCAATACTCTCTGAGTCTTGCATGATCATACGATCGAGTTGTCTCTTGAGTGCTAGTACCCTCGCCTTCTTGACGCGATCCTGACCAACACGCATCTCTTTGATGTGTTGGAAACTAATCAAGACTTGCCAAAATTGTTGATTTGCCGTGTCATGAAAGGCAGGTAAAGATCATGATACAATCGGCAAATAAAATCAAATCAAATCAATTAGTTTGTTTCCTTCGTTAGGTTTTTCATGTTTAGTAGTTGCCTTGGTTAGGTGGTCAGCCCACTATAAAAAGGCATGTATCCATGAGTTTGACAATAACATCACAAGAAGTAAACACAAGAGAAAATTGTCCCAAAGTTTTTGTGTTCTGCATGTGTTAGTGACCCAGGGCTAAACCCAACAATTAGTATTAGAGCCTAAGATTTTGGATCAACCCGCTGCCCCCGGGAGGAGGAGACTCCTGGGGGCGGCACTTGAGGAAGCGTGGAGAATGTCCAGGCTATCGCCGCCGGCGTGGATGGCGGAGGGACGCTACGAGCTCACGGCGAGGAGGCACGTGGTTGATTTCTAGCGGCGTGGCGCACGGCCTAGCTCTCGGTGGCGAGGCGCGTCGAGCAAGACGGAGCGCGTGTGGGCTCCGGGTGCCTTGCTGCGGGATGGCAGTGTGCGAGTCCAGGCCAGCAGGGGAAACGACGCGTACAAGCATTGCGGCTTTGAGTGCGCAGTGCAAGATGAGATGCAAAGCTCAGGAGCTCCTGCGCGGCAACAGCGGGGTGGAGGAGCTGCTCGACGCCAGCTTCGGCTGCCGCGTCGACCACATTCGGGAGGTGATACTGTTGGTTCTGCGCATCACGGTGTTGTGCACGACTAAGACCCCAAGGACAAGTCGACGATGCGGGACGTGGTGACCATCCTGGAGAGGCTTGACAATGCCAAGGACATCACGAGAGAGGAGTGCACCAGCAAAGAGCTTCTCGATCGTGCTTTAATCCTTGATGCGTTTGAGGAACCAGGACGTGCATGCAAGGAACCAGGAGGTGATGTCCGCCCGAGCATGTAGAAAAAAAAGTGAGTTCATGTATGCGAATTTCTTCAGAGAAGTCGTGCGCATCAGAAGAAATCATACTGCATAAGAAGATCAAAATGAAGTCACTGTGTGTGCAAAGTCAAGACAGTCAAAGTTGACTCCAGGACGTTGAGGAGGTGTGTTCGCTGTCCAAAGTCAAGTTCATCGAAGACGACTTTGGGGCATTGAGGAGATGCGTTCGTTGTCCAAAGTAAAGTCCGTCGAAGATATCCGGGTGTTGAGGAGTTGTGAACATCGTTTTGTTGTGTGTGCACATGAGTTCTTGCAGGTGCGTCCAAGTTCACTCGTAGGTAAGTTCTAATGCGAGTCTGCATCACCGTCAAGTTGCGTTACCAGTGAAAAAGACAATTGGAGCTGAGGCAAAAGGTCAAAATCATCGGCGAGGTGCGTCACCGGCGGTATGGCCAGCAAGAAGGCAGAACTCTTTAGAGATGCGTTCACCATCCTGTGTCGAGTAAAATTTGGGTAAATCGTAGTTGAGACCGATTGCCTAAATAAGTAGAGTTGACAAGTCTTGATTATGGGAGAGATTGTTGGAAATTAATCAAGACTTGCCAAAATTGTTGATTTGCCCTGTCATGAAAGGCAAGTAAAGATCATGATGCAATCGGCAAATAAAATAAAATCAAATCAGTTAGTTTGTTTCCTTAGTTAGGCTTTTCATGTTTAGTAGTTACCTTGGTTAGGTGGTCAGCCCACTATAAAAAGGCATGTATCCATGAGTTTGACAATAACAACACAAGAAGTAAACACAAGAAAAAATTATCCTAAAGTTTTGTGTTCGGCATGTGCTCGTGATCCAGGGCTAAACCCAACATGATGGCCTCCCAAGCTTCTCTTGCCGACTCCTTTCCTGCAATTGCCGACATCATAGAATTAGGCACGGTTTGCGAGATTGTAGCCAGAGCTCCCTGATCTTTCTCTTCTTCAACAGGAAAAGCTCCTTCTATTGCTGCCCAAACACCAAGAGATCGCAAGATAATTTTCATCTTTACTGCCCACAGCCTGTAGTTGGTATTGTTGAGAATCGGGTATTGAATAGGCACTCCTCCAGTTCTTGTCAGCGATCGTCCAGAGAAAGACGTTTCTGCGTCATTCCCAGACAGATCGCTACTTCTCGACGTGCTCGGTGGTCGCTCCATGGTCACTAAGCCGTAGCTCTGATACCAATTGTCGTAACCAACCGATCAAAATTGGCTTGCCGATCTATTCTTCAATCGCTGCTTCTTGTGTTCACAACTGAACCTTGTTGATGAGAATTTCAAGAGTCAACACAACAGAGCTGCGACCTGAAACAAAACAGAGAACGAAAGAAGCTCCTCTCAAAAAACAGAGATCGATCTTTGGTGCTGCAAATACCACCGCAGCATTATCTGTTTTCCTCTTATCTTTATATAGAATAATTTTACATATATCTTTCTGTTAACCGACTCCAAACAAACTCCCAAATTACAACTTCAAAGAGCCGACAAGCTAAAACATACCGTAGTGACTTTCGAGAAAAGAATCTTGGGGACAGCCAAACCTCCCTCCTCTTCGGGGAGTCGACGGGGGGCCTCGGCAGCCAGCCGAAGGGCAAAAATGGAGAATGCAGGGGTCCACTGTGCGACCGGGCTACCAAGCGGAGGAGGAAAATATTGATGGCTTTCTAACAGCTAGTGTCAGCAGCACACAGCAGTGGCGCAGGGTTCTTGTACGCGTTGAAGGGTGGAGGCAGGAAGATCTATTTCCATCCAGTGCAGGTCCAGTTGATACTAGGGCGGAGAAGGTCCAAAATTGCTCAATATTGCGTACTTGACTGCCACAATCGAGTAGGCTTTGCTCATGAGCAGGTCCCCAAAATAACTATGGAAGTCGTGTTACATCACAGGTGAAATTTGAGCTTGTCTTATTGAAATCTCACTTACCGCACTATTACAGTTACATAACCAGCTGTGAGATTCGTGAATCAAATCGTATGCTTATGAGCAACAAGCGCTGTAATAAGAGGAGGAATTTGAGTTAATTAACTAGAGCTAGTTTTATAATCATGCCGTATTACAACTTGACGCATGTTGTTATATATAGTATGTACATCTTCATTGTATAAGAAGCATCTCCATTTGGGAGCCTCTCCTTTATGGCTAAGATGGTGTGATATATGCAGATTTGAAGAACACACGACCATGTAATATTTAAGACTTTTTGCCTTCTGGTACTTAATCAGTGTTGGCTAAATGATTTGCACTGTTGAACTGCAAAAAAAAAAAAGCGAATACAAAACCATCGACAAGCACGTAAAATTAATATAGCCATGAAATTAGTCTCAACGTCATGCATTATTGTGCTAGTCCAACACATGGAGTTTACATATAAGAAAATAGTAGAACAGTTGTTCAACTGTGATCTAAGTATCTAACACCCTCTCAAAGAAAGAAAAACTTGTGATCTAACATATGATCCAATATAGCGACAAAATTAACCAAGTGCAATACTGTTATTCAGAGAGCGCTTCCTCTTAAGGACTGTACTACTCTGTAACTCCCGAATCTCACAAGTATATATATAGTTATGGTAGGGCGGTATCTGAGACTTCCATGCAAGGACTTCAAATTTTCCATGAGGCCTAACGCTTCCATACATCACATCTTGGATTGTTATCTTGGGAATATCCTCTTGAGAAGAGCATGTTTGATACTGATCATAAACCAATAAATCTTCAGTAGCTCTGCCCATTCTTCGAACATAAGTGGGTTTATTGTCTTTCAGAAGATCATACGGATGTTCACCAAATTTAGAGAGATGTTTCTGTATGTAGCCTCTCATAAATGACAGGACCTTGCACCAATAGTGGATGTTAAAGTTTTCTCTCAACAAGCAAGCAGCAACGTTTGCACCAATGAGATCTCCATTCAGCGGCGCCCTGGCTATCTCCATGGCCAAATATGCAAATCTTGGGTGCATCTCAGGATCTGTGCTTCCGAAAGTAATCACCTTGAAGAAATACCAAAAGGCTTCTTGAGAAAGACGTTTAAGTTCTAGAGCCTGCGTTGTTCCAAACTTCGTGATCTTGTCAGATCGGCTTGTGATTATGATTTTACTACCACTTGTTGTGCACTGTTTAGAAGCAGAATACAACCTTTTCCATGCACTTTCATTGAGATCCCCAACTGCCTCAACAACAACTAGCAATCTCCCATCTTCGTTTAAGGAACAATTTTGATATTTCATTCCAAGCATTCCATCTCTAAACTCAATGTCGCTCAAGAAGACAATATGTGAAAAATAATCACGGACTCTTACATCATTGCATACATGAGCGACAAGGGTGCTCTTCCCCACTCTTCCTGGACCGATAATAGGTAGGACATCAGGATTGTCAACACTAGGGGTTTCTGCGTGCAGCAGGAAATTGATGACCAGTTCCATTTCCATCTGGCGGCCAAACATGCACTTGTCCAACAAGAGATGCATGCTATAAGGCTGGCGGTTCAAACGAGGGAAGCTTTTCAAGAACACGACTAACTCATTCACATCATGAAGCATAGTGTTCAAACCGGCAAGCGCCTCTTGCAGTTCTTCTAAAGTCTGTGTGCTGCTACTGGAGAGACGGAGACGTTTTGCATAATTGAATTTAGACATATCTGAAGAATGACTCACCGCCTGATCTTTAGCCTCCCCTTCTTGGTGAGCAGGGTATCTGAAGGTGTCAAGTACGTAGTAGCCTCGGTACACAGCATCTCTCAGCATGCTCAGCTGCTGGAGAATCCCTTGGTTTGTGATGTGACGCCCCGCGGCCTCCTCGACGACGACCTGCGCCCGGAGTAGAATCCTTTGTAGTCTATCCTCCACGGCCAGCGCCGGCTGCTTGGAGTGCTTATTGATGAAGAAACTGAAGGTCATGGATCTACGGGCGAGCTCACCCAAGGCTGCAGAAAGGAATGTCTCCATTTGCGGGACTCTGTCCTCAGGAAGATTGTGCAACGGGAGGACAAGAGAATGAAAAGTGTGTCGTGGAATGCGATGTCTCTGAGACCCAATTTATGCTCTGCTTCTAGTCATTGAAGGTTAGGAAAGTCAAGCCTCTTGGTGAAAACTCAGAGAGCAAATGACGAACAAGAACAGAGACAGAGAGGACGGGAGAGGAATTACCATGGAAAATTCCTTAGTCTCTTTGCTCTGAGCGCCGAAAAATCAATCAATTCCATGCACATGATCTTTGACATTTGGGCTTCCTCTCTCTCCTGTAACTGCTGACCAATGTTACTGCTTAAATTTTTCTTTCTTTCTTTTTTTATTACATATACTTGACTGATTAGCAACAGGTACAACTCTTGACCCTTGGGTCTTTGCTTACTGAACCATCAACATCTGTTTATCTGCAGAATTTACCGTGCAGCCTACGCTGCTATTATTTCCTTTAATTGTCCCCTAGTGCTAGTTTTCTATTCAGCCAGCTGTCGTAGGGGCGACCAGCCGACCTCTACGGGCTGGCCAAGGACCTCAGAAGTGTCACTGAAAGGTGAACACGAAGGCCCTCTGACAAAAGGATTGGCTGTCCAAACCTCCCCTCCCCTTCGAGGAGTCGATGGAGAGTCTCGGCAGCCAGTCGAAGGGACTACCAAATCCCGATGGTGCCTCCTCGGAGTACCCGAAGGGGGATCAAGTAGGGTATAGTATAGAACAGGTGTTAGAACAGGTGCTTGAAATAGTATAGAACAGGTCTTAGAACAGGTGCTTGATATAGTATAGAACAGGTGTTAGAACAGGATCCAGCAGTAGACATGGCACAAAGGCGTTAGAACAGGTGCTTGATAGTATAGAAATGATCATTACCGGTATGAGTGAGTTTGTTGTATACCTGACAAACTGCCCTCCAATGCATCGCCAGCCATGTAGCATGTATATGTTTTTAGGAATTTTTTGAAATAATACATTTTTTAAAAGTAATTACGACATTAATACATGGATTAAAAAATTTGCAAAAATAATACTACGTCGCCGTACCGGTTGACGAAAATCAGGTAGTCGCCAGATGGTTCGGCGAAAAAGATATTTCGCCAAACGGTGTGGCGAAAATAGGCTAATTGCGTAATTAACAACGCCTGACAGTTATTTTGGCCGGGACACCCTATTTTCACCGAATGGTGTGGCGAGAATAGGGGTGTCGCCACACGGTATGGCGACAATCTATTTTCGTCATACTATTTGGCGAAAATAGGTGGATTTTTTAAAATAAATGCGAAATATTTTCAAATAATAAATTTGTTGATGATAATTCATGTAGTTAAAATTAGGGTAATTAAATGAAGGAAAATAAATATTTTTCGGTCATAATTCATGTAGGAAAGTTTTTGTAAGTAATACAATTTTTTATTAAAATTGGAGAAATATATCTTGTGCTAAAAAATTGAAAGAATACACCTCAGTCGCCCGACATAGGACGACACGAAGAAGTCGCCTGAAAAAATTATAAATTCAATCAATTTTTTAGAGGAAATTTAATTTACGAGAAAAATCGTCAGTGTTATTTTGACGGGTCGTAGAATTGTATAGTTCAAAGTAAGGTCAATTAATTCGGAAAAATTAATTGCATGTGTCGATGCTAATTAATGTAGTGCTTTACAAAAATATTTGTTAGTTAATTGTTTTCGGGAAAAAACCAAATTTCGTTGTTCGTATTTCGATGTGCGACAAATTTGACGTCAAATAAAATCTGATATTGATATTCATAAAATTGCGATACAACATAGGTATATACATGCCTTAGAGAATTGATAAAATTGGGATACAAAATAAGTCACAAAACCATACATTGTATGGCCATAGTCTTCGGTACAGTGCATGTTGACAAAGATAAAAGTCATCTATTGATGGAAGTGCTTGAACGTCGAAGTGGAGGTGATACAAAATCATCATCATCGTCATTTGTATGGTTGGAAACTAGCCCGCCTCTAGTGCTGGTTGAACGTTCTCTTGCATTGTTTCTTGAACGGCCTGCTGTGGAAGTGCTTGAACGTCGAGGTGGAGGTGATACGAAATCATCATCGTCATTTGCATAGTTAGGAGCAAAACCATCTCCGGTTGTGGTTGAACGGCCTCTTGAACTTGATACTGCAGAAGTACTGTGTCGATCTCTACCCCTGCAGTTAGATCTGCTTATGTATCTTCTACGCGAACCAGGCATCACATCCACGCCGAAGAGCATATACATCGCTAAGAACTCTGGGATATCTTTGTTCAATAACTCTTCATCATCTGAGAATGACTAACATACAAGACGAGCATACGAAGTAGTGAACTCATGTATAATGGTAAAAAGATTAGTAAAGTGAACAAATATAAAATAACCAACCTTAATATGCTCTGCATACTGATCGGGCAGCATCAGTACCCTGTAATATCTTCCAGAGAAACATGTAGCAGAAGGGTGGTCGGCTAGTTCACACACCCTGAAATATCTTTGATGCCACCATTGCAAGTGCGCCTTTAGATCGTTGGAGGTCACAAGGTTCAGGCTAGAGGTTATCAAGTTATGCCTCCGTAATATCGGACGCCACTTTTGCAATTTGGACACCACTTTACTTAGATTCTCCTCCTTGAATGGATCTTCCATGCCACCACGCGTAACCTTCAACGTGTAATTGAGAGCTACATAGCTCATATCAGGTGTCCATGGAAATGCTCTGCTAGAGGATCCAGCCATGGTGAAGAAGTATGAGTGGAAGCTGCAGTTGTGTGCTTGCGGTTTGGTCTTTTATAGACTCGAAGTGGTGGTGTATGGACTAAATGTTGAAATGTAAGATTGAAACGTACAGAGGGATAGAAAAATGCTGGAGTGTGTTGTAAGTCAGGCTGAAAAGGTAGTCGTGCATGCAATGTGTTAGGACTGACAAAGCTGATGGTAGCGTGTTGTCAAATCGGTCTAGTAAAAGTGATGGTGTATTGTTGTAAAATCGGCCTAAAAAGTAAGAAGAATTGGCCAGTGTTGTAACTTGTCACTGCAAAAGGTGACAACTGCGTCCCTGTTTCTCGTGCACAGAGCCACAGAGGCTATGCGTCCGTCGCGAGGTAGGGACTGTTTTTTTTGGTTTTGTGTGTTGTTCCACCGTTGAGTGGTTCTGTCTTACCCTGTTTGTGTAGGTTTAGATTTTTTGGTTTATAATTTAAAGCCAGCTTTTGAGTTTAAACAGTTTAAAAGCTAACGGCTTTTGTACATGATAGAGATGAGTAATTTACCATAACTTTAATGGTATTAGTCTAAAACTAACCCTCAATAAACAAAACAAAACCTATTTCCAGTGGTTTTCGGCTTTTAGTTATATGAAAGCTTATGTCTTTTAAAAACTCAGATAAAAAGCTGCCTATTTGCTTACGCTTTAGCTTCTTGGCTTTTAAGTGATAAAAAAACCCAAATAAACATAGCCATAGCCCAATGAGCAGCCCTGTTCGGTTGGATTAGCAAAAGTCACCCTCGTTTAATCCGGCAAGTGCTCCATCCGATGGCATCAGATGATTCAGAATTTCAGATCCATGTATTTTTTGATTTTTTTTCCTTTTCGAACAGATTGCATGCACCACAATCTATAACCTGATACTGTGCCGACGGGAGGCATGCAGAGTGCTGCCGCTGCACACGGTGATGACGTAACGTAAGCGACTAGATAAGGAGTTGGTTAGTTTTTTTTTAAACTAGCTCATCAATAATCTGTTGGAGATCATATCTTTTAAATCAAATACCGGATTTGCGATCTGTTTGAACCTTTCTGCTCTTTACGACGAACCCTTCCAGGTGAGTCTAATATTGGATAGTTACACGTAGAAAAATATTTGATGACACGCGGGGCCCGCACGTCATAGTCTAACTCCAGGGAATTTTGTACACCATATATCAATGGTTTTTTTTACTGATATATAAGCCACTATCTCTTTATTTTGTTTCTTACTATTTTATTTAACGAAATTTTGCGTACAAAGTTTCATCAAGCATGCTGCTGCTGCACGTCGCTCACGTCACGGAGGTTGGCTTCGCTACTGCCGTCGGCGTTTCACTGCCATACCTGACGGAGCCCGATCCTCTGCCGCACGCTCTATTTACTTGCGCCACGCCGCCTCGCCCTTTTGATTTATGCGCCGCCTTTTCTTTCTTTCCTTTTTCTTCCGCAAAGGGGTGTCCCATTCATTTTTACTCTCTGCTTAACCCTAATCTCATATATATATATATATATATATATATATATATATATATATATATATATATATATATATATATATATATATATATATATATATATATATATCTGCCTAATAACAGATGACCCAATATATACGCACACAGTCTAAAACTCATACATGCATACGAACGACCCACTCGTCGCTCTTGCATGACTTACTTGCCTACATGGCCCGCTGACTGCTAGACTACATCATTCGTCCACGTAAACCTCTTCACATCCTATCTAGCTGCATCTGCGACCTCGCGTACTGTGCTCGGGCTACGCACCTCCTATGCATATTCTCTCCAACCTACAGTTTAAAAGCGTTTTGCATGCTTACGCTGCATCTCCTGTTAAAAAAAACAAACCCACCCATTACCTTTTTCTTCTATAAATAAATTATTCTATAATAAATATTATTGTCACAAATATTATTATCAAATTAATCATCACACATAAATATCGTAACAATCTTCATTTGGAAGCCTATCCTCTGTAGTTTAAGATGGTGCAATAAATTGACTAGACAGGAGTATGTGGTTATGCAATACGAAATCTTCATTTTTCATGCCAATGATTAGTCGGGCAGAAAACTCTGTTGTACAATTGGTTGAACAGAAAACTAAAGAAAATGAAATGTGACCAACCAAGATGCTGAGGCTGCTAAGTGGAGTAAAACCATTAACAAGCATTTATAATATCTCACGAAAGTTTGTGTTATTGTCACGTATATATAGAGTTGGGCGTTGTGCTGTGTCAGATAGATACGGCATGGGCCCATCGAGTTTTGTGCCTAAACCGTGCCGTGCCAGACTGGCTCACCTTCGGCAAGTCTAGGCATGTCTCACTTGCTCTTCATGCCTACTTCGTGTCGTGCCAGTTCAGAACCGGTCCATTTACATTATTACAATGAGAGGAAAGGAGCCAGAGACATACGGGGATAAAGCAGTGAACACAAATAATAGGGAAAAATGAAGTAAATTTTATTTATTCTTGAACAAGTACAAAGTGACATTGCAATGGTTGCGTGAATACACGATGCTCCTTAGTACAAAGACTTACAAAGACTTGTACATTGCAAGAAGCTACTCTCTCGTCCATTTCTCTCAATCTCTCCCCTTTCTTGCCCATCTCTCTCACTCTCTCAGCTCTCTCTCACCCATCTTGCTCAATCTCTCTCAGCTCTCTCTCGCTCGTTGCTCCCTCTCTCTCGCCCATCTCTCTCACTCTCTCTCTCTCTCTCGCCCGTTGCCCCCCTTTCTCTTAACTCTCTCTCGCCCGTCGCTCTCTCTCTCAATCTCTCTTAGCGATGAGCGAGCGAGGCAGTGAGAGGAGTGGAGAGAACGAGGAGTGCTATCGGCCAAGGAGAGAACAAGAAAGAGAGAGAGCGATGAGCGAGCGAGCAGCGAGAGGAGTGGTGAGAGCTAGGCGCGCTGAGGGGGGACTGAGAGATTGCATGCAACACAATCTATAGCCTGATACTATGCCGACGGGAGGTATGCAGAGGGCTGCCGCTGCACACAGTGATGACGTAACGTAAGCGACTAGATAAGGAGTTGGTTAGTTTTTTTTTTACTAGTTCATCAATAATCTGTTGGAGATCATATCTTTTAAATCAAGTACCGGATTTGCGATCTGTTTGAACCTTTCTGCTCTTTACGACGAACCCTTCCAGATGAGTCTAATATTGGATAGGTTACACGTAGAAAAATAGGCAGCAATTGCATCTAGAGTACCATAGAGATTATCCACAGAGATTATGCAGCCATATGGGATCTCATTCGGGGATGACGATGAAATGAAAAATAAATCAGAGCAAGAACTTTCAGGATGAACTATTCATGGAATTGAATTTTGCGTTGGAATCCATCAACATTAGAATAAGAAAGGTCATGAAAGTGCTACAAATGTTCCTATTTTTTGACCCTCCTCATCAGACAAACTATTGCCTCAATGCATCTAGGATGTTTTGATAATGAATTGCAAAATCTATAACTGGTTGTGTCTTGTACATGTCGTTGCATAAATATCTAAGGAGAATAAAATTTCGAACATCAGATACTATTTATGGAAGTTCTGCCAAGAGAGTTATGGTAAAAACCATATTACAAACGGTTCTATTTAAAAATCGTATGTGATAATCTCATATCACAGACGGTTCTAATTTTAAAACCGTTTGTGATCACTTATCATCAGAGACGGTTCTATCGTAGAACCATCTAAGACAAAAGATTGTCACATACGGTTCGTTGATAGAACCGTCTCTGATATTAGTTTTACTGACGGTTCGAAAACTATATGCGACCTTCTAATCACTGACACATTTTTACAGACGGTTCACAAAACCGTGAGTGATGAGGTTTCCGAATCGTCTGTGATGAGCTTTTGTGTAATAGTGATGGTGGGTTGACCTATTTGGTGAATTTGCAATCCGTAGCCTACAAGGGAGAGTATGTGTTAGCGAGCGATAGAGCGATATATGCATAGAATCATACATAAGAAATGAAGTACTTACTATGAATAGAGGGCACAGAAAGAAACGACGTCCTCCGTGCCCGTCATCTTCGAAAACCTAGACTACCACATCAAGATTGTGCTTGCATTTTGGCCAATGCTCGGGGAGGTGTGCGTAGTCACACAGTGGATTTGTAGTGTAGTAGTTTCATGTTCTGAGCGAAAGATCGGGGCTAGGGGCCTATGGGTTTAGGGGACCGTAGATGGTTGTGTCCTTGAGATTAGGGTCGCGTCCTCGAAACCCTAATTGTCCTCGTCTTTCCCTCGCACGTCTTGAGCTGCCAGCTCTATTCGTCATGCTGCACATGAAGTGTGCTGTTAGCTATGTCGGGAAAGAACCAATGCCAATGTGTTGTCATCCATCATGAAAAGTACAAGACAATGTGTTACATATATATTATGTTTGTATGTGAAAAGTTCTACATGAAATAACAATAAGGCAAGTACATACGATTGCATAATTACAACATGAAAAAACAAGAAATAACAATGAGGCAAGTACATACGATTGCATCAGTACAACATGAAATTACATTAGCCCGAAAACACTAACTTCACATGAGGAAGTACATTGTGGAAAGTCGCTACGGACAGGTCGACGAGCCTGCCTTATTTGGTAGTTCCTCATGGTGTGGCCCACTGTCTTGCATAGCCAACATTTTCGTGGAGCTGGTAGGTCTCCCTGCTTACTTGCGTCCATATCGTTGAGGATTCACCATGAATACCATCGTCCTTGACCGCTCCTCTTCAAAGTATCATTCTGACACCATGTAACCTGTCCCTGTAATGCATGTCCAGGCTGTAGGAGTTGAACTCCACACTCTTTGTCCCAAACAGATGGTCTGCGCCAAAGTATCCAGAGATGTAGGGCATGGAGGATTGACGAAGAATCGCGCACGCCGCATATACGTGGGAGCATGGCTTGCGCAACAGTTTGGGCTTGTTGCATGTGCGTGTCACCACATCAATAGTGGTGCAAACTTGTTTGCGATACCCTCTGCTGTAGCTTTCGATGAACTTCTCCCTTAGATGGATTTTGAACTTCCACCTTATTCAATATAGGGGAGAGCAACGTGGGAGCGAGACATCTCTATTTTCTTCTCCACGTATGCATGAATATGTTCGAAGAACTGCTTCCCCTCATCTAAGTGCCTCCTCACATTCATTCATCTATTCACAAAGTATCCAACGGTTTGGTTTCAAGTCTCCTCCACGATGGCACTAATTGGGAGGGACCAAACCCTCTTTAGCACATCATTGTAAACCTTGGACATATTAGTTGTCATTATTTCATACCGTGCACCATCCTTGTCATGCAACAGGGACCATTTCCTCCAACTTGGGGGTATGCAACTGTATCTATTATGAGAAGTTGTTCACTTGGCCTTTTCCGAACTCCGTCATATGCTTCGAGATCTCCTCATCTAGCACTCTCCATATAGCCTCGAACTTCCTCCTCTGGTTTTGCATGCAGAGCTTTTTGAATGACTTCATAATATCCTTACTACGGAATCTTCTATGCAAGTTTACGGCAAGATTCCTCATGCAACAACGGTTCACGATGTCATTCCATTGGTACGATGGTTGTGTCCCTCCTTGCATGGTGGTTATGGTGGACAATAATCCAGCATACTTGTCTGTGATGAGGTATACGTTCGGTCAGTCTTGGACAATAGCTTGCTTCACATTTGCTAAGAACCACAACAGCATAATGTTAGTGCTCTATTAGTATAATGTTAGTATAGTATTAGTATAATTAGTATGGTATTAGTATAATATTATTATGATATTAGTGTAATATTAGTGAGGTGTGAAAATATTATTGTAGTTTTAGTGTATTTAGTATAATAATACTATAATTAGTAAAATATTAATATAATCAAATAGTACAAAATATGGCAGTATTATTAAAATTACTAGTGCATAAAATGACGGTACGGTACTATTTCATGCATGTGTGTCATTTGTTATGATAGGTACTTGATGGTAGATATTCAAGATTTGTTTGTGTTTACGGTGATTGCATTGTCCAAGAGGGGGCATATGGGGTGGACCTTTCAAATTGCGATCGGAAGGTGATCCGGGCAGTGGGGTTGATGGAGATGACTCTAGCTGAACTCTATAAGTGTGTAAGGAGCACATTTGATCGGGAGACTACCCAAAAAAAGCTTGTAATCGAGACTGTATATGCCAGAGTTGTGGGATGGTCAAACAAGTATGTGTGGGAGCTGTTCAAGGTCACAAGCAGCACAATGTGGGTGGACTATATGCAAATTGTAGTAAATCCGAAGGCCGTGTTACACCGTCTGTTGATGGTGTACGTGCGCTTTCTGGATAGAGGAGAAACCTCAAATCCTTCTGAGGGTGATGGCGTCGCAGTGGAAGCATCTTCTGGGAGCATCCATACAAACACTCATGTAGATGAATTTGAGGCTAACGAAGGCATAGGGTAGTAGTGGGCCACTTGCATTGACTGCCACGAGCATCTGTATGCCCTATCGGATGCAACAACTCTAATGACGATGAGGATGTCGACACAGATAGCACCAGAGATGAAGATGCAATTGGTGTTGCTCCCGTGGGTGGCATCGTGTCCATCGATGTGGAGTACGTGTCCTCACGGCTGGATGATCTGGTGATGTCTTCTCTTGTGTTGCCAGACAAAGCTGATTCTGGTTGGGTCTTCAATTAGGACACTCTATTAGTAGGGCAATGCTTCCTTACAAAGAGTGCCGCTCAACAAGCTATTGCAAGATATGCGGTTAACATCAGCCACACATATCGAGCTTACAGGTCCAACCAGGAGACGTACATCGTGAAGCACGTGGATCCTAAGTATCCTGGCAAGATCTGTGTGCAAAAATTCAAGGGCATGTGTACGGGCTTCAGGATAACTATCATGACGGATCACACTTGTGAGCTTGCTGATCCACTACACAAGCATAGAAATGTGACCTCATATGTGGCTAGCCTAATTAGTCACTAGGTCATGACGGACGTAATGGTTTCGCCGAAGCTTCTGATGGCAAATGTGCTTAACATGATGGGATATCCTGTTAGCTACGGTAAGGTGCGGTGAGCTAAGAAAAAAGTGATAGAGATGATGTATGTCACATACGAGGAGGCGTAGAACCTTATTCCACGCATGCTTCACCAAATTGTTGAAGAAAATCTTGGGACATACATCAACAAGATGGATAGACCGCACCACACGAAGAAGCCAAACTGTTTCATCCTCGACTGTGTGTTCTGGGTATTCGGACCTGCCATAGAGGGCTTCAAGTATTGTTCTCTTGTGTTGACTATGGATAGCACTTTCATGTCTGACAAGTATAAGGGCACCATACTGATGGTGGTCGCCGTAGACGCAAACGACCAGTTACTCCCAATAGCTTATGTAATCGTGGAAAGTGAGA
The DNA here is from genome assembly GCA_036346275.1 of Otatea glauca. Taxonomy (NCBI): domain Eukaryota; kingdom Viridiplantae; phylum Streptophyta; class Magnoliopsida; order Poales; family Poaceae; genus Otatea; species Otatea glauca. Next base: position 54,449,998 of record CM070723.1, read on the forward strand.
ACCAAAGAAAACTCAAATAAATCAAAACCATGATATGAAATCAGTGTGTCATGTTGTTCTATGCTGCTTCAGCATCACCAGCAGGCCTTTTGCAGCTGCTTCACACATAGCTGAGCTTCACCTCATATTATCTTGGCCAGAGTTTGGGTATCCATGCAGCAATTTAGCTGTCTCTAATCACTGTCCACACATGGCACAGCCGTCCTAAATCCTAATCAGAGGTCTAGTAGAAATGTTCTGCTTCTGTTCCTCTCCTATGGTAATTACAGGGACAGGCTCTTAGGAGGTCCTGACTGGCTCTTCCTCTCCACAGTTATTTAAGCAAGTGAACATAAATGATAGAAGGTCGAGAGCCTACAGAGACTAGCACGGATGATGCTCCGGGTTTTCGTGACCGTTAAGGAGGCTGAGGGGAGGTGCATCACAAACCTAGCAATGCTTGGACAACGTAACATGCTGAGAGAAGAGATGTACGAAGGCTACTATTTGCTCGACATATTCAGATACCTTGCCCGTGTAGAAGGAAAGGCCAAAGACCATGAAATGAGACGCTCCTTAGATCTGTCTATATTCAATCCAGGCAAATATCTCCCTAGCAGTGCACAGGGCAAAAACAAGTTGAAACGGATGTTTCATAGTTTAGAAAACTTAGTTACAGATATGAACAAGTTTGTTGTTTTCTTGGGGAGCTACCCTCCAATTTGTAGTCAACCATATAGCATGTACCTGTTTTTCGAAAAATGTATGTTTGATCACCAAACGGAAATGGGACAGATCATCGACTTCTTGTTGCAAAAAGAGCCTCACGGTGAACACAAACTGGGTGTGTTGCCAATCGTTGGTGAAGGTAAAGTTGGAAAGAGCACGCTTATTGAGAATGTTCGCTGCAACGTAATGGTGTGTGTTTGTGTGATCAATTTTTCTCAAATTGTCTTTTTCGGTGGAAATAAGTTTAGAGAATAAAAGTAGAGAGATGGAGGCATTATCAAGTATCAAAGTAGTGTCTTGAATGAAGAAAATTTGCTAGTTGTCATTGAAATTTGCTAGTTGTCATTGAACTAGATGGAGACATTAATGAGGGTGCATGGAGGTTGTACTCTGCTTCTCAAATTTGCATTCCAAGCGGCAGTGAAATTATAATCACAAGTGGATATGAGGAAATAGAAAAAATTGGAATGACACAAGCTCTTGGTTAATTTTTTTTGTCTCGAGATGCGAGTTGGTACTTCTTCAAGGTGCTTGTGTTTGGAAGCAGCGGCAAATCTAGGTTAATAAACCTAAGGGTACGCCGATCAAATAATCGGTAAACGATTTAAAATTTATTGAGCAATTCGGTATACAAGTAAAAAAATAATTAAAAACAAGATGATATATTTAAAAGAAGCTTATATACCTATAATATTACTTCTTCTTGTTCGGTCTACGCCTTCTAATGACCATAAAACTCTTGATTATATCATCTTCTTCCACTTTGAAGAAAATATCTCGCTCAATGTTGTAGTTTGTGACAGGGGAGGAGGTGAAGCAGCATCAGCCTTCTTTGCTGCATGTTTTCGAAAAAGAGATGCAATGTCTCCGTTCCTCTTCATAATTTAAAAACCTTGCAAATAAAATACGTCCATTGAGTGGTTAAAATACTAACTAAGATAAGCAATAAATAAAGATATAACTATGTTAGCTATAGTAAGAGTCGAATAAAGTATATGTGTAGGATCGAAATATACTAAACTAGCAATCAGAGGGGGGTGAATGATTGCGCGAAAGCTAAAATCAAATTTTTGATCTACAAAAAATTCACCCTAATTCAGACTCAAATAATTGCTTCGTATTCAACAAAACAGAGTAGATGTATTTGCTAAATCACGAATTATAAGAGATCCAACCGTTGGATTGACCTGAAATTTGAACAGAATAAACTAGATTCCAATACGCATCTAAATAAAAAAGAATTAGCACGATCGGACCTACGGATCAAAAGTTATAAATCCTACAAAATTGCTATGACAGAATATGACGAGAATCATGTATGGGTTGAACCAAATCTACAGGGTATGCCGCGGCTCACCCGGTATACCCTGTAGATCCGCCCCTGTTTGGAAGCACGGTTCCTGAAGAGCAACCAAAGCTAGCATCCATAGCAAAGGAGATATCTTAGCATCCATAGCAAAGGAGACTTAATTGAGTGTAGGCTAAATGACTAGCACGGTTGAACTGAAAAAAAGGAATAAAAAACCATTGACAAGCACTTATGATTAATATAGCTCCTGCAAATTTGTCACAAACGTCATGCATTATTCTACTAGTCAACATATGGAGTATACATGTAAGAAAAGAGATTTTTTACCATCTTTATAAGGTATAAAAACCTCAAAGTAAATTTTGATACTTCCTAAGGTCCGTGGCTCCATGCAGCCAGATCCGACTCGGGGTGGAGGTGCGCGAATCCGCGGTAGAGGGCGGCGGAGGGAGCGAAGGGCGACGAGCAGAGGTCGACGGAGGGAGCGGAGGGTAGGCATTGATAGAAATAATCTTGTATTTGGAAAGTTTTAGTTTAGAAAGTTTGTATTAAGAAAGTTTACGATGAGGAGTTCGATTAGGACAAGGAAGTAGAATCCTATTCCGTTAAATAGGGCTGTAATTTTGGGTATAAATACAGAGGTAGACCTGAGTTTTGTAAGCGAACAGAACGAGAAGTAATAAAGAGAAAATTGTCTCTAAGTTTTTGACGTTCTGTTCCAACAATTGGTATCAGAGCCTAAGGTGTTGGATCAACTCGCTGTCCTCGGAAGAGGAGACTCCCGAGGCGGCACCTGAGAAAGCAGACTATCATCGTGAAGACGGCCAAGCGAGCAGCGACGTAGGCCCGGCGGACGTGCGCACGAAGTGGTGACTTCTCCCGAGGGGGCGGCGCAAGAAATCAGAGTTATGCAGCAGTTTCGCTTCTCCCTCCGTGCGGCAGAGCTCCTAGTGTGAGGTGGTCACGAACGAGGCTGCATAGAGGGACGCACAGCGGCAGCAGGAGGCGTGGCGGCGCAGGCTAGGGGCAAGACCGAGGAAGCCAATAGTACTGAAGCCTCTCCTGAGCAATCTAGAGATCGATCTAGAAGAGCAGCACGCGAAAATAAGAGAAGCAACAAGTGCTCTCGTGTAGCTGTAAAGCAACGGCAATACAAGGCACAACATCTGCAGATTGCAAAGAAAGAGGCAAAGGCGTCTCGAATTTTAGCTCCCAAGACGGCGTGGACCCTACCATGCGCAGTGTGCATGCAAGCAGCTGTCTGGCGTCGTGGTCGGGCGTGTCCGTCAAAGTTGACTCCGAGGCGTTAAAGATATGTGTTCATCGTACAAAGTCAAATTTGTTAAAGATATGTCCAGGACATTGAGAGATGTGGTCGCCATCCAAAGAAGTTCGTCGAAGATGAGTCCAGGATGTTGAGGAGTTGTGGTCGTCGTTCTAGATGCATGTGTGCATAAGAGTTCTTGTAGGTATGTCCAAGTTCTCTTGTGGGTAAGCTCTAATCCGAGTCTGCATCACCGTCAAGTTGCGTTACCGGTGAAAAGATAATTGAAGCTGAAGCAAAAGGTCGTAATCATCGGCGAAGTGCGTCACCGGTGGTATGCCCAATAAGAAGAAGACGAAACTCCTTGGAGACGCGTTCATCATCCTGTGTTGAGTATGAGTTGGGCAAATCGTAGTTGAGACCGGTTAACTCAATGAGTTAGAGTTACGTTACAAGATTAAGGGGGTGATTGATAGAAATAATCTTGTATTAGGAAAGTTTTAGTTTGGAAAGTTTGTATTAAGAAAGTTTAGGATGGGGAGTCCGATTAGGACAAGGAAGTAGAATCCTATTCCGTTAAATAGGGCTGTAGTTTTGGGTATAAATACAGAGGTAGACCTGAGTTTTGTAAGCGAACAGAACGAGAAGTAATAAAGAGAAAATTATCTCAAAGTTTTTGGCGTTCTGTTCCAACAGGCATGCTGCATGCGTGTGAGGCTGTGAGCTCGGCTGCGTTAGAGATTGGCGAATGGGGGATTCGGACAATCCATTTATGAATATTCGAAATATTTTTTTTGGAAGTATCCGAAAATGTTCTTGAAGTATCCCAAACCGACAGATAGTAACCTCCCAAATCCGAATTCGAAAAATATCTGGAAAAATATCCGAATTCGATCCGAAGCAATCCGGTCGGTCGGAAATTATCCGATCTGATTGCACCCTACACATATGTAATAGACATATACATGTATACATATATATATATATATATAGGAAGCCGAAATGGGGCACCATGGTGCCTGGGCACCATGATTTCAAATGCGCAAATTCAAGCCATATTCGAGTATAATTTTCAAACATTTCAGTTTTAGGGTATATACCCATCTATAACAATTCAAATGAAACACATACTTTTAAAAAAATATACTCGAATTCAAAGATTTTGACGAGTATGGATCACATGCTTTGCTGATTTATATATAAAATCAGCACATACCTACAACCAAACTATCATAAAAAAGAGAAACTACAGTTTGAATTTCAGTTCAAACTTGTTTGAACTAGTTAGTAAACTGGTTAAACTCAGTATCCTAAAAATTTCAAAAAAATCGCATGAAAATACATAGGAAAAATATCCTTTTTACATCATGGTGCCCGGCACCATGGTGTCCCAAGTAATTAATATATATATATATATATATATATATATATATATATATATAGAACATGTATATATACACACATACCAAACATACATATATACATATACATACATATATACACACATATCAAACATATACATATACATGTACATATACGGATCTGGTCGTGAGTTCACCTGCAAATGCAGCGAGAAGCATCTCCATTTGGGAGCCTCTCCTTTATGGCGAAGATGATGTGATAAATTCAGATTTCATGAACACACGGCCATTTAATATTTAAGCCTTTTTGCTTTGTGGTACTTAATTGAGTGTTGGCTAGATGACTTGCACGGCTGAACTGAAAAAAACGAAGAGAAAACCATTGACAAGCACTGATAATTAATATTGCTCATGAAAATTTGTCTCAACGTCAAGCATTATTCTGCTAGCCAACTCATGGAGTTTACATATAAGAAAATAGTAGTATAATTGTTCAACTGTGATCCAACACCCTATCAAAGAACGAGAAACTTGTAATCTCTAACATATGATGCAATATAGCCACAAAATTAACCAAGTGCTCTCTTATTCCGAGAGCGCTTCCTCTTAACGACTGTACTACTCTGTAGCTCCATCTCACAAGTATAGATATAGTTATGGTAGGGTGGTATCTGAGACTTCCATACGAGGACTTCAAATTTTCCATGAGGCTTAACGCTTCCATACAACACGTCTTGGATTGTTATCTTGGGAATATCCTCTTGAGAAGAGATTGTTTGATACTGATAATAAACCAATAAATCATCAGTAGCTCTACCCATTCTTCGAAAATAAGCGGGTTTATTGTCCTTCAAAAGATCATATGGATGTTCACCAAATTTGGAGTGATGTTTCTGTATGTAGCCTCTCACAAATGACAGGACCTTGCACCAATAGTGGATGTTGAAGTTTTCTCTCAACATGCAAGCAGTAACATTTGCACCAATGAGATCTCCATTCACGTGCGCCCTGGCTATCTCCATGGCCAAATATGCAAATCTTGGGTGTGTCTCAGGATCCGTGCTTCCGAACGTAATCACCTTGAAGAAATACCAAAAGGCTTCATCAGACAGACATTTAAGTGTGAGAGCCTTCGTTGTTCCAAACTTCATGATCTTATCTGATTGGCTTGTGATTATGATTTTACTACCACTTAGCATGCACTGTTTAGAAGCAGAACACAACCTTTTCCATGCACCTTCATTGAGATCCCCAACTACCTCAACAACAACTAGCAATCTCCCATCTTCGTTCAAGGAACAATTTTGATATTTCATACCAAGCATTCCATCTCTAAAATCATTGTCGCTCAAGAAGACAATATGTGAAAAATAATTACGGACTCTTACATCACTGCAGACATGAGCGACAAGGGTGCTCTTTCCCACTCTCCATGGACCGACAATAGGTAGGACATCAGGATTGTCAACACTACCTGCGTGGAGCAGGAAGTTGATGACCAGTTCCATTTCTATTTTACGGCCAAACATGCACTTATTCAACAAGAGATGCATGCTATAAGGCTGGCGGTACAAATGAGGGTAGCTTTTCAAGAACACGACTAACTCATTCACATCAAGAAGCATGGTGTTCAAACTATCGAGCGCCTCTTGCAGTTCTTCTAAAGTCTGTGTGCTGCTATCGGAGAGACAAAGACGTTTTGCATAATTGAATATAGACATATCTGAAAACTGACTCACCGCCTGATCTTTAGCCTCCCCTTCTTGATGAGTACGATATCTGAAGGTGTCAAGCACGTAGTAGCCTCGGTACATCGCATCTCTCAACATGCTCAGCTGCCGGAGAATCCCTTGGTTTGTGACATGACGCCCCGTGGCCTCCTCGATGACGACCTGCGCCCGGAGTAGAATCCTTTGTAGTCTATCTTCCACGGCCAGCGCCGGCTGCTTGGAGTATTTATTGATGAAGAAACCGATGGATCTATTGGCGAGTTCACCCAATGCCGCAGAAAGGAATATCTCCATTTGCGGGGCTCTGTCCTCAGGAAGATGGTGGACAAGAGAATGAATAGTGAGTTTCTGAAACCCTATTTGTGCTCTGCTTCTAGTCATTGCTGGTTAGGAAAGTCAGGCCTCGTGGTCAAAACTCAAGAGAGCAAGTGACGAACAAGAACAGAGACAGAGAGGAATTCATTCCATGCACATGTTCTCTGACATTTGGGCTTCCTCTCTCACGTACCTGCTGAGCACTGTTACTGCCTGAGTTTTTCTTTATTACATATACTTGACTGATTAAGAAATGGTGTAACTCTCGACTCTTGGGTCTTTATTACATATACTTTATTACCTGCAGAATTTGCCGTGTAGTCTACGCTGCCATTACTTTATTTCTTCCCTCGTGCCTATTAGGATTTTAAATGAATTCTAAAAAGATTATATTAAGTAGAATTCCTATTTACTTTAGATGAGAACTAAGGAGACTATATAAACACTACTAGAAAGCTATTAACGTGTCTAGTAGGCAGATCGGAAGTCTAAGTAAACCCTGTCAACTAAAACCACTTGGTCTTGCCACTTATCTCCAAGGAAGACTGAGAATAGGTTTTTCTTCACTACTTATATTTCAACCGTGGTGAAAAGAAATCAAAAGGAAGGGGGAAAAAGGCATAGCCTGCTTCCCTACGCTTAGAGAAACACGCAAAACTTGAAACAGGCCAGTCAAAGAGTTCACACAGGCCATGCGAGATTTCGAGTGCAACAAGCAATTCCAAGGGCGTAGAACATCAAGCTAGAGTTGAAGAAATGCAGACCCACCGGTTGAAATTTAATTGATATCTCTTCTGTTGGCATTGTTCGTTGGTATAAAAGGCAAGACTCATCTAATTAAAAGAATCCCTGAAAGGGCAGCATAGACACGTGTTATCTGAGCTGGCTGGGCTCGCGGCTCGGCTCGAGCCGCGAGCCGAGCCGAGAAAATATTCACGGATGGGTCTTTTTTATTTACGGATAGGTCCTTTTTCAGAAAATAAAATTACAATCGGGTACTTGTTCGTAAAAAAAATTACAAATAGATCCTTCTTCCAAAAAAATATATATTACGCTTTGGTCCTTTATGCGTTTTTGAGGCTTGCGCTCGGGTCCTTTTCCACAAAAAAAAAACATCTAGGTCCTTTTACGTTACGAATAGGTCCTTTTTTAAAAAAAATATATATATCACACTTTGGTCCTTTATGCGTTTTTAATGCTTGCGCTAGGGTCCTTTTCCGCAGAATCAAAATTACGTTTAGGTCCTTTTCCGTCGTTAAAAAGAGCACGTACGGATCCTTCTTCCAAAAAAAAACATATATTTTTTCCCGCTTTTTTTTTTGCCATTACGTTTAAGCCTTTTTCCGAAAAAAAACTCAACTTTCTCATGTGGAGAGCGGCGCCCGCGGCGTGGCACGCCGCGTCCAAGTTCCTAGTAGTTCAAATGGAACAAGAAGTAGAAGCACATATAATTCTGTTCACAATCTATTACTTGATATTCATATTTTAATTTCGCTTTATGCAAATAATCCTATTAGTCTCTTCGTGACATAGCTGCATTTACTATACAACTGTAATACAGTACAAGTTTTACTGAGTATAAAAGTACTCGATCTTACTTAAATTGTTAATTCACTGGGCAATGAAAGCGAGATCCCTGGAGATACATACTTCACCACAGGTTACGAGAAATATGATGATGAGCTTTTCTAGGGTCTACTCCTTATCAGTTTCCTATGGTATTTTGGAAGAAGGCATACTACTGCTGGATTTTGTATCTTCCACTACATTTTAATTGGTTATTATGGCCGTATTGTAAGAACAATATTACCTTGATGTATTTGTGAACTTGTGTATGGATGTGATGATAATGTTGTAAATGTGAGTGCTAGCCTCTGATTATGGAACTAGTACAGTATACACATGAGACCTTCTCGGTATTCCATGCCAAAAGAGATGGTCTCAACATAGGCTGACCCATCCCATCGCCTTGAGCATCCTACCCGATTGCACCACCGCACCACCTGTGAGACATTGTTGTGCAAGAGAAAATCGGGAATCCAGAGCTTTACCGAGAGAAAGACAATGAGGAGAATCACCACCCCTCGCTTATTTAAGCTCCCTTGCTTTGCCCTTTAGCTTAACCGTATAACACCAAGCTCATTTTTCCCAGTTGTAGCGCCTCTTCCTCACCAAGCAGCTCGGAACACCGTTGTTGTCCTGAGCTCCGGTGCATGCACTCCGTCGTGCTCCAACAAGGAACATCCTTTCCTGGTGGGCTTTGGTCTCAACACCCGCATCATCATGCGCCATTTTCATTCCTCTTCAAAAGCCCTAAGATAATGTGGCCCTTGTGCGGTGTAGTGCCGGAACCACATCGTCTTCTTCATCTTTGACCGCCACCTTCTTAGAGCTTAACTTCCTCTCCGATGAGCCTCCATTTTGAACATGGTCATTTATAGCATCCCTGTGACCCTTTGATATGCATGATGCAAAACCAGTGAGTACTCCTTTAGCTGCACATTTCAGATTATCTTCAGCTTTATTTTCAGAGTCAGATGATAATATTGAGTATATGTCTAGAGTCCCATATTCCAGTGCAGTTGGTTCTCTTATGTATGCCATAGTTTGTTCTCGTCCTGATTTATCTCATGCACTAAGTGTTGTCAGTAGATACATGCCTAATCCTGGCAAAGAGCATTGGAAAGCTGTTCAGTGGATTTTCAGATACTTGCGTGGTACTTCTAATGCTTGTTTGCAGTTTGAAAAATCTGGAGATGGGCTTGTTGGTTATGTTGATTCTGACTATGCTGGTGACTTAGATAAGAGGAGATCTCTCACATGTTATGTTTTCACTATTGGTGGTTGCGCTGTCAGTTAGAAAGCAAGCTTGCAGGCTACTGTTGCTCTTTCAACCATTGAAGCTGAATATATGGCTATTTCTGAAGCATGTAAAGAAGCTACTTGGTTGAGAGGTTTGTACACTGAGCTCAGCGGGGTTACTTCTTGTGTTACTTTATTTTGTGACAGTTAAAGTGCTATTTGCCTCACAAAGGATCAGATATATCATGAAAAAATAAAGCACATTAATGTGAGGTATCATTACATTCAAGATGTTATTGCTCAAAGTGATATCAAAATATCCAAGATAAGTACCCATGATAATCCCGCTGACATGATGACAAAGTCAATTTCTGTTACTAAGCTTGAGCTATAGTTGGAGTTACAGTTTAAGTCCTAGAGACTTTTGGCACCGATGCTATTTATTATTGAAGGGAGTTTAGTGATGATGTTTTTGCTGCAAGAGGGAATTCGTCTCAAGGTGGAGCTTGTTGGGTGTTGATCCGAATTTCTCTTTGGGCCTTAGGGACGTCTTTGGCCTATATTTCGGTGTAGCCCGTTTTAGATTCGAGTTGCTTCATCCATCTATATATACCTCTTGTAAACTGCTAGGGAGAGTTAGATGGCTCATTATAATTCCCTGTGTTTGTATATAATTTCTCAAAATAGTGAGATCGTTGATTGTCGCCCGTGATTTTTCATGTAAAAATTTGTCTGGTGTTTGAACCTTTATGTGATTGTTTTTTCAACAGGCGGCCATTGGAGGTGGGAGGGGGTTGACGGTGCGAAATTAACTGAGGGGAAAGCACCAGGGAGGTGATGAGTTTCCATTTTGGGGGTTAGTGGTGAAGGAAACTCACCAAAGGAGTCCCGCGATGGTGACCGTGGTTGGGGAAGAACGAGGTTGCGGCGGTGGCTTCCTCGGCAACTTGGGGTGCAAAGGAGGTGAGCAACCAGTTCAGAACACAGTGAGGATGCTTCGAATCAGAGGAATTAGGAAATGGCTCACCAGGTAAGATGATTGAGCTCTGTTCAAGTTCTCTGCTTGCGGTTGTAACGGAGTTTCTCGGAGGACGAGAGCGCAAGAACAGGCGTAGTGTGGAGGCCATAGATAGCCCAAGTAGCTCTTCTTACAGGGGCAGGGGCGAGGCCCTCGGCTTGAGCCCATGAGCAAGGTTCTGCTGTCAAGAGAGAAAGGACAACAGTGAGCACGAATGCAGGTTTTTCCGGTTGCTACGCCGTGCACGCAGAGTGGCGGCGATAGCAGGAGGAGTGACAATTCGGCGAGAGCTCTGTGCAGGCGGCGAGGCAAAGGCCCGGCGGAAGGGACGAGGCGTGGCGCAAGTACCGAGCATTGTCGCGGCACGGGTGACACGTGGCGCGCGACGATGAGCTGGCAGCCAGGGGAAATAAGTTTAGAGAAGTTGATAAATATAAGGCGTATTTTGACTTGTACAAGGATTAGTAGTGAAATTGAGAAAAATATGAGAGAAAATAACTTACATATCCCTCTTAATTGTCTTGGGAGATGAGAGATAATACTTTGTGTATGTGGTAATGAATAAATCCATATGGTTGAGAGAGTAAATAAGGGTATATGTGGAAAGACTCATTAAATCTACATACACGTCTTATATTTTTCAATAGATCATTCAAACTATAAGCCTTATATTTATCAACGGAGGGAGTATCAAAGTAGTGTCTTGAATAAAGAAAATTTGCTTGTTGTCATTGAACTAGATGGAGACATTAATGAGGGTGCACGAAGAAGGTTGTACTCTGCTTCTCAAATTTGCATTCCAAGCGGCAGTAAAATTATAATCACAGGTCAATCTGAGGAAATCACAAAATTTGGAACGACACAAGCTCTTGTTTAATTTTTTTTTTGTCTCGAGATGCGAGTTGGTACTTCTTCAAGGTGCTTGTGTTTGGAAGCATGGTTCCTGAAGAGCAACCAAAGCTTGCATCCATAGCAATGGAGGTATCTTAGGAGTGTTTTGACCTAGATGTATTTAAGGATTTCACTGGCCCTTTCGCAAATTCAAAAAAATATATTTATGGCTTTCTAACAGCTAATGTCAGCACACAGCAGTGGCGCAAGGTTCTTGTATGCGTTAAAGGGCGGAGGCAGAAAAATCGAGTAGGCTTTGTTCGTGAGGTGGTCCCCAAAATAACTATGGAAGAAGTCATGTCAGGAAGTGTTACACCACAGGTGAAATTTGAGCTTGTCGTATGGAAATCTCACTTACCGCACTATTACAGTTACATAACCGGCTGTGAGATTCGTAAATCAAATTGTATGCTTATGAGCAATAAGCGCTGTAATAAGAGTAAGAGTCTGAGTTAATTAACTAGAGCTAGTTTTATAAGCATGCCGTATTACAACGTGATGAATGTTGTTATATATAGTATGTACATCTTCATTGTATAAGAAGCATCTCCATTTGGGAGCCTCTCCTTTATGGCTAACATGGTGTGATATATTCAGATTTGATCATTTGAAGAACACACGGCCATGTAATATTTAAGCCTTTTTGCCTTCTGGTACTTAATCGAGTGTTGGCTAAATGATTTGCACCGTTGAACTGAAAAAAAAACGAATACAAAACCATCGACAAGCACTTATAATTAATATAGCTCACCAAATTTTGTCTCAACGTCATGCATTATTGTGCTAGTCAACACATGGATTTTACATATAAGAAAATAGTAGTACAGTTGTTCAACTGTGATCTAACACCCTCTCAAACAAAGAAAAAACTTGTGATCTAACAAATGATCCAATATAGCGACAAAATTAACAAAGTGCATTTCTGTTATTCAGAGAGCGCTTCCTCTTAACGACTGTACTACTCTGTAGCTCCTGAATCTCACAAGTATAGATATGGTTATGGTAAGGGGGTATCTGAGACTTCCATGCGAGGGCTTCAAATTTTCCACGAGGCTTAACACTTCCATACATCACATCTTGGATTGTTATCTTGGGAATATCCTCCTGAGAAGAGCATGTTTGATACTGATCATAAACCAATAAATCTTCAGTAGCTCTACCCATTCTTCGAACATAAGTGGTCTTATTGTCCTTCAAAAGATCATATGGATGTTCACCAAATTTAGAGAGATGTTTCTGTATGTAGCCTCTCAAAAATGACAGGACCTTGCACCAATAGTGGATGTTAAAGTTTTCTCTCAACAAGCAAGCAGTAACGTTTGCACCAATGAGATCTCCATTCAGCGGTGCCCTGGCTATCTCCATGGCCAGATATGCAAATCTTGGGTGCATCTCAGGATCTGTGCTTCCGAAAGTAATCACCTTGAAGAAATACCAAAACGCTTCATGAGATAGACGTTTAAGTTCTAGAGCCTGCGTTGTTCCAAACTTCATGATCTTGTCAGATCGACTTGTGATTATGATTTTACTACCACTTGTTGTGCACTGTTTAGAAGCCGAATACAACATTTTCCACGCACCTTCATTGAGATCACCAACTACCTCAACAACAACTAGCAATCTCCCATCTTCGTTTAAGGAACAATTTTGATATTTCATTCCAAGCATTCCATCTCTAAAATCAATATCGCTCAGGAAGACAATATGTGAAAAATAATCACGGACTCTTACATCATTGCAGACATGAGAGACAAGGGTGCTCTTCCCCACTCTCCCTGGACCGATAATAGGTAGGACATCAGGATTGTCAACACTAGGGGTTTCTGCGTGCAGCAGGAAATTGATGACCAGTTCCATTTCCATCTGGCGGCCAAACATGCACTTGTCCAACAAGAGATGCATGCTATAAGGCTGGCGGTTCAAACGAGGGAAGCTTTTCAAGAACACGACTAACTCATTCATATCATGAAGCATAGTGTTCAAACCGGCGAGCGTCTTTTGCAGTTCTTCTAAAGTTCTACTAGAGAGACGGAGACGTTTTGCATAATTGAATTTATACATATCTGAAGAGTGACTCACCGCCTGATCTTTATCCTCCCCTTCTTGGTGAGCAGGGTATCTAAAAGTGTCAAGTACGTAGTAGCCTCGATACACAGCATCTCTCAGCATGCTCAACTGCTGGAGAATCACTTGGTTTGTGATGTGACGCCCCGCGGCCTCCTCGACGACGACCTGCGCCCGGAGTAGAATCCTTTGTAGTCTATCCTCCACGACCAGCACCGGCTGCTTGGAGTGCTTATTGATGAAGAAACTGAAGGTCATGGATCTACGGGCGAGCTCACCCAAGGCTGCAGAAAGGAATGTGTCCATTTGCGGGACTCTGTCCTCAGGAAGATTGTGCAACGGAGGACAAGAGAATGAAAAGTGTGTCGTGGAATGCGATGTCTCTGAGACTCAATTTATGCTCTGCTTCTAGTCATTGCAGGTTAGGAAAGTCAAGCCTCTTGGTGAAAACTCAGAGAGCAAATGACGAACAGAGACAGAGACAGAGACAGAGACAGAGACAGAGACAGAGACAGAGACAGAGAGGACAGGAGAGGAATTACCATGGAAAATTCCTTAGTCTCTTTGCTCTGAGCGCCAAAAAATCAATCCATTCCATGCACATGATCTTTGACATTTGGGCTTCCTCTCTCTCCTGTAACTGCTGACCAATGTTACTGCTTAAATTTTTCTTTCTTTCTTTTTTTATTACATATACTTGACTGATTAGCAACAGGTACAACTCTTGACCCTTATGTCTTTGCTTACTGAACCATCAACATCTGTTTATCTGCAGAATTTACCGTGCAGCTTACACTGCTATTATTTCCTTTAATTGTCCCCTAGTGCTAGTTTTCTATTCAGCCAGCTGTCGTAGGGGCGACCCGCCGACCTCTACGGGCTGGCCAAGGACCTCAGAAGTGTCACTGAAAGGTGAACACGAAGGCCCTCTGACAAAAGAAGATTGGGGACAGCCAAACCTCCCTTCCCCTTCGAGGAGTCGATGGAGAGTCTCGGCAGCCAGTCGAAGGGACTACCAAATCCCGATGGTGCCTCCTCGGAGTACCCGAAGGGGGATCAAGTAGGGTATAGTATAGAACAGGTGTTAGAACAGGTGCTTGAAATAGTATAGAACAGGTCTTAGAACAGGTGCTTGATATAGTATAGAACAGGTGTTAGAACAGGATCCGGCAGTAGAAATGGCACAAAGGCGTTAGAACAGGTGCTTGATAGTATAGAAATGATCATTACCGGTATGAGTGAGTTTGTTGTATACCTGACGAACTGCCCTCCAATGCATCGCCAGCCATGTAGCATGTATATGTTTTTAGAGAAGTGCATGTTTGGCTGTCAGACGGAAATAGAAATGGTCATCAACTTCCTACTCCAAAGAGAGCCCCCTGGAAAACGAAATCTGGGTGTCTTGCCAATTGTTGGCCCAAGCAAACCTGGAAATAGCACACTTGTTGAGCATGTTTGCTGCGCGGAAAGGGTGCGTGATCAGTTTTCTCAAATCGTCTTCTTCAATGAAAATGAATTTGGAAATGAACAGCCATGCCCCCTAAGAGATGGAGGTATAATCAAGCATCAGCGTAGTGCCTTGAGCATCCGTGGCAATGGAGATATTTGAGGTGCACTTGGACCACCACAAGATGTTTCAGGAGTTCAGTGGACCGCTCATAGATGCAAACAACAGAGCTCACTTTCTAAGAGCTAAATTTGATATGCAGCATTGGCGTAGGGTTCTTGCATGCATTCGAGAAAACAATCAGAACATTTTTCTATTTAGTACATGTCCAGGCGATTTTGGAATGAAAGGTCAACCGATTTATCTCAAGAGAATAGCCAGACCTACTCAATACTGTATAGTTTCCTACCATGATCAAGTAGGGTCAGCTCAGAAAGTAGTTCCCAAAATAACTTTGCATGAAACCATGCATGTTAGGAAGTATCACAGCTCATGAGAAATTTGAGACTGTATTCTGGAAATCTCTCTTGTCCCCTATGACAAACTACATATACAGCTGCGAGGTTCGTGATACGCAGTTTATGGGTAAGACTAAGAGGAAGAAGCTATGTCAGAAGAGGAAAATCCGAGTTAATTTATCTTAGCAGCATTAGTTATTATATAAACTAGTCGGTAACCCGTGCATACGCACGGGCTAGCTTCTTAGATAAAGTCGTCGCTTGGATCTGCTAATTTGCATTGTGTTTGATAGCCGTTATAATCTTGGTCTGTTAGATAGACGTTAAATCTTTTTCTTTTCTCTACTAATGTGAAAATTTTCTCATAGTTCATAATTAGTATAGTTAATAGATTATATTACGAATTTTAATAATTTTATAATTTAGCATTGTAATTCACATACAAATCAAAATTTTAAGCATCCTTTAATTTATTGCTAATTGTATACTTCTTGATTGTACTTTTGGTGGATTTTCTTTTCAATTTAGGCTGGAATTAGTATAAAAATCCATATTCTATTTTTATTTATTATCACTCAGAATTTTATTTTTAGGTTTACTCTCAAATTACAATGGAAATAAAATTGCTAATTTTTTATTTTGAATTTTATTTAATTTGGTTTGTACTTGATATAGACTCGCTGCGTCAAAAAAGTATAGGATGTATTTTTTAATGGTCTTGTGCATAAATATATATTGTATTTCATATTCAAATACAAAATGTCTCCCCTCTATACCACTAATAAATATCTAACTTTACTTTATATCCTCTACATACATGCGCTGAATCATAGTGAGTATGGATAATAATTAGGGATTGTGCAATATCATCTTAGACTATGTGTCAAGAGAAGTACACCCTACAAACTTGGACAGGGTTAGTAATTATTATTCCGACTTTACGTATTTTTTATCGTACCTGGGGTGGATTTTTTAAGTTTTAGGCTAGAATTCATATGAAAATTTATATTTTCATTTATTACTATTTTGAATTTATTTTTAGGGTTTACTTTAGAGTTTGTATGAAAATCAAATTATTTATTTAATTTTATTTTTATTCCAAATTTTCTTAATTGACTTTGTACTTGAGATAAACTCATTGTTTTAATTTTCTAATTTTTTAATTATTATTATAAATTTTAGTTATTTATCTTGTTCTTAGTGCCAAGAGAACCCAATAAAGTTGAACGGATTGAGTAATTATTATTCAGAGTTTGCATATTTTTTCATACATGGGGTGGATTCTTTGAGTTTTAGGTTGGAATTCATATGAAAATTTATTACTATTTTAATTTATTTTTAGGGTTTACTTTGTAATTTTTATGAAAATCTAATTGATTATTTTATTTTTATTTTTATTCTAAATTTTACTTAATTTGGCTTGTACTTGAGATAGACTAATTGTTTTAATTTACTGATTTTGTTTAATTATTATTCTAAATTTTTTATATTTATGTATTTACTTTGGAAATCACATGGAAGTGAGATTGCTAATTTTTTTATTTTTTATTCTGAATTTTAGTTTACTTCATTTGGCTTGTACTTGAGATAGACTCATCATTTTAATTTGCTAATTTTAATTAATTATTATTCCAAATTTTATTTATCTATGGATTTACTTTGAAAATAGTATGGAAGCAGATTTTCTTTAATTTTTTATTCCTAATTTTAGTTTACTTAATTAGACTTGTACTTAAGATAGACTTATCATTTTAATTTGCTAATTTTATTTAATTATTATTCCAAATTTTATTTATTTATGGATTTACTTTGAAAATAGTATGGAAGTCAGATTGCTAATTTCTTTACTTTTTTATTTCGAATTTTAGTTTACTTAATTTGGCTTGTACTTGAGATAGACTCATCGTTTTAATTTGCTAATTTTATTTAATTATTATTCTGAATTTCATTTATATATGGATTTACTTTGAAAATAGTATGGAAGTTAGATTGCTAATTTCTTTAATTTTTTATTCCGAATTTTTCTTAATTTATATTGTACTTAACATAGACTATTTATTTTAATCTAAACCGTTATAACTCGAGCCCAACAAATAGATGGCTAGATATTTCTGATTAACGTGGGAGATATTTATATTGTACTTGATATGAACTCTTTGTTTTAATCTAAACCATTATAACTCGGGCCCAACAAATAGATGGCCAGATCTTTTGATTAACGTGAGAGCTTACTCAGAGTGCGTAATTAGTATAGGTATAGACATGCAGTCTAAATGTGACGCTTATTGCCGTCTTTATATTGCTGATCCTGAGCATTTCAGAAGAAGTATTGTATGATCATTTTTTAGAACTGACGAGCTATTGTATGAACTAGGTAAGCAACCGCGGCGTGCCACGCCGCGGCCGTCGCTACCCACGTGAGCAAATCGAGAAAACGCGCGACCGCCGCTCTCAACGCGAGCAAATCGAGGAGACACGCGAAACGGTTGAAAAGGATACAAACGTAATCGCATTTTTTCGCATTTATTCGGTGGAACGGTTGAAAGAATATAAATATATCTGAGCTATCGTTGTGGATCTAAACGTTTTTCTTTACGAAAAAGGACATAAAAAGGACCTAAACGCTATTTTTTCGGATAAGGACAAAATAGGACCTAACGTAACGCTTAAAAGGCATAAAGGACATAAATGTAATATAATCTTTTTTTCCGGAATAGGATCTAAACGTAACTTTTTTCAAAAAGGACCTAACTGTAATTTTTTTCAAAAAAGGACCCAAATGCAAAAAAAAATTGGCAGCTCGGCCGGTGCCAAGCCGGCTCAAATCAACCAGGAGGCCGGGATTCCACCATCTTTAGTATATGTAGTATGCCAAGCTCGTGTGCACTAAAATGACTAACTGATATTTCCTTTGTTCTTTTCCATCTCTTTATTTCTTCCGTATTCTAAACTCTCGTAATATCAAACAGTGCCTTAAATAGTTTTGCTAGGTAAATTATATTACAAAATAAATCTCTTTTTTATAATTATTTATAAATGGGTTGATTATCAAGTACGCTTCGATCTGCGCTGGATTTCAAAACATCCTCATATTCTTGTAGTCAATGCATAGACAAGGAATAAATTTCACCCTCTTGTTCAACATATCCTCCTGTGCAACTTTTCTAAAAACGGAGATGCCATTAATATACTCGGAGCTCACACGGTTCTTAGTGTACATCCAGTTTCGGTTCATCTACGCTACGTATATAACAATAAGTGTTAAATAATGAATTAAGTATACTAGGAGTGCACATACACATATTGTTAAACTAGAGCACAGATTAACTAGCTAAAACTTCATACTAAATCATAACCATGCTAGATCTAAAGAACAAACAGATCTGCAATATTCTACATATAAGCTACATTTAAACTTACCAATTAACCTATATAACTCTTTAGATCACAAAGAACAAATGCATATATATCTTTAATATAATACAAGTAGAACCAATTATTAACCTATATCACCTTACCATCTTCAATTCTCTCTTTAAGTAACTAGTACTTTAGAACCAATTATACATCTTGAGTATAATGCCATTAGAACCAATTAGTACTTTAGATCACAAAGAACAAATGGATTTACACTAAGCTAGATCTAAAAACCATCTTCATTCCCCTCTTTACCAAGCTAGATCTCGAATATAATGAAAATTACAACCAATTACTAACCTTGGATGACCTAGAACAAAAAAAACCTACAATCACACTTTCAAATCCAAGATCTATTTTCACCAGATCGCCTCTCAATCACAACCACCTTAAAAATAACTCGGAAAACCCTAAAAACACAGAGAAGGTCGAGGCTCTCTGTACTTATTTTCTAGAAAAGCTCATCACAGACGGTTTTTGAAACAGTTTTTGAAAATCATCTGTGATGATGGGTCTAATATAAGTCCTTTTGTAGTAGTGGTCCTACATATGGATCACATCTTTAATAATCGATTACAACAAGAGACTCACCCGCAATATGTCAATACTATAAGATGTAAGCAACAGGTTTTTACAAACCAGTATTCTCTGTGCTAATTAAATTACAGAAGTATAAATTCACCGATTTAGAAAAAAAAAATTGAGCTTAGGGTGTAGCTTAAGTAGAATTTTGATTCTTGAGTGATATATATATATATATATATTTACTACTTCAATTAGGAGTTAGCGATGATACGTCCATTCTCTACCCTTCACCTTGCCCCCATCGCCTGCCCCGTCGTCCCCCGACCGCCCCGTCTCTCCTCGCCCCTCACGCCCTTCGCCCCCGCCCGCGTGCGCTAATCCCACTCCACGCGCGGCGCTCCTCCTATCAAGAACCGTCCGTGCGAGGGTTTCGTCCTTCACCCCACCCTCCCCTCGTGTTCCCATCCACGCGATTCGCCTAATAAAAATTGTCTCGATCGCCACCCCCTACCTGTCCGCTGCATCTCCTCACATCAGCGTTGGCTCTCCTCCCATGGCGAGGAAGCGGGCGCGGCATCATCTGCCGCCGTGCTAGAGAGCCTCAGTCTCATGGCGGCGAGGTCGTCGCCGAGGTGGCCAAGAAGCTCTGGATGGACGCCGACACCGTCGTCGTCTCTGACCTTGGCCGTGCCTGGGGCGACGGAGACCTTCGGCCGTGGGTTGCCATCGCTCTGCTCCTCCTCCGGGAGGCCGAGCGTGGCGCGGACTCACCGTGGGCGCCCTACCTCGTCATCCTCCTGCGCTAGACTGACTCCAACATCTTCTGGTGAGTGAGGTGACGCTGATCGCTCTCCATGTGTTTGATGGAATGCTCTTTGTTGCTTTGGTGGGTAGTTCTTCACGACCTCACGTCGCGTTGTGCTGATGCTTTTGAGTGGTTGCTTCGTGCCTCCATTGCAGGTCAGAAGATGAGCTCTTGGAGATACAAGGTGAGCGTGCAATGCAAAAAATGCATGCCTTATCTTTGAAATTTGAATTCTTTACTGGATTAGCTGCTTGCTTAAGTAACTTTGTATGCATCTGTCCCTTCCAAGAACACAGTTGTTGAGCACAACAATGAGTGTGAAGGAGCATATGCAGACCGAATTCGATAATGTTGAAGCTAAGATCGTAAGAGCGGATAAGGACCTTTTCTCTGGTACCATAACTTTTGATGATTTTCTATGGGCATTTGTAATACTCAGATATATATGTACATACACGTATATATACGTACGTATGTACGATATATGTACGTATATATGTTCACCAAATTTAGAGAGATTTTTCTGTATATAGCCTCTCATCAATGACAGGACCTTGCACCAATAGTGGATGTCAAAGTTTTCTCTCAACAAGCAAGCAGTAATGTTTGCACCAATGAGACTTCCATTCAGCACCCTGGCTATCTCCATGGCAAAAAATGCAAATCTTGGGTTCATCTCAGGATCTGTGCCTCCAAACATAATCACCTTGAAGAAATACCAAAACGCTAAATTCGTGAGACAGGCATTTAATTGCTAGAGCCTGCGTTGTTCCAAACTTAATGATCTTGTCTGATTGGCTCGTGATTATGATTTTCCTACCACTTGTTGTGCACTGTTTAGAAGAGAATACAAACTGTTCTCCATGCACCTTCACTGAGATCCCCAATTACCTCAACAACAACCAGCAATCTCCCGTCTTCGTTCAAGGAACAATTTTGATATTTAATCCCAGTTGACAACTTTGTTAAATTCCGATTTCAAGAACACATGGACATGTAATATTTAAGCCTTTCTGGTTTCTGGTACTTAAGCTAGATGACTTGCACGGCTGAACTGAAAAAACGAAGAGAAAACCATTGACAAGCACTTATAATTAATATAGCTCATGAAAATTTGTCTCAACATCATGCATTATTCTGCTAGTCAACACAGAGTTTACATATAAGAAAATAGAAGTACAGTTGTTCAACTGTGATCCAACACTCTATCGAAGAACGAAAAACTTGTAATCTAACATATGATCCAATATAGCGACAAAATTAACCAAGTGCAATTCTCTTATTTGGAGAGCGCTTCCTCTTAACGACTGTACTACTCTGTAGCTCTCGAATCTCACAAGTATAGATATAATTATGGTAGGGCGGTATGTGAGACTTCCATGCGAGGACTTCAAATTTTCCATGAGGCTTAACGCTTCCATAAATCACATCTTGGATTGTTATCTTGGGAATATCCTCCTGAGAAGAGCATGTTTGATACTGATGATAAACAAATAAATCTTCAGTAGCTCTACCCAATCTTCGAAGATAAGTGGGTTTATTGTCGTTCAAAAGATCAGATGGATGTTCACCAAATTTAGAGAGATATTCCTGTATGTGCCCTCTCGCTAATGACAGGACCTTGCACCAATAGTGGATGTTAAAGTTTTCTCTCAACATGCAAGCAGTAACGTTTGCACCAATGAGAGTTCCATGCATCGCCCTGGCCATCTCCATGGCCAAATATGCAAATCTTGGGTGCATCTTAGGATCTGTGCTTCCGAACGTAATCACCTTGAAGAAATACCAAAACGCTTCATGAGACAGATGTTTAAGTGCTAGAGCCTGCATTGTTCCAAACCTATTGATCTTGTCAGATGGACTTGTGATTATGATTTTACTACCACATGTTGTGCACTGTTTAGAAGCAGAATACAACCTTTTCCATGCACCTTCACTGAGATCCCCAATTACCTCAACAACAAACAGCAATCTCCCGTCTTCGTTCAAGGAACAATTTTGATATTTACTCCCAAGCATTCCATCTTTAAAATCATTGTCACTCAAGAAGATAATATGTGAAAAATAATTGCGGACTCTTACATCATTGCAGACATGAGCGACAAGGGTACTCTTCCCCACTTTCCCTGGACCAACAATTGGTAGGATATCAGGATTGTCAACACTTGGGGGTTCTGCGTTCAACAGGAAGTTGATGACCAGTTCCATTTCCATTTGGCGGCCAAACATGCACTTGTCCAACAAGAGATGCATGCTATAAGGCTGGCGGCACAAGCGAGGATAGCTTTTCAAGAACACAACTAGCTCATTCACATCAAGAAGCATGGTGTTCAAACTGTCAAGCGCCTCTTGCAATTCTTTCGAAATACATGTTCTGCTAACAGGGAAACAACGACGTTTTGCACAACTGAATTTAGACAGAGCAGAAGCTTGACTCACAACTTCGTCTTCTCCACGAGCTTGGTATCTGAAGGTATCGAGCACGTAGCAACCTTGGTACATCGCTCTTCTCAAATTGTTCATCTGTTGGAGCATCCCTTTGTTAGTGATGTGCCGCCCCGCAGCCTCGTCGACGATGACCTGCGCCCGGAGTAGAATCCTTTCTAGGCTATCCTGCACGGCCAGCGCCGGCGGCTTTGTGTATCTATTGATCAAGAAACTCATGGATCTGGTGGTGAGATCACCCAGGACTGCAGAAAGGAAAATCTCCATCTGGGGACCCTCTCCTCAGGTGGACGAGACAAGAGAATCAGGAGTGAGATGTGGAATTTGATCTCAGAAACTCTATTTATGCTATGTTTCTGGTCATTTCAGATTAAGAAAGTCATTACAGGTCTTAATGCCAAATGTTTTGTTTGAGCGCCGTTGAGCTGCCGCCAATACGGTTCTGTGTCGCTTTAGTCATGCAAAAAATCAATCTATTCCATGCATACGATATTTGACCTTTGGAACTCCTCTCCTATACCTGATTGTTGTCCTTAAGAGTTTTCTCTCTCTCTCTCTCTTGTTCAATTCTAGTAACAGTTAAGGACAGGTACAGCGTACAGCTACTGGCATGAGTTTTTATGTAGCAACACACGACCAACTTGGACTCTAGCTTATTCTGGATTTGCCCAAAAGGGTTAGCTCGGAGTCTCTAGTTACACATTGCCCTTGATATTTGATTCCCTCGGTAGCACGCAGCAAATGTCCATAGCACCTAAAGACAGTGTAATAGACAGGACAGACTTGAATACAAGCCTGAGAAGAACATTAAGTCGTGCATGTTTGTATATCTAGATTATGACGAAAAGCAACTGCTAACCTTATACCAATTTTGGCAGCAGAGAATATCTGGTTGCTCAAAATTACAGCAATGTAAATCAACTAATCAACCCTGCACCAGTACATTGTACAGTCAACTAGGAAATAGTAGTAGAACACGAACTTTCCCATATTTCACACATGATCCATCCATTGATTATTCAGTCAAGAGTTCAGACCAAACACCAATGTAGATGACCAGTCAGAGTTCACCGTGCTTCAGGTTGTTGTTAGTTGTTGAAATTAACACATACTCACTTCGTCACAAGTATATATCATTTTGGATATCAAAACGGTCTCCAAAATACATCTTTGACTACTAATTTCTATTATAATATATTTCTAAAACCGAATAAAATTATAATATTATGAAAGTACTTTTCGATAAAAATCTACAAATATGATTTTCGTGTATCCAATTTAAATATTTAAAAAGATATTAATAGTTAAAATTTCAAAAATTTGACTACTTACATGTCCAAAACAAAAACTATTTGTGACTTTCATATTTGCAAAACGTACCTCTAGGAATCTCCCAAATGGAGAGTTGAAAAATGGAGGATGTGCCATCATACTTCCCGTCTCAATTAATTAATTTATGGAAAAATTGGTTTTGTAGCAGTGAAAAATCAGCACTTTAGCTAAATACCGCTGAATGGTGCTAGTTCACTTTAATACCACCGAAATTTTCCACCATTCCATTATTTACCACTGAGCAATCACAGAACGCACCATCTGGCCGTCAGTTCACCTGCAATTGCAGCGAGAAGCATCTCCATTTGGGAGCCTCTCCTTTATGCTAAGAAGGTGTGATAAATTCAGATTTGAAGAACACAGCCATATACCCTCCGTTAATAAATATAAGACGTATTTTAACTTTACACAAGGATTAAGGTTATGGTAAAATTGAGAAAGTCATGAGAGAAAATGACTTATATACCCCTTTTAATTGTCTTGAAAGATGAGAGATAATAATACTTTGTGTGGGTGGTAATGAATAAATGTATATAGTTAGGAGAGAATAAATAGGGGTATAGTAGAAAAGGCTCATTAAATCTACACACAAACTTTATATTTTTAAATAAGATCATTCAAACTATAAGTCTTATATTTACCAACAGAGGGAGTAATATTTAAGCCTTTTTGCCTTCTAGTCCTTAATTGAGTGTTGGCAAAATGACTCCCACGGTTGAATTGAAAAAAAAAAGAATACAAAACCACTGACAAGCACTTATAATTAATATATCATGAAATTTTTTCTCAACGTCATGCATTATTCTGCTAATCAACGCATGGAGTTTACATATAAGAAAAAAGTAGTACAGTTGTTCAACTGTCATCTAACACCCTCTCAAAAAGAAGTATCTTCAAATCTCTCTTTACCAGGCTAGCTACATCTTGAATATAATGTAATTAGAACCAATTACTACCTTAGATAACAAAGAACAAATGGATCTACACCAATCTAGATCTAAACCATCTACAATTCTCTCTTTACCAAGCTAGATCTTGAAAATAATGCAATTAGAACCAATTACTAACCTTAGATCACCAAGACCAAATGGATCTACACTCACTCTTCCAAATTAATGGTCTCCTTTCGCCAGATCGCCTCACAGTCACAACCAACTCAAAAATAGATCGGAAAACCCTAAAAACACTAGGTGGGTTGGGGTTCTCTGCATTATATATCTCCAGTGGATATCACAGACAATTTTTGATAAAAACCGTAAGTGATGTGCATTATCATCATAGACGGTTGTGTCCCATTCATATCACTGACGGTTTTTGGCAAACACCGTCTGTGATGATAATGCATATTACAGACGGTTTTTGGCAAAAATCGTCAGTGATGTGATTATCACAGATGGTTTTTGTGATTTCATATTATATAAGTCTTTCTGTAATAGTGTAAACTCATCCCTAGACAAAAGTACCATAAAAGAAACTCATGCCTTTTTGATTCAATGTATATTGATCCTTTTCTTCTTTAGTGGATATTCTTTCATGTTTTTCATATTTAGTAGCTACTATTTCCCATAAATCATATCTTTGAGATTTTAGAAAAGATTCCATGCGCACTTTACAATAGGGATAATCATCACCATTAAAAATAGGAGGTTTACTCATAGAAAAGGATGCAACTTGCACCACTGCTCCTAATTGTTAAATTAAAGCTAAAGCAACCTGCTCTGATACCAATTAAATGATCGAGGCGCACCAAGAGAGGGGTGAATTAGTACAAACTAACACTTAAACCTATTTTTCTGCTTTTATTAATTCTAGAAGTTAATAAAATAATGATAAAACTTAAAAAATCAATCTAGAATAATTGATCTAAGACCATAAAAGAAAACTAGATTAAACAAGCAAACTAGAAAGCAATTGTACCTAAACTTTGAAAAACAAGAATTAGTAGATCGGAATCCATACTCATTGATTTATTCCTCAAATTAGAAATACAGAAACAACATAAGGGTCCTTTTATATGAAAACACAACCCTCAAATAATATCTCATATTTTTCTCAATTTCTCTTCTCTGTTTTCATTTCTTCTCTCTCTTCCTGTTTTTACTTGCACTGCGCACCACCGTTGCTCGGTCTCGTGCTGCCATGTACGGTATTTCCCTCCCACTAGCCCCTCGAGTCCTCAACTGCCGGCTTCAGTTTGCCTTCGTGTCCAGCCGCCGCCAGGAGCTTCAACCAGTCGTACGTGACTTGCCTTCCTCTCTGGCCGCACGTCACTTCGCTTGGCCCCTTGCAGCAGCCGTTCGTCACGCTTAGAGGTGGGCATCGTGCCGCGCGGGCCGCCCGCGCGACGGGTCCATCGTCTTCGATGCTGAACGCGCCGGCCGCGACGGCCCGTCGTGCTCGCGCCGTGCCGTGCGTGCGGCCGCCCAGATCGCCTTCGGCGAGTCCGTGTACAGCCCATTTGCGCGCGTGCTCGCCGTGCCGTGCGCGCCCGAGTCCGACCCATCCGCACTATTTCAACGAGAGGAAAAGAGCCGAGATACATATAATTAAGGCGTTGAATGCAAATATTATGAGAAAAAGAACTAAAATTTATTTATTATCGAACAGCTACATAGAGCGAGAAGGATGTGCTAATACTGACGAGAGAGGGAAGAATAGGCGAGAAAGAGAGTGAGCGAGACAGACGAGAGAGATTGAGAGAGACTGGTGAGAGAGAGAGCTGAGAGAGATTGAGAGGGACGACCGAGAGAGCGCGCTTCTTGCACCGCCTCTCAATCTCTCTTAGCTCTCTCTCTCTCTGCTTTGTCCGCTCTCTCGGTGTTGGCGATAGGGTGACGCTCATGCTCTCGATGCATCCATGACGGTCATGCTCGTGAGTTAGTGACCTTCATGCTAAGCTTCTTCCTCATGCCTTGGATCATTAGGCCCAGTATAGCCCATTCTACAGTGTCGTGCCGTGCCGGGTTGCCCATCGTGCCTGATTCTCGAGCCCGAAGACGGCCCGTTACATAGAATGTGTCGTCGCGCCCGACACGCCCCACTTCGTGGGTCGGGCTTCGTCTTGGGCCGCCGTGACGTCGTGCCTCGGGCCGGCCCAAAAGAGCTCGGCCCGAGTGCCCACCTCTAGTCACGCTTAGCCGCCTGCTGCCCCGTAGCTTTTTTTTGCCTGCCGCCGCACGGCCGACATCCTCAAACAGGCGCCAGTACAACGTCCTTTTATTCTCAATACAATAGGATCACGTTAGCTGGCTCTTAGTCTGTATACATCAGCTTTGATCTATGTGAAGGAGTGAGAAGAGAGCTGGCTCTTATATAGTAGCCAGCTTTGCACAGGAGTATAGGTAGATCATTTATGTACAAGAGAGAAAAGATAGTTATTGCACAACATTTAAAGACAACCTTTTAAAGACAGCTATTGTACAAACTGGCTTTTAGCTTACTATTAGCCAGTAGTTACCTTTGCTATTTTACTTGCCCTTAGGACCTGTTTGAATCCATTAGCACTAATAGTTAGCTGCTAAAATTAGCAGCTATGGATCTAAATAAATCTGCTAATTATTAGCAGTCCACCTTGCTAACAATTACTCCCTCCGTTCATTTTTATAAGGCGTATTTTGACTTGGCACAAGGATTAAGATAGCGTTGAAATTGATAAAGGTATGAGAGAAAATGACTTAGATACCCCTCAATTAATTGTCTTTAAAGATGAAAGATATACTTTGTGTGAGTGGTAATGAATAAATGCATATGGTTGAGAGAGAATAAATAGGGGTATAGAAGGAAAGACCTCATTAAATCTACATGCAAGCCTTATATTTGTGAACAAGACCATTAAAAAAATAAGCTTTATAAAAATGAGCGGAGGGAGTATTTCATTAGCAAGTTGTACCTTACTAAAAACTACTAATAGATAGTCAATTGACATTTTTGCCCTCCCTCCAATTCGGCCAGTCCCATGCAAAAGGGCATTATGGTCTTTAATCTTTAATTGGCTGATTTTGTGAACTTTATTAGCATGTGTATCCAAACTGCCCTTGCTAATAATTAGCCAGCTAATAGTTAGCTAGCTATTAGCTATTAGCCAGCTAACTATTAGCACTAATGAATCCAAACAGGATCGTAATCACATACATGCATGTATATACACCTAGCCTAACTACACATCGTCTATTCCAATACATGTATACACACAGCTCAAAACTCACACATGCATGCGCAAGGCCCACTCGCCACTTTCGCATAGCTCGCTCGCCCGTATGGTCCACTGGCCGCTACACTACGTCGTCTATCCGCGTAGACCTCTTCGCATCCCGTCTCGCTGCACTCGTAACCCTCGCGTGCTGCTCTCGGTCTACGCGCCTCCTGCACAGCTTCTCCTCGACCTGCAGTGTGCGTCTTATATGCCTATGCTGCGTGTCCACACCTGCTATGTATCTCTTGTTACAAATAAAAAAACAAACCCAACACAGTAACTAGATCTTCTATAAATAAATTGTTCCATAATAAATATTGTATTTTATCACAAATATTATTGTTAAATTAATCATCACACGTGTGTAGCAAATAGAATAGAATTAAGGGAGAGAAGGAGAGAGGAACTACCGTAGAAAATGCCTCAATCTCTTTGCTCTGAGAGCCGAAAAATCAATCCATTCCATGCACATGATCTTTGAAATTTGGGCTTCCTCTCTACTGTACCTGCTGACCACTGTTACTGCTTGAGTTTTTCTTTCTTTCTTTCTTTATTACGTATACTTGACTGATTAGAAACAGGTACAACTGTTGACCCTCTCAAAAAAAAAGAAAAACTTGTGATCTAACATTTGATCCAATATAGCGACAAAATTAACCAAGTGGAATTCTGTTATTCAGAGAGTGCTTCCTCCTAACTATTATACTGCTCTGTAGCTTTTCAAGAACACGACTAACTCATTCAAACCAAGAAGCATGGCGTTCAAACTGTCAAGTGCCTCTTGCAGTTCTTCCAACGTCTGTGTACTGCTATGGGACACACAAAGACGTTTTGCATAATGGAATCTAGACATATCCGAAAAGTGACTCAGCGCTTGATCTTTAGCCTTCCTGTCAGGAAGTGGTCAGCCATGCCAGCGAAGCAGAGCAACGGTGCAAAGCAGAGCATGGCTCCAAAGTTCTATCTGATTCCTACCCCAATTCTTGCTCTTGTACCCTAAACTCCATTTTGAATCGAGTGTGTCCATAACAATTGGTATCAGACCCAGAGCACTTCTGTGCTGGTGCTCAAGAAAAAGCAATCGCAACTAGAAGTGAAGATTACCACTGCCATGGCAACGGTGGAGACCCAACTAGAAGGGGTGAATTCGCTGTTGAAGCAAATACTGGACCCCTCTTCCTCACTGTTCCCTTACTTTTGACCGGAGCCTCGTGCGTGCGTTCGCCAGTCTCGTCGGTCAAGCGCCCGATTCACCGCCCCTCTGATGCGAGATGAGCCGCCTCCACTTGACCGTGGATACGTCCGGTCTTGGAAGCTTCGCCCATGTCCTTGGCCTCTCCCGCGCCATACCGCCTCAATTAAAGCCCGCGCCACCTCGCCGCGCTGTGCAGAGAGGAGCCGATCGCCGCGCGTGCGTTCAAGCACTGGCGAGACCACCTCAACCCGGCTATAAATACGCCCCTGTGTCGCCATTGAGACCTCCCTCTACTCTTTTGAGTTCTATCAAAGTCGAGTGCCTCAGCCGAAGCTTTCGTCCTTCGTTCTGCCGCAAGAGCCAAAAAGGAAAAATCGGTGAAGCAAGCCAAATAGGCATCAATCCTTGAAATTTCTTCGTCCTAAAGCTTCGCCACATCTTATTACATGTACTCTACTGATTAGCAACAGGACCAACTCGACTCTTGGGTCTTTGCTTACTGAACCATCACCATCTGTTTATCTGCAAAATTTGCCGTGCAGCCTACGCTGCTATTACTTCCATTGATTCTCCCCTAGTGCTAGTTTGTAAGGGTCAAGGCGCACCAAAGAGGAGGTGAATTGGTGCAAACTACTCTCTCCAGTCATGAATAATTGTTGTTTTGTACATCAACATGGCTTTGACTATTAATTTCAATTATAATATATTTATAGAACCCAACAAAATTATATGTTATATCCCAAAATTTATAAATGTGGAATGCAAGAATGTGAGTTGAATTTGGTCTTAATTTGAATTTTGGCATTTATCTGTGATTTCTAGATTTTTGCAATAAAGAAAAATGCTTTTAATAAACCTAGTGAGGATTTCGAAATTTCAAACTTCAGTTTTGAATTATCACAAAGCATAGAAAAATTTCTATAAATCCTAGATGATCTCCAGATCATCTCCAAAAAGTTTCAGAAATTTTTTAATTCATTTAATGCTTTAGAAAATCTAAAACAACAATTCACTTAAAAGGACAGAGGTAGTGTCAGATTTTTATAAAAACCCACAAGCCTGATAATCCTATGGAATTTTTATGGGAACACTGGTGATAGCTCAGGATATTTCATGAAAATTTGCAAAAAATTGAAGTTAATTTATTTGCTCAATTAAATACAAGAAACCATAGCTGCAAAATGAAAAAAAAATCCAATTTTGGAAAGCGCCTTTTTGGGAAAGCCATTTTTCTCACGGACAGAAGCATACACTCGGGAGAGCCATCTTCCCTATTTTGATCTCTCCTCCCTCTCCTCTCTCTGTCAAGTAGGCCTGGGCCCACTTGTCAGCTGCACGATGCTCCGGTGCGTGCTCCGCCCGGTCTGTGTCCGCTCCATGCGCGCCCACGCCCGAGCCAACGCACGTAGGTTGCCAACATCCCCTCGCCATGTTGTGCCCCAAGCTCTACAACTGCGCCATCGAGCCACCTGACACATGCCGTGGCAACCCTCGCCTAGCCCAGCTATGCTAGGAGAATGTCGACGCCGCTGTGGAACTTGAGCCATAGAGCTTTCAAGTCCTCCTCCTGCGTTGCCTGCCCGCTGCTCCCCTGCGTCTCGCTACACCACCAAAAGCTGACCCCGTGTGCGTGCCTTCTTCACCGAAAAAACTAGTGTCGGTGTCCTTTTTCTCTTGTCCATCGAACCCCGCCTCGGGCTCCAAGCACCAAAGCCCCTCCAAGGATATTTAAGCTGAACCATGCCCACGCCTAGTGCCCCCGCACCCTTCCTACTCTCCCCAACCTTTGAGCAGGAGCTCTCCCTTCGTCAAGACCGCCATAGCCGCCAAGCAAGCTCCAAAGCCGCCCGAGCCCAATTGAGCTACTCTGGTGAGTATTTTCCAATTCAATGCAATCCAGAGCACCTTCGTGGTCCCAAAACTTGCTCCCTCCCTTGGCTGTAGCTTAGTCCACTGAACAGCGCTGCTGCGACCACCATCTTCCTCGCCCTCGGTGAACGATGACAGAACTCCACAACTACTCCCCGACGCATCTAGGTACCATAATGAGCTCCTTAGACCCCGTGGATGCTTTCCCCTCCATTCCCCAAGCTTAAGCACCTTTGTTTCTCACTCGCAGCTACCCGAGGCCCCCTCCTCTGCTTCCTCTCACCACCGCCCACCTCTGGTCACCCATTGCCATCACCGAGGCCTCCTCTGAGTTCCTCTCACTCCACTCAAGCTAATTGTGCCATTCACTCCTCGCAACGAACTGCCATTCACCGCTAGTGAGCCTTCCTCCACTATGCTCTACTTCGGGTCACCACCTGTCGGGCACCCTCAGCCCTTTCTCCATCGTTCACTAACAAGTGGGTTACCTATGTCAGATTCTACATTAAAGTATAATTAAACCAGTTTTAGTTAGTGAGTCTATGACATGTGGGCCTAGAAGGTTTTAAAACTTAATTCAAACCGGTATAAACAAAAGTGTCACTTGCATGTGGGCCCATGCTGTCAGTGACGAGAAATAAATGGAAAATCAGGGGAAATATGAGAAAACGAAATAAGTATTCTCTATTGGAAAGCGTATTTTGCTATTTTGTAGGATTCTCCTAATATAAAAAATTCAAATGCTTGTAACTTTTACAAATGAGCTCCAAATTTAATCAAACTAATTTCAAAATTTTTATAAAATTACAAACTTTTGATTCTGCAAAATTATTTAAAATTTGATCTCTGTTTAAATTTGAACTCTAATTAGAATCATTCTAGCACATTCAAATTTAAAATTTTTATAACTTCTACAAATATAGTCCAAATAGGTGAAACCAACTGCTAAATTCATCTAAAATCATGAAATTTCTATTCCTGCAAAAATATTTTTGGAGAAACAGCGATGTTTTACAAGAATATTTTCAGAGAAACAACTCCTAAATTACATGTTCTGCTAACAAAGAAACAACGACGTTTTGCAGAACTAAATTTAGACAGAGCCCAAAAGTGACTCACAGCTTGGTCTTTAGCCTCCTCATCTCCGCGAGCTTGGTATCTGAAGGTGTCAGAGCACGTAGCAACCTTGGTAAGAGTGAGCAGAACAATATTGAGTCGTGCATGTTTCTATAGCTATATTGTGATGAAAAGCAACTGCTAACCTTATACCAATTTTGGCAGCAGAGAATATCTGGTTGCTCAAAATTACAGCAATGTAAATCAACTAATCAACCCTGCACCAGTACATTGTACAGTCAACTAGGAAACAGTAGTAGAACACGAACTTTGCCATGCCCATATTCCACACATGATCCATTCATTGGTTATTCAGTCAAGAGTTCAGACCAAACACCAATGTAGATGACCAGTCAGAGTTCACCGTGCTTCAAGTTGTAGTAAGCTGTCGCAATTTACACATACTCTCTCTGTTTATATGTATATATCGTTTTGGTCGTGGACACTATTTAAAACACATCTTTGATCACTAATTTCTATTATAATATATTTATAAAACCTAATAAAATTATATTATTATGAAAATACTTTTTCAGACAGATCTATAAATATTATTTTCATGTATCCAGTTTAAATATTTAAAAAGATACTGATAGTTAAAATTTTAAAAGTTTGACTATTCTTATGTCCAACACGACAACTGTTTGTGACCAGAGGGAGTAGTAGCGTAGTTTTTAATTTTCTTCTGAAGTATGTGTGCTGCTACTGGAGAGACAGACATTTAGCGTAATTTAATCTAGACATATCCGAAAAGCGACTCACCGCCTGATCTTTAGCCTCCCCTTCTTGGTGTGCAGGGTATCTGAAGGTGTCAAGTATGTAGTAGCCTCGGTACATCGCATCTCTCAGCATGCTCAGCTACCGGAGAATCCCTTGGTTTGTGAGAGGTGACGCCCCACGGCCTCCTCGACGACGACCTGCGCCGGGGGTAGAATCCTTTGTAGTCTATCCTCCACGGCCAACGTCGAAATTTCGGATTTCGAGCCACCACGAAAACCAAATTACTGGTCGAATAAAAAAATTTAAAAAATTGCTACATTTTTGGCCGGTTTTTGAACTTTTAGGTCTGGATTTGACCGGATTTGGTCCAATAACCCTTAAGAAAGTCATCTTCTATGAAAATTTATTGAAAAACCGAATTTTTGAGATATTTTAAAATTTTGGCTCAGATTTTTATAAAATTTTAAAGCTTGATAATGATCTATAAATTTTATGGTACTGTATTTATTAGTGTAGGATCATACAGAAAATTTTCAAAAATAATTGAACTTCATTTGTTATCTTTAAAAAATCAAAAACAGAATGAACATAATTGGGGCAGTAACCTTGTCAGAATTTTATAAATTTTCTCGAGTGTGATCATGATCTAAAATGTTTATGAGAGATTAAGAATTGCCTCAGTACCATTCTATAAAATTTAAACTTTTTTGTTGGTCAATCAAATCTATGTAAGCATTGAACTTCATTTGTTATATTATATTTCAAAAATCAAAAAGAGAAAGAACATAAATGGTATTGTGCCTTGTAAGAATTTTATAAATTCACTGGAGTGTGATCATGATTCAAAATTTTATAATATCTTAAGCATTTCCTTATCACCCTACTATAAAATTTTCAAAAATTTTAAATATTTTTTGATTGCTAAAGCAAATCTATGTATTGATCATCACACTTTTATCAGGACGTAGCACTATCAGAATTGTTAAAACTTATTTAAGCATGATCATCATATAAAAATTTTACAACAACATTAATGTTACATCAGGACCATCCAAAAAAAATTACAAAAATTTCTAACATAGTTTGAACCATTTTTCATTTTGTTCAAGTTTGCTGGTAAGCCTTTTAACATGGCAGTAGCACTCTTCGAATTTTTAAAAATTCATGGAGCTTGATCATAATCTGAAAATTTTATAAGAACATTAGTGATGCATAATAACAATGGAAAAAATGTTTCAAAATTTTCTAATGTGGCTTGAACTATTTTTCATTCGGTACAAACTTGCCAGTCAGCGTTTTATCAGGACAGTAAGAATATTTGAATTTGTAAAAATTTCTCAAACATGATAATCATTTGAAATTTTTATGGGAACATCATAGTTATATCAGAAATGTCCATAAAAAATTTAAAAAGTTTTCAACACCGTTTGTATCTTGTTTTGTTCAGTTAAAATTTTCCAAAATTTTGGCAATTTCATCCGAAATTTTGGATATTTCACCCGAAATTCGGTACAAACATTCCGGATTTGAATTTTGATTTTTGAATTTAGTTCGGATTTTGTCCAAAATAACTAGATTTCACCGAAATTTCGGATTTCGGTGGGGAGTAAGATATAAACCGAAAACGAAATTTGGAACCCTATTCGTGATAACCATGTAATAACTTAACATTTGTACTCTTATTTGAATTACGTTTATAATAATAAATTATATATTTATGAGTTTTTATGCATATTTAGCTTTTTGTTTAAAATATTTTCCATAGCAAAGTTTGACTTTTTGACAAAATTTCAAAGCTGATAAAATCTT
Organism: Otatea glauca; assembly: GCA_036346275.1. Classification (NCBI taxonomy): domain Eukaryota; kingdom Viridiplantae; phylum Streptophyta; class Magnoliopsida; order Poales; family Poaceae; genus Otatea; species Otatea glauca. The sequence continues at coordinate 54,484,790 of CM070723.1, forward strand.
GAAAATTTAAAAGTTAAAATATTTTAAATCCATATCCGTTTCTGATCTAGTACAATCTAAAAAATGTACCACGGAAAGCTACCCTATCCTATATGAAAGATGTTGCAAACAAACATAAATTTATTTTTCTACTACATCTTACACGACATACTTTTCGTAATTTTTTATGTCTAATCCGTTCTATCCTAAGTCATAGAAATAGTCCTACAAATCTATAGATACCTAGATATCTACATAACCTACAAATCTATAGATACCTAGATATCTACATAACTATTGGTACTATACATAAATACCTACATATGTACACAATATTGCTATTGTCCACAACTAATTACATACAATTCTAATTAATCTAGTCGCTAAGTCATATATCTATACAACTATTACTACTCTACATAGCAAATTACTTACAAATATAATTAATCCGATCACTTAGTCATATTTCAAAACTTAATTGATATGAAAAAATTTATATCTATGACATTGCCGATGACATCCTCCTTCTCCCCTTTCTTTTTCCTTTTCCTCCCTTATTCTCTCCTTCCTCTCATCTTTCTTTTTTTTTTCCATCTCTTCTCTCCCCCTCTCTCTCTCTTCCTTTCATTTCTCTCTGGAGTCGAGCTAGATTTTGGTGGCTATTGTGGCCGAGCACCATTTGGCTGGGTTTATAACATGATTCTGCTACAGGGGTGTATTTGTGTGATTTTTGGTTTCAATATATTATTTATGCAAAATTTTTTAAAAAATATTATTTAAAAAAAATCACCGTATGTGTGGTGATTGCGCACTGCACACAGGTTGACGCCGCCAGTCAAGTTCCTCTTTGCTTCTGCTTCACCATCGTTGCGAATCTATCAGCAAATCTTTTTTTAAATATTATTTTTTAAAAATTCAACATGTGCGTGGGGTGATTGTGCACAAGGTTACAAAAACCGGCGGATTTTGGACCCCAGCGAGTTTCCACAGACCGGCCGGATAGAAAAATTTTAAAAAATTTGAAAATGCTTCAGTAATTTCAGTTTTTTCGGTGAGATTTCGCCATTTGAAACCGGAATTTGATTTTTTTTGGCCGGATCTGACCGGAATTATATCAATAAGTTCTCAGGAAGTGATCTTCAATGATAATATTTCGAAATAGTTGATTTTTTAGACTTTTGGCATTTCGGCATAAACACTCTCTGAATTTTAGAAAATTGAGGAAGCATTTTCATGCTGTGAAAAATTTATGGCAGTACCATAAGATATGTAGGATAATACATAAAATTTATTAAAATATTTTAACATCCTTTGTTATGTTTTAAAAATAAAAATCAGAATTAGGATAAACAAGGCAGTGAGAGTGCTAGAATTTTATAAATTTATTCATGTCTTATAATCACCTAACATTTTTATGGGAGCTTAAAAATTCTCTCATAACCCTGTTGAAAAAGTTTAAAAAAATCTGAACCAGTTTTGATGAGTCAATAAAAAATTCTCTCATAACCCTGTTGATGATGTACATTTCGAAAACTGTGATGTACTACATTCACATTTTTTTGGGAATGTTTTATGATTAATCATGATCTCAAAACTTTATCACAAGATCATTGATGCTTTCCAAATATGTACCAATTTTGTTTTGTAATTTTTACATTTTTGAAACTATTGGAAAAAAGGCTACTATGAAGTAACACTTTCATGTTTTCTGTGATTTTTTTATGTTTGATCATCTTCTCAAAATTTTATGACAGCATCATTGATGCTTTGCAACTGTGTACAAAAATTTTGGTAATTTTTACACGCTCCAAAGTATGGAAAAAAAAGTTGCAAAGAAATGTCGTTGTGAAGATTCGAACTCAAGACCTCTAGTTTGATAGAGTTCAGCCTCACCACTAAGATATGGGTGCTCATGTGTCTTAGAGATGAGAAATAAATCATTTTATACATTGAAAACTCACTGGTTTTAATATATCGTCAATCATTGAAGTTCATTCACAGTCCATTCCACCGAGTGCTCTGCCATTTCACTTTCCCTTGCGCAAGCCTCTTCTCCACCTTGCTCTCTCTGGTCCGGCCATTCTCCGGCCAAATCCGGCCAGCCCCGAGCCCCAGTATGCAAATCTCGGCCTCTAATGGCGAGATTTCGGGCTGGTGAGGCGAAATCTCGGGCTGAAGAGGCGAAATTTCGGTCGGCCAAAAACATTCGGTATGCACAAATTGTTTTGTTGGATTTTAAGTTCAGCTGTATTTTTTTGCTTATTTAGACATGTAGTGATGTGGGATATAGTCTAGTAAGTAGTAAGAACTACCAATGTATGTATTCATGTGGGATATAATTCATATGTCAGTATGTCTTCAAAAGACCATGTCACTTACTCACTTGTATGGTATAGCTAGCAAGCCTGACAACGAAAGGCATATATCATGCATTTTAGCAAACATCAGTGACTTAAGAATGTTGACTCCCTGGCTTATATATCATGCATATTTTTTGTAATGATGCAGGCTCTAGTGAGTTGTGATGGTAGAGCCTCAGGGCACCGTATGGGACCACGGGGAGCGCATCGGCTCAGGGTCGAGGTGCAACTACTGCACGCATGTTATGAAGGGTGGAGGGGCGACCCGTCTTAAGGAACATCTGGCTGGCCGCGGCGGTGATGTGAAGGCCTGCCCCAACGTGACTAAAGTGGTTAGGCAAGCCATGATCGCGGACCTCCGTGGTGGCCGTGACAAGAAGAAGGAGAAGCAGGCGATTCGCCTGCGTCAGGAGGAGGCTTGCACCGAATGAGCCACCATGGGCATGGAGGATGAGCAGCTTAAGATGGCCATAAAGGCCTCTAAAGAAGAGGCCTACCTCAGGAGCCAAGGTTTGACCTAAGGTTCGGGGTCCGGGAGTGGTGCAAAGAAGTCCTCGATTCAATCGACTATTAGCAAAATGTTCGATCGGTCCAAATCGACACGGGAAAGCCATGCCTCCATGGATGTAGACCTTGCACGAGCTAGTATGCATATGACCACCTCGTGGGCAGGGACTTCTGGGACTGGGTTGAGTGGACCGTCGGTGCTGTAGAACCCTTGTACAAGTTGTTGAGGTTCGCGGATCAAGATAAGTTACCGACAATAAGCGGTGTAATGATGCAGTACTCCATTGCAAGGAATGAGTACAACAATAACTTACGGGAGCACGGAGAACAGTACAGGGTATTCCTGGAAGTCATGGAAAAGAGATTCGCCGACATAAGGAAACCACATTTGTGCAAACTGGTAAGTCAAATTAAAATGTTCAGTTCTATTATGCTAACTATGGAAAGTTCGCATGTGTTGTACTAATTATGCAATGTTTTCATCAATGACAGCCTCTGTTCTGGACCCAAAGTCTCAGTTCTCGTACAACATATGCAGCACTCCGAAGTACATGGGAGCGCTCTCGACTGCACTAGGCATTATGGCTGATGACGACGCTACCGCGGTGAAGGCTTTACGGGAAGCTGACACATACCGTCTTAGACGGGGACGATTTGCCACCCAGCTTGCACAGATCAGCGCCGTCGATAAGCAAATGACGGCAGGTACGTACATAAATTGAGGTTGGTTGGTATGTTGTTGTGTAGTACTCATGACTTCTCTTTCTTCGTATTGTTCGCAGCTCAATGGTGGATGGCCTTCGGGAATGAGACGCCATCGCTACAAAAGTTCGCCTTGAAGTTGGTGCCCAGTGCGCATCGTCGAGTGGGTGTGAACGCAATTGGAGCACATTTGTCTTGGTGCACACTCAGCTACGAAACCGTTTAAGTTATGCGAAGCTCCAACAGCTCGTGTTCGTGCACTACAACCTGCGACTTCGCCTGCGCGACTATGAATCCTCTCGCCAGATCCAAGACGAAGACCCTGTGGATCGCCTGATCGAGGATGCGATGCATCCTGGCCATGACCCAATTGCAGACTGGTTTGACTCGTCCAAGTCTAGTGGGGAGCCTCTACTCGATGAGGACACTCAGTACGACCCACCCCTCCCAGCGAGATTCGTGGTTGACTCCATCCCACCGAAAGAGATGAATAAGGCAACAGGTAAATAATGTAATTGTTTTCCATTCCACTTTTCAACCATGTATGTCGAAACCTCACAACAGTGTTAACCTTACTTCTAATTGGCCACAGGTGGGAAGAGCCTCCCAGTTGGGCGAATGGAACATCGGTGACACACACGGGAAGAGAAAGCGTGCTACCGACGCCGACGATGATGACACCCTAGCGAGAGCTTTGGGCGGGTTGCGAAGTTATCGGTAGCCGAGTGCAAAGGAAAAGGAAAAGCCCGGTGATGAGGAGCCTATTATCGGCGATGGCGACGACACGGAACACCTTCCGATAATGTGCGGTACCTCGGTAGTAGCTCGGCAATGACAGACTCTCTGGCGATGACGGGGCGGAGCCGACCGGCACTCCCTCGGCCCGTCCACAGTCACAATCACCGGCAGGAGGATCGCATCAGGGGGGTACTGCCCCGAGAGGTCACTCCCAGCAGCAGACCCGCAGTACGGGGAACGGCACGTCGCGTGGTGGGGGTGGGTTCCAGGCAGAACAACCACAGGATGGCTCACAATCATGGTGTAGCAGCGAGTCTTCCAACCATTTGGGCCTTCAAATCGAGCATATCGGGTATGGTTCGATGTCGTACGGATGGGATCAGGGTGGGTACGGTCACAGACAGAGTTATGACGGATCGAGCATCTCTTCACCGTTTGACTACAATGATCCATGCGCCCACACGACACTCATCTGTCAGTGTAAGGTACCTTTACCAGTCCGTGAATTATAGCACCTGGATGAGTCATTACGAACATTGAAAGTCCGCTCGCTACGCGGGACATGACACAGGAAGAATACAAGCAACAACACGAGAGGAGGTATCACGAGGTCATTGTCGATAACGCGGAGGTGGAGTTTGCACCACAGGCGTTCTACACTCGTAGGTACGTGATGCAAATATACATTCATTTAATTGTCATATGCAAATATGTGAAGAATTGTAATATGTATCAATTTTATTTCGTGCTTATTAATTGTCATGCCAATATACATTAATTGTTTCGAATTGTGACTCTCAATCTTCGAATTTTAGTCAAAATGCTGCCGAAAATTCTAACTTCACGCATTGATAATCATGTAAATAATTTACAGCAAGGTTAATGATACATCACGACCATCCAATAAAATTTTTGAAATTTTCTAATGTACTTTCAACCATTTTCCGTCCGGACATCACCAATACCCGAATTTTTAAAAATTCCTCGAGCTTCAGAAACAACTGAAAATTTTATGGAAATATTATTCACATGTCAGAATCATGCTAACAAAATTTCAAATTTTTCTAACATGCTTTGTACCATTTTTCATTCAGTTCAAAACTGTCTGTCAGCGTTTTATTAGGATAGTCCCAATGTTTGAATTTTTAAAAATTCCACAAGCTTCATAAAAATGTGAAATTTTTCAAAAAACATTAGAAATATGTCAGAACTCTCCACAAAAAATTTTAAAAAATTTTCTCCATTGTTTCGACCACTTTCCGGCATGTGCAAAATGGCCGAAATCTCGTCTTTTTCGGCCAAGATTTCGCCCAATTTCGCCGAATTTCGCTATTTCTCGGTATCAAACAAGCCGGATTCAAATTTTGAATTTGAAATTCTAGACGAGATTTCTCGAAATTACGAATTTCGCCGAAATCTCGAATCCGATCCACAACGGTATTTTATCTTAAAACGAAATCCGAAACCTTGATTGTGCACTGCACACACGATGACGCCGCCAGTCAAGTCGCCCTGACACTTTCCTCTTTGCTTCTGCCTCATATCATTGCGACTCTCACGGTCTCACCTCTATAAATCCTAATAACACTGCTCTCCTGATCAGTCTATGAGCAACTAGTGCGTCGTGGATAGAGATGGGCGTCGTGTCATGTTAGACCGGTTCAGTACAAATTCATCATGCTTCGTGTCTGAATCGTGCCGGGCTGTGACGGCCTGTCGTGCCCCCCGTGCCGTGTTGTGCGGTTCGCTCATCTTCGGTGAGCCCAGCCACGGCCCATTTGCGTTTCGTGTCTGCTTCGTGCCGTGCTGGTCTAGATCCGGCCCATTTGCACTATTGCAACAAGAGGAAAGAAGCCGGAGACATATGGAGTTGAGGCAGTGGACGCAAATATTATAAGAAAAATAACTAAAATTTATTTATTTTTGAACAATTACATAGAGCGAGGGGATGCGCTGAACACGGACGAGAAAGGGGGCAATGAGCGAGAAAAAGAGTGAGGGAGATAGGCGAGAGAGATTGAGAGGGGGATTGAGAGACAGGTGAGAGAGAGAGATCTGAGAGGAATGAGTGAGAGAGAGCAACTTTTTGCATCGTTTCTCAGCTATCTCTCCCGTTTTGCCGATCTCTCTCAGGTGTTGGCAACGGGGGTGACGTCCATATTGCTGGGTGAGTCCATAACAGTCATGCTCTGTGAGTCGGTGACTTTCATGCTGGGCTTCTTCCTCCTACCTTGGGTCATTGGGCTGGTATGGCCCGTTCTATAGTGTCGTGCCGAGCTGGACCGCTCATTGTGCCTGATTCTCGGGCCCGGCACGGCCCGTGCTACAGTGTCGTGCAGGCCCGACACGGCCCACTTCGTGCCAGATCGGGTTTCAAACCGAGCCGTGACGTTGTGCCTCGGACCGACCCAAAAGAGCCCAGCCCGAGTGCCTACCTCTAGTCGTGGAATATCCAAACTCGGTGGGGATCAGTCGATCGGCAAGTTCCCATTGATTGGATCGAAACCCAGGGTTAATAATATAGTTTCGAACCTGAATTTCGATGATCCAACGGTATCAAAATTCGTAAAAAATTGTTCGAAATTCGCTTAAAATCAAACGGTTCCAAAAGTTAAATAAATTCAAAATATTGTCAAACTGTCGAGCGATCTTCGAATGAATGGACGAAAACCACTCAAAAAGGCTTAAATTTTGAGCGATTTTTGGCGAAAACCAACGACGGTTAAAAAAAAGGGAAAAATAGGAAAATTGCAAAAATAATATATTGTAAAATTTGTAAAAAAAACCATTAAAGGCCAAAAAAAAAATAGGAAAATGTAAGAAATATAAAAAAAATGGAGAAACACGAAAAAAATCTGACATGATCTTTCTTAAATATAATTTTTTTTGACATTATCTTTATTATATTTTAAACAATTGCAAGATGTAAAATAGGCATTTTGTAATAATATACGAACAAATAATCTTTCTTTTCAATACTACTCACATATCAGTCCAACAAGTGCAAAAATAGGCATTCACATAATGACATATTAGTACCATTCACATATCAACACCATTCACACATCAACACCACTTACATTTCAATACCTTACAGAAATTGCTTGTGCAAATAATTTACAAGAAATTGTTTGTGTCAAATTACACGTTTTACAACAAAATAAGTACATAATATAACTAGTGGTACAGAGTACAACTACTATACTAAAGTTTTGGTAGTTCATGCATACATACAACGATAAGTACGCTTTACAATATTAGATAACATTAACATATTAAAATATACCATAGCAAGATAACTTCTGTACATACAAATATCGCTATTTTAATAAATAGTACTATTTTCAGGTGTCGTCCATTGCTACTAAATATACTTCAACAAATATTACTACTAAATATAATTGAATAAATATTGGTAATAAATATATTTCAATAAATATTGCTACTAAACGTAACTGACACATGGAAAGCTTCAGGAATATGATCATCTAGCTAGTTAGTATTACTATTCGCCTGCTTCAGGGCCGGGACTATGATGATCATCTAGCGTTTGTGTTTATAGTACAAACTAGATAATCATACGCGACGTGCCACGCCGCGGACACCGCTCCCCACGCGAGCAAATCGAGAAAACGTGCGATTGCCGCTCCCTACACGAGCAAATCGACGAAACACGCGAAAAGGACCTAAACAGAATTTTGTTTTTCCATAAAAGGGCTTAAACATAATGCTAGAAAAAATGTAAAAAAAGGACCTAAATGCAATGTATATTTTTTTTCCAAAAAAAAAGGATCTAAACGTATTTTTTTCCCAAAAAGGACATAATCGTAATTTTGATTTTCCGTAAAAGGACCCGAGCGCAATGATTAAAAATGCATAAAGGAACTAAACGTAATATATATTCTTTTTTTTAAAAAAAGACATAATCGTAACTTTTCCCAAAAGGACCTAATCATAATTTTTTTTTAAAAAAGGACCTAAACGTAATTTTTTCACGACTCGGCTCGAGCCACCACCGAGCCGGCTCAAAGCCTCCTGGAAGCGGCATTTCTTCCAAGTTTAGAGTAGGTATGATTAGGGGCACATCTCATTCTGATGGAATATTCTAGGCAACAACAAAAAATTCTCTCTTTTATGTTTAGGAACATCAGTTTGAATAGTGATTTTTTATTATTCAACACTATTTATCTAATTTTTCATATTTTTTAAATGCAATTGATTTTGGTTTTCAAATTTTACAGGTTTGTAGAAGCTCACCTCCCCTACATATGGTAAGTTTTTGAGGATTTTTGAAAACTTGTATACATAGATTTCACTGAGTTTTCACGGCAAGAAGGGTTTTCACTATATATATATACACGATTCTACATCTACGTGTAGAATATCATATTCTACATGTCAGCCAATTTTGCTTACTGACCGAGCCCCCACGTGATTTTAATTAGTGCAACGGACGGTCCAGTTGACTAAAGCCCATTACGTGACAAAACTACTAGTAAACGTGTTTCTACATGAATGACTAATAAATGCTACTTAGGGCTTGTACATGAATTTATCTTTTTTATTTAACCATAACTTTCAAATGTGACTGATTTTGGTCTTCAAATTTTATAAGATCGTAGAATCTCACCTCCTCTATATATGGTAATTTTTTTGAGAAATTTTGAAAATATGTGCATGTGTTTTTCATAAACTTTAGAAAACACTGGATTTGTTGCCTTTTACAATTCAAACAAATGACATGTGATGAGTTATTACACTAGAAGTTACCATACCGAAATAAAGTGTTAGACAACAGTTTTACATAGGATATAGCAACACCTTGAGTAATAGGAAGTAAAATATTGTTTTTTAATAGTAAAAGTTAGTATATGCTGCTATTGGACACTTTGTTATTTTCATATCTCTCAAATCCTATTGAGTTTGGTTTTTAAATTATAAAAAATTGTAGAATCTCACCACCCCTATGTTCGATAATTTTTTGAGATTTTTCACAGTAAAATGTTATTTTTAATAGTAAAAGATAGTATATGCTACTGTTCAGTACTTTGTTATTTTCATATCTCATAAATCCGATTAAGTATGGTCTTCAAATTTTATAGAGTTGTATAAACTCACCTCCCCTACATGTGATAATTTTTCTATAATTTTTAAAATATTTCACTGCAGGTCAGGCAAACAGAACTAAATTCTTATTCATGAAAACCAAATGTACACATTTTCAAAAATTCTGAAAAAAAATCATCAAAGATAGGGGAGGTGAGATTATATAGTTATATAAAATTTGAAGACCAAAATCAATATCAGCTAAAAGATATGAAAAAGACAAATTCGGCTAACTAGTGATTTTTTATTGTTTAGTACTTTGTCAATTTCATATCTTTTAAATACGATTGAGTTGGTCTTCAAATCTTGCAGGGTTGTAGAAGCTCACCTACCTTACATATGGTAATTTTTTGAGATTTTTTAAAAATATTTACATATGATTTTCATACATTTTACATTATAAGGCTGTTTTATACATGATATAGAAACACATTGAGTAATAGGCAGTAAAATGTTATTTTCTTGATGTTAAAAGGTAGTATATGTTGATGTTTAGTATTTTGTTATTTTGTTCAACCTAAGACCAATGGCAAACCCTGCGATGGTACAACAAATTTTACAACAGTGACTAACATCCACAATTCAATATCTCATTAAGTCAAGATTAATATTAATTCACATGTGACATGAATCTCATCGTACAACTAAGTATGTCTAAGCATAGCTACAATAACCCATTGTTGGTAATATGATTATGTCCAACTAATAATGTCCCAACCTAGAGTTAACAATGGACACATTGTATTCCAATAATCAAGGTGGCGTAATGTCAACTAGTCATATAGTTATTCCCATGAAATAAGCATTGATACACAAATAGCATGCAATTGTATAAAAGCAAAGTACTTGTGCAAACATAGGTTCAATATGATTAAAGATTACGACTTGCCTCGCTGATCTAGTGCTGAGTCTTGGTCTCCAAAGTCTTCGTTCGCTCCTTCGGGATTAACGTCTACCAAAAAAGAAAGTAACAAAACCAAATAAATACCAAAGAGAGACTTAAACAAGCTCAAAATTGAAAATAAATTACTCTGGAAGGTAGAGCTTGATTTAGAAAAAATTAGAAATTTGAATCGCCTCAATCGGAGTTCGTATAAGAGAGATCGGGCCTCCATAAGATTAAATTTAGAGAAAATCCGAATTTATTGATTTATTTTTCTATTGAAAAATCGATTTATTACGCAACGCTGACGTCATCCGGATTTTGGTAGACTTGGTCCACGGTACCGTGTTCTGTTCACCGTGCACCCAGTGCACAGCTGACGCGGCGGAACACATCAGCACCGACGCAGACGACTCGTCTGACGCGGCGGTTAAGGTGGCGACTGACGTGGGCTTGCCACGGGTAGCACATCCAGCGGCTGCGATCGGATCGGACGGTGGAGAAGCACGGATGCAGCAAAGATGCACTGAAGCGACGTATCAACGGAGAAGAAGGGCTCGGGAGGCGGAGGAACTTCGGCGAGGTCGTTCTTGGCGACGGAGGGGTCTCGGGTAGCAAGGAAAGGGGCGGCGGGTGCGATGGACAACGGGGAAGCTCGCATGGGGTTGGCGGCGGTTTTATAGCCCTTAGGAGGCGTGTCCGACCCGGACTCCAAGGGCGGTGGCAGATGCGACTAGGGTCTGCGGCGGCGAGCGACTGGACCGGGACAATGGGCTGGCGAAGCGGGCTAGGGTGTCACGCGAGGGAGGTGGGCCGCAGAGAGGATGCAGGCTGGACGAAGCGGGCTGAGGCAACGTGGCCCACGAAGGAATAGGAACTGGCCGGCGGGAAATTTGGCCCGAGAAGAAAATGAAAACAAAAACAATTTTCGAGTTAAGAAAATTCCAGAAATTCAAATAAAGGCAAATAAATTCAAATAAATAGCAAATAATTTCAGAAAAATCTTCAAAAATACAGAAAAATTCCTTGAAGTACAATAAACCCAACTAAAACTGAAAATATTTTGTTTGATGAATAGTTTAGTCAAATTAAATCTTTTCAATAATATAAAATTCAAATTAAGCTTTGATTAATTCAAGAAAAATGCAAATGGTTTATTTTCAAATTCAAATTCAAAAATCAAATTTTGGGATGTTACAGTTTAGGCGGTATATGAGAAGCAGTATGCACACAAATATGTAACCTATCAATTGTCATAATGCAGCTTTGACTGGCAATGACACCGTCGCTATATTTTCTACTTCGACAATTATTTTTTAAGCTTTATCATATTATATACTAATAAAATTATAATATTGTGAAAATATTTTCAACTACAAATCTAATGATATACTTTTTATATAGCCATTAATCTATATTGTTTTAAACATACATGTGAAAGAACACGGATTCTAGATATATCACCTTAGAGAGAAGGAAGAGGGTAGTCCTCCCCTTTTGGGGAGTCGATCAGTCCATCAAGGACCTCCTCCTATAGATCTTGTCTGCTGATTCTACTCCCAGTGGAGAAATTTTGAGGAAGATGTTAGAAATTTCTCCTTTGGGGGTAGACTTCGAAGAAAGATAAGGTTTCTTAAATATTCAAATCTTCAAAAAATTTATCCTTAACTAGCTCTATGAAGCCAACCTTATGTATATGTAAATTGAATAAAATAGTAGATTTGTCTTCTGTGATTTTTTTCTCTTAAGAGTTTTTTTCACGTTTTTTATATAATTTTTTAACTCTAAAAAGTGATATCAGAGCTTCCGGGAGGGAGGAGGAGACTCCTGGCGCGGCAGCCATCGCACGGCATCTACGACGCATCATCGAGACATCATCCAACGCGGCCACCGTACACCATCATCGTCATCTTTAGCAACCGTGCTCCATCACCATCGGCCGCCACAGCTGCATGAAGCACCAGCACGATGACGCCGCGCCGAACGACGTGGAAGTGGACCTCGGCATCCATGGTGGCGGTGTGACTGTCTCCTGCCGCTATGTGCGCATCTATTACGACTTCGTGCGCCGCCGCTTCGCGCTCGAGGTGCTTGGCAAGAACGGCTGCCTCGTCGAGGGCATCCTCCACGTATTCGCTTTCGGCCGACACCGACGCCCGCTCAGCCACCCTCTTCTCGGCCTGCTGGCGACGGCTTCCTCCGGCTCCACCCCTCTGCTCTTCCTCGGTCGGCTGTCCGCCAGCTCGCTCAGCCGCAACGCCCGATGCACCGGTAGCCTTTGTCTCCTCCGCGCCGCTCCTCTCCGGGACGCCTCCGTGCCGACCACCTCGTATCCGCTCTGGCCACCTCTCGGTGACGCCCGCCTCCACTCGTCCACGCGCGTGATTTGCTTGCTCATCCGATCGGATTCCAAACGAATCCAAATCGGGTTTTAATCTGGATTTGGCTTCCACGTCCGGCTCGGCTTCAGCTTCCATTTTTCTTCGGCTTGGGCTCCACTTCGGCTCTAGCTCCAGTCCGGCTTCTGGCTTCGGCTCCTCTGTCCGAAATTGCTACGCGCATCCGAGCGTACCAAAAGTTGCTACGCGCACCCGAGCGTACCAAAAATTGTTACATACACCCGAAGCGTATCAGGAAGTTTTTTTTTCAGAACTAATCTACCATATTTTTTTGATATGCAATTTTTGTCTACCATGTCATCTACTAAATTTGATATTTAGAAGTTTGATGGTAAGATCAGTTTCATTATATGGCAGGTACAGATGAAAGCTGTTCTCACGCAGGTGGGCATTAGGAAAGTATTGCTAGCTAAACCGGCAACCATAATATTTCCAGAAGCCTGGGTGCTTTCGACCCACCTCGATTCTGTTTTACGATTCGACTTCATATTGAGCATTGACCTGCGCTTAACCCCATTGACTGTTCCAGCCCAAGGTTTCACCAACATCATCGTCCACGCCATTCGGCACCATGCCTAGGCGTCATTCTAAGCCATCTACATCAACAATCTTCTATTATAATCGATCATCGTATTTCTTCTATTGGAGGTGGATTTCATTGTAATTCATGCCGTTGTGCCTATTATTAACGACATCAATGCGGGATTAATCATTGGCGATTTTTCGATGATCCTTTGTCTATTACGGTAATTATAGCAAGATCTACACATATAGAGTCTAAGTTAGAGTTGCAGGTATTTTCAAACATAATGAGTTAATTTGGGTTACACCTAATAGAGAAGATTTTGAAAAAAAAATAATGTCAGTTGACGAGACAACTGAATTTTGTGTTCAATCACCGTTTGGATATATTGCAATTTTGGATCATTTGCACGATCATTATGAAGCCTTTCATAACAATAATTCTCAAGAATTGAATGACACCCTAATGGAAGTTAGCATTATACTCTCCGGAGTTTTACTTTTTAAAAGTGATTGTTTTGCTCCAATATCAGTTTGAGATGAAGGATTGATGTGCAAGAAGGAGTTTGCTTCTGCGTGAATATTACAACGTTGTTTAGTTATCAGAGCTCGATATGAGGGGTCTATTACAATTTTACTCTATTAACGGCACAAGAGTTTCTTTCATCTTGATAGTTTTTGCAGTTTCAGTTTCAACTATATTGTGGAATTTAATTACCTTTGAAGTTGATAGTTTGACGTACGTTGTGGCTACACGTACAAGTTGCTCTTTCAATGAGCATTGTTTACTGAATTTTGTATTACATATGAAGCACGTAAAATATCCATGATATGAGTTCTTCACTATCTATCAAGCGCTACAGGTGATGTTTTTGCTTATGCTATTTGGTGATTGGGCATTTGTTTTAGGAGATCATTTACACAAACTCATACTTTACTGGGGTTATGAATTGTTGAAGACCCAGATTTCTTCATCTGCTTTATTGATGGTTGTGTGTTTGAATCAACTGGTGCTTTACTCAATTTTGCTTTATGAGAAGCATTTGGATACTATCCCAGTTTTCACACTCAATAAGTCCTTTGGACTTTCGGCGCACATGATATTCATGATGCTCAACTACTCTTCAGGGTTTTTCATGAGACAATATCATTATGTATTTTGAGTCAAGGGGAGGTTTGTTACAGATAAGATTTCCTCAAATATCCAAATCTTCAATAAACTTATCCTTAGCCGGTTATATAAAACCAACCCCATGTATATGTAAATTGAACAGAATAATTGATTTGTCTCCGTGGTTTTTTCCACGGTAAAATTTGTGTCCCGTTTTTGTGTGCTTCTCTAACCCTAACAAACAACAACTAGCAATTTGGATAGAAATCTATAGGAACAACTAAAGAAAAGGAAATGTGAACAACCAAGATGTTGAGGTTGCTAAGTGGAGTAAAACCATTAATAAGCATTTATAATATCTCACGAATGTTTGTGTTATTGTCATGTATATATCGTTCTATAATGAATTGTGGAATTTACCGTAGAAAAAATATAAGATTAAAAATTGATAATGGCAAAAATTAACAAGTCTAATACCATAATTCAGAGAGCCCCTTTATGTTAACAACTGTACTCTGTAAGGTAACTTTTTCAAGGACATAAATAACTCAACTCATTTCAAGAATCATGGTATCAAAACGTCAATAACTGGCTAGAATTTTTTTAGAGCAAGTACAATAACAAAGATCATTACTTACTCCATCTCTCATGTATGTTATCTAGAGCAAGCAATAAAACCATATTGTACAATAGCTATCTCTAAAGTTTGTTTCTAGATACTGTACAATAACTATCTCTTCTTTCTTGAACATAAATAATCTATCTTGCTTCCTGTGCAATGCTACCAACTAAATAAGAACCTGCTCTCTTCTTTCTCCTCTTTTCTCATTGTTCCACATAGGATAAAGCCGATGTGTACATGTTTATAGTAAGCTAAGATGATCTTATTATACCTGCTCTTAAGATCTGTCCAGTGCTACCAGAGAGAAAGAGACTTCTGCAAAACAAAGTTTAGTTGAGGGAAGAGTGACTCACTACTTAAATCTTTACCTTCCGCTTTTCTACCAGCTTGCTATTGGAAGGCGTCTAGCACATATTAGCATCGGTATATGATATTTATTTGATTATTTAGCTGTTGGATTATCTCTTGTTTTGAGATATGCCATACCGCAGCCTCCTCGACGATGACCTATTATCAGAGTATAATTCACTGTAGGCTATCCACAATGGTCAGCACTGGCGGCTTGGAGAATTTATCGACGAAACCGAGGTTGCATATAGGAATGTCTCCGTTTGGGTACCCTCTCCTCACAGAAGTTGCACGAGTGGATGATGGAGACTGGGAGAGCTGTGGAATGTGGCGTTGACGTCTCCCTCTATATAGGCAGTGTTGGCAAGCCAAACTACCCGGTAAAAAAGAATGAGGGAAAAAAGAAGTGCAACACATATTATAATGCATTTCTTCGCGTGATAGATTCAGAGAGAGATACTGTAATTATTTTGCCACCAACACAAAGATCAATCCATGCATGCGATTTTTTTTATTATTATTATTTTCAAGTTTGAACTAACAGTGTCAAGTGTGAACTGCTAAATCTAATTAGATAGGAGAAAAAGAGTTTCATGTACAGATAAAAGGAAGGAAATCGAACACAACCAAAGAAAATTGATTCTGTTTAGCTGTCTCTAATCACTGTCATTACATGGCACAGCCGTCCAAAATCCTAATCAGAGGTCTAGTAGAAATGTTCCTTTCTCCTATGGTAATAAATTGATTCTGTTTTCTGTTCCTTTCTCCTATGGTAATAACAGGGACAGGCTCTTAGGAGGTCCTGACTTGCTCTTCCTCCACCCTGTTATTTAAACAAGTGAACAGAAATGAGACTTGTGTGCATTAATCAAACACTAGTATACTACACACTGTTGGAAAATTAACAAAGCATAACATTAATTTAATTCCAAAGATACGTAATAAGAACATAAAGATAAATATTGCGTCTACAACATGGTTACTAGCAACTAGCAAATTGACAGAACAAGTTAGTAAAGAAAACATGCCTACATATGCTAGATAACCCAAAGGATACATAGATATAAACAAAACTGTCATAGCAGCATTCATTCTCAACAGATCTAATCACAAAAGGGATCACTTGGACAAAGAACAACTTAGTCCAGAGCACTCAATGAGGGTTTGATGAAGAACAGGAAGCAGCGCAGAAGCGATGCGACGATCGAAGAAGATGAGCAGTCGAGCGGTGTGGCGCTTCCTAGAAACCTGATCGCCGGTCTCCTGTGCAGGTCGTCAAATGGCCGACGTCAGATCGGAGACACTGCTCTTCCTCACGCCTGTTGCACGACGAACGAAGGGATGGAATGGCTTCGAAGGCTGCAAGCACCGAGGAAGCAGAGATCTCCAAAGGGAACGAGATGGATTTCTGTCGCGCGTTTTCTCACAAACAGGGAAGTCTCCCTTAAGAAACTGCGAACCGAAAACAACCTCACGAAAAATCAGTCGAACTGCCACGATTCCAGGAACCGCCCCCTAGAATCTCTCAACGTGGGCGAACGGACTAACTGCACGAAAACGTGCGTCTCCCTGAGTCCGCGACGCCACGTCAGCAGTCGAGGTGTAAGGTGATGTAGCATAGCCGGTACACATCTATACCCCTTTATAATGCACCTAAGCAAATTTTCCTACGTCCACCCTAAATAATGCACCTCATTAGAGATGGCACAATATTCGTGCACCCAACAAAACGTCCTCAGAAACTTGTATTCATCAAAATGAACGTCTCAGATCTTTCCTCAGTTTTACTCACCCACATCCAATGGTCATTATTTAGTGTGTCTAATCATCCCTGTGGCCCACAATAGACCTCCCCCACCTACATATTTGGAAGGAGAGCGAATCAAACAAGGAAATAAATAAGGAGGATCCGCATGCAAGGAAACCAGATTTGAATTTTTCTTGGCCAAAATTATGCGTACTACATATTTGGAAGGAGGTGAATCAAACAAGGAAATAAGCAGGAGGATCCGCATGCAAGGAAATAAGACTTGAATTTTTATTGTCACGGCATTGTGATCGTATTTTTTCGAATATGACCCTTCTCGAGACTTTTTTACGGATCTAGCCCCATAGAGCCTAATTTTAGCGCACGGAGAGCGCTGAATTTTTGTTTTCATTTTTTATCTAAGGAACCAACTGTCTGTGAGTGCTACTTAATTTTTTTTAATTTTTTCTCGCGAACCAAATGGCGGCGAAACCTTTATTTAATTTTTATCTTTTTTTTCTTGCGGATCCAGCGGTCGGCGAGCGCAGTTTATTTTTCCATATTTTTCCGAAATCATCCATGTGGCCCACAACAGACCTTCCCTCACCTCCAACATCAACAAGGAAAAGGAAACAAACGTCCTGGAATCAAGAAAAAAGAAACAAACGTCCTGGAAAAGGAAAGGACCATACATTACGTGATGGGAAAAGGAAACCGGGAGATGGGGCAGCGCGGTCGGGAGAACGCAGGTCTGCAATGGCTTCACGGTCGCCATCGGTGGCTTTGTCGACGCGGCGAGGTTCTTTGGTCGATGACCTCGCGACGCGTGTCTCGGCAAATTTATAATTTATTTTTTTTGAAAATAATTTTATTAAGTACAAAATAATCGAAAGTTTTTTTGAGAATTTTTTAACCTAATGTGCTATCTTTTCAAAAATCCTTCTATATTTAAAAAAAATGAAGGCAACTCACCTGTAGCTTCTTTTAGCTGCAGCCCAGATCAGAGAAGCTTCTTCTCTTCCCTCCCTCCATTAAAGCAAGAAAGAAGCTCCAAAGCTCCAAAGCTCCATCAATCCCGCACCAAATCTCCTCTTTCCATCTATGGTGTTAATTCCCTAAATTTCGTGCTCTATTGCCAAAATTTCCTCCCAATCTGATTTGATCCCAAATTATGGTTTCCATAAATATGCTTATTTCGGTGCTATAAAAGCCGGTGAGCTCTCCTCCACCCCATCGCATTGCGTAAATCCCCAAGTGCTCCCTCTTGTAAAGATCGCCGGATTTTGGAGGTAACCCAAGCCATCACCGTCATCTTTCCCGGTGAAATTCACCGCAACCGTGACTCCTCCCCCACAGGCGTCGGTGCCGGCGATCTCGCCGCACCAGTGCCGACCCACTGCGACCGGCCGGCCACCCCTGGCCTTCCTCCCCTTGCCTCAGCCAAGCCAGAAACCTGCTGTGCTCTCTGTGGAAGCTGCAAAAAAATAATCTAATATCAGAAAATTCTTTTTTCTTTCTCTTTCTTGATTTAAAATCTTTTGGGAGCCCGTTTTCACCTATTCGACCTCCATTTAGTTCCGTTTTTCTTTCTAAATTCATTTAAAATTCTAAATTTCTCTTTTATTATTAAGTGTTGTATTCATACTTATCTTCTCATTTAATTGGTAAGCGGATGTACTGCCGTCGTAGCGTTAGCACAGGCACTATACTAGTGGTAAAAAGGTTAAGTACACTTAGCACATCTCAGTCACGGTCGCACGTCGTCACAAGTCACACGATAAACACGTGAAATACGCAATATACGCGCGTGCGTGCGTGTACATAGCCTAGCAAAGCCAACCAAGTGTACCTCTAGCCTTGCCACCAACTCATACTAAAGTCCATGCTTGAACTCCCCTTATAAGTTGGTTGCACTCCACCTAGCTAAGTAACATGGTACTAAAGACCATACACTCAACCCAATACCCCTTTGACTTCTTTAGTTGAATTAATTTATCATTAATTCCAACAATCCCAACAACTTACATTGCACACTGCTCCTCCCTTTTTTGATCCATCCATTGCAGTACTGTCCTGTTGGCAAAGCTCCAAGATGGAGGCATTGTTTTCTGCTACATCAGGTGAACTTGTTAGTAGATGCATATCCTTGATCAACTAATATATAACACCCCAGCACCCCCGTGCCCTGAATGTTACACCACAAACACTATCAAACTACCAACATACCGAAAATACTAGAAATTTCGGCATGACCTTTATGCAATTAGAGCAAACATCAACACAACAACAAGTACGATACGATCACAGGAGCAATATTATCAAAGAGGAACTAAATACGACATTAAGCAACCACATTTCTATTTAACAACTCAACTAAACAATGACAACATACAAATAACATAACTGAGTAACCCCAAAAGATTTCTTACTAATTATACAATAAGTTAGAGGTGCTCTAAAAGAACTAGCTAACATTGTATACAAAAGTGGAAAGTGAACTATGCCCCATGCCTGAATGTCGTCACCAAGCACCTACAATAAATAATAAACAAACAAGTGTGAGTTCGAAACTCAGCAAGGGTATCAAATTAATACAGCTAACTTCAAACACAGACATTAAGCAATTCAAATATGATAAGACATTTGCATAAGAGGATAACATCACAACTCATACCATTTTCCTCTTTAGTCATGTAATGCCTATGCATGCTCATAATGCACATTATCATAGAAGATACCGGTATTTCTGAGTGTATACTCGTCAGTATGCACCCTCACATTCCCATTCATCCCGTGGAGGGGCCTACAGAAGTAGGTCTTTCATATCTCACTACGGGTGAGACATAGAGGCCCACTCGGGACACCTCTCTGTTATGAATGCACAAATGCAATTGAAATAAATTAAATGACAACACACATTCTTATAAATATGATATATCCATAGCATGGGCATACTCTATTAATTCATACACTTAGCATTCACAATATCAAAAGCAACATAATAATTCATAAACATAAACATGTTGGAGATCATTATCAAAATAACCCACAACATGATACACTTGCCTGTACCCGCGAGGAGCGGGGTGGTGCGACGATGAGGTCGCTCACGACGCTACTCCACCTGAAATAATTTCGCATGCACTCAAACATAAACACTCACTAACCGAAAAAAATCAGCATGCGACAAAAAACAGGACAACTATGTTTTAACAGTCCTAACTTCTAGCAAAATATTCCAAATTCAGTAAATAATTACATTCTTTTGAAATCTAGAGGACATTTCCTAGCTTTTTTTTAATTATTAAAATAATTCAATTTAGCTTCTAGCTAACCATGCACAACCCAAACTTAAAATTACTGAAAATCTGTAATAATCCTAGACAGTATTCACTAAAACAATCATAACTCTTAAACTAATGAACCAAAAATTGTGTTCTTGAGCTCTATTTAACCACAAGACTACTAGCTACAATTTCTTCTACAACCAAACCCACAGGAGATGCCCCTAAACAGCTTCAATCATCACAAAACCGAAGCAACTACAAATCCATGAAAATTCTGAACAACAGAAAATGTCACTCTGAGCAGCAGGTACTAAAACAAGCATAACTTTTAATTGGCTGAACCAAAATTCATGATTTTAGTCTCTAATATTATTTCTCCTACAGTGGCATCTACAATTCTCCTACAGTTGGACTACCAGGAAGTGGCTCTAGAATAACCAAAACTTCACAAAACCGAAGCTAGAACTAGCAGCAACAAGATCTAGGTAGCAGTCACTAAAACAACCATATCTTTTAAACGGCTGAACCAAAAATCGTATTCTTGGACTCTAAATAAACTTAAGACTACCATTTACAATTTCTTCTACTGTCAACCCTCCAGGAAATGCCTTGAAAGACCCCAAATCGTAGCTCCAAAAACAGGGTTTGCTCAGCCCGCGAAATTTCAGAACTTCCCCCAACTTTAGATCCACCATTTGCACCCAAATTCACCAAATCCTTCAACCCTAGAACATGCAAATCTAGCAGGACTCCCCCTAAAAACAGCCCTCAAACCACCACAAATCCCCCAAAAGAAAATTTCCTGCACTTGCTCACAAGGGGAAACAAGAAGGAGGAGGGGATGCTGCAGGGAGGGGGCTTGGCTGGGCTCAGCTGGGGCTGCGGCCAGGAGAAGCTCTACTAGGGGCTTGGCAGCCATGGGAGGAGACACAGGGCACCAGGGAAAAAAAGGGGAGGCGCCAGGGAAAGGAGAGGCTCAAGGGAGCAAGAACCAGGATGGGGAGTATTCGGCTGGGAGGAGACAGCAAGGGGGCTCAAAAAAAACCAAGGTAAGTTTAGGGTTAGGTGGGTTTTGAGGGGGTTTTTAAGGAAAACAAATTAGAAAAGGACCCCTCTCCAAACAATTAAAACCCAACGCCAGTATTCGGCTGGGAGGAGGCAGCAAGCCTCGCTGCCAAACTACGACCTCAACCGAAAAGAAATGAAATACTACACAATATGCAACACCGTCACCACTGTACAAGGTGGAGAGCCTACAGAGACTAGAACGGATGCTGCTCCGGGTTTTCGTCACCGTTGAGGAGGCTGAGGGGTGGTGCATCACAAACCAAGCAATACTTGGACAACTTAACATGCTGAGAGAAGAGATGTACAAAGGCTACTATTTGCTCGACATATTGAGAAACCTTGCCCATGAAGAAGGGAAGGCCAAAGACCATGAAACGAGATGCCCCTTAGATCTGTCTATATTCAATCCAGGCAAGTATCTCCCTAGCAGTGCACAGGGCAAAAACAATTTGAAACAGATGCTTGATAGTGTAGAAAACGTAGTTACTGATATGAACAAGTTTGTTGTTTTCCTGAGGAGGTACCCTCCAATTTGTCGTCAACCATATAGCATGTACCTGTTTTTGGAAAAATGTATGTTTGATCACCAAACGGAAATGGGACAGATCATCGACTTCTTGTTGCAAAAAGAGCCTCACGGTGAACCCAATCTGGGTGTGGTGCCAATCGTTGAAGGAAAAGTTAGAAAGAGCACGCTTGTTGAGAATGTTTGCTGCAACCTAAGGGTGTGTGATCACTTTAATTTTTTTCTCAAATTGTATTTTTCGCTGGAAATAAGTTTAGAGAAGAAAAGCTATGCACCCAGAGAGATGGAGGCATATTCAAGTATCAAAGTAGTGTCTTGAACAAATAAAATTCGCAAGTTGTCATTGATCTAGATGGGGACATTAATGAGGGTGCACCAGCGTTCGAATCGTGGGATCGGCGTTGGTGGCTCATTTTCAAGGCGTCGAGGGCAAAAGGGTGTGTGTGGTGTGTGTGAGTATGTGTATTTATAGCTCGGTTGTTGCTCTTCTTCTTTAATAAATACCAAAGCTCCTGATCAAAACTAAAAAAAGAAAAGAAAATGAGGGCGCATGGCGAAGGTTGTACTATGCTTCTCAAATTTGCATTCCAAGTGGCAGTAAAATTATAATCACAAGTCGATCCGAGGAAATCACAAAATTTGGAACGGCACAAGCTCTTGATTAATTTTTTTGTCTCGGGATGCGAGTTAGTACTTCTTCAAGGTGCTTGTGTTTGGAAGCACGGTTCGTGAAGAGCAACCAAAACTTGCATCCATAGCAATGGAGATATCTTAGGAGTGTTTTGACCTAGATGTTTTTAAGGATTTCACTGGCTCTTTCGCAAATTCAAAAAATATTGATGGTTTTCTAACAGCTAGTCTCAGCAGCATACAGCAGTGGCCCAGGATTCTTGTATGCATTGAAGGGTGGAGGCAAGAAGATCTATTTCCATCTAGTGCAGGTCCAGGTGATGCTAGGGTGGAAAAATAAACATTTTTATCCCCGGGGAAGGTCTGAAATTGCTCAATATTGCATACTTCTGCCACAATCGAGCAGTGAGATGTGGAGTTTGATGTCTCTGAAACTCTATTTATGCAGATTAGCAAAGGATTGAGACACACCAAGAGAAGATGAATGGGTGTAAACCAATACTTAAAACTATTTTTTATTTTTTATTAATTCTAAAAATTAATAAAAAATGACCAATCTGAACAATCAATCTAGGATAGATAATCTAGGAACATGAAAGAAAAAGTACAAAAGTTATACATGCATATTAGAAAGCAATTGTACATAAACAAAAATGATTAGATCGGAATCCATACTCACTGATTTTCCACAAAAAATACGCACAAGGATCCCTTTACATGAAAGCACAAATCTCAAATAATCTCTCAATTTTTTTCTCTTTTTTTCTTGTTTCTTCTCTTTCTTCTCTCTTGCTGTTTCTTCTCTTTCCTTTCTAGCTGTTGCTTCTTCTTTTTTGTTTCTTTTTCGTGCGCTACTGCCGACATGAGAGTTGTAGCGCAATACAGCTTGCCTATCGAATATCTAAACATGGGGTATGTTTCCACAGAGGATACGTGAAGGATATGTTCTAACGACATATAGAGATTTTGGATATCAAGGGACCGATTCTGAGGGATATGATACACGCGGGAAAGATAACTCCATATCAGAAAGGACTCGGTCACTTTCCCTTGTGAGGAAACCAACTCGAGTACATCTTGTATAGATGGCAGTTTGGATATGCCATGCAGATTACACGGCGATAGACTCCTCATTGGCTACGATCTGGTATCCCAAACCGACTACGACTCGACCAGAGGTAGGATCATCGCAACTATATAAGGCCTGAGGTAGGGACCCTCAGAGAAAATATGAAGCAATTCTCAGAAGATTAGCCATATAGAGCTTTTGAGCAAGAAGTTGCTTTTGCGCATAGAGCTCAGGAGCCGACGAACTGTGTTTCGTCAACCTCTAGCCATAGCTTAGCCTTAGATTAGGTGCAATCCACATTGTAACTAGGGCTAGACACATTGCTCTGTAATTTGTTCATCAACTCCATAAATCATCCATACAGGAGTAGGGTATTACTCCGTCCGGAGGCCTGAACCTGTCTATATCTTGTGCCCCTGATTTCGTGCTTGACTCTGCTATCTCGAAGGTACCCGAAGTATAAGTTTATTGTCAATTTTCTAACCTTCAACAATTGGCGCGCCAGGTAGGGGCCTTCAGCTGGTTTTTGCAAGACAAGCATGTCTTCAGCGTGCATCTACAGCGGATTCTCCTGTGACTGCTCGGCCGTCGCCGTCAACCGGGTGTCTCCCATTGGATCTGAGATCGCTTTTGGAGCAATGCTTTATCGATGGGAGCTGAGCGCGGATCTGCTATTCCTCGGCTTCATCAAATCCCGCTCTTAGGATCCATGCCGAGAGGTAGGTTTCATCGACTTTGACCTGATGGAGCCCAACGTCCTCATGTGCGTTGACATGGAAAGCGAAAGTGAAAGCGACGGCCATAGCAGCCAGGGCAGCAGCACGACAGATTGATGCGTGTTCATGGCCAGAGCCAACAACGGTGCTACTACCGGTAGTTCCCAAGAAAGGAACCTAGGGGCAGACGCCGCAGAAGGTCAGGCATGCCAAATCCCCCTGATCAAGCCTCAAGATCCTGCAAGCGCTGTTGTTCCCAACACCGCAGATCATCGACGTGATCTAGCGGCCGCGGCCACAACCAGGATCATGGCCAATCTGTCAAGGCAACTTGACCTTGATGATCCAACGACACCCCACCCGCGGGTGCGAGATCTTCAAGGGCAACAAATTCCTCGACAGCTCAGCCACAACGGTAGGCCCGGCCACACTCCTGGAGCAGTGTCCCATCAAAGCCGTAACAGTGACATCTTCAGTACCCCTGAAGCAAACGTCCAGTGCGCTCACATGCTGCTGAAATCCCTTCCGCCACTGGATCTAGGTAACCCTATGACTCTAGTGTTCGACCAGATAAAGACGCCACTCGATGCAGCGCAAGCCCAGACCGCTCGAGCCGTTAACTCGAGGCTAGCGTATCCCAGCCAGCAGGGACTGAGAAGTCAGCGGTCAGGGCCATCTCACCGCCATCGTGCAACAGGATCGGCTGTGGCTAAGTCTAATCAGAGAGCCTCCAGGATAGTATGCTCCACCCTCCAACGGGAGCATCCTGAAGATCTTCGAGGATAGATTCCGCACGATCGGTGAGACTTGCGCGACGTCCTCCACGATTGAAGGGAGGAACATGAACGGGAAGACCACGAACGGCGGGAAAACGAGTCTCCAACTTCAAGGGGCCGATCTCCTGCACGCTATGCCCGACGGGGATAGTCTCCGCATTCGAGGGGTCGTTCTCCCATGTGGAGGTTCCCTCCTCGACAAGGTCCACGGCAGGTGACCCCCGAGGACGATGTCGAAGGATGTAAAGCTTTCACCCCCAAGCTATGCGTCGTTAGGTGGCCTAACAAGTTCAAGCCAGGTCCCATCAAGAAGTATTCAGGCAAGATCAACCCTGTCGAGTGGCTGTAGATTTATACTGCGGTCATGAGGGCAGCTGGTGGCAACGAGAAGATGATGGCCAACTACCTACTCACCACCCTAGACGATGCGGCTAGGTCTTGGCTACTCCACCTCTCGCCTCACTCGATATCCTCATGGGTGGAGTTGTGGGCCCAGTTCATCACCAACTTTCAAGGCACCTATGAACACCCCAGAACTCGCAGCGATTTGCATTGGGTGGTTCAAAAGCCGGGTGAGTCATTGCGTGGATTCATCCGACACTTTAGCGATAAGTGTAACTCGATTCCTGACATCTCAGATGAGGCTGTTATCGTAGCCTTTGAGAATGGTATGAGGGATAAGGAGTTGAAGGGAAAGCTGGCCACTTGAAAGATCCGAGCCGCTATGGAGCTCTTTGAGTTGGCGGACAAGTATGCCATATGTGCCGAAGCTCGAGACCACATTGACGAACCTGGGACAGGCGATGACAAACCAGAGATGTCCAAGCAAGGGGCGAAAAGAAACAAGAGCAGCAGGGAGAAGTGCAAAGGTGACTCCACCGTGGTCGTGGTCGAACGTGGCAAGACGTGCAACATGGGAGATAACAAAGGCCAAAATCGTGGAAGAGGTAAGTACTGCCTGATCCATCGTACGGACAAGCACGATTTTGATGAGTGCTAGGCGATCGGCAAGAAGGTCCAGGAAAACCTCAAGGCTGCACTCACCGAACGCGGGGTCGAGCAAGCCAAGGAGAAGTCCCAAGATGATGAGCCCGAGTACCGCGAGGCTGATCACAAGCTGGCACACATCTTCGGAGGCTCTGCCACGTATGAGTCCAAGAGACAATACAAGGCGATCGAAAGGGAGGTCAACCTGGCTATGCCAGCTCTCCCCAGATTCCTCAAGTGGTCGAAAGTATCGATTACCTTTGACCAGTCGGATCACCCAGTCGTGGTCCCACATCCGGGTCGATACCCTATGGTAGTAGCCTACCATTATCCACATTAATGTCGCTCGAACCTTGATTGATGGAGGTAGTTCATTGACTCTTATCTTCACGAAGACCCTGGAAAACATGGGGATATCCCGAACGAAGACCAAGGATGGAGCAGAGTCGTTCCATGGTATCAATTCGCAATCATCTTCGATGCCCCTTGGCTGGCTCGAGCTGCCAGTCACGTTTGGCATGCCGAACAATTTTCGCACCGAAAGATCCTCTTCGATGTGGTGAATTTTGAAACTGCCTACAACGCGATCTTTGGCCGCCCTTGACTGTCAAGATTTCGGAGCCAAAGGGAGTCCTTACAATCAAGGGGGACCAGCGCTCTGCAGTCAGGTGCGATAGGAAGAGTCTGGAGATGGTCGATCATCTTTGTGGATCATCAACCAGTGTTGACGACGAGGGGGCTAAGTGTCAAATATCCAAGGGCGTCGATAAGGCTTCCACATCCAACAGTGCTGCTAAAGACCCAGTCGACGACAGCAAGAAGGATAAGAAGATCGATGGAGATGTCAAGACAGTACCGTTGGACCTGTCAGAGCCTTCCAAGATGATCAAGGTAGGCGCTGACCTTAATCCCAAATAGGAACTCGAGTTCGTCACCATTCTTCAGGCAAACCGCGACATGTTTGCATGGAAACCGTCTAACATGCCCAGGGTCCCTAAGGAGGTGATTGAGCATCAACTGGGTGCGGAACCTAGCGCCAAGCCTATGGTGCAGAAGCAACATAGATTTGCAGAAGACAGGAAGCAAGCCATATAAGAGGAGGTCGGCAAACTCCTAAAGGTTGGCTTCATCCGAGAGGTCTGTCACCCGACGTGGCTGGCAAACTCCTAAAGGTTGGCTTCATCTCGCCGCCTTTTCTGCTCCCTTGGAGGCTGGCTGCTGATGGTCCCTGGGATGGGCTTGCACCCTCGGTACGGACCGAAGGAGGATGCGAAGACCCACCGTCCACCGGACAGACCAGTTGATGGTAAAGGAGACCTCTGCACCGTCGGAGGCCTCCCAGCACCGAGATGGCTTGGAGGGCGAGCAAGCGCCAGGTCGATGAAGCTGTTTTGAGCTTCACCTCCTTCTACGCTGACGGCCTCACCTTCTTCTCCTCGTGTGCCAGTGGTGGCATCTGCTCTCGCGAGGGAAGCAGAGGGGGCATCATCTTCTTCGACGATGACCCTCAGCTTGCTGGTAACTTCGTCCTCTTCCTCCGGCCAGACCTTCTTCTCAATAGTCTCCCAATCGATCTCGTCCTCCTTATCAGAGTAGACGATGATCCTCCTCGAAGAAACTATGGCCAGTAGTGTAGGGGGAGGGGATTCACCAAGGATGACCATAGAGGGAGGCGATGATGGAGGAGAAGCTATGAATACGGTAAAATCTCTAAGGCGTTGCAGGCAGAAGATAAGAAAGAAGATGAATTGTGGCAGGCGACTACAGGCCCTGTCTATTTATAGCTCTAGGGATGAGTTGTACTGTAACCGCAATCGCGTTGGTCCCAGTCCACGAGACGTCGGTCACACTTTCACACAAGTGCGCAAACCAAAGAGATGCTACTTTATGACGCGCCGCGTGGAAGCTGAAAGGCGCAAAAAACTGTAACAGAGTTCAATCGCTGCAACGAAGTTATATTGTTCATCTACTTCGTTCGTTTGAATTCTACTTTAACCAACATGCTCGGGGGCTCATGCTTCTGCAGGTAAGGGTCATAATTGATGCTTACGCTCTACTTTCTTCTCGATATAGTCATCGAGTGGAAGAACAGGGGCTATATCATGATTTTTATCGACGCATATGCTCTACCATCCACTCAATGCATGCATCGAGTAGAAGGTCAGGGGCTACATCATTCAATCTTTTCTTTACCTAGCTCCACTCTCGGGTCGATATATCTATCAAATAAGAGGTTCAGAGCCGCAAAAGGTATCAGTGATGCTAACGCTTCGCTCTTTTGGCTCGATCTAGCTATCGAGTAAAGAGTCAGGGGCTACATCGAGACGTTGTGCTTACGATACTGCACTCCCTACCCGATGACATTTCATCGAGTAAAGAGTCGGGGGGCTACAGGTAACTCGGTACCTCTCCTTTTTTTTCCTGTCAATACAGTTATTGAGCAAAGCATAGTAAGCACAGTCTTTTCTTTATCTTGGAACATGCGATTTTTTGCACGCATTTACTCGATTGCGCACTTAGCACGTCAGTAAACAAAACTAAAGTGTGACCATGCCTAAATTCGACAATGAGTAATTCTATCCTGCGCGTATATGAGCATCAGATTGTCAGATATCTAAAGCTCAGCGGCCGATGGGAGACAAGACCTCTAGTCTATTCTACATGCGTTGCTCGGCAAGTTTTTGTTCGCTACAGAGTCTAAGTCACATGGTCGATAAAGGCTTGCGAAAGTCGTACAGTGTTTTACTCAACGTATATAGCATTTATGTTATGTATGGCCTCTTCGAGTGTACGCTCGGGGGCTAAGTCATTTAACAAAAGTTTTTTCTAGCATTGTGTGCAGATACCATCAGGCATGCGTTTGGCTATGACACCGTTTACTGAGGGTCTATGAGTGATAAGTCGAATCTGAACCTACTTGAGCTACTCTATTTCATCGACAAGGAAATAGAAGGCAGAGCACAATAGGCAAGCAGATCGATTAAGTGCTATCATTAATTTTTTACATGGGCATGGCTAGGCCGAAGGACCTTGGGTGGTATTATCACCGCCAAGTGATAGTTCCAGCCTATCCACGAACATCTCGGTAAGGCTGGCGAAGGATTCGATGTAGTTTGCAGCTGTGATCTCATCACACGCGAACCCTTCGGTCAGTCCTCAAAGGTATAAGTTTGGATGGTGGCTCTTCACCATGCTCAGCATGTACGAGGTCTCAAGACGAGTTGAGGTGGTCATATGCTCGAGTGGCTTCGACTGCATCTGCTGCAGCCATTTCGACCTCGACTGTTTTCTGGCTTGCCTCCGCCTTGTCTCGACTGGCCTCGACCTCGACTAATGCAGCTTCTGCAATAGCCTTTTCAGCTGTCAGCTTCTTCTCCCGCCCTTCAGCATCAGCCTCAGCAGCTTTCAATTTGGCCCTGAGTGCCTCAGCTTGGCATCCTTTATCTCGAGTATTTGATCGTGAGAAGCCATGAGCCGCTCGATCTCCTAGTGGGCTTGTTCGCAGAAGGTTTTGGCCTCAAACAGGGTGTTGGCCGCGTACTGTGACACGAAGCCAGAAGCGTCAAAAGAGAGAGAGAGATGGGAAGAGTGGAAGGCAGAACAAGGGGTTTTGTGTTCACATACCTCGATTTTCAAAATAGACCAGAACACCCGAGTCGCTGAAGAAGCTGGAGGATCTTGAACGGTCACTACTGTAGATTTATCGGTATGCTAAGAGGGGTCCTCCAAGTGGGGAGCTGCAGTTGTATCGGTCGTGCCAAAGGATGCCGATGTCGCCACGGTTGCTGTGTCAGTAGCATCGCTAGGTGCACCCTTCCTGCAAAAAGGACTATTCGCTTAAGGCACCTCTAATGGAAAAAAAGAAGTTCACGAGGAGAGAAGAACACTCACCTCAACAGACGGATTTTAGCGTGCACATTCTTCGACGGGGCTAGCTTGACTCCAGCAGTTGTTTTCTCGAGCGATGCACCCGGTGGAGGACACGGCATCGACGGGTCAGTGGCCGACGGGGAAACCTACAAGCAAGCAATTGCTATGAGCGGGAGTTCGCCAATTAGGGAGATGTTGCTCGATAGTAATAATACCCCTCGAGGAGACGTTCGTGGAGGAGTCATCGACTTTCGCGCATCAGCTCCCCAAGCGGCTCGCTGATCATCCAGCATTTGTTAAATTATGACGGGAGAAACTTCGTAACAACCAAGGGAGCGGTTGAAAATCACCTGGTTGAGCGGCCTTGGCACTGAAGTTCGGGCTCGCTTGGTCGGTTGATGGTGTGTCGAAGACACCGACCTCCTACCCTGAGAAGGCTCTAGACATGATTTGAGATTTATATGAATTTTTCCAGATTTTATTTCTTAATATATTTTAGGTTTTATATTTTGGAGGTGAAGAAAACAATTAATATAAAAGATTTTCTTAAAGGCCAAAAATTCAAGAATTTTTTTTGAAAAGATGGAAATTCAAAATAAGATTATATTTCATACTCATTTTCATAGTTTGTTCATTTTGGGAGAAAAAGTTTTAATATTGCAACTTATTCTTTTCTTAAGGTTTAAAATTCAAGAAAAAGAGGAAAAAGATGATATTTTAAATTAAAATCTTGATTCCAATTAAAAATTTTATTCAATATTATTTTTAAATTTTATTTTTCTTATTTTTAAATTTTTTGGGATGTTACAATCCATATAGACCTCTTCACGTCCCGTCTCACTAGCTACATCCGTGTAACTCACGTGCTGCTCCTAGGTTATGCACCTCCTACGCCATGTCCTTTCTAGCTGCATCTATGTAACCCGCATGCTGCTCTCGAGCTACACGCCTCCTACTCAGATTCTTTCCGACCTGCAGTTTGCATGTGTCTCGTATGCTTATGATGCATCGTGCGTCTCACATGTCTGCGATGCATCTCTTGTTGCCTGCATAGCATCTCCTGTTACAAGAAAGACCAACCCAACACAGTACCTTGATCTTTCACAAATAAATTATTCCATAATAAATATTGTAATCTATCAAAAATATTGTTGTCAATTTAATCATCACACACACATTTTCCTTTATCACATTCGGTATAGTTCAATAATAATTCCAAGATACTCCAATGCGACATGGTTGAAAAAATTTCATGAAAGGCCTTTATTTTTGCTATATACACTTTTTCATATGTAAAAGGATTGTGTACATAAACTATGCTATAAAAAATGGACCATGACGGAATTTTTTATGGAACTCACTTTAGAGTATCTTATAATCAATATTACAGTTTGCTCAAAAGGATAAAAAGGTATAACAACATCAATTAAGCGATATACTTAGTGTGGGAATATGTACTAGCTCCTAGGAGTATGGAACCATTTTCCTATATATATGTATATGTGTATATATATGTATATGTATGTATATATACATGTGTGTGTCTATATATATATACACATACATATATATACATACATATATACATACTTATATATACATATATACACTACATATATATACATATACACATATCAAACATATACATATACATATACATACATACACGGATCTGGTCGTGAGTTTACGTACGTACATACATACATACATACATACATACATACATACATACATACATACATACATACATACATACATACATATGTATGTATGTATGTATGTGTGTGTGTATGTGTATATATGTACATGTATATGTGTATGTATATATATGCATATACATGTAAATAGACATATTCATGTAAATAGACATATACATGTATATATACATACATGTATTATATTACATGTATATATATACATGTGTGTCTATATATACACACATAGATATATATATATATGTACATAGATATATATACATACATATATACATACTTTTATATACATATATACACTATATATATACATATATACATGTACACATACACATACACATACACATACACATACACATACACATACACATACACATACACATACACATACACATACACATACACATACACATACACATACACATACACATACATACATGGATTTGGTCGTGAGTTTATACATACATACATACATACATACATACATACATACATACATACATACATACATACATACATACATACATACATACATACATACATACATACATACATACATACATACATACATACATACATACATACATACATACATACATACATACATACTGTTTGCACCAAAATTTGTCAAGTTGTTTGCACCAGAATTTGGCAAGTCTAGTCAAAATCGGCAAGAAAGTCAAACATGCAGAAACTAACAGATGATTTGGAAAGATTTGAAGATATTTGGCAATGGCAAGATCTTTGAGGATAAACTTTTCGAAACAAGGCCGATACAGATCAGGTTGAAACGTGTTGTAATAGGATACGATCGGCCGGTGGGTATAAAAGAAGGGCCAAAGCAAGCTGTGAGAGATCCAACACAATCAAACACACCAATTTACATTACTTTTTCCTATCGACTAGGAGTAGTTCTTGTAATTTAGTCTTTGTAATTCGATCTTGATCAATAAAGTTGCGCATCGCCGATTGTTGATCTTCTTCAAATTACGCCCCAGGTTTGATTTATTCTGATTTTGTTTACGCATCGCCTTCTTCAGAATCGATCTACCTTTATCCTCTGATTAGCCTTAATCGGCTAGTTAGACTTACCCCGTTACCATGATCTTAATCGGCTTCAAGCTGATTAGGTCTAAGCCGATTGATCGTCGCGATCGGCTTTGAGTGAATTTATATTTTTACCTTGTCGATTACAGGTCAAATCGACTGGCACGCTCTGAACCAGGTGTTCATCTAGTGTGTTGTTGTCAAAAACCCTACTTCAAGTTTCTGATGCCAACACAAGTATAGTTAAATCAGCAATCTAGAAACAGCAAAACACAATTAGGATAACAGATAAAGATATTTGGGAACAAGACAGATCGTTAAGGAAATCGCCCTCAAAATTAAGGCCGATACGGATACAACTCCCAAAACGTGTTGTATTGGGACTCTATCGGCCGGCGGATATAAAAGATAGACAAAGGCGAGCTGCAAAAAAACTACACAATCAAATCCGCAAATTTACATTATTCTCTTTTCCCTGTTGTCGGCGTTTTCGAGCGTCGGCAAGTAAATTTGTAAGTCTAAGGGGTCGCGCGTTCCACTCCCTGAATGGTTAGACTCGTGAGTCCAAGATGTATCTTGGTTGACCGAAAGTCCCTACTCCGGTCGGATAAGCGATGTGTATTGCTTTTGCACTATGTTTTACAGACGAGGCCCCTAAATGACTTAGTCTCCTCGTGTTCTTATGTGTTCCTCCTCTCTTTGAATCGTTTAGTCCCGCCTCCTTTTATCTGAAGGAAGGCGAGTTACATCGAAGTCGGGGAAGAGCGAGGTGACCTATGTTAGAGCTCGGTCCTTCGTCCCGTGGTGGTCGCCACCCGTCTTGCCCATCTTTGGGTCGGTAGCCTTGGTGGTCGGGAGGTTAGGTATTCCCGGAAATAGCGTACTTGCCTCTGTGATCCTTACGAATCTTGGCGTTGCGGTGCGTGGCGTTGGCGCCGCCTCGGGAGCGCGTTCGTTAAATCTTGTCTGCGGCCGGTTGATGGGTGGAAGCTTTGTCTTGGCAGATCACGGACCTTCTTGGGAAGGAGCCACCGCCTTGTATAGTCACTCCGATTGACCTCGTTAGGTAAGTGCGTGGCGGTAGGTGATGAGGGCGACCACGCGGCCCTCGGCGTCCGTCACCTTGGTTCGATCGGAGTCGGAGATCCCGCCCGCCAAAGGGGTCGGGGCGCTGTCCGGCCGGTCGGGAGATCCCGCTCCGCCAAGGGGTCGGGGCGCCGTCGGTCGGATTCGCTTCCTGGCCGGTCGGAGCGGATGTCTTGTGTGGTCTCGCGAGCGATTCGGTCGGTGGCGGGCGGCGCGATCTGTTGGGTGGAGATATGCTTGAGGCGGCTCTCGTCGCCGGGCGTTAGGGTACCCTGTTATTAGTATTCGTCGGTAGCCCGAACTCCGGCGATTTCGGCGGTTCGGTTGGGGTTGAACTTGGATGAGTGGTGGCGGGCACGGTCGGTCGGTCGGCCGATCCGGTTAGCGATTTCCGTCGGTGTGCCTCGATGGATCCGGCGGCTGCCACAGGTTTGGCCGGGGCATTTGAACCGCGGAGGCTTTACTCGCCTCGTTGCGCATGCCGAGTATAGTTTGGCGCGCCCGCCCGCTCGTCTTCTTGATCGCCGGGTTACGTGAAGGGCGCCGTTTTCCTAAGCACCGCATTTACTCTGAGACGCTTAGCCTCCTTCGTCCGGGTATATATATATGTGCGTGTAGCTTGCTTGAAGGATAACCCTTTAGATGAGAGTTCTTTCTTGCTCCTTCAAATGGCTTGAGACACCCTCTAGTCTTTAGCTTTGGCGATGACATCGCGGGAAGAAGAAGATCCTCTGGCGAGCTTTGGGCTGAGTTCGACCAGCGATGGCGAGCTTAGGGAGGAGGAAGGCGCGGCCGTGATCTTTGCTACGCTGACGCTACGCTCAAGGCCGTTCGAGGCTCGAGGTGGTAAGGGGCCCCTTCGAGGCGATGGCGCAAGGGCGCCGACCGTGGTTAGTGCGGCGCGTCGATGTCGCTGAGCGGCAGCGAGGCATCGGCGTGTCGCCAGCGACGCGGCGGCTGTCCGTCGACCGAGTGCAAGGGCCTACCGACATGTCGGTGCCACCGACGCCGCGGATGTTTGATAGGTCCTAGGCGTGGGTAAAGTCTGCCACGTGCAGCGTGGCCACTCTTGTGTCTGTCGGTCGTGTGTGTAAAGTCGTGTAAAGTCCGAGCTGTTGGCCTATAATGAAATCTTCTTTTCTTTATGAAAATGTCTTCGTGATGAGTTTGCTTTAATTTTAATCGTCGTGGATAGGCCGGGCCTTGATCGGCACGAACAAGCGAGAGTGCTCGTTTAACGTCGTGAAGCGGTGCCTTGGTCGGCGAGGCGACCGGATGCCTCTGTGAGTTTCGGTGTCAGAGTGCTCGTTTAACGTCGTAGCTAAACGGTGCCTTGGTGGCGAGGGACGGCCGGATGCCTCTGAGAGGTTCGGTGTCCGAGTGCTCGTTTAACGTCGTAGTTAGACGGTGCCTTGGTCGGCGAGGGCGACCCAATGCCTCTGTGAGGTTCGGTGTCAGAGTGCCTTGGTGGCGGGGACGGCCGGATACCTTTGTGAGGTTCGGTGTCCGAGTGCCTTGGTCGGCGGGACGGCCGGATGCCTCTATGAGGTTCGGGTGTCAAAGTGCCTTGGTCGGCGGGACGGCCGGATGCCTCTGTGAGGTTCGGTGTCCGATCGCCTTGATCGGCGGGACGGCCGGATACCTCTGTGAGGTTTGGGTGTCCGAGTGCTCGTTTAGCGTCGTAGCTAGACGGTGCCTTGGTCGGCGGGGACGGCCGGATGCCTCTGTGAGGTTCGGTGTCGAGTGCCTTGGTCGGCGGGGCGGCCGGATGCCTCTGTGAGGTTCGGGTGTTCGAGTGCTCGTTTAACGTCGTAGCTAGACGGTGCCTTGGTCGGCGAGGGCGGCCGGATGCCTCTGAGGTTCGGTGTCCGCGCCTTGATCGGCGAGGGCGGCCGGATACCTCTGTGAGGTTCGGGTGTCCGAGTGCTCGTTTAGCGTCGTAGCTAGACAGTGCCTTAGTCGGCAGGGACGATCGGATGCCTCTGTGAGGTTGGTGTCCGAGTGCTCGTTTAACGTCGTAGCTAG
Source organism: Otatea glauca (assembly GCA_036346275.1). Taxonomy (NCBI): domain Eukaryota; kingdom Viridiplantae; phylum Streptophyta; class Magnoliopsida; order Poales; family Poaceae; genus Otatea; species Otatea glauca. The sequence goes on from CM070723.1 coordinate 54,520,613, forward strand.
ACGGTGCCTTGGTCGGCAGGGCGGCCGGATGCCTCTGTGAGTTTGGTGTCCGACGCGCTTGATCGGCGAGGGCGACCGGATACCTCTGTGAGGTTCGGTGTCCGAGTGCTCGTTTACGTCGTAGCTAAACGGTGCCTTGGTCGGCGAGGGCGGCCGGATGCCTCTGTGAGGTTCGTGTCCGAGTGCCTTGAGTCGGCGGGACGGCCGGATGCCTCTGTGAGGTTCGGTGTCAGAGTGCCTTTGTCGGCGGGACGACCGGATGCCTCTGTGAGGTTCGGTGTCCGAGTGCTCATTTAACGTCGTAGCTAGACGGTGCCTTGGTCGGCGAGGGCGGCCGGATGCCTCTGTGAGGTTGGGTGTCCGCGCCTTGGTCGGCGGGGCGGCCGGATGCCTCTGTGAGGTTGGTGTCAGAGTGCTCGTTTAACGTCGTAGCTAGACGGTGCCTTGGTCGGCGAGGGCGGCCGGATGCCTCTGTGAGGTTGGGTGTCCGAACGCCTTGATCGGCGAGGGCGGCCGGATACCTCGTGAGGTTCGGTGTCAGAGTGCTCGTTTAACGTCGTAGCTAGACGGTGCCTTGGTGGCGGGGACGGCCGGATGCCTCTGTGAGGTTCGGGTGTCCGAGTGCCTTGGTGGCGGGACGGCCGGATGCCTCTGTGAGGTTGGTGTCCGAGTGCTCGTTTAACGTCGTAGCTAGATAGTGCCTTGGTGGCGGGGCGGCCGGATGCCTCTGTGAGGTTGGTGTCCGCGCCTTGGTCGGCGGGACGGCCGGATGCCTCTGTGAGGTTCGGGTGTCCGAGTGCTCGTTAACGTCGTCGAGCTGGGCGTGGCGCTCGTTTACCATCGTAGGCCGGACGTGAGTGCTCGTTACCGTCGTAGCCGGGCGCGAGTGCTTGTTTACCGTCGTGGCCGGGCGTGGGGCATCCTTCGAGTCCTCGTCGGGCGAGGGTAGCTGCGAGAAGAATGACCACCGTGTATCCCACATGTATACCCCATCCGCGGTGTGGGACTGGAGGTGGCGGCGCCGCGTTTACTGCGTTGGTTTGAGCGCCGTTCTCGTGGAGCCAATAGCGGGTAGTCAGAGTGGGTCTGGGAGGTCCCACCCAAGGGGACCCTTCCGGCGGACGGTCCCGCAGTAGGGTGTCTGGCCTGGCGTGGGGCGACCCATAAAAACCTTTCTTTACTCAATCCGTATGGACCTGGGTCGTCCGCCAACCCGAGCACGGTGGTGTCGCTCATTGATGAGCTCCCGAGAGTGTGAAGTATGGTCTCGGGCGCGAGTAGAGGTGATTAGGCCGTCGGTACCTAGCAGAGGGCCCACCGTGGGGCTCACCTCATACACCCCTTGCTCAAGTTTCTTTGGGGCGGCCTTATACCCATCTGGTGGGGTAGGCCTTTTGAACCCACACTCTCGGCTGGGCCTCTGGCGCAAGCCACAAAGCTTTGCCATCTTGGGGTTGCGGCCCGATGGGCTTCTCGCGCGCCCGAGCAACGCTCCGGCCTAAAGCGAGACCAAGAGGTTCTACGGACACGTTGTTCTGGGCGGCGTCTTTATGGCCCTTGTCGCTGACATGGCGAGGATTAAAAGCGGAGTGGTATTAGGCCCAGGGAGTTACGGTGGCGCAATAGGCGGTGGGCCGCGGCGCCGGCAGGGAGTGCTCGCTTGGCGGCGTTTGCTTGTCCTCTATCATCGCCCGTTAGGTGCTCGGGTAGTCACGCTTTCTTTCCTTCTTTGTCTCTGTCTCGAAACAAGAAAAGCACGAGAGCCAAGGAAAGAAAACCCGACCTTTCTTTCTCACCTTCCGATCGCCTCTTCTATGAAGATGTCGTGGCGGAGTGCTCGCGCCAAGGCAGTGCGCGCTCGGCAGTGAAGAAGGGCTTCCTCATGCCGCAGACCTTCCATTTGGAGGGTGCCGACGGGGCGTCACCCCGCATCGCGGGCGGCGAGGTCGTGGTGCCCGCCTCGTTCTTGGCGCTTTGGCTGCCATTGCACCGTTAGATCCAGTGGCTGTCTCACTACAAGGTGGAGTGCACCATCTCAACCCCAATGGGGTCCTCCACATCGCCATCTTCATCATCTTTGTGCGAGGCCTTCTGAGGATCGAGCCGCCTTGGGCATTAATGGAGGCACTTCTTCGAGGCAAGGCTCGGAAAGGCAGCCGCGTCGGACGCCGTGGCGCCACAGGTGGCACTCGCCCTCGGCTCGCCCGGTCGAACGCGGAGTACTGGAGGTAAAGCGCCCTCGTCCAACAAGGGTGGCGTTACAATGGCTCTACGTTCAAAGCGTCGGCGATAGCGCCCCTCGTTTCACCGCGAGCTTCCCATGGCGGAGGAGCGGTGGGCCTGGGCGCCAAAAGAGGAGAAGAACAAGGCGCCCCGATCGTGGAGCGGTCGGGGGCTCAAAGGAGGCGGCTCACCGGGCGTTGTTGTGCGGCGCCTTTATAGGGATCGCGTGCAACCCCTTGTGCACGAGCCGCACCTTATGTTCCGTATCTTGGGCCGTCCGACCGAGCGAGGATGGCGAGAACCGGTGGCCGCGTCGAGGTGGAGGCCCGGTGGCGGTATTCTGGCGAGCGCCACGGTGGCCACGGTGGCCACCCGAGCCATTCTCGGCGGCTTTCCGCCAAATCTGGTAAGTCGGTGAAATTCCTTTACCTTCTCTTTTCTTTGTCCTTAGCACTTGGTCCGACGGCATTCTGCATCCTCTTAGGGGCTCACGGGATGTCTTCCGGCGCCGCTCGAGGATAAGGGAGGCGCGGCGGCGCGCCGGCGAAGCAGCGGTGACTCCTCCGCAAGAAGCGGAAGGAGGAAAGGAGGAAGAAGAAGATAAGGAACGCAGCGGCGGCCAGGCGGCGAGATGTGTCGGAGACCACCGCGTGGGGACAACCTCCACTAACAGCGCGGGGCGCCTCAACCATCCCTATGGTGGGTTTTCTCGACCCGCCGCCGTGGCGGCGGCGGCGTGGACCCGCCGGCGGCACCACGGCCCGTGGCGCGGATCCCGAGCGGGTGATCTTGCGCTGTGATCGTCGCGGCCCTCGGTGAGGTGGCCGGGAAGCGACCGGTAGACTGCCCCTTGGCGGGGGCGGCAGGAGGGCTCGCGTGCCGCGTACGCTTCGGCCTTGTAAGTGTTTCTTTTTATTGGAGCATTTTTTTGCGGCAAAGTCGCCCGGCGACTCTTGAATCTTTACAGCGTCAGGCGCCTACGGGGTGACCGTGGGGCGTCTGCGGCGCTCCACAAGTAATAGCGCCGGTGATTTGGCGACTCCGTCGGGTCGGTGGCGGTCGCGATGTCGGCGTCGAGCGCGGTCACCTTGAGGGACGGGCCTCACCCGAGGTCGTGGCGAAGAAGAACTTCGCGCCTCCGGCGGGACCCCACCGACGGCGTGATCGTCCTTCCGGAGGATGAGGCGACGGTCTTTGCGTCGCGCCCGATCGTGGCGGCCGGCGGCGGAGGTGCTCGACCCCTTGTCCCGGGGAGTGCCGGCCGTGCTCCTCAGTGCAGTCGCCGAGGTTTGAAGGTTGACCTCATCACCCTTGCCCATGGTGCTTTGGACGGCGGCGTCCCGCTCGAGCAGGCGGCGGGCGTCTTGGCCGGGTGTAATCCGGTCGGCGTCATGGGTCGGCGGAGGAGATCGAGTGGGCGCCGCCGGCAAGCGGCGCTACGGACCGAAGCGAGATAGGCGATCCGTAAAGGTATGGCTCTTACTCGAGTCTTCCACGAGTACCGGGCACGATGGTCGGGAGTCGGCCCGATCGCCAGTAGGTCGGTGAAAATTTACGACTCGTTGCACATTTTGATAGTTCTTCCGTGCGACTAGCGGTGTCCACGTTTTTCGGCACTTGCGGGCTCGCCGTCGCGAGTTGAGCTCTGCGGCGCTCAAGCGATCGTGGCGGTGCGGTGGAGGAGTGCAATCGGTTGCACCTTGAGCTGCGCCTAGTCCAGAGGCCATGGACATTAGGCGGTCGGAGCGGTGGAGATCGCCGGGTTTGAAGAGCCACAAAGGCCCTTTATGATGGCGCCAGAAGCCAAGGTCTTGAGGCGAAAGTGGTGGGCCAGAGTCCTCACGACGGAGTCACCGAGGCCAAGGATCACGCCGTTGCCGCGGAGGGACCGCGCAGACGCGAGCAACACGCTGCGAACCGAGCGAAACCAGCTCGGGGGGCCTGACCGAAGTTCGTTCCGAAGCGCGATTTCGCGTAAGAATCGGTGGTGAGGACTTCATCTGAGGCGAAGTCGGAAGCCGCAATCGACCAACTCTGCGGCGGTAAGTGTCTCAATTCTTCAATTAAGTGCAGGGTGCGACCCAGGCGAACTTATCTAAAATCGCCGCAATCTGCGGAGGCGCGAGAAGAATCGAGGTCGTCGTGGAGGCGCGAGAGCGGCATCGGATGCTCGCGATGTGGCGATCGTGGCGGGGCGAGGCGGGCGGCGTTGAAGGTTGCGGAGGGCGGTCGGGCGAGATGGCGCCGAGCCGGAGGCCTCGCCAAGGCGGTCGGAAATCTGCGGCGGCATCCTTGGGCCGGCGGGCCGAGTGCCCTTGCCCGTCTTGGCCGGAGTGCGGACCGTAGAAGAGGCGGTGATCACCGTATTGCGCTTGGAGCCGTCGGCTTGGTCAACACCGTCTCGCACTACGACGGCATCGACCTCGCGGTGGTGGGCAGCGGCGTAGCCAGGAACCGGATCGACGAGGAGATCGACCGGTTTGAGCTCCTGGTCGAGCCGCACGCCCGGGAGATTGCCAGCCGCATCCCACCGCAGGCCGCCCTCCAGGAAGCCAGAGGCAGCCAACTCTCCGTCTCGCCACCGGTCGTCCACCAAGAAGAATAAAAATAGTTAGCTTTATCCTTTTTAGATTGTAAAGACTGCTATGTAAACAATCTTGAATTTATCAAGTTCCAGAATCGCCTCTCGCCCTCTTTCGTATTTAGGGTGAGCGTTTGACCGACCATAGCCTTAAGGACCGCAGGGGTCACTTATGCGTAGGTTGGGTCGTTTTGGGAGGAGCGAGGTGGATTGGAGACTTGGCTATCACGTGATTAGGCGCACTTGTGAGGATAGGAGTGTTCTAGACCGCCAAGGATCTTTCCACTTGGGCACTTCCTTCTTCGCGAAGTGCTACTTAGCAACCATAGCCCATTTGGGCGTAGGTCGTAACACTTGGGTTGAGAGGGTTACCGCTCGGGATGGACATCATGACCAGTCGGGTCACGTACCCTCATAAGCGCGTGGGACAGCTGAGTTCGTGCGGGGGAGGAGTGTTCCTGCCGACCCAAAGGTCACTCCACTCGGTACTTCCTTCTTCCGAAGTGTTAGCAACCATAGCCTGGGCGTAGTTGTAGCACTTGGGTCGAAGGGTTACCGCTCGGGAAGGACCTTGTGGTCGGTTGGGTCATCAACCAGCATAGCGCCGGCCGGGAGCAGCTTGAGCGAGGCGCGAAGGGCAGCCCCGAGCCGTCGCATGGCGACAGTGTGCTCGGAAGGAAAAAGTAAAGAGCATGCTAGGAAGAGGAAAAGAGTTTAGGGATAGAATCGCCTTAACTTTTCTATATTCCATGCATTCGGAAGGATCTGACCGTCGGCGTCCTTGAGCCGAAAGGTGCGGTCGGAGGATCTGCACGGCGGTGAAGGGCCTTCGAGGCGGCGGCTTGTGCTTATCCTTGCTGGTGCGGACCGACGCAGGACGGTCGCCCGGATCGAGGACCGCCCTCGAACTGGCGGGCCGTGATAACGCGTCGCGAGCTTGTTGATACGCCGATCGCGGGATGGCCACGTCATGCGCCTCGTCGGTGGTCGGCGGCGTCTTGTTGTCTGGCGAGCCCCGAGCCTCCTCGAAAGCTTGCGGTCTTGGGGCGCCATACTCGGTGCATCGGCAAGGCGGCTTCGGCCGTATACCATGAAGCGGTGTGAACCGGTCGCCGGTCGGCGTGGTCCGTAGACTCGAGAGGGCGGAGGGTAGCTCGGTCACGGCGCCCGCGAAGTGCTTGAGCCGGCGAAGATCCGCGGCAGGCCCTTGAAGGATCATGCGTTTGCGCGCTCGACACGGCCGTTGGTCAGCGGATGGGCCACGGCTGCCCAATCGGCAGCGGATGTTGAAGTCATCGCGAACTCGAGGAACTCCTTCCCGTGAACTGCGTTAGTTGTCGGTGATGATGGAGTTTGGGACTCGAACGAAAGACTATGTCGCGGAAGAAGATGGTCGCTTGTCGACGCGTGGCGCTCTGGCAACCGGCAGCCTCTATCCACTTGGTGAACTTGTCCACGCGGCGAGCAAATGGGTAAAGCCCCGGCGCTTTCTTGAAAGGCCGACCAGATCGAGTCCCCAAGCGCAAAGGCCACGTGATGGGATTGTGCGCAAGGCTGGTGGCGGATGTGTGCACGGCAAAGAATTGGCATCCTTCGCGGTGCGTCTGATGTGCTCGGCGTCGGACATGGCGGTCGGCCAATAGAAACCTTGCGAAAGGCCTTTCCCACAAGAGATCGGCGCGCTGCGTGGTGACCGCAAATTCATTGTGTATGTCATCCAAAGCGCTTGTTTCCCTTGGTCGGCGAGAATGCACTTTTGGAGGACCCGGAGCTCCTTTGTAAAGTGCAGGCGACTAGGATGAAAGACTTTGCCGTACGGCGGCGCGCCGAACCTCGATCGGTCGGGGAAGTGACCCGTCCGTCAAATGATCTATGAAGGGCTTTCTCGGTCGGGCTCGGTCGCTAGCACTGCGGCTCGACCCGACCAAGTCTACGCCGCCGCAGCGGTGGTTGGGGCGGCCGTGCTAGGTAGGTCGGGGACCGTTCGCCACCGGGCCCGGTGGATGGAAGGCGGCAGAGGTCGCAGACGAAGATCCGGCGGGACCGGCTCTCTGGAGGCAGTTGGCTAGGTAGTCGGCGTCGCTATTGTAGCGTCGGTAGCTATGGTGAAGCTCGAAGCCCTTGAACCACCGCCGAGCCCGCGCACTTCTCGGCGATCTGACGCCATACAGGCGTCTCGGGGCTCGCGGCCTTCATGACTTGGTCGGCGACAAGCTTGGAGTCCCGTGGGCGTGGGTCGGCGAGCACCGAGGTCGGCGGCGTCCGGAGACCGTTGGCGAGGGCCTCGTGCTCGGCGGCGTTGTTGGTGGCGTCAGCGGCGATGGCGTCTTGAAGCTTGTTCGGCGGGAGATGATGATGACTCGGCGCCGCGCCATTCTTGTTGTAATACCCATCGAAGTACATTGTCGATGCTCGGGGTCTTGATCATCGTGGTGCACAGGTTTGATCCACTCGGCGACGAAGTCGGCTAGAACTGCGACTTGATCGCCGTCAGGGGCGTATGTGATGTCGTGGCACGAGCTCGGCGCCCACTTGGCTATCCTTCCGGCGTCGCGGTTGCGGGCGATCTCGCCTAGCGGGGCGTGGTCACCACGGTGATGTTGTCTTGTCGAAGTAGTGGGCGAGCTTTCTCTTCGCCAATGAGCACCGTGAGTAGCCACGCACTGTGGGTCAGAGCCTTGGACTCGGAAAGGACCTCGCTAATGAAGTAAAGCGCCGTTGTACCTTAAGTTCGTGGCCTTCTTCGCTCGCTCCACCACGAGGGCGCGCGACGACTTAGGTAGTGGCGCGATGTAGAAAGCAGTTCCCAGTGCCGGGCGACCAGGACTGGAGGCGAGGACAGGAAGGCCTTCAGGCGGGTGAGGGCCTCCTGAGCCTCCGGGTCCAGCTAAAGCGGTCGGATCTCTTGAGTAGCCTGTAGAGTGGCATTCCGCGCTCGCCGAGGCGAGACACAAGCGGCTCAAAGTGCTAGGCATCGGTCGACCTCTGGACCCCCTTGAGGTTGCTGATTGGGCCCATCCTTGCGATTGCCGATATCTTCTCCTGGTTGGCCTCGATGCCTCGCTCGGAGACAATGAAGCCAAGGAGCTTCCCTTTGGGGACCCCGAAGACGCATTTCTCAGGATTGAGCTTTATGCGAAATCGTCGAAGGTTCGCAAAGATCTCTTTCAGGTCAGGGATAAGGTCGTCGGCCTTCTTGGTCTTTACGACAATATCGTCGACGTACACCTCAACGTTCGGCCGATCGGTCATTGAAGCACGTTTACATACATCGGTGGTATGTAGCGCGGCGTTCTTTAGGCGAACGGCATTATAACGTGCGCGAATGAGCCGAGCGGGGTGATGAAGGAAGTCGCGAAATGGTCGGACTCCTTAGCGCAATCGGTGGTAGCAGAGTAGGCATCCGAAAGAGAGGACTCACACCTGCGGTGGAGTCGATGACTTAGTCGATCGGGGCAAAGGGAACGGATCCTTGGGACATGCTTTGTTGAGACTCGTATAGTCAACACACATCCTCCATTGCCCATTTTCTTTTTACAAGTACAGGTTGGCTAGCCACTCGGGGTGGCGCACCTCTTTCTGAACCTGCGCAAGTTTGGCGATCTCCTCCCCTATGATCCTGCGCTTCTCTCGTCGAAGCGGCGCGGCGTTAGGCGGCCGGCTTTGAGCCCGGTCGGATGCTCAGAGTGCTCGGCGACTTCCCTTGATTCCGGCATGTCGGAGGACCTCCATGCGAAGACGTCTTTGTTGGTGCGGAGAAGTCGACGAGCGCGCTTTCCTATTTGGCGGGGCGTGGCTCGATCCGCCGCGGTCTTGGTCGGATCACGAGGATCGACCACGACCTCCTTCGTGTCCTCGGCGGACTTGAAGGATCCCGCCCCGACTTCTTGGACTCGGGGCGGATTCGAGCTTCCCTCACGAGGTTGTCGAGCTCGGCGAGCCGCGATGGCTGCCGAGGTAAGCTCACTAACTGCGCTCGCGGGTTGTAGGCAAGCTGGAAAGATGATGCCACGGTGATGACTCCGTGGCCACGGCATCTTCGGCTTGAGGTAGGCGTATGGGACCGCCATGAACTTGGCGTAACACGGCCTTCCCAGGATGGCATGGTAAGAACCGGAAATCCACGACCTCAAAAGCGAGGGTTTCGGTGCGGAAGTTTCCCGGTTCCCCAAAGGTAACGGGCAGGTCGATCTGCCCGAGTGGATGGGCTCTTGGCGGGAATGACGCCATGGAAAGGCGCCTTGTCGGGTCGGAGGGTCGGCGCGGGACCCCCATAGCGTCGGCGTCTCGGCGTAGAGGATGTTGAGGCCTTTGCCTCGTCCATAAGCACCTTTGAAAGGCGCTTCTTCCCACGGCGGGTGACCACCGGGGTATCTCCCCGGCTGTGGAACGTGGTCGGGGTGATCGGTCCGATCAAAGGTGATCGGGAACTCTGACCACCGGAGGTATTGGGGACGCATGGCGCGGCGGTATGGACCTCGCGATAAGCGAGCTTGAGCGGTGCTTGCCGGCATAGCGGGCGGTCCTCCAAAGATCATGAGGCACCGTAGTCGGGTTGGGGAACTCGTCGTGCGCCTTTCTCTGCGACCCGCGGGGCGCGCGAGCTTCTTCCCTTGCCACGCGGCGTTGCGGGGGCGGAGAGGTAACGCCTCGTGACTTCGCAGTCCGGTACTTGTGCTTGACGGAGAACCCGTGGTTTGGGCACGGGCGTCCATCAACTTCTCGAAGTGGTCGGGCGCGACGGTCGGTCGCACCGCTGCTATGGAGGCGGTCGGCGGTGGCGACCACTTGGTCTTGCGGATCGCTTCCGTGCGCTTCCGTTTGTCGGAGCGGTCGGAAGGGACCCGATGTGGGCCTTGGGTTCTAGCGGGCCTTTCCTCCCTCGAAGATGGCCCCGACCTCCTCGCCGGGCGTGGTTGGTGGCGATATCGAGGAGCTCCTTGGTAGTTACGGGCTTGAGGCAACCTGGTTTGTGTACCAAGGCCTTGCGGGAGGTGCGTAGATCAATGCTCCCACGACGCCGGCGCGGAGATGTCGGGAGCTCGTTGCCTTGGCGGGAAAACCGCGGATGTAGTCCCGAGGGTTTCCACAGTTGCTTTGTTTGCAGCCCTTCAGGTCCCAGGAGTTTCCAGGGTGCTTGTAAATGCCCTGAAAGTTGCCGACGAAGAGGGCCTTCAAGTCGGTCCAGTTCCTGATGGTTTTGGCGGGCAAGTACTCGAGCCAGGCTCGGGCGAGTCCGCGAGTAGATGGGAAGGTCTTGGATGATGAAGAGGTCATCCGTTGCTCCTCCGCCCGGCATGCGGCCGGTAATCTTGAGCAGGACACAGGGTTTGTGGCCCCGGTATTTGGCAATGTTGGTAGCGCCGGAATCGGGCGGGAAGTCGCTGGCGGATCCTGGCGTAACGCTCATGATCCCGGAGATCGTCGGGGCTCGGGCTGCGGTGGTGGTGCCCGCCGCTCGCATTCGTGAGTGGGCGACCTCCTCGCCATCTTTCTTTGCGCCTCAAGGGTAGCGCGAATGTCGTAGGCATCACCGGGCGTTAGCGCCGGGCGCGCGAGGCTGGTGTGGCTCGCGGCGGCGACGCTGTCTGGGACCCAACCGGCTCCGTCTGGCGATGCGGGCCCGGTGGCGAGGTGGCTCCAGAGCGATAGGAGCGGGGCGTGCATGTCGTTGCTGACGCGTGCTCTACCAGCCGGAGGTTTGGGTAAGTGGCCTTGGCCTCCGGGTCGGTCGGCTCCGGAGGCCTCGGCGGCATTGCGGCGCGGCCGTTTTGGTGGGCGTGGGAAGAACCGAGGACCGTCGGACTCTTCCGCTTTGGGTGTGTGCCCGCGCGCGCAGCGTCGCCCGCCAGCACATGCGGAGTCTCGAGCCTCCCGCTCGGGTTGGCTCGAGCCGGTCGAGCTCAGCTCTTCGTTCCTCCAACTTTGCTTTTGTTGTTGGAGCTCGGCGGCGTGGCCCGAGCACGCTTAGTACACTCAGCGGCTGGTACTCCTCCTCCTGCTCGAAAGTGCGCCGGATAGGAGGTCCCGCAGCCGCGAGACCCACAGTCCGTCGGCCGTGCCCGCCATGTTGCACTGCGAGAGTGCCGCTGCATGCGGGTACTCCGTGTCGGAGTGGAGTCATGGCTGAAGAGTCTTCCAGCTCGTGGATGGAGGCGGCATGTAGCGACCATCGCCACAAGTCGCGAGCCTCTGAGGGTGACATGGTCACTGCCGGGCCTCTGGGAGTTTTCGCCCGGCCGTGGCGAGCACTCCTCGGTTCGGCCGGGGCTGCGCAGAGGCGCCTGCCGAGCTTAGCAAAGTCGCCGAGAGGGCGCCCGAGCTCTCGTGGCGCTGTCCTCCGAGGCCAGCGAGACGACAGCGTGAGCCCTCCGTCGGGGTGACGGCGGTCGAGGGAGCAAGCGGATCCGGTTCCCGCAGCGCGATCATGCCGTCGCGATGGGTGGATGCCATCGGGGAGATAAGCGGAATCCGGAGATGGTGACGAAGGCGCCGCGAGCCCCCTACTGGCGCGCGCAACCGCCGGCGTTTTGGCCTAAGTAAATTTGTAAGTCTAAGGGGTCGCGCGTTCCACTCCTGAATGGTTAGACTCGTGAGTCCAAGATGTATCTTGGTTCGGCCAAAGTCCCTACTCCATTCGGATGGCGATGTGTATTGCTTTTGCACTATGTTTCTGACGAGGCCCCTAAATGACTTAGTCTCCTCGTGTTCTTATGTGTTCCTCCTCTCTTTGAATCGTTTAGTCCACGCCTCCTTTTATCTGAAAGGAAGGGCGGGTTACATCGAAGTCGGGGAAGAGCGAGGTGACCTATGTTAGAACTCTCCGGTCCTTCGTCCCGTGGTGATCGCCACCCGTCTTGCCCATCTTGGGTCGGTAGCCTTGGTGGTCGGGAGGTTAGGTATTCCCGGAAATAGCGTACTTGCCCTCTGTGATCCTTACGAATCTTGGCGTTGCGGTGCGTGGCGTTAGCGCCTCGGGAGGAAGCGTCGTTAAATCTTGTCTGTGGCCCGTTGATGGGGTTTGAAGCTTTGTCTTGGCCATCACGGACCTTCTTGGGAAGGAGCCACCGCCTTGTATAGTCACTCCGATTGACCTCATTCGTAAGTGCGTGGCGGTAGGGTGATGAGGGCGACACACGGCCCTCGGCGTCCGTAACCTTGGTTCGGTCGGTCGGAGATCCCGCCCGCCAAGGGTCGGGGCCGTGTCGGTCGGTCGGAGATCCCGCTCCGCCAAGGGGGCGGGAGCGCCATGTCTGGTCGGATTCGCTTCCTGGCGGTCGAGCGGATGTCTTGTGTGGTCTCGCAGCGATTCGGTCGGTGGCGGGCGGGCGCGGCTGTTGGGTGGAGATATGCTTGAGGCGGCTCGCCGCCGGGCGTTAGGTACCCTGTTATTAGTATTCGTCACCTGTCGATTAGGAGTAGCTTTTGTAACTATAATCCTCCCTGTAATTCGATTTTGATCAATAAAGTTGCGCATCGCCGATTGTTGATCTTCATCAATTATGCCTAGGTTTGATTTATTCTAATTTTGCTGCGCATCACCTTCTTCAGAATCGATCTACCTTTATCCTCAAATTATCCTTAATTGATTAGTTCGGCTTGCCTTTTTGTCTCGATTTAATCAGCTTTGGGCTGATTTAATCTAAGCTGATTGATCTTCACGATCGGCTTTAAATAAAGTTCATAGTTTACCTTTTCGATTATAGGTTAAATCGACTGGCTCGCTCTGAACCAGGTGTTTATCTGGTGTGCTGTTGTCAGAGACCCCACTTCAAGTTTTTGACATCAACACACTCTTGACACGCTCGGTGGGACTCATAATGTCTTCATCAGGAAAGTCGATTCCACCATCTGATCTCAATACTGAAGCTATAATCGTCCCCATGCTGGACAATTTAATGCTAGAGCAGCATAAGGAGATTGAAGATCAAAAAACTACTCTTGAAGAGATGATGCTAAATTGTTATCAAAAGACTCGACATGGCGTCACTCAGAAAACCGCTTTGCCGACGGTTAATGCCCTAGGTGATGCAGGCGTTACAGAAGGACTGGTAAGTCAATATCAGCCTGCTCAAGCCAAACTATCGGCTATGATTAATCAATCTACACCATGCTCTGATAAACCAATCATCGACTCTTGTTACAACACTTAAGCCGATGATTGCAAATAGTGTTAAAACTATCGCCCAGGAGTTGGCCTCATCCAGGAGTCTGCTTGACCCGATGCAGGCTCTGCCAAGCTACCCTATTTTCTCAATAGCACAAAGTGCGCAGAGCATGTTAGCCGATCCTAAACCATCGGCTATAACCTCACCTCCAACAATGATGCCAACTCAACCCACCATCATACTACCACGAGATCCTCGACCGAGTGGAGTAACCCATTATCAGGCTTATACCGATTCTGCTAAGCTAGATGCATCGGCAAATTTACCGCCATTAGCTCCGTTTTACGCTTTTTCACAATCGGTTCCAAGCCAATTGAATCTGATAGATACCCACAATATCATGAACCTGTCCTGCCTAGGAATCCGGTTCCGCACAGGGTAGTGACCTATTCAGAACCTTTTGTCCCATTTTCAGAACCACAAACTAGGAGAAACAATGGATACAACAAATACACCCATCACTCATCGGCTCAGCCTAATAGGCAGCCCAAGTTTGCACTCGGGGGGCAGGATGCCAATTATGACCAATATTATCAAGGATCTACTATCCTGTTGATCGATAGTATTAATTGGGCCGATCAAATTTCCGCTGTATTAAGGGACCAATTCGGCATACAGACAAAATGGAAAGTTATCGGCTATAGAAAACCGTATCCTGATTACATAGATCGTATGCCTTATCCTCACAATTTTAAAGTCCCAGATTTAACAAAATTCTCTGGTTATGTTTCAATTACGACATTAGAGCAAGTCGAACGCTTTATCGCACAATGCAGCGAAGAAGGTCAGTCCAACAGGCTAAAAATTAGATTGTTCCCATTGTTATTATTAGGAGCTGCTTTTACTTGGTTTACTAGTCTGTCTCCAAATTCGGTTCATTTATGGAACGATTTGGAAGGCCGATTCCATGAATACTTTTTCTCTCGCAGTTTGGAACTCAGGATTTTTAACCTGAGCTCTGTCCACCAGAAATTTGGAGAATCGGTAACTGATTACATTAAAAGATTTAGGGAAGTCAGAAATCGATGTTTTAGTGTCATATTACCTGACAATCAACTTGACAATTTGGCTTTCCAAGAGTTAATTCCACCACTCCGAGAAAAGTTTGGAGGACAGGAGTTCACCGATCTAAGTCACCTACTTCATCGTGTGTCGGCTCAAGAAAGCCGATTTCCAGATAATAGGGCGTTCAAGGAGAGATTCAAAGTAAATAACAATAATAAAGAAAAAGATAAAGCTAAAGTTAATATGGTCGATTATTGCCCCAGTGAATCCTCTGAAGAAGATGAAGCAGAGGTGAATATAGCCGAATGGATTAAAGGGTCTAAGAAATCTTTAGTCTGTTCCAAGCTTAAGCCGACTGGAAATAAGTTGGAAGTTAAATATGCTTTTGATATTTCTAAGTGTGATCGTATTTTTGATTTATTATTACAAGAAAATATAATACGGTTGCCCGAAGGACACATTATACCTTCGGCTGATGAAATCAAGAAGCGGAGGTATTGCAAGTTGCATCATTCTTTTTCTCATAATACTAACGATTGCAATATTTTTCATCAGGAAATCCAATCAGCTATTGAGGATGGTCAACTAAAATTTGCTGATGAGCCGACCATGCATGTTGACGTTGATCCGTTCCCCATAAACATGGTGCAATGTTCAAGCAAAGGGAAAATCCGATGCACAGCGAAGAACCAAAAAGGGATCGACGGGTTGATATTCAGTCAACTTCTGGTGGTAATCAAACATTAAAAATCACGATCGGTTCATTACAAATATAAGCCGATCATGAGGGCAAACATTTGAAGACCATTAAACCCAAGGGAGACCCGCAAGTTGGCAGATGGTATAAAGTAGAAAAATCACCGCCAAGAAAACAAGCGAGAAGGACCGGGCCAACGTTTTCTTAGTTGATGGAGAAGTATGAAAGAATGAATAATCGGCCGCGATATTCTCCGTATCGGTCGGATAATTTATATCGAACTGAGAATGTAGAAAGAGCTCATCAGAAGTGCCCCTTTTGGCAATTTTGTTGAAGAGAGGAGTAGCATTGCCATCTCCATACATGTACCCGATGGAACACTATCCCCAAGACGATTGGCCTAGCCGATCGGCCAAAGAAAGGTTGTCTGGGCCGATGCGAGATCGTCCTAAAAAAAGCTACAGAAAGCCAGTTCATGAGAGAATCTCTCTAGCAAATCAGGTGCCGAACCAAGTTAAGGTACAGACAGAGTCAAATTCTGCTACTCGAGAAGATTTTGCTGGCAAAATACGTAAGCCAATGGAGCCCAAACCAAGGTGGTGTCCACCCGGTCTTAGCTGATCACAGCGTAGACGATTGCAAAGAATAAGAACTCAAGAAATCGGAGAGGCTGGTGAAGAGAAACAGAGAGATCAAGCTTTCAATGAAATTTGGCTGATGAAAACCACCAAAAAAGAGTGGAGGAAGAAAGAGCAGGTTGAAGAAAATTCCAATTCAGCCAATGACCTGGATTCTCCCATGATTAGGGATGATACGCCTCCGATGGACATCAACATGGTATTCACATTGCCTGCCAAGTTCAAAATTAAAACCAAATTGGCCAAAGAAACCTTTGCTCAATCATGTTTAGGTGCCCAAAATGCGATCTTTGAAAAACCACAAGATCATCATCGGCATCTAAAGCCATTGTATTTAAAAGGGTATATAAACGGTAAGCCAATATCAAGTATGCTGGTGGATGGGGGAGCTACCGTCAATTTGATGTCGTACACACCTGCAAAAAATTGGGTAAGTCCGATGAAGATTTGATCAAAACTAATATGGTTTTGAATGACTTCAGAGGCGATCCCACAGAAGCCAAAGGCATTATGGTCACGGAGTTAACTGTCGGTAGTAAGACTTTGTCGACCGCATTCTTCGTCATTGATGCCAAAGGCAATTACAGTGTGCTGCTCGGTCGGATTGAATTCATGCCAATTGTTGTATTCCGTCGACCATGCATCAGGCACTTGTCCAATGGAATGGAGGTGAAGTTGAAGTCATCTCGGCTGATACATCGGCTCATATCGCTATGGCTAGCTCAGATGCAAATTAGCAACATGAAGAGGCCAGATGTATATCGGGGAAAACGCTGGATGATTGTGACTTTATTTGTGTTGGAAAGACAGGACTTATACCGATCAGTGTCAAGCCAGGCACGTTCGATCGAACAAGTGAGGTTTTACGCCGATGGGGTCAAGGAAAACAGTGAAGGCCCTACAAGACAAAATGCAAAGCTATCGGCAAATAACAAATAGCTATGAGGCCATCGAGGATTTCCAAGAAATCGAAAAGTTAGGCCAAGGATTCACATCTACCGACCTGCTTGAAGAAGTCGATATAGGTAGTAGTGATAGGAAAAGACCAACTTTTATTAGTGCAAAATTAGATGTAAAATATAAAGAGAAGTTGGTCAAAATTCTTAGAGATTATAAAGACTGTTTTGCTTGGGAGTATCACGAGATACCTAGTTTAAGCCGACAACTGGTCGAACATCGGTTGCCTATTAAACCAGGATATCGGCCATTTAAGTAGTATCCTAGATGCTTTAATTCGGCCCTGTACAATATCACAAAAGAGGAGATAGAACGATTATTGGAAGCAAAGTTCATTAGGCCTTGTAGGTATGCGGAGTGGGTTTCCAATATCGTTCCAGTCATGAAGAAAAACGGAAAACTTAGGGTATGTGTCGACTTTATAGACTTAAATAAAGCCACACCAAAGGATGAATATCCGATGCCGATAGCCGATATGCTTATCGACGTTGCATCAGGAAATAAAATCATTAGTTTTTTAGATGGTAATGCCGGATACAATCAGATATTCATGGCAGAAGCCGATATACCTAAAACTGCATTCAGGTGTCCTAGTGCAATAGGGCTATTTGAGTGGACGGTTATGACGTTCGATTTAATAAAAACGCCGGGGCAACATACCAGCGAGCAATGAATCTAATTTTTCATGACTTAATCGGCCACATTGTTGAAATATACATTGATGATGTTGTAGTAAAATCTAAAGATGACTTACAACATTTAGCCGATTTAGAAAAGGTCTTCCAGAATATAAGAATATATGGTTTGAAGATAAATCCCTTCAAGTGTGTGTTTGGCGTGTCGACTAGGCAATTTTTGGGCTTTATGGTCCATGAGAGAGGAGCCAAAGTTAATTAAGAAAGGGTCAAAGCTATAGCCAAAACAAAGCCGCCAACATGCAAGATTGAGTTGCAAAAGCTGATTGGTAAGATTAACTTTCTCCGACGATTTATTTCAAATCTTTCTGGTTGGATTCGTACGTTCACACCTCTGCTGGAGTTGAAGGATAATCAAGAGTTTGTTTGGGGAGCTGACCAGCAAAAGGCTTTTAATGATATCAAGGAATACCTGGCCAATCCTCCGGTTCTGGCCGTGCCACAGAAAGGGATTCCTTTTAAGTTATATATATCGGCTGAAGAAGAAACTATCGGAGCTATTTTGGCACAAGAAGTCGATAGTAAGGAAAGAGTAATCTTTTATTTAAGTCGACGCCTACTAGATACTGAGATCAGGTACCCTTTCATTGAGAAGTTGTGTCTATCTTTATATTTCTCCTGTACAAAGCTAAGATATTATATTTTAGCATCGGCTTGTAAGGTAGTCTGCAAAACCGATGTTATAAAGTATATGTTATCAACTTCGATCTTACGAGATCGACTTGGTAAATAGGCTTATGTCTTAATAGAGTTTGACCTATCATATGAATCGGCTAAAGCAGTTAAAGGACAAGTAATAGCCGATTTTATGACAGGACATGATATCAACGCCGACCTAGTTTCTCTTACCCCATGGCAACTATTTTTTGATGGGTCGGTATGTCGAGAGGGTGATGGTATTGGTATCGTACTAATCTCACCCAAGGGTCACAATTTTGAGTTCACATTTCGGTTAAATAGCCGATATTCAAACAACCAGGCAGAGTACGAAGCATTGCTCAAAGGATTACAGCTAATAGAAAATATCAAAGTGGATACTGTTGAGGCATACGATGACTCTATGTTAATCGAACAGCAAGTAAAGGGCGAATATCAATGTCGTGATGAAGTGTTACTTAAATATTTAGAATAGTACTTCGAAACTATCGGCTCATTTACCTCATTTTCTATCGGTCATATCCCTCGAGAATTGAACAATAGAGCCAATGCATTGGCTCAGCAGGCATCGGGGTATAAGGACTTTAGCCAATATCAGATGACTGAACTAGTGGGCAAAGCTGTCATGTGTGCCGATGCTATCGATTGGAGAACGTAGATAAGAGATTACCTAATTGACCCATCTAAGCCAACAGAACGTAGAGTTAGGCAGCAAGCATTGAAGTACGTAGTCTTAGACGATATTTTGTACTATCGAACGTTGGAAGGTTTGCTGTTAAGATGCCTTAGAGCCGAAGAGGCGCAAGTGGCAATGGGTGAAGTACATGAAGGCATTTGCGGATCTCATCAATCGGCTCATAAGATGAAGTGGATGCTTAGACGAACAGGATATTTTTGGCCGACAATGTTAGAAGATTGTTTTCGATATTATAAAGGATGTCAAACTTGTAAAAAATTTAGCAATGTACAGCTAGCACCGGCATCGGCTTTACATCCGATTATCAAGCCATGACCGTTCAAAGGATGGGGGATAGATGTAATCGGCAAAATATTTCTTGCTTCAGGCAAAGGCCATAAGTTTATTTTGGCTGCGACCGATTATTTTTCTAAGTGGGTTGAGGCTATACCCCTCAAAAAGTTTACAAGTGTTGAAGCTATCGGATTTGTTAATGAATACATTGTCCATCGGTTTGGAATACCACAAACGATCACAACCGATCAAGGTACTGTGTTTATGTCCAGTGAGTTTCAGAATTACGCAAAGAGCTTGGGAATAAAGTTGTTAAACTCGTCCCCATATTATGCTCAGGCTAATGGACAAGCTGAGTCATCTAATAAGATGTTGATTAAACTAATTAAAAGGGAAATCGATGAGAAACCAAGGAATTGGCACTCAACGTTATCGGAGTCACTTTGGGCGTATCGGCTAGCCTATCACGGAGCAACGAAGCTTTCGCCTTATCAGCTAGTATATGGCCAAGAAGCTGTTTTACTCGTGGAGATTGACATTGATTCTACATGAGTAGCCAAACAAAATGGTTTGTCGGCTCAAAATTACAATAATCTTATGATCGATAACTTGGACGAACTAGCAGAATTACGCTTATCTACACTGGATCGGCTTAAGAAGAACAAGATAAGAGTTGCGAGGGCATATAATAAAAAGGTGGTTCCTAAGTCTTTTGATGAAGCCGATTTAGTTTGGAAGACCATACTACCTATTGGTTCTAAAGATAATCGATTTGGGAAATGGTCACCTATGTGGGAAGGGCCGTATAAGATTAATCGGCTAGTCGATGGAAATTCATACATACTTGAGACATTAGAAGGAGTAGTCTTGCCTAAAGCGATCAATGGTAAATACTTGAAGAAATACTATTCTAGCGTTTGGGTTGGAGCTTAGTTGGCTAAGAAAAGTATCATTCTGAAAGCCAAGTTAACTCGTTGCGGTTAATCGGCTAAAAGGAAATAAATTACATGACAAGATAAGCATAAAATCGGTTAAACAGCCGATTATGACAAAGTTAAAGCGTTACACAAGAACTATTCCAAAAGGCAAGAGCATCCAACAAAAGTTTTTTATCATGAAAAGGATTTAACATTGAAGGCCAGAGCCGTGGAGTCTTGCTTCCAGAGCCAACAAAGCGCCTGTAGCCTTGGCAATGACATCTTGCACCTCATCGACTGTGTGCTGATCTTCTTTGGCATCTCCTGGCATAGGGATTACCTTAGCTGATTGTTTCTTCACATTTACTACGTCCAGGGCGATGCCAAGTTTTTGCTCCTTGATTGCCGATGAAGTCTTCTCTATGGCTTGTTGGCTTTCTAGGTGTTGCTTTTCAATATTGACCAACTCTTCTAGAAGGAATTTCTTAGTCGCCTCAAGCTTCGACATAGATTCCTTACTGATCTTGAGCGACTGAGCATCGGCATCAAATTTTCTTTTCTTCACTTTGGCATCGGCGACCAGCTCATCCAGAAGTTTATGATCAGCCTCTTGGGCTTCACGACGGGCAATTCTTACTTGGGCCACCTCCACTTGCGCCTTCTTCTCATCCAAATGGCAAACATTTAATAACGCCTCCATTGCTTCTAGGGGTAAATCAGCTTGAACAGCCGCCATGGCATCTCGGATCAACTGATTGTTGGCGAGAATCTCCGATTGAGGCTTCATCACCAGATTGAAAAGGTTATCCCGACGCTCTTGCATTCCTGGTGCTGAAGTGACTGTAGTCGATGCCTCTTTAGATACCTCCAGAATTCTTCTGATTTCTACGTCGTAGTCGTCTGTGGCCATGATCTCTGGGTCGTCTAGATCGGCCAAAGAAAAGCCCAATAAATTTGTTGGGTCAGAAGTTTCGGGGAACTCAGCACCTGTCGGAGCCGATGGCGTCGGCTGAGAGGGAGAGAGAGCTCCCAAAGAAGCGCCAGGAAGATCAGCCAAAATTGCTGCAACCTGCGCTAGTGGTGTCAGCTGAGTAAGAAAACAAAAGGGTAAGATGATGTCTTAAAGAGCATACGCCAAAAATCAATAAAATGGAAAACTTACTCCTGCAGTAGCCGACGCATGTGGCGAAATCTCGCCACTCTGCTCCTGGGGCTTCAACCCCTTTTTAGCAGGAGCTTTGGTGTACTTGGTCTTCTTCTTTTCTGAGGTTATAATCGGCTGTGAGTTTGTTACCAGAAGGGATATAAAGAGATTGTCAGTCGATCATGGTATACTTACTGGGTTGTTTTTTCTCCATGTTCGATAGTGACGGACTCTAGATGCTTAGGGTACCTGAAGTGTACCCTGTAAGCCCAGTCGATTGATGGGGCCTCTTGCCTTGTTGGTGACCGCTGCCCGATTGGCCAGGGGTAGGCTTCTTGCCAGCAGCTTTAGTCTGTGATTAAACAAAGGTCGATTAAATAAACTATCTCGGGTAAGAATGAAGATGAACAACAAGAAGTTGATTAAAGCCGATACCTCGCCCGTTATATTTTCTAAGCTCGTGTTAGTGTAACCTGATGAACTAGCTTCATTGCTAGAATCGCTGTTAGATAGTAATGTCGGCTCTGGTAAGTTTGGGAAGAATTCCTTGATTATAATTGACGGAGTTTTTTCCATGTACAATGACTCCGCAATAGCCAACCACCATGATGTGAAGCCACTCGCCTGATGGGCATTCAGAAATAAGTGGAGGAAGCTGCGAAGTTGAAGCTCATCGGCTATTTCTAAAACCAGTTCGGCCGCAACAGCATTACGGACTCTAGCTCTAGGATGTAGTCGATCAAGAAGTGGCAGGCTTGGAATCACTTGACCAAAACCCAACTGTCTCGCATAAACTGACGGATGGTAAAATTCATATGATGGTGGAATGTCTGATTCCTGGTATCGGCTTCCAAATGCAAGAAAGAAGGCCAAGGGAAATTGGCTGTGGAACTATAACTAAAGAAGTCTTGTTGCTTGAAGTCTTCAGTATCAAGTTGCAGGAAAAATGACAAGTATTTTCTACAGCCGATAGGTGTGATTTTTGTCTCATTACTAGAGCACATCATGAACCTTTCACCAAAAGATCGGCATTCCATGAACTAGAAAGGTGCACCTTCTAGGGTATCATCTCTTGGGAATGGAGTCCCGTTGGCTGCGTTCAGGTTAAAAGTGCGACTGAACAAACAGTATAACCAAATCTGCACGAACCACATTGGCCCTCCTACATTGTCGATGGTAAAGTGTTCGAAACCAGTAAACAGCCGACTTCTTGTTACATATAACATTTGATATACAGCACCCAGAAAGGTTTTCCCTAAAGCCAGCCGACGACCTTCAACAAGCTGTTCTGCTATAACTTGATAAACTTGAGTCGGCTCGAGAGATGCACCACAGAATAGGAAGCGATCCAACCAAAGGTTAAGAAAGGCAGCATGCTCTTCATCCGATACAGGCCCATTAACTCTATTATTATTTTCGATGTATTTGGCCCATCCTTCACCCTTCCATCTGATAAGTTTATATCTGGGCTTGCCACTAAAAGCCGATATTTGCTCACCATCTGGCCTGAGGTAGCACAGTTGAGCTACATCCAAAAGAGTTGGGCCGATAGAACCAGTGCGAAACAAGAAAGCATTGAAGCAATCTAACCAGAAATAATAGGCCGTGGCCACTAGGGGCTCATTGGCTTCTGGGTCGACTAAAGAAAGGGGGATACACTCGGCTGCCACTCTAATGAACCAATTTCTCCACCCTTTGAGAGCTATCGTCCAAGCTCTAAAACTATTATTCCACCCTTCTATATTATGATCAGAGGCCGACAATGGAAGGCGAGGGATTTCTTGATTCATAACGGTGTTGACATCTAAATTTCCTAAGGGTCCCAAGAAGTATTGATGAGTACTATGTGGGATTGGGATGAGTACCTAACTCGGGTCCATTGCAACCGATCTGAAAAGGTTGATTGAGCTAAGAATCTGTTCTGAAAATTCGTCAACCGAAGGAGCTGAAGCTGATTGCAGACAACTCGAGAGCTTGTGCGCGTGAAAATGACAGTGTGGGGGCTGCATTTTATATCGTGGTAAAAAGATGAAAAGGCGGGAAGGAGGATATCGAGGGGTGCGAACAGTTAAAATGTACTATGTGAGTATCAGGGAATTATAGCGCAATTAAAGCGACAGTTACTGTATGAAGATTAGCAATTAACCGATGGATCAAAAGCCGATAAGTAAAATTTTTGGCAAATAACAAGTTACATTGTGTAAAGCCGATGATTACGATTTTTGAAAGATAACAAGTCATCTCTCAAAAATAGGGGGCATATGTTTGCACCAAAATTTGTCAAGTATGGTTAAATTAACAATCCAGAAATAGCAAGACACAATTAGGATAATGGATCAAGATATTTGGGAACAAGACAGATCGTTAAGGAAATCGCCCTCAAAATAGAGGCCGATACGGATACAACTCCCAAAACGTGTTGTACTGGGACTCTATCGACCGGCGAATTTAAAAGATGGGCAAAGGCGAGCTGCAAAAAAAAACACAATCAAATCCACAAATTTACATTATTCTCTTTTCCCTGTCGATTAGGAGTAGTTTTTGTAACTTAGAATCCTCTCTGTAATTCGATTTTGATCAATAAAGTTGCACATCGCCGATTGTTGATCTTCATCAATTACGTCAAGGTTTGATTTATTCTAATTTTGTTGTGCATCGCCTTCTTCAGAATCGATCTACCTTTATCCTCCGATTAGCCTTAATTGACTAATTGGGCTTGCCTTTTTGTCTCGATTTAATCGGCTTTGGGCTGATTTAATCTAAGCCGATTGATCTTCACGATCGACTTTAAATAAAGTTCATAGTTTACCTTGTCGATTACAGGTCAAATCGACTGGCACGCTCTGAACCAGGTGTTCATCTGGTGTGCTGTTGTCAGAGACCCCACTTCAAGTTTTTGACGTCAATGTATACATACATACATACATACATACATGCATATACATATGTATGTATAAATATATATCTATATGTATGTATATGTATATACTTACGTATATACATATATATACATACATGCTAGCTAGTATGTAAGCGTGATCCCGAATCGTGGTCCAACCGAGCCAGCGTTCATGGTCAAACCTAGCTGCGATTTAGATCTGCGTATGGGCCATTTGGGCTTTGTTCACACTGACGTTTCAAAAGCCCATTTTCATCTGTCGAAGCACACGTAGTTGTTATCGCATTTTTAGATTCTAACTTTCTTATTTCTTTTACTATATATTACATGTTACAGTTAATACAATTACTGGTTGTAGCTCGTTTTCATCCATATTTGTAGTTATCGAATTATATGGATGTGTTATAACGTTACACTTTTTTGTGTTTTGCAGTATGGTAATTTACTGCCGACAGTAAACGGTAATAAACTTTATACGAAAATATGTTAATTTTGTAATGTTATGAACCGTAGAACATAGATTACGCGATTCCTATCATCCGTTTTTACTACCAATGACGTAAGCTATTGCTATCTCAATCACGACATTACGCATGTACAAGCTATTCTAATAATTACTATCAATGCATGTCAATTTACTACCTATATGCCCGTGATATCGACCGTGAACAAATTGGGCGAATCGTTAATTTTTTATCTTGTTTTTGCTCGCGTCTTGGGCGGCCGTCGATACCCACTGTTTCAATGGCCCGATGCTTATGGCCAGTATGTAGAATAACTACCTCTACGTGCTGGTGCAGAATAGCGCCATCGTGTGTGTATATATACACACACGGATCTGGTCGTGAGTTCACCTGCAAATGCAGTGAGAAGCATCCATTTGGGAGCCTCTCCTTTATGGCTAAGATGGTGCGATAAATTCAGATTTCATGAACACACGGCCATGTAATATTTAAGCCTTTTTGCTTCCTGGTACTTAATTGAGTGTTGGCTAGATGACTTGCACGGCTGAACTGAAAAAAACGAAGAGAAAACCATTGACAAGCACTGATGATTAATATTGCTAGTCAACACATGGAGTTTACATATAAGAAAATAGTAGTACAATTGTTCAACTGTGATCCAACACCCTATCAAAGAATGAGAAACTTGTAATCTCCAACATATGATCCAATATAGCGACAAAATTAACCAAGTGCTCTCTTATTCGGAGAGCGCTTCCTCTTAATGACTGTACTACTCTGTAGCTCCCGAATCTCACAAGTATAGATATAGTTATGGTAGGGCGGTATCTGAGACTTCCATGCGAGGACTTTAAATTTTCCATGAGGCTTAACGCTTCCATACAATACATCTTGGATTGTTATCTTGGGAATATCCTCTTGAGAAGAGATTGTTTGATACTGATAATAAACCAATAAATCATCAGTAGCTCTACCCATTCTTCGATAATAAGCGGGTTTATTGTCCTTCAAAAGATCATACGGATGTTCACCAAATTTAGAGTGATGTTTCTGTATGTAGCCTCTGATAAATGACAGGACCTTGCACCAATAGTGGATGTTAAAGTTTTCTCTCAACATGCAAGCAGTAATGTTTGCACCAATGAGATCTCCATTCACGTGCGCCCTGGCTATCTCCATGGCCAAATATGCAAATCTTGGGAGTGTCTCAGGATCCGTGCTTCCGAACGTAATCACCTTGAAGAAATACCAAAAGGCTTCATTAGACAGACATTTAAGTGCGAGAGCCTTCGTTGTTCCAAACTTCATGATCTTGTCTGATCGGCTTGTGATTATGATTTTACTACCACTTATAGTGCACTGTTTAGAAGCAGAACACAACCTTTTCCATGCACCTTCATTGAGATCTCCAACTACCTCAACAACAACTAGAAATTTCATGTCTTCGTTCAAGGAACAATTTTGATATTTCATACCAATCATTCCATCTCTAAAATCATTGTCGCTCAAGAAGACAATATGTGAAAAATAATTGCGGACTCTTACATCATTGCAGACATGAGCGACAAGGGTGCTCTTTCCCACTCTCCATGGACCGACAATAGGTAGGACATCAAGATTGTCAACACTACGGGGTTCTGCGCGCAGCAGGAAGTTGATGACCAGTTCCATTTCCATTTGGCGGTTAAACATGCACTTGTTCAACAAGAGATGCATGCTATATGGTTGTCTGTACAAACGAGGGTAGCTTTTCAAGAACACGACTAGCTCACTCGCATCTAGCATTATGGTGTTCAAACTGTCGAGCACCTCTTGCAATTCTTTCGAAATACATGTTCTGCTAGTAGAGAAACAACGATGTTTTGCAGAACTGAATTTAGTCAGAGCCGAAGAGTGACTCACAACTTGGTCTTTACCCTCGTCTTCTCCGCAAGCTTGGTATCTGAAGGTGTCGAGCACGTAGCAACCCCGGTACATCGCTCTTCTCAGCATGTTCAGCTGTTGGAGCATCCCTTTGTTAGTGATGTGCCGTCCCGCAGCCTCGTCGACGATGACCTGCGCCCGTAACAGAATCCTTTCTAGGCTATCCTGCACGGCCAACCCCGGCGGCTTGGAGAATCTATCGATCAAGAAACTCATGGATCTTGTGGTGAGTTCACCCAGGACTGCAGAAAGGAAAATCTCCATCTGGGGACTCTCTCCTGGGGTGGACGAGACTAGAGAATGAGCAGTGAGATGTGGAGTTTCATGTCTCTGAAACTCTATTTATGCTACGTTTCTGGTCATTGCAGATTAAGAAAGTCATTACAGGTCTTAATTAACGCCAAATGTTTTGTTTGAGCTGCCGCCAATGCACGGTTCTGTGACGCTTAAGTCATGCAAAAGATCAATCTATTCCATGGACACGATATTTGACCTTTTGCACTCCTTTGGCCTGTAACTTATTGGTTTCTTTAAGAGTTTTTTTCTCTCTGTGTTCAATTTTAGTAACAGTTAATGTCATGAGTTTTTGTGTAGCAACACACCGCTATCTTGAATTTTTTTAAAATAATATATTTTTAATCAAGATTTACAGAAAAAATATGCCAAAAAAAAATAATAGAAATACCCACCTGTCGCATTTTGGAATTGCGATAGGCTCTCTGTCGCAATTTCAAACTGCGACAGAGAGCCTGTCGCAATTCCAAAATGCGACAGAGAGCTTGTCGCAATTTGGAATTGCGACAGAGAGGCTATCGGCACTGTTGAGCCCTCTGTCGCAAATTTGGAATTGCGACAGGAATATCCTCATAAATAATTTATCCATACATTTCACAGTGTTGTGTTGCAATTAAAACTAGAATGTAATAAATTAAAAAAAGTTCATATATGTCAGTGATAAGTCATGTAGTATTTGAGAATATTATGTCGAAAAAAACGGATATCGTTGTTCGGCATTTTTTGAACAGAGACGACGATTCATAGGAAAATGATGATTTATTTCGTCTAGTAATACAATTTTTTACTCAAGTTGATAAAATATATATTTTTTTGAAAATAATAGATGTTTTATTGAAATTGCAATAATATACGTGAAATACGAAAAATTTCAAAAATATACCTCCGTCGCCCGTTGGTTGGGCGACAGGAGGTGACAGGTGGTGAAACAGCAGCGATGTGGACAAAGGCAATTTTCAAAATTAAAGGACAACACAGTATTATAGTGGACAACAACTCATGTGATGTTTTTTTAGCCATTTCGCAGGTCCGTTAAAAATTATTTCTAAATGGAATTTTTATAAACAATGGACCACATTTGATCTTTCATATGTGGACAACGATATTCTGGAAAAATATTTAATTTACACCTCGCTTTGTATCTAATTTGCACTAGTGCAATAACCCTAAGTATTATAGTCGACAACCACTCATGTCATATTTTTTAGCCCTTTCGCAGGCCCGTTAAAAATCATTTCTAAATGGAATTTTTATGAACAATGGACCATGTTTGATCTTTCATATGTACTGCGATATTCGGAAAATATTTAATTTTCACCTCGCTTTGCATCTAATTTGCACTAGTGCAATAACCCTAAGTATTATAGTCGACAGCCACTCATGTTACGAATAGTTCCCACGAAGCACTTAAATTATTTGTTAAACATATATAAGGACACATACACCGAAAGTTCAGATGATAAAATAAGCGATAGATTAGATTATATTACAAGGGCATTACAGTAGTGATCAAATTGCTTAACGAACTAACTAACGAAAGCACCGTTTGTCATGGTGGAACAAGTGATCGTTCCGTCTATCTAGGTAGAGCGGGAATGATGTCCCACATTTTCTGCATATTACATGACCCGTGTAAATTTTCCGATTTGTTCTCGGACACCACTCAATCCCTACTATGAAAGAGCTTCATGGGGTTCCCATGTGCTCCCAGCTATCGCCGATTGGGTGGCCTATGTCGTACGTCTCGGGTGTATAAGATAGAATTTTTTGGTCTTTTTATGTGGATTGTTGCCCTCCCATATGGGCATGTCATCCCGATTCCCGGCATCCCTTATGTTAATACCACCCGGGTTCTTGGATGGTCTGCTTAACGCGTCAAGGATTTGTTGCGTGGTGCGGACCTCGGCCGGATGCTTCCCCTTGTCCCTTGCTCTTCGAGAGGAGGTAACCTCTTTCACTTCTGGTGCGTTGGCCGTTGCCGAAAACTTGCCGAGACGCCTGCTCTGTTTCGGCTCGCACTCTACTATATGGTGCAGGAGGTGTGTGTTGGGCTTATCCTTGTACAACCGGAAGCGTGCCCTGCAGTCATTGCAGTATGCCCGCTTTGGTCGTTGAATAACACCGTAGGCGTACTCGGGGTCTGGCTTTTCTGGGCGGTAGTAGCACCACGGGGAGGGTTGCTCCCCCCAGTTATCCTATACGGGAAGTTTGAGATGTGGGTGGTACGTCTCTAGGTCCACCCAGTTGAAGTAGCCGTACCATTCATCCTCGACCAAGGGGCACCGGTAGAATCTCTGGTCCGCTAGTTCATCGTGTCAGGTATCAACCACTGCCTGAAGGCCGTGTTCGCAAAAGTCGGCGCTTTCGGGTGGCCCTTGAGGAGGTTTCTCCTTTGACTCGAGCAATTTCGCAATTTTCTTTTTGAACTCCTATATGCGATGAACTGGTTTAGAATGACTACTTTGTGAGTGAAACATGAGTTCCTCGCATGAAACTCACCGATTGGTTGGCCCCTTGCCCACCGGTCCTGAACTCTGATCGCTCTAGAACGGGGACGTATCCTGGCGGCCTCTCCCACCGATTGAAGTTCTCGGGCGAAGCGGGTCAGCGTCATGGCAGTTGTAGACAAATTCGTAGTCACGTCGTTCCGGGCCGTCGATCCATTGGAAGAAGCAACACCGGTCGTTGTGCTAAGAAAAGATAGAACGATGCATGAAATGTCCGGTTACCCTGTATTGTATGGACATCAGTAGGTTTACCCGATAGGGGCGGGCACAACAGTAGTGAGCCCGGACGGCCGTCTCTCTGTGGGTAGATTGCATCATCTTTGCCGAAAGGTTGCAGTCGCATTTGGGTCAGGGCAACTCCGGCAGAACTAGGGCATCAACGCTACTGGTATCCGGGTACTTGGGGTGGGATGACTTCTGCTTGCTGAAGAGGCGACGGTAGAACGACATCGTGCCCTAATTTGTGTAGATTCAGCTGGCGTGTATTGCTTGTTTGGCGGTGTTGGATGTCTACCCCTAGGCCGGTTTTATAGTGGTGGTGAGGGGTGACTCCGCACGACTACAGCACTTGTCCAGTTTGACGTCCTGGCATCCTCTGTGAAAAGCTGCACGATGTGTCACCCATCATCAAAGCTGCACCACCTGTCATCTTCTGCGAAAGGCTACACGACTGGTCACCCTCTGAGAAAAGCCACACAACCTGTCAGCACTAACAAAAGTAGGCAGTGAGTGGTCACTTTGAACTGTGCCTGCATGTGTGACAAAGCCTGTGTGCGAAATAGAAGAGGTCTGTCAGTGTGTGGTCAAATTGGCCTGACAAGGTTGAAAGCATTGCTCTCGTGAGTTGTCTAATCGCACGTGAAAAGCTGATGCAAGGTCATACATATGTCGAAGGGTGTTTCAGGGCTATTACTCCATAATTTGTCATGTAAACCTGTTATTTTACGGAATCCATGAAAAGCTATAGTGATCATACCGTAATAAAACATAACTTGTGAAAAGAAATTTTCATAGCTGAATATTACATAATATGAGGAAATAAAGCATCATTTTGTGTTCAGTACAAAATATATGAAAGAAAAAAGCTAGATGGACCCTCTGCGAGGTGCGACTCCTCGTGTCGTCCCAGGCCTCCTACGGCGTTGTACATGCCCGGACGGATACGTCAGGTGGTCAGGAGCCTGCCCACGAGTACTCCTAGCAGGCCGTACTGGTGTTGTCGGAGTTGCGTAGGCGTCCTGTGAAGGCTGAGTCGGCCCGGGCGCGTCGTCGAGCTGAGAGACACCAAGGACGATACCCGTGGACTGCTGGTAGGGATCTACTAAGTAGTCCAAGTAGGTGTCGTCGAGGGGAGAAAAGCCAGCGGAGGTGCTCGCACTCAGGTCAGGGGCTGGATCAACCACTATCGAACATTTTTTCATGTTAGTACATCACATAATGTGAAGAACATAATAGATAAAAGTAGAGCACGTGGTGTACTTGCAGTCATCGGGACGTAAGGCGCGAACGCTGCTAGCAAGATCCCCCTGGCACGTCTGGAGGAGGGGCCGTCTGTGTGCGTGCTGTCCCAGCTGCGGTCTGGGGCGCGCGTCGGCCTCGTACAGGACGTCCGTGAACCGGGAGGACGTCGATGTCTCGAGGCCTCCTGCAGGACGTGAGCTGGATGATGCGAGTAGCTCTGTCGCGTACGCGCTGCACGAACTCTCTCACGAAATCTACCGTGACCTCCAGCTTGTCCATCTGGCCTAGTCATGCTAGTACCCCGTCCGCGTCCTCCACGATCTCCCGGCCAAGGTCGCTCTGTGCACGCATTGAAAGACTAGTTAGTTCGTAAAATTGCAGTAACGACACAATATATGGCATGTGAAAGAAGTACTTACGGAGCGGTGAAATGCCGAGTCCGACTGCGTGGGGTAGGTGTCCGCCGTGGAGGCAACGTGCCTCGGAGGTGACTCGACGACACACACAACGCGTACGCTTGTACGCGTACTGAACCATCGGATGTACTCGTCGTACGTGCCGGGGTCGTACGGGGCAACCTCCTCGTGAACGTCCGCCAACGCATGAGCCCACTGCTGAGCGTGTAGCAACATACGTGTCGCCCAGCTCGCGGTCCCAACGAAACCCTTCTGTGTCATACTGCATGACAAAATTAGCACTGACGTTACTAGCAAAAACAACGAAAAAATAATAGTAAAAACAGCACAAAAAAATAAAATTCGAATTAACGGGGAAGAGCACTCACGTGTGCACAACAGGTGGTACGACCACACCGGTGGGGACGGGGACGACCTGGCGCAGCCCGAACTGCCTCATGACACGGTGCACCGCGTACGTCTCCACGTAGACGTCGAACACGAGGTGGCGCCGTGTCAACCAGAAGGCGACGTCATGGGTGCACTGCAGGGAGAGGTCGCCAGTAGCTCTCGCGAGGACTAGCTCTGGGAGGTAAGGACGCCAGATCACGCGGTCGTCCGTGAGCTGGTCGAACATCGCTACGTACTCAGGGTACGAAGCGTGCGACGTGACAGGCGTGAAAATCGACTGCAAAGAAAACGAATAGTCCGAAGTTAGACGAAAATTTTTGGAATTTTTACAGAAATGTAGGTAAAGGTTATTTTACTAACCCGTCGGCGACACCACAACGTCCCCATGGTAGGACGGTCGACATCATCCCCGGCGGCTCCGCATAAGCCCGGTCCGTAGGGTCCCAGATCCATGTGCGGCCGACCGATCTGGAACCTCTCGAAAGACCAGAGCTACAGGAGTAGAGGACAGCCCGCGAGGATCGACCAGTCCCCCACGCGACGACAACCGTCACAAACACCCCTGTACATGGCAGCCAGGACAGCCGGTCCCCACGCTAGCTGCGGGATGTCATCGATGTTGGCGTCTGCGATCGACCTGGCGTACTGGATCATGTGCTTGTCGACGGTGTCTCCGTGGGAGGAGGAGAACAAGACCCAACCGAAGAGCCATAGCAGGTACGCCTCGAAGTGGCGACTAACTACGTACTCCCCGGCTCCGTCTGCCATCCTCTCGGGCTGCACGAAGTAATGATCAGTTCCAGAACTGTAAGAAATACGAAAATAAAATGTAGATAAAATCAATATCACTTACGTAGAACTGTATCAGCCACTTCTGCGTCGGACCGTCTGTGACGCGAAGGTGCGTAGCCACGGTCGTGGTAGCACGTCCACGAACCGGCTAGGAGCTCATCCGCCACTCCGGGTGGGCGTCGTCGAGCGATACCGCATCCCCGTGCAAGGTAATCCTAGGAGGTAGCTCACGTCCTCCAATGTCGGCGCCATCTCACCGCACGGGAGGTGAAACGTGTGCGTCTCAGGTCGCCAGCGATCTACCAGAGCGGTGAGTAGGCTCCTGTCGTACGGGAACCTCCGGCATGCACCACGCCTATCCTGCGCATCGACGGCAGTCGCCTCCACCATCCGTGCTAGCGCAGTAACCCTACCACTCTCAGCCTGCAGGAAAACATTGCACCAACTATTAGTTCGCACGTACAGTCTATAGTAAGAGAAGTACAAGAGAAGTGTACGAACCTGGGAACCCATGGCGGGTCGATCCGCCATGCTCTCATCGGGGTCTGCGTAAGTGAAGGGCACTCAGCTCCAAAGGTGGCTCCCCGTCTGCAGGTGTCAAGGTGGCTAACCGACTCCTATGAGTCGCGTCAACCACTGGGTCCAGTAACTCGTACTCCCTGACGTTCGCCATACCTGCAATTGAGTAAAACAACGTTAGTAGGAAATCAAATGCAAAATTCGAACGCAATAATTACAAATGGAATGCAATCATTAGAAATACAATGCAATAATTAGAAGTAAAATTTCAACACAATAAAGGGTTCGACGATATAATTGCAATAAAATTATATTATTATACATTACAATCCACAAATGCGAACAACATTGAAATCCATACATGCATCACACATATAAATTCGAACCAACTAAAATCCAAAAATACGAACAACTTTCTACTCCATACATGTCCATACGTGCATTACACATCATACATCCTTACATGTATTACACATACTAATTTGACATATCACGTTGACATACGAGAAAGCTAGTTCAATTTCACATGCAAAACCCATGCAACCATGTCACGGCCTCCGAACTGTCGGGCAATTCTTGAAAGAGTGCCCTATCTCCTTACAAACTGAAAATTTCTTCACACGACGCCCACTTTTTGCAGCGTCCATGTCGTTCCTTATACGTCTTGTTTGTCGTCGTCCCACACCCTTGAGCCTGCTGAGATCAGGAACCCACCGTGTATCCTCCCATCTCCGATGAACAGACCCACCACTCGAAAGCCGTAAATTTCACCGCTCCAAGTTGCCGTCACCGCTTCCCTACTGAAGAATTGTGACAAGAATATACCTGGATCCATACGGATTGTTGAGCAGGAAGCCATTACGTGCAAGCATGGCTTATGTAAGAGACGAGGCTTGTTGCAGCTGCAGACACAAGTTTGCCGAAGTATAATGCATTCATGAGCAACTTTGCGCTGGTTCCTCCCACGACCAGCTTTCTCTTTACACAGAACCTCGAAACTAAGCTCCCTCGTGCCCATCTTCAATGCTCTATGCATCTCCCCCTTTTTGCCTTTCTCCTCCATGTACACACATAGGACCTCTGAGTATTTGACATCAGGGTTACTCATATGGACTGATGCTCTAGCATGGTGATCCACAAAGTACTTCGCAATACCATGAAGAACACCCTCTACTATAGCAACAAGAGGAAGGGGTCTCAGGCCTCGCATGACCCAATTGTAAACCTCAGCCAAGTTTGTCGTCATAACACCATACCGGGCACCATCGGTGTCATAAAGCAATGCCCATTTTTCTCTAGGTTCATGCTCTATCCATTCGGAGAAGCATTTTGTGGATCTTCTATTCCTTCGGACCAAATGCGGAGGGTCCGTGGGTAACATTTCCAGCGCCACTGGGGCCTCCTCTGTGCTGGGCATTGGACTCTTTGCTGCCTCCATTGTATGCCTTGATGTCAGCTCGTCTAACTTCTTCCACAGTGCATCAAATTTTCTTTGTTGGGTCTGGTCGCACAACCTCTTAAAAAGCTTCGTAAGCTCCTTATTCTTGAATTGCTTGTAGAAGTTAGCGCCCATGTGCCACTTGCACCACCTACTCCGCAGATCAGGCCATGCATTTCTTTCTTCTGCACTGTTCTGCAACTGCACGACCGCTTTCAACAGTCCGGGATGCCGATCGTGTATAACACACACACCAGGCCGCTGATCCACGACGCCGGCTTTCACGTTCCTTAGAAACCAAAGCCAGCTGTCCGTGTTCTCACCCTCCACAAATGCGAGTGCTACTGGAAGAACCTGATTGTTGCCATCTACTCCTATGGCAGTCAATATCTGGCCTTTATACTTTCCAGTCAAGAATGTCCCATCCACACATAACAACGACGGCAATGTCTAAACGCGTTGACACAGGCACCGAAAGCAAAGAATGCCCGCTTGAGTACCATCTTCCCAGGGAAGCGCTGCGAGGGCTGCTCACAAATATCGATATAAGTTCCATGATTTCTTTCCTTGATCACCTCGAGCATACCTGGTAGGTTCTGATACGAGTCTTCGTACGTACCAAATCTAGTTTCCAATGCTTTCTGCTTCGCTCTCTATGCTTTCGCATAGCTTATGGTGTACTGAAACCTCCGCTCTATTGCAAGTATGATGGCACGTGGCTACAAATCCAGATTGC
Organism: Otatea glauca; assembly: GCA_036346275.1. Lineage (NCBI taxonomy): Eukaryota > Viridiplantae > Streptophyta > Magnoliopsida > Poales > Poaceae > Otatea > Otatea glauca. Next base: position 54,555,104 of record CM070723.1, read on the forward strand.
CCAAAATCTCCCCATACATTGCATTTGCAATAAAAGCTGAAGATATGTTTCTATCGATCAAGCGGTTTCAAGACGCATGTGTGCGGGACAACTACAGAACACTTCCAAATAGTATCCCACTTAGGCTGGTACGCATGCACACGCCATGGGCAACCCTCCATCTGGCACCTCACATCATACACCCGTGGTGCGACCGCAACCTTGAAGGTTCTAGGCGACACCGCCCATCTTTATCCGCTTCTGAACCTCAGACTTATTCTTGTAAATAGTACCTTGCGTCACTTCATTACGATCTAACTGCCAGGCGAAGTGTTCACCCTCGTTGACCACCAATCTATCAAACTGACATGCATCCCACTCCGCGGGGAAATGCTCTTCATCATCTTCGTCGTTACTCAAATCCTCATATTCCTGACTCTCCGCCTCCATCGCTCCAACCAACGATTCTATATTTTCTCACTCGTCTGCCACACCCGAAGGTACCTGAACATCTTGCATTGGAACATGAACTTCCTTGCCTCCCATACCCTCATCACTAGAGCTGACGTCCTGCCTCACTGAGTGTTCTCCGGTTCGGCTGCTCTCCCCAATTTCCTCCGATTCATTGCCAACATCCTCCTGCGTCGTATGGCCAGCATTGCTTTTCTCAAATGCCTACGCCAACAACACTAATGGCCAACCATTTTTAGTTGACAATCTTACGTACGAGCTCGGGACTTGGACCCTTCAGCCTACTAACTCCCAAAGACGTGCAATCCTTTCTCCGAGACCATACGCTGTGCAGCTTCAGGTCATGCAATTTACTATCCAACGAGAATATGTGGTACAACCATCTGTTAACTGTGCCCCACGAACGCTCACCAGCACGTGATAGGCCAGCTATGACACTTGGAAAATGAATAAGTTCCACCCCTTCTGCACCCATCTGCGGAACATCTTCTCCGTAGTGTATTTTAAATTCTACTTGTTCGTCCATACCTGTCAAAACATATCTATTGTAACTCCATACAACTAAATAATTAAAGGGAAAAGTATGTATGACCCCATCACTATCGTCAATTTAAATAAACTATAGTACGAACAATCTGCACTATATTTTTGCTAGTGCGAACCTTAAATTTTTCTACAGGATTTTACACGAATTTAGAAGTTGGTTTCACTACACTCGAGGCTATGGTTCAAAGGTTATCATCATTTCAATCTTGTCGGTTCTGAAAATTCATCAAAAAACCTAAAATATGCCTTCTCTGTTGGAAAGCGGATTTTCTCACCCTGAACTACCCCGGAGCGACTGAATCGGGTTTGGATTAATACTTCATTCTACTTGAACATGACACACAACAAAGTTACACATCAATATTTCTACATATTTGAACTGCTTGCAAACCAGGGGTTTCATAAAAATTTATCTTATTTCACCTCAACTTTATTTGAATCCATTTTATTCGAAAGGCATTATTAATATCTACGTGTTTCTTTGAATTCAAAAAATTATACAATACTCATCTTCAAATCATTTTTGCATATTCTTAATCTACAGGATTTTACACGAATTTAGAAATTGGTTTCACTAAATTCGAGGCTATGGTTCAAAAGTTATCATCATTTCAATCTTGTCGGTTCTGAAAATTCATCAAAATCCTAAAATACGCCTTCTCTGTTCCTCCGCGCGAACTAGCCCCGGAGCGACGGAACTGGGTTTCGGATTGATTAAGGCCGAAAATCCTTGATTTCGGATTTTCACTACAGATGTGGTACGCTGCCACATTGAAATTGTGTCCTCCCAGTTGTGAGTCTACACGTCTAAATTTAAATAAATCGTCGCGAGTTTTACGAATAAATCGTCTTCTAATCACTAAATTGCATCTGATCACTAAATTGTAAATATATACTTAATAATCTATTTCATATGAACACTAAATTTAAATTAAAACAACGCCGCAAGAGATTACCTCCAATCTCGACGAAACTCGGATCTGCCTCCTTCTCCTCCTCTCTTCCCCCTTCTCTTCCTCCTTCTCTTCCTCTTCTCCTCCTCTTTCTCCTTCTCTCCTCTCTTCCTCTTCTTCTCCTTCTCCTCCTCTCTTTTTTCTCTCAAGCTGTGTTTCTGCGTGCGTGAGAATGAGGCCGAGGGCCTCGGGTTCGTGTAGAAGGCCTCTCTGTCGAAATTTGGAATTGCGATAGAGAGCTCAACGGTCGGGACAGCCTCTCTGTCGCAATTCCAAAATGCGATAGATGGGTATTTCTATTTTTTTTTGCATATTTTTTCTGTAAATTTTGATTAAAAATATATTATTTAAAAAATTCCGCTATCTTGCCCCTGCAGAATATGTACAACGATCCCTTCACATAAAAGCACATGCCTCAAATAATCTCTCAAATTTCTCTCTTTTTTTTCTCTTCTTTCTTCACTTTCTTCTCTCTCTTGCTGTTTCTTATCTTTCTTTTTTCTTTTTTTTTTGTTTCTTTTTCGCGCGCTACTGCCGACAGGAGTTGTAGCGCACTGCAGTCTACAGTGCACCGCGACCCTGCAGCACCACTGTGGCTCACCCCTTGGCTCTGTTTTTCTTCTGCGCCGCCGGCTGCTCTTCGTTTTTTTTTTCGGCTCACGCTTTCCAGCCATATGTCCTGCCTTTTATACTGTATAACCCTAACTTCTTTATCTCTAATTAACTGTATACATGCATATCCACTTGATCTAATACATGCACACATGGTCCAAAACTCACACACATGAAAGCGCCTTGCCCACTTACCACTCTCGCGTGGCTCATTCACCTGCACGACTTGCTGGCCGCTACACCGCTTTGTCTATCTGTATAGACCTCTACGTGTTCGTATCGCTGCCCTGCGTCCCTCGCGTGCTGTGCCTGCACCTGCGATCTCGTGTGCTGCTCTCGGGCTATGCGTTAACTGCGTGGATCCCCCCGACCTGCAGTGTTCGTGCGTCTCGCATTCCTGCGTAGCACCTCCTGTTGCAAATAAACCAAACCCAACACAGTATCTTGTTTTTCCACAAAGAAATTATTCATCACAATATAAATGCTCAAATTGTAATCCATCATAAATATAATTTTTCAAAAATATTGTTGTCAAATTAATCATCACATGTAAATATCACAAATAGAATTAACAATTAGGAAAGTCATTACAGGTCTTAATACCAAATGTTTTGTTTGAGCGCCGTTGAGCTGCCGCCAATACACGGTTCTGTGACGCTCTTAAGTCATGCAGAAAGATCAAATGTCCATAGCAGCTGAAGACAGTGTATTAGGACATGATAGAATCATACCACTTGAATACGCAACAAAACTGGAGCTTGTGGGGCACAGCAAGAACTGCAAAGCGTGAGCAGAACATTGAGTCGTGCATGTTTGTATAGCTAGATTGTGATGAAAAGCATCTACTCACCTTATACCAATTTTGGCAGCAGAGAATGTCTGGTTGCTCAAATTTACAGCAATGTAAATCGACTAATCAGCCCTGCATCAGCACATTGATAGACAGTCAACCAGGAAATAGTATTAGAACACGAACTTTGCCATGCATTCAGTCAAGAGTTCAGACCAAACATTAATGTAGATGACCCGTCAGAGTTCACCGTACTTCAAGTTGTTGCAATTAACACATGCTCCATCCGATCACAAGTATATGTCGATTTGGACATTGACGCTGTCTCCAAACACATCTTTTTATCTTTTTATATACTAATTGGAGATCCTTCTAGAAGCCCTCACGTTAATCAGAAAATGCTAGAAATTCTCACATTAATCAAAAAAGAAAAATTGCTAGAAAATCCCACATTATTCTAAAAAAAGAGAAAATCTTGATCGTCCAATATCCTTAATTATTTTTATCCAAGGCTTAGATCATTCATGGCCATGATTCATACACGCATAAATGTAGGAGTCCATGCCAAGTAACATATAAATGTAGGAGTCCATGGCAAGTAACTATAAATGTAGGAGTTCATGCCAAGTACCGTAAAAATGTAGGAGCATACCCTATTTATGCTCTGCTTCTGGTCGTTGCTGGTTAGGAAAGTCAAATCGATTCCATGCACATGATCTTTGACATTTGGGCTTTCCTTTCTCCTGTAACTGCTGACCACTATTACTGCTTTTCTTTCTTTCTTTATTACATTTACTAGACTGATTAGCAACTGGAACAACTCTTGACTCTTGGGTCTTTGCTTACTGAACCATCACCATCTGCTTATCTGTAGAATTTGCCGTGCAGCCTAAGCTGTGCTAGTTTTCTATGGAATCATCCCTTTTCTAGCACTTTAGATCATCTCTAACGGCGTTCCCTAAATCTAGATCCCTATATCTCCATATGCAGAATTCCCCAAAAAGATTCCTTCATTATATCTCTTCCCTCTCCAACAGCATTCTTCAAATCACACTCTCTATTTTCTCCCTCCTATATTATAATGATATTTTATAACCACCGTATGAGCAACGTTTATTTTTTACCGGAAAAAATTCGAAAGGCTATTTTTAAACGCGGGAATTTAAAATTTGAAATTTATTCTAACGGCCATCGTAACGGCTATGTTGTAACAGTCACCTGCATTTTTTTGTGACGGCTATATTTTTTTGAGCTATATATACATAGCCATTTGCACTTCAAAGTCTTGCGCATTTCTGAATGTTCACCATTTAGCATATCTCAACGAGTCATCGCAACTTAGTCAAGCATTTTCTCTTAGAAGACTCATCGTCAAATGATGACGATGAATCTCTTCTTACAATAGCATACCTAGTACAGCAGCAAGATGAGTGTGTGAATGCTCGACGCCATGGGGTTCTGTTTTTGGCTATCAATACGTAGATCAAAATAGAAAGGAAGGGCATGCCAGGCTATACGAGACTATTTTGCTGATCCTCCGGTCTACGGCACAACCTTCTTTCGGCGAGGTTTACAATGAGAAATACTTTATTTCTTTGTATTTTTTGTTGATCATCTTGTCTATGGCTCATTCTTCTTTTCGACACAGGTTTAGAATGAGTCGTTCTCTATTTCTTCACATATTGTATGCTATAGAAGCCTATGATGATTATTTTGTTCAAAAAAGGAATTGTACTAGAATTGTCAGGTAACTGCAGCATTCTAGATGATAGCTTATAAAGTACCAGCAGATGCTATTGATGATTATCTACGGATTGCAGAAAGTACTACTATAGAGAATCTTAAAAGGTTTGTGCAAGCTATTATTGTCCTCTTTGGAGATGAGTATTTGAGATCTCCAAATGAGAATAATACAGCTAGATTACTTGCAATCGGTGAGGAAAGAGGTTTTTCTGGAATGCTTGGAAGCATAGATTGCATGCACTGGAGGTGGAAAAATTGCTCTACAGCATGGCAAGGCTTGTATACTGGGCATGTACACAAGTGTAAGATCGAGTATGCCGACTAGAGGGGGTGAATAGGCGGCTTTAAAAATTTCTTCTACAATTAATTAAAATCTCACCTAAGGCCCTTATGTTAAAACCTAAATAATAAAAGATGCGGAAAAGATAAACTACGGTTTTGACAATTAAATCCTAAGTCAACTAGGCTCACTAAGTGCGCTAGCTAATTATGTCTCTAACAATAAATTACAATCCTAAAGACAAGCAAGCAATTTAATTCTAAGAATGTAACTTGCAACAATGTAAATAAGGAATTGCAAGCATACACAAGGAAACGCAATACTTTTTAACGTGGTGTTCGAAAACTTGCCGGTCTCCTCTAATCCATGTTGAGGCAAGCCCAAACCGCTTTGGACCAGCTCCACGAATTGAGTACCCACCTCGATTCCACTAGTGGTAGCTCTTTCCCCCTCCGGGTAGGTGAGCTCCGACCTTCACAACTTTGCCAGGCCTTCTCACAATCTCCTTGAGAAGATCACCACGCATGACGCCTCCACACGCCGTCTAGATGTCGGCAAACACCAAGAGTAACAAGTCAAGCCTTCTAGCTTGAGCTCCACCAAGTACAACACATGTACAATGGTGATCACCGAGTGCAACACATGCACAAGGCTTCCCTCAAGTGCAACACATGCACAAAAGGCTCTCAATCCTCTTCTAATTGCAACACATGCATTAGCACCCACTCTTAGCTCAAAACCAAATTAGAGAGTGCAACACATGCGCAACTCAACCACAAAGAGCAATGAACCCTCCAAAACCCCACCAACCCCCAAATGCCAGCCTCCAAAGCTTCTTATATAGTCTCCACAAAAAAAACTAGCCGTTAGGGGGCAAAATGGGAAAAAATGCCCAGGAAACCCGGTCATACCACCCTAGGGCCGGTATGACCTCTCCTCAGAGGCCAACGGCTAAACAACTAGCCGTTACTCAAAAAATCTGGACATACCAGAGGTGGTCCGGTCATACCAGACCCCAAAATTGCATACCCCTTCTCTGGAAAAAAATGCACCGAAGTGACCCCGGTCATACCGCCGGCCGGTATGACCGGAGAGGGTCCAGTCATACCTTTGGCCGGTATGACCGGAGTGACCTCGGTCATACCACTGCTACAGCTACGAAAAAGCTCATAACTTTTCACTCCGAACTCCGATTAAGGTGATCTTGGACTCTATGCGAAGCTTATCACGAGGGCTACAATCTCTACCCATTTTCAAGATTTAAGAAACCATAGATATTTTTAAATATCACCAAAACCAAAACTCCAATGTAGTCATTCAAGTCTAAAATCTGATTTTCTCGAAATCCCTCACATAGACTTGATCAAGAGCGTGACTACAAGCTAGCAAGAGTCAATAAGATCAAATCTTAAGTCATGTGATGATCAACTCATGATAAAAACAATTTTCAAAACACATTTACAAATAAACCGAGAACCTATGAGATCAATCCTCTAGCCATGTAAGGATCAACACATGATCCCGACACTTTGCAAAACACATTTGCAAATGCCAACACATGCTCTAGGATCGAAACCACAACCTCTAGCTTATTTGCAAAATACATTTGCAAATAACAAATCAACATTTTGCAAAAACACATTTGCAAACACAAGTCATAAACTTTAGTTAGCCTTATGATGATCAACACATGATCAAATCACAAGCTAAAACACCGATGCATGAGCTATCATTTTTTGCAACACATGCAAAACTTAGCTCAATGCAAAAACAACATAAACAAAATTACATGAGCTATCTCCCTTTTGCAACACATACAAATCCATAGCTCCATGCAAAAACCAAATTGATTAAGATTCAATAAGAAGCAAGCATGAGCTCCCTTATTTGCAACACATATAAATACTTAGCTCATGCAAGAACCAACCAAGAGAGTGAGCTAGAGTGAACCGGATTGAATTCATCAACACATGATGAAGCTCAAGCTATAAGACTCAACCCTTCTTAATAGTACGGCAATCTACACTAGTAACACGGTCTCCCATCCAAACACCGAGACCGGTAAAAGACTAGGAACACATCCATAGCCCTAGCTAGTTATACCTTTGCCTCTAGCACATCCACTTGGAGCTTTTATGATTTTCATCATCTTCTCTCCAAGTCGGGTGCTTTCTTCTTGTTCATCAACACATGATGAACATTCTCTAGCTTCACTTCACTTCGGGACTCATCCTTGAAGCTTATCAACACATGATGACTTCTCCTTCCCGATTCTTCATTTTCTTGGACTCAACCTACTTCACAACTCATGAAAGATTGTTAGTCCAACAAAGACGATTGCCTCAATCATAAATTGCACTCTATTAACACATAATAGATTCCCCCTATGATCGATTGAGCACAACCCTAATCAATTTGAATGATTTAAAGGCGTCTTGAGTACTTTGATGCAACTAATGCTTCATTATACTCAAGAACTTTTCGCGTGTCCTTAACCAATGAAGAGACACCATCAACACATGATGAAGCGTTCTTTGATTGATTGAAAGACAACCGAACTCAATTTAAATTTCATTTAAATTGACATGAGTATATATTAACTACACAAGTTTCATATACTCATTTTGATGGTTACTAAGTAATGATCCAAATTATGTTGGAGTGGTGGAAAGGGATCAATACTCTTAATACCATCAACAATAGAATAAACTCCATTAAATATGTGCATATAAATAATTGAACTTGGAATCAATATGCACATAATCAGTCTTAGATAGTATTTGAGTTTAACCTATATTAACATGAGTATACTACAACTACACAAGTTACATACACTCAAAGGATTGTTTCAAAGTATTGATCCTTGATATAGAAAGATGAAATAGATCAATACTATTGAAACATCAAGGTAAAGTATGAACTCCCCCTAAATGTGTGCATTCATGTATATATGGAATTGAAACATTAATGCACATCTTGAGGTCTAAATAATGGTAGAGTTCATCCTTTAACTTGAATCCAAAATATACACTAAGATATCATAAAATGAATACGAGTGCATACCTTGAGTTTTCTATTTTTCAATGAGATGAGACTAATCAAAGATATACTCAATAAAAGAGTTAGTCTTATATTTGGATTTATCAATATGATCATGAGAATTGTATCCAAGGAATGCAACAATATATATAATATGAGCTCGAATGCATACCTTTGATATTTTCATCTTTTTCATCCAAAAGAGACTAATAAGAGTTAAGCTCAACAAAAGAGTTAGTCTCATAAAAATATTTGTCATTAATTAACAATTGAGACTAATCAATATTATGATTATCAATAGGGTTAATCTCAATATTAGATTTGTCATTAACACCAAAACCAAATTAATCGAGCTTGAACTTTCAACAAGCCAACAATAATTCTAGAAGCCGTTGCTTCACAAGATCTATGGATTTGACATGCTTTTTTGGTTTATCAGGATCTCACAATGATATTAATGTTCTTCACAGTTCCCCTCTCTTTGCAAAGCTAGTAGAAGGACAAGCGCCGGAAGTGAATTATACTATCAACGATCACAATTACACAATAGGGTACTATCTTGCAGATAGGATATATCCTACATAGGCAATATTTGTCAAGACAATAACAGCTCCCAAGGGAATAAGAAGAAATATCTCACCCAAGCTCAAGAGGCAGCTAGGAAGGATGTGGAATGAGCCTTTGGAGTTCTGCAAACTCGTTTTACATTTGTTCGAAGACCAGCACATTTTTGGGATCAACAAACACTAAGAGATATCATGATATCATGTATCACATGCATAACATGATAGTTGAAGATGTGCGGGACAGAGGACCACTTGACTACAATTATGAAGGAATGGGAGAAAGAGTTTCGGTGTCACACGAACATACACTTGAACTCTTTGAGTTTATTCAAACTCATCATTCCATTTGGAACAGGCAAACTCACCACCAGTTTCAAGACGATCTAGTGGAGCACTTATGGCAGAGTTATGGAGGAGTGTAATTCAGTAGTGTTTCAATCATGCACTAATTTATATGTTATATGTATCGTAATGGGAATCTTTAAATAAAAAAGTTTATGATAGCTATAGAAAATAAGTTCATAAGTTCGTACAACATAAGTTCATACAACATAAGTTCGAAATAACTTAGTTCATACAACATAAGTTCAGATGCAGTACATAGTGGCGGCTGGCCTCCTCGATAGCATGGGACCGAGCAAGCGAGCATTGGCTGGTGCAAGACGGCACAATGGATCAACGCCTCGCCTCCTCGATGGCGCCGGACAAAATACTAGATGGAGCCTCCTCTAGGTCGCTCGCCTCCTCGACGGTCCTCCCAGACACGGGAGGGAGCGGCCATTGCCACCAAGAAGACGCCAAATGGGATGGGGAATGGAGAGAGAATCCTGAGATTTTGGGATTCTCTCTCCTATCCCTAAAGATAGGAAAGAAGCTCGGGAATCTGTTGGAGAACGCAACTAGGGACACTATGTTGTAGCTTCCTCATTTTCTTGGGTAGGGAACAGGGATAGGGAGTTTGTTGGAGATGGCCTTATACCTTTTTTTTGTTGCAATTTGACCTCCTTCCAAACATAACTACAAAAATGGTCCTATTCCCAACTGTGGAACCGTTAGAAGGTGACATGTGTCACCTTCCATGCTTCCCTACTACGGAAGGTCACCGGTGCCCCAGAACCACGGCAGTGTGCTTTCAGCTCTACCTGGCCACGGCAGTGCGTGCTCCCGCAATCGCCAGCTCACACGCCCATGCTCCTGACGTGCTTCCCGGGAGGAGCAGGGGATAGGTGTCGCCTGTCGTGTCTTCCGCGGTGGGGGAGGGGTCAAATTTGCAATGTATTCGCAGGGTGGCTAGATTTGCATAAAAGATGTTTGGGGGGCTAGAAAAGTGATGATTTCATTTTATATTTAGCCAAATGTTGTAGGGTTGATTTGTTGCCCTCTACGGGCATGCCAAGGACCTTGGAAGTGTTACCGAAGAGTGAACATGAAGGTCCTCTGACAAAAGAAGCATGGGGACAGCCAAACCTCCCTTCCCATTCGGGGAGTCAAAGGGGGGCCTCGGCAACCAGTCAAAGCGACTATCAAATCCCGATGGAGCCTCCTTGGAGTACCCGAAGGGGGGATCGCCAAAGGGCAAAAATGTTCAAAAAAGCAACATAGAAAACATAGCAGCATGTTAGGGACCACCGTGCGGTAAGGCTACCAACCAGAGGAGGAAATGACTATAGAGCCCCTAGTACTTTAGGACCTTTTTAGAGATATTGTTGTAATTTCATCCTCAGGACATTGATTGCACTATAAATAGCTTTCCCCATGTAATAAAAATGTGGAACAGGAATTAATGAAACTTGTTCCCTTTCTTGTATTCTTGCTCCTCGTACCTAAGGACTTCGTCACACCCATACTTCCCGAAGAAGGTGGTGATGAAGACCCTTCCTTTTTACTATTTGCCCTGTAGCCACACCACCAACCGAACTCAAACAACAGATAGTAGTACTATATTACAGAGATACTTCCCATGTGATCATAAACCACTTCTGTCTTCGCACTACAACAAGCACACTCCGCTTCCACTGATATGTCATATATGTCTAGTATGCCCAAAACATTAAAACTATATACTTGATATGTTATATATCATTGTTTTTTTCTTTCACATAGTAACTTGTGACATCTTTTTTTTGAAGCAATTGAGTCGACTCACCTGAAGTTCATATCTTTGTGTTCAATGGTAAGCAATCTCCTGGGAGTAGTTTGGTCATTGAAACTATCCTCAAGTTTATATCTTTGTGTGCAATGATAAGCAGTCTTGTAGGAGTAGTTTGAAAATATTTCATACGACTTTTTTTAGATTAATTTAATTTCAGGTATACGTTGACTCCTACAATGGAATTAAATTTAAATGGAAATATCTTTTATTTAGCATAGCCCACTAAATCTCAAATACTAGTGAACACTCATGGTTTTATTAGTTGTAATTTTAGCAAGTCTCCAATACTGCTCAGTAGAGAACAAGAATACTCAACAATAAATAAGTAAAGAACTCAGTAGTGATCCAATAGAGACTAGACAATCTAAAGAAACTTTCCACAAACAACTATCAAGAGCAGAAGTTGACATACATTTAGTTATATTTACATATTTTTTCATAAAAATTGCCCATTATACTTCTAAACATTTAAATCTATTTCAACATATATGCACATGCTCCCCCTTGATTATTGCATTTATAGTACATTATTTGAATGAATGATATCCAATTTTCCTCTTAATCTTGCAAACTCAGAATATACCAAATGTTTAGTAAAAATCTTTTTAGATGACAATGCAACAAGTGAATTTCCAAATAAATTACATAGTCCATAGGTACTAGTTCTATCAATTTTATTATCAGCAAAATCTACATCAGAATAACCAACAAGTTCTAAAGGAGAGTCATAAGAGTACCATTGACCAAAAACACATGTACTTTTAAGATATCATAGTATCCACTTGATGACTTGCAAGTGAGACCCCATTTGGACACTTTGATACCTAGCACACTATTTGAATTGACATGTTCTCCATTATATTTGTATCATCCGCATGTTTAAGATTTGTTGTTGGTGTAGGCTCATCATCACTTTTTGCCATCCGCAAACCTACACTTCGTAAAACAGTTGTAGCATAGGGGCTAGACTCATCAAAAGTAACATCATATCACTCGAGTCAGTTAGTCTCAACATTAAACATATTACAACCATTCTTCACACTTTCTAGACTTGAAAACTATTTTTTTTTATCTCTTGTCATGTGTTTTGAGCAACCCGAAACAATTACCCACCAGTTTCCAAACCTTTTTATCTTTATTTAAAATGAGAGAATATGTTTAGGTTCCCACACATTTGTTACTTTGCTGTTTTTAAAAGAATTCTTTGGAACCCACAATGTTTTAGCATTATTTGACTCAATCAGGCTTCTAGTTCGATATGTATTACATAAAGGTGTAACACCCAAAGATGCTTGCAGTTTTAGAGGCTTATAAAAGTCAAACTCAATATTTTTTATTTTCTAAAATTCATTTCTCTATCAACATAATGATGGTTAGAACATGAAAAATAATTTCTAGGAATATGACCGTTCCTACCACAATTGTAGCACTTCACATCTTGATAGTTATTCCAAAAGTTTTTATTTAAAATACCATAGAATTTCATTGAAATATGTCCAGAATTTCCACGAATAGAACATTTTTTCACAATGATATTTTGAATATGTTTTATAGAAAAATCATGTGTTTTTGAATGACCTTTGACGTGCTTGGTTGTGAGATGGAATTTTTTTCAAAGCCTAAGCCTTCCTTTTTAAATGAACATTTTGATGTATCTAGGATTAAATTCAAAATTTTCTTATCATTTTTCATTTTCTCTGAAGTAATTTTCAAGTAATTGTTTTGTTGAGCAAGATCAGGGCATCTATTACATAAAAAAGTATAAGGACGTTTTTCGAGTTCAAGAATCTTGCTTTTAATTTCAGAGAGAGCTTTGTATGAAAATTCTTTGTTTAATATTTTAATTTCATTTTCTAAGTTAGAACATTTTTCAGTCGACGGGATTTTCAAAGAATCGATTTCTTTTTGCATAGTAGTACAATTATCACAAGGTGAAGAGTTAGATTTTAGCAATGCATTCTCACTCTTCTATAATTCACAAACATCACAAGTAATATTTTTAAGTTGAATTTTCATAGTTCACATGATTTGCATGGTTTTTCAACTTTCTTTTTTAATTCTACCCAAGAGTCACAATTATCATTTTTTTACTAGTGGCAGAATGAAGCCTATCATAGTCCCATTTTAATGCTCTAATTTCTTAATCAAGGCATTTGAAATTCTCTCTTGTGTAAGAAAAGCTTCATAAATTTCAGATTTTATTACCTCATTATCGTCATTAATGTCCTCATCATCTTCCTCATTGCATATCTCCTTTCCCATAAGATAAAGATCAACAATATCATCATCATTCTCAAGAGATGCAAATGGATCATCCTCATCACTGTTACTTGAGGGATCAAGCTCCTCCTCCATGTTCAAGAATGCCTTATGAAGTACCTACTTCATCTTCTTACCTAAAAATTTAGTTTTAAGAAAAGAGCTGGATTTCTTATGAGCAAGCTTGGGACAATCACTTTTAAAATGACCATATTCATCACACTCAAATTATTGTATGTCACTACGATCACGTTTTCCTTTTCGAAAAATCTTTTCATTATTTTTTGAAAATTTTGTTATTAAGTATTTGTTTACCCTTTTAGGCAAAAGTGAAAGTTCATCAAAACCCATGCCATCAATATCCTTTTCCTTCTCAGGAATGGCTAAAGCAAAAGGAATATCAATAGAATCACAATCATTAAATTAAGTAATGCTCATCTCATATGTCCCTTTATGAATTATCTCTAAGGAATTCCAAATTTCATAAGTAGTGGTCAAAGTAGAAATTCTATTAAACCCATCCCTAGACAAATCTCCATAAAAGAAACTCATTGATTTTTGATTCAATGTATATTGATCCTTTTCATCTTTACTAGCTATTCTTTCATGTTTTTCATATTTACTAGCTACTATTTCCCATAAATCATATCCTTGACATTTTAAGAATGATTTCATACACACTTTCCAATAGGGATAATTATCACCATTAAAAATAGGAGGTTTACTGATATAAAATGATGAAACTTGCGCCATTACTCCTATTTGTTAAATGAGCACTGCTTCCATGCCTTCCCTCTCAATACAAGTTGCACAAATCTTGAACTAAGCGAAGGGATAAGTAATCACTATTTACCATTCATTCATACCTTAATATTTGTGAAACTTTAAAAAAGAAAAGCATTGAAGCAAACCCAGAGCAGCCCGCTTTGATACCAATTGAAGGATCAAGGTGTAGCAAGAGAGGGGTGAATTGGTTCAAACTAACACCTAAACCTATTTTTTTCTGTTTTTATTAATTATGGAAATTAATAAAATAACTATCAAACTAAAAGAATCAATCTAAGACCATGGAAGAAAACTAGATTAAATAAAGAAATTTTCTTAGTTTAAACTAGAAAGAAATTGCATGTAAATAAAATTTAGTAGCTTGCAATCCATACATACTAATTAATTCCTCAAATTAGAAATACAGAACTCGCACAAGGATTCCTTTATATAAAAACATAGCCCTCAAATAATCTCTCAAAATTTCCTACTCTTTTTTTTTCTCTCTCCCCTTGCTTGCACACTGCCATTGGAGGGAATCTTCACTATTGAGCCTTTCTTCCTTAGGACCTGCTTGCTACAGCTGCCCATGGAATGAAATGTTGGTGAAATTTTGCAAGATCTTGGATTTCAGCTAGAGACAGGATACAAAATATTGGTCGGATAAAAAATTGAAAAAAATTCAAATTGCTACAGTATTTTTTTAGAAATTTCAGTGAGATTTCGCCAAATCTCGCCGAAATCTTGGGTTGTTTGACCGGATTTTGAATTTCTTGATCAATTTTGCCTAATAACCCTTAATAAAGTCATCTTCCATGAAAATTTGCAGAATTTGTTTTTGAGACATTTTATAATTTTGGTAGAAAAACTATCAAATTTTTATGAAATTGTACAAGCTTGATTATACTCTAAAAAATTTATGGTACTATATTTAGCATTGTAGCATCATACAAAAAAAATTTCAAAAGAATTAAGCTTCATTTGTTATCTTTACAAAATAAAAAACAGAATAAACATAACTGAGACAGTAACCTTGTCATAATTTTATAAATTTTCTCGAGTGTGATCATGATCCAAAATGTTTATGAGAGCTTAAGGATAATTTCAAACTTTTTTGTTTTCTCAATCAAATCTATGGATGCATTGAACTTCATTTGTTATCTTTCAAAAACAAAAACACAAAGAACACAAATGGTACAATACCATTTTAAGAATTTTATAAATTCACTAGAGTGTAACCATGATCCAAATTTTTTTTATGAGAGCTTAAGCATTGCCTCAGCACCCTTCTATAAAAGTTTCCGAAATTCTATCCTTTTTTGGTTGCTCAATCAAATCTATCTATGTGTTATTAGGCTTTTATTAGGAAATTAGCACTGTCATAATTTTTTTAAATTCTTTTTGCCTGATCATCAAATGATAATTTGATGGAAACATTATTGATACTTCAGGACCATCCAAAAAAATTCAAAAAATTCTAATGTGGTTTGAACCATTTTTTATTCGGTTGAAATTTGTTGGTCAGCCTTTAGTAGCACTTTACTAATTTTTTAAAATTTCTCAGACTTGATCATCATCTAAAAGTTTTATGGGAATATTATTTATGCGTCAAGACCATCGAACAAAACTTTCAAAATTTTCTAACATGGTTTGCACCATTTTTCATTTGGTTGTCATTCGGTTGAAATATTATCGGGCAGCCTTTTATCAAGACAATAGCACTGTCAGAATGTTTAAAAATTCTTCAGGCTTGATCATCATCTGAAATTTTTATGGGAAGGTTAGCGATGTGTTAGGACCATCCAAAAAAATCTCAATAAATTTTAACATCGTTTCGATGATTTTTCACTTAGTTGAATTTCACCGAGATTTCGGCATTTCTGGGTATGTGGTATCGATAATTTATATGCAATGAACTATATTTAAATTTATATACCGCACCACCGACGATAAATACCGCGTCTACACTCAACGGCAAAAACAAACACCACTGTAGTATATATATATATATATTGAAATTTGGTTTCTCGCCAAGGGAGAGGTCGGCATTGCTTTTCTAGCGCTCCCCGAGCGCGGCATTGCTATTCTAGTGCTCGAGGAGCACGGAATTGCAATTCCGCGCTTCCCAATCGCGGGATTTACGGGTATGGGACTATTTTTTAAAATAAATTATATAAAAGCTAATTCTGTAAAAAAAATAATTTAGAGGCTATAAGAGTGAAGATTTCGTCCGACGCTTGTAAGGGGTCTTGCTCGTGCGGTAAAGTAAGACCTTTTTGCCCCTGTTCTAACACCGATGCTCTTTGTGCTCTCTTTAGGATGAAATGCTGCCACAACCAATTGCCGTACCTCCGTTGAACCGCCGTCGGGATTCATCGCTACCGGGCATAATCTCCGTTGCTGACCTCCTCTACTCTAGTATGGCCTTGCCGATGCAACTGAGTATGCTATGAGGCTGCTGCTGGCTACAGCCGCAGCCCGCAGGGGATGGCGAGGAAATACATCGACATCGCAATCGAGGTAGGTGAGGTTGTCGCCGAAGATCGTGGTTGATGGCCTTCTCAATCACCACCAATCTTGGCCTCCAATAATCTGCAATCTAGTGAAATTTGGGAGGAGCAGCGCTCTTCTCTTTCTCCATTGCAATTGCTGGTGGCCGACTGGCGGAAAGGGAGAGAGAAGGGAAAAGGCAAAAATCATTCACAGAATGGTAAATATGGGAGCCGAGGAAAATTCTGGTGTTAGTGAACTGGAACAATTTCAGTGGTGTTTAGTTAAAGTAGCGATCTTTCGGTGCTACTGAACCAAATTTTCCATTAATTAATAGTCTGAGCAATGAGAGAACGCATGGATCTGGTCGTGAGTTCACCTGCAAATGCAGCGAGAAGCATCTCCATTCGGAAGCCTCTCCTTTATGGCTAAGATGATGTGATAAATTCAGATTTGAAGAACACACGGCCATGTAATATTTAAGCCTTTTAGCTTTCTGGTACTTAATTGAGTGTTGGCTAAATGACTTGCACGGCTGAACTGAATAAACCAAGAGAAAACCATTGACAAGCACTTATAATTAATATAGTTTCAAAAAAAAATTGGGCTTCCTCTATCCTGTACCTGCTGACTAGTGCTACTGCTTGAGTTTTTCTTTCCTTCTTTATTACATGTACTCTACTGATTAGCAACAGGACCAACTCGACTATTGGGTCTTTGCTTACTGAACCATCACCATCTGTTTATCTGCAGAATTTGTCGTGCAGCCTACGCTGCTATTGCTTCCTTCGATTCTCCCCTAGTGCTAGTTTTTAAGGTTCGAGGTGCACCGAGAGGGTGTGAAATGGTGCAAATTACTCTCTCCAGTCATGAATAATTGTTATTTTGAACATCAACACAATCTCTAAACATAGCTTTGATTATTAATTTCTATTATAATATATTTATAAAACCCAACAAAATTATATGTAACATCCCAAAATTTATAAATGTGGAATGCAAGAATATAGTTGAATTTGGTCTTAATGTGAAATTTGGCATTTATCTAGGACTTCTAGATTTTTGTAATAAAGAAAAATGCTTCTAATAAACCTAGTGAGGATTTTGAAATTTCAAACTTCAGTTTTGAATTATCACAAAGAACAGAAAAATTTATATAAATCCTAGATGACCTCTAGATCATCTCCAAAAAGTTTCAGAAAATTCTGAATTCATTTAATGCTTTAGAAAAATCTAAAATAGCAATTCATTTAAAAGGATAGAGGCAATGTTAGTTTTTTATAAAAAACCCACAAACTTGATCATCCTATGAAATTTTCACGGGAACACTGGTGATAGTTCAGGGTCTTTCACAAAAATTTGCAAAAAATTGAAGTCAATTTATTTTCTCAATTAAATACAAGAAACCTTAGCTGCAAAATGAAAACAGAAAATCCAATTTTGAAAATCGCCTTTTCGGGAAAGACGTTTTTTCTCAGCGAAAGAAGCATACACTCGGGAAAGCTATCTTCCCTGTTTTGATCTCTCCTCCCTCTCCTGTCTCTGCCACGTAGGCCTGGGCCAACCTGTCGACTCACGATGCGTCGGTGCGTGCTCCGCCAACCTGCGTCCGCGCCCATACCCAAGCCAATGCGCATAGGTCGCCAGCATCCCCTCGCCATGTTGTGCCTCAAGCTCTGCCGCCGTGCCACCGAGCAACCTGACACACATGTCGTGGCAACCCCCGCCTAGCCTAGTTGTGCCAGGAGAAATTCAACGCCGCTGTGGAACTTGAGCCACGAGCTGTTACGTCCTGTCGCGCCGCTTGCCCGCTGCTCCCTGTGTCTTGCTGCACCGCCAAAAGTTGACCGGACCCTGTGGGTGCGCCTTCTTCACCGAAAAAACAAGCGTCGGTGTCTTTTTGCTCTTATTCACTGAAACTCGCCTCAGGCTCCAAGCACCAAAGCCCCTCCATGGCTATTTAAGCTGAACCATGCCCACATCTAGTGCTCCACACCCTTCCTACTCTCCCCAACCTTTGAGCCGGAGCTCTCCTCCGCCGAGACCGCCATAGCCGCCAAGCAAGCTCCAAAGCTGCCCGAGCCCAATTGAGCTACTCCGGTGAGCATTTTCCAATTCATGCAATCCAGAGCCGCCTTGACCACCATCTTCCTTGGCCCCGATGAACAACGATAGAGCTCCACGACGTCTCCTCGGTGCATCTAGGTACCAAAATGAGCTCCTTGGACCCCATGGATGCTTTCCCCTCCATCCCCAAGCTTAAGCACCTTTATTTCTTACTCGCAGCTACCCAAGGCCCCCTCCTCCGCTTCCTCTCACCACCAGACACCTCTGGTCACCCATTGCCATCGTCGAGGCCTCCCCTGAGTTCCTCTCACTCCACTCAAGATAACCGTACCATTCACTCCTCGCCACGCACTGCCATTCGCCGTTGGTGAGCCTTCCTCTACCGTGCTCTACTTCGGGTCACCAACAGGTGGGCCCCACCTATTGGGCATCCTCAGCCCTCTCTCCATCGCTCACTAACAAGTGGGTTACCTATGTCAGATTCTCCAGTAAAGTATAATTAAACCCAGTTTTAGTTAGTGAGTCTATGATATGTGGGCCCAAAAGGTTTTAAAACTTAATTTGAACCGGTATAAACAAAAGAGTCATTGACATGTGGGCCCCTACTATCAGTGACTAGAAATAAAGGGAAAATCAGGGGAAATTCGAGAAAAAAGAAATAAGTATTCGGACCACAGGTAATTTGGGCTTCCCTCAACAATTTTTCGCTAGCTTCATCACCAATATAACTGTCCTTAACTTTAAGAATCCACTCGAGTATCACAGCTGTTATTGCCTGACATGAAGATTCAGAGTTACTGCCACAAATGTCCTTGACAGTGCATCAGCTGCAATGTTTTCCTTCCCCTTTTTGTATTTATTGGATCGAGGCGCACCAAGAGGGGGGTGAATTGGTGCAAACTAACACCTAAACCTATTTTTTTGTGTTTTATTAATTTTGAAAATTAATAAAATAATGACCAAACTTGAAGAATTAATCTAGAATAGATAATATAAGATTACGAAAGAAAACTAGATTAAACATGCAATTTATAAAACACATAGTCAATACATGTGTTCCGGGCAAACCTTAATTATCTTTACTAATTCCTAAATTGCATGCGCACTGTTACCTCCTGTCCTTGCTAGCACAATGCTTCAAGGTGAGGTTCTCTGCACAGCCTCACGCACAAAGAATTGCTTGGCCACCTGCTGCCTTCTTGCAGTGCCGCTGATAGACACGCACGAGAGCTCCTTTTCTTTCTTCTCGCTCGTGACGTACTCTGCCGCCTCCACGCAACACGCTTCTCGTATGCAGCTTTCTGCCTGACGCCTGCCGAGCCGACGCCTCTACGTCACCAGTCGCCTCGCGTATTTTTCTTCTGTCGCCCCTGCGCCGCCCCTCTTCTATTCTTTTTCGTGCCACGCCGTCGCTCCTAAAATCCCTCGAGATTTCTTCCTTTTGTGCGGCTCATGATCAGAGATCTCCTCCCTCTGCCTTTTATACTCAAGCAAACCCTAACTTCGTATCTCTAAACAAATACATGCATGCATATTCAACTGGCCCAATTACACATGGCCTAATACATGCACATACCCAAAACTCACACATGCATGCGTACAGCCTACCTACCGCACTCGCATGACTCACTCGCCTGCACGGCCCGCTGACCGCTACACTGCGTCGTCCGTCTGCGTAGACCTCTACGCATCCCGTCTCACTGCACCTGCGTCCTTCGCATGCTACGCCTCCTGCAACTGCGATCTCGCGTGCCACCTGCACCTCTGCGACCTCGCGTGCTGCGCCTGCACCTCTGCGACATTCGCGTGTGCTGCTCTCGGACTACGCGCCACCTACGCGGTTTCTCTCCGACCTGCAGTGTACGTCCATCTGCGTCCACCTACGCTGCAACGTGCATCTCGTGTCCCTGCGTTGCATTTCCTGTTGCCTGCGCTGCATCTCCTGTCACAAATAAAACAACCTTTCACAGTACCTTTTTCCATAACAAATATTGTTGTCACATATATCATCACACATATATTATATTGTTGTCAAATTAATCATCACACATATATATTTCACAAATGGAATTAACAGTATTCCACTTGATAATCAAACTCTAGTAATTTGAGTAGTAACTTGTGTTGGACACCCTCATTTAGCCTTTGTGAAGTGATATACTTTAAACTCTTTTGATCAGTTCTTATAACCAGCTTTCCTCCCCATAAATAGTGCCTTCATCTCTTCAGTGCCTCTAGAATAACCAAAGCCTCTTTATCATACACCGACTGAGCAGCAGCTCGTATGCCCAAAACCTTGCTAAAATAAGAAATTGGTAGTCCAGCCTGAATGACAACTACCCCAATTCCCGTGGAACAAGCATCCTTCTCTATGACAAAAGGCTTAGAAAATCTGGTAATGCAGGAGCTAGACAGCTGGTCATGATCTGTTTTAGTTCTTCAAATGCAAGGGTTTGATCTTCTCCCCAATTCTAGGAGTCTTTCTTCAGCATGTCAAACAAGGATTTGCAAATCTGCCCATAACCTTTTATAAACCTCCTATAGTATCCTATTAAACCTAAGAAGCCTCTAAGTTGTGTAATATTACTGGGTTTAGGCCACTTGATGATGTCCAACCACTTGATGATGTCCACTATTTTCTTGGGGTCTGTAGTCACTCCTTGTCCACTAATAATATGACCCAAGTATTCCAGTTGAGAAGTTGCAAAGGCACATTTACTGAATTTATCCTTGAGTTGATGTTCTCTCAGCAAAGCCAAAACTATGGTGAGATGTTCCTTGTGATCTTATCTATTTTTACTATATATGAGAATGTCATAAAAAAATTCCAAGAAAATTTTTCTCAAGTATTTAGCAAAGATGGAATTCATTAAAGATTGGAATGTAGCCGGTGCATTTGATAGTCCAAAAGGCATGACTAAATACTCATAATGTCCTAAATGAGTTTGGAATGCAATCTTATATATATTTCTTGCTCATTCATCCTTATTTGGTGGTAACCTGATCTCAAATCCAACTTTGTAAAAATTGCTGCACCATGTAGTTCATCTTGCAAATCCTCAATGACTAGCATAGGAAACTTGTTCTTGATAGTCATTGAATTTAGCTGTCAATAATCAAAACACATTCTCCATGATCCATCCTTCTTTCTAACCATGACATCAGGGGATGCATTTGGACTGACACTGTCTCTTCATTTTTTCGGTAGTTGATTGATGATGATTTCCATTGCATCCTTTTGATAATAGGGAATCTTATAAGGTCTAAGGTTAGGAGGTTCACTTCCTTTCTTAAGATGTATGACATGATCACAAGCTCTTCAGGGTTGCAATCCTTTTGGCTCGGCTAGCACTTTGAAAATTGTTGCAGTATAATTTCAATATCTGCTGGAACCACCTGATCTTGCTCAGTTTTCAGTTCTGAAATGTGTTGTACTTGAATTAAACACCCGCATTACTCCCTTGACCATCATCTTCTCTAATTTAGTAGCACTAATACTGCAATTTGAAGTAGGACTAACAAAATCCCCAAAGTACAGTACTTCACCATCCTTACATAAAGATAAGCTTCTCTGCCTCAGATCTAACCCCATGGAACTGTGTTCAAATATATAATCTGCACCCAATACAATATCATAGCTTTTCAGAGCTAACAACTTAAAAGTATTATAGAAATTTACCCCTTGGATGACATAATTGATTTGGTCCACTTCAGCATCAGACTGAAGTTCTCCAACTCCAGCTACAGCCACCTTCTTTACAGGCCCATAGTTTAATTTACAGCCAGCTTTAATGGCTAATTCATAGTCCATGAACGAATTAGTATTGCCGCTGTCCACTAATGCAACTGCCCTTTGACCAGCAATTTTGGTTATCAAAGTGAAGGTAGCAGGTCCTAACATTCCTTTTTCTGCATACTGTGATATCTGCATCAGTTGTTCAACATCATCTTTTTGTTCAACAATATTTAGGCTGCCAGGTGTTGAAATATATTCAGGTTCTATGATTTGATCCTTAACATCAACAGTGCTTTCTTCTCCTCCTCTCATCAACAAGGCATGAAGTGCTCTCTTTACTTTATACTTACGAGCAAGATTCCATGGTTCCTTGCAGTATCAACAAAGATTCTTGTCCCTCTCTTTCAGATTTTCCTTGACTCGGAGCATTGGCTCCTTTCTGGAAGATAGTTTTATTTCCTGTACTATTGGTTTTGTTAGGGCCATTACTGAGTTTGTTTCTGTTATAAGCACCAGAAAATTGAACCCTCCTAGCTGCAGTAGCCTTTTCATAAACTCTAGCATACCAATAACATTCCATTAAACCTTGTGGCCTTTGACTACTCACATCATGTTTTATATCACCCTTAAGTCTTCCAATAAAACAACTTAATAAGAAGTGTTCTCTCAAATAGGGATGATCCCTCATAACCAAAGCTACACACTCCTCAAATTTATCTATATAATTAGACACTGTTGATTGTTGTTTGATGTTTTGCAATGTTTCCAGTGTCATGAGCAGTTGCGCTTTATAGAACCTATCACAAATCATTGCACTTAGTTGAGGCCAAGTAATTGAGTGAGTATACAAGTCAGATGAGCAGTTGCCAAGTTGACCCATTGATCACAAGGTGTGTTCGATATCTCAAAGAATTTTTCACATTATTTCAACCAGTTCATTACATCATCCCCTTCAAATAAAGGTATCTCCGGTCTTGGTCCCTTGATTACAGCTTCAGCATAATGGCTCCGATTGCTTGCTTCTCCCACATATTGATTTGATGGAGCATCAAACCATTGAATTCCCTGATTTGGAACCCTCTCTCCATAATTATGCCACAAGTTCACAGGAGGTCTCCTTGGAGAGTTCCTATCACATCCCTGTGAATACTGACCATTTTCCAATCCTCTCACATTTGTGCGACTGACATTAGTAACTAATTCAGGTGCCATAGTGTTGTGCTCAATAGCAAATTGGACACGATGTCCTCCCCTATTTGCTATGCCCTTGATCTGAACAGAAGTAGGGAGTATTGCAGCTCTATTTGTTACCTGAGTACCAACCGGCTCCTGATTCACAGCTAGAACCCCAAGATTAGTTTCTTCTGCAGAGAGTCTTCTGACTGTGGGATGATTACTCACTTTGGGGGGTTGCGGAAGACTTGGAACTGAAGAACACATCCGTTTCAGCAACTCCTTCATCTCTGCAAATTCCGCCTTCAAACTCTTAAGTTCCACTAGATCCTCCTTAATCACATAGATCTCTTGTCTTACTTCCAGTAGATCATCTTTCTCAGCAATAGCTTCCTGAGATTTAATTGTTCCCACCATGGAATTTCTTCAAATCTGCCGGATCCTTTCACAGATCTAGATTAGCTAAGGGATTTTATAGCAACGATATGGAAATCGTGGCCAGCCTTCACTAATCTAGGTCTACCTCCGAAGATCAACTGATGCTCTGATACCTTTGTCAGAACCGACTGGTAACGAGTCCAAATCGAAGAAAATCTGGGAAGATTGGTGAGAAGAAAAGGGGAAAAATGGATCACGAAGCTAGGGTTCTACGCTATGACTACTTTACTTGAGACATAAGTTTGGAGAATCAAAGCTTGCCTCCATTTCCACAATAGTCCAGGCTTACATGCCTCTGTTCTGTTTTACAGCAAAGTAAAATGGACGAAACTTAAACTGTGGTTACATGAAGGTAACAGTGAAAACGAAAATAGGATTATAACCCATAGTAATTACTACTATGTTTCTTCACCGTTGGATCCTATTGAATGCCTTCCTAATACTTGATCATAGCCATCCTTTTGTTCAAGTTGAAGTTGCCCAACCGTTAGTTTCTCTGCCGACTTCAACAGCATACAATGGTTCTGAACTCTGAATTTCTTCCAGTGTTGAACAGGCTCTAACATTTCTCCTATACCGGATTGTTCTCCTTAAGAATTTATTCTCGATTCGCCCGAAAGGATTAGTGGGACGTTTTCTAGTTACACTCATTCCCCTAAAGATTTGATTCCCTCGGTAGCACACAGCATACACAACAAATGTCCAAAAGGTTTAGCCCGGAGTCACTTGAGATTTGATTCCCTCGGTGTAATAGGACAGGATAGAATCATACAACCACTTGAATACACAACTAAACTGGAGCTTGTGGGGCACAGCATGAACTGTAAAGCCTGCGAAGAACATTGAGTCGTGCATGTTTGTATATCTAGATTGTGATGAAAAAGTAACTACTAACATTATACCTATTTTGGCAGCAGAGAATATCTGGTTGCTCAAAATTACAGCAATGTAAATCAATTAATCAAACCTGCACCAGTACATTGGACAATCAACTAGGAAATAGTAGTAGAACACGAACTTTGCCATGCCCATATTCCACACATGATGCATCCATTGGTTATTCAGTCAGGAGTTCAGACCAAACACCAACGTAGATGACCGGTCAGAGTTCACCGTGCTTCAAGTTGTTGTTAATTGTTGCAATTAACACATACTCTCTCCGGTCACAAGGACATGTTATTTTGGACATCGACACGCTCTCCAAAATACATCTTTGACCACTAATTTATATTATAATATATTTATAAAACCTAATAAAACTATAATATTATGAAAGTATTTTTGAGAATAATCTACAAATATTATTTTCATGTATCCAATTTAAATATTTAAAAAGATATTGACGGTTAAAATTTTTAAAGTTTGATTACTCATATGTCAAAAACAAAAACTATTTGTGACATGAGGGAGTAGTAGTGTAGTTTTAATTTTCGCATTTGCAAAGCATGCCTCCTAGGAATCTCCCAAATGGGGAGCTGAAAAACGGAGGCAGTGCCGTTGTACTTCTCGTCTCAACTAATTAATTAATGGAAAAATTGGTTTTGTAGCACTGAAAAATCAGCACTTCAGCTAAATACCGCTGAATTGTCCTAGTTCACTTTAATACCACCAAAATTTTCGTCCCTTCCATTATTTACCACTGAGCAATCACAGAACGCACGATCTGGTCGTGTGTTCACCAGCAATTGCAGCGAGAAGTATCTCCATTCAGATTTGAAGAACACACGGCCATGTAATATTTATGCCTTTTTGCCTCCTGGTACATAATTGAGTGTTGGCTAAATGTCTTGCACGGTTGAACTGAAAAAACGAATTCAAAACCATTGACAAGCACTTGTAATTAATATAGCTCAAGAAAATTTGTCTCGTCATGCATTATTCGGCTAGTCAACACATGGAGTTTATGTATAAGAAAAGAGACCTTTTACTTTCTTTAGGAGGTACCAAAATTTACATTGAGGTATTACTAAAAGTTGGTACCTCCGAAGGATAGTACAAGGTCTCATAAGAAAATAGTAATACAGTTGTTCAACTGTGATCTAACACCGTCCCAAAGAAAGAAAAACTTTGATCTAACATATGCTCCTATACAGTGACAAAACTAACCAAGTAAAATTCTGTTATTCAGAGAGCGCTTCTTCTTAATGACTGTACTACTCTGTAGCTTACGAATCTCACACGTATGGATATAGTTATGGTAGGGCGGTATCTGAGACTTCCATGTGAGGACTTCAAATTTTCCATGAGGCTTAACGCTTCCATACATTATATCTAGCATTGTTATCTTGGGAATATCCTCTTGAGATGAGCATGTTTCATACTGATCATAAACCAACAAATCTTCAGTAGCTCGACCCATTATTGGAAGATAAGTGCAGTTCTTGTCGTTCAAAATATCCCACGGATGTTCACCAAATTTAGAGAGATGTTTCTGTATGTAGCCTCTCAAAAATGACAGGACCTTGCACCAATAGTGGATGTTAAAGTTGCCCCTCAACAAGCAAGCAGTAATGTTTGCACTAATGAGATCTCCTTCTTTCAGCGCCGCCCTGGCTATCTCCATGGCCAAATATGCAAATCTTGGGTGCATTTTTGGATCCGTGCTTCCGAACGTAATCACCTTGAAGAAATACAAAAACGCTTCATGAGACAGATGTTTAAGTACTAGAGCCTGCGTTGTTCCAAACTTCTTGATCTTGTCTGATCGGCTTGTGATTATGATTTTACTGCCACTTGTGGTGCACTGTTTAGAAGCAGAACACAACCTTTTCCATGCACCTTCATTGAGATCCCCAGCTACCTCAACAACAACTAGCAATCTCCCGTCTTCGTTCAAGGAACAATTTTGATATTTCATCCCAAGCATTCCATCTCTAAAATCATTGTCGCTCAAGAAGATAACATGTGAAAAATAATTACGGACTCTTACATCATTGCATACATGAGCGACAAGGGTGCTCTTCCCCACTCTCCCTGGACCGACAATAGGCAGGACATCAGGACAGTCAACACTAGGGGGTTCTGCGTGGAGCAGGAAGTTGATGACCAGTTCCATCTCCATTTGGCGGTTAAACATGCACTTGTTCAACAAGAGATGCATACTATAAGGCTGGGGGCACAAACGAGGGTAGCTTTTCAAGAACAGGACTAACTCATTCACATCAAGAAGCATGGTGTTCAAATTGTCGAGCGCCTCTTGCAGTTCTTCTGAAGTCTGTGTACTGCTACTGGAGAGACAGAGACGTTTTGCATAATTGAATCTAGACATATCCGAAAAGAGACTCACCGCCTGATCTTTAGCCTCCCCTTTTTGGTGAGCAGGGTATCTGAAGGTGTCAAGTACGTAGTAACCTCGATACATCGCATCTCTCAGCATGCTCAGCTGCTGGAGAATCCCTTGGTTTGTGATGTGACGCCCCGTAGCCTCCTCAACGACGACCTGCGCCCGGAGTAGAATCCTTTGTAGTCTATCCTCGACGGCCAGCGCCGGCTGTTTGGAGTATTTATTGATGAAGAAACTCATGGATCTATTGGCGAGTTCACCCAAGGCTGCAGAAATGAATATCTCCATTTGCGGGGCTCTGTCCTCAGGAAGAGTGTGCAACGGGTGGAAGAGAATGAACAGCGAGTCGAGGAATGTGATGTCTCTCTGAAACCCAATTTATGCTCTGCTTCTAGTCATTGCTGGTTATCAAAACTCAGAGAGCAAGTGACGAACAAGAACAGAGAGAGAGAGAGAGAGAGGAATTTATTCCATGCACATGTTTTCTGACATTTGGGCTTCCTCTGGCCTGTACCTGTTACTGCCTGTTTTTCTTTATTACATATACTTGACTGATTAAGAAAAGGTGCAACTCTTGACTCTTGGGTCATTGCTTACTGAACCATAAGGTGCAACTCTTGACTCTTGGATCATTGCTAACTGAACCATCACCGTCTGTTTATTTGCAGAATTTGCCGTGCAGCCTACGCTGCCATTACTTCCTTTATTTCTTCCCTAGTGCTAGTTTTCTATTCAGCCAGCCAAACTCAAACATGTATTAAAGAGAGAGTAGAGACTCCCCATGTATTGAACTATTGATCTGATCATATTCCACTTCCATCGCAATACCGTGACTACCGTTGAGTAGAAAGCTATTTACGTGTCTAGTAGGCAGATCGGAAGTCAAGTAAACCCTGTCAACTAAAACCACATGGTCTTGCCACTTATCTCCAAGGAAGACTGTGACATTGATTTTTCTTCACCACTTACATTTCAACCGTGGTGAAAACAAATCAAAAAGGAAGGGAAAAAAAAGGGATAGCCTGCTTCCCTACGCTTAGAGAAACACGCAAACCTGAAACCAGACAAAGACTTCGCACTGACCATGCGAGATTTCGAGTGCGTAACAAACAATTCCAAGGGCTATGCGTAGAACATCTGTTGGAATTATTCTGGGCTAACCACCCCAACTAACAGATTCCGAGATTTAGGGGATGGAACCTCATCTCTTACGCCCTGATCGGAGGCAACAATCAGATTTTTTTGGTTGTGGTCCCGAGTCGTTAGCGCATATATTAAAAGGGAAGTGACCGACGTCTAATGAGCAAGCAGTTTTTGATCATTAGGAAAGGCTAATCCCGACATTCCCCGATCCTAAGATGTGCTAAGCGACCCGAAGACCATTTACCGGATTCACTGCCGTCGTCTTCATCTACATCACCGGCGACCTCTGAAGGACACCACGATGGCTTCACCGACTCCGTTGGCGTCTACGATCTACCACTTCGTCGACGACCACTGCTTTCATTTCTACACCGAAACCACCTCTACCGACTTACAACTAATGGCTTCACCGAACGGTATTCATGCTAACGATTTCCGCATCATGTGTTCATGTGATTGGCTAGCTAATGTCTTAAGATCCCTAATCTATAACTATCAGTTGGTATCAGAGCAACTAGTCTCTTTTATATGAACCATTAATTTTATTCGGTGATGCTTTGAGTAGTAGATGAGAGTGAGAAATATTTCGGTTTGAACCAAACCGAATGTATTAAGGTTTTATGTTAATTCGGGTTAATGTTAATCATTCGGCATGATGTCTCTGATGGTTTCGGTTAAGTTTTTAGAAGGAGGTGAGCAAATAAGAATCGGCAATTTTGAGGAAACTAAGATTGCTCCCCAAATTTCCAGAACCCTAAAATGTAAATCCCTTTTCTTTGTTCCCCAAATCAAGAATCGAAATCATGTTAAATCCGAACCCTAATCCCCAAAATCAAGCAAATCCTAAAGTCTAAAAGGGGTTTTTTGGTGCTTATCTCGCTGGCGCGCCTCTTGGTTGGCTCGGTTGCCGACCGCTCGCTTGTGTGCGTCATCGCGCCGTCCTCGCGCGTCCTTGTGGCTGCTCCGGACACCTCGCCTCCGCTTCGTCGGAGCCTCGCGCGGCCTTAGCTCTGCCGCGTGTGCGCGCCATCGCGCCGCTTTCTTGCTCTGCCGGGCTTGCGCACCATCGGCTCTCTCGCTCGCTTCGCCCGTGAGTCGCGTTTTTTCCGGGGAGGCGGAGTGAATGATTAGGGTTAGGGTTCCCTCGCCGCACTCGCGTTTTGCTGTGGCTCAGCTTCATCGCGTCCGTCCGTTCGGATCTATCGGCCGACGCCTCGCCTCCCGCGTGGGCCGCCGCCTCGTCTCCCGCGTGGACCGAGCTGCGCACTCGCTTGAGCCACGGGCGCGGGCTGAGCGCACGGCTGGGCCGTCGTGTTTTGCTTTTTGGGGCTTCTTTTTTTTATAGCATTTCTTATGTATTTTAAATGCTGTTTTCTTTTATGAATTGATGTTTGGGCTATTTTGTCCAAAAATTAGACATTTGTGGGATTAATTTAATTTACAGCATTTTTTCTCATAATTTAAATGCTGATTATTCTTTTAATATGATGATTGAATTGTTTTAAGAGTGTTAATTGCTGGATAAAATATTTAATTAAGTTGTCTCTAATTAAGATGGAACCAACGAGAAATCTTGATTAGAGATTTAATAATGTTTTGGGATTAATTTTATGATCATGATTATATTCTGACCAAAGTTGATTGTATTCATGAGTCATACCCATTTAAATTAAAATTTAATTTCTTTTTTCATATTCTACCCAACGGTGACTATGGATTAGAACTGTCATTAGCATATTATTAACCAGACCAACGTAGGGTTAATTTTATGCCAGACATTAGATTGCTTACTAATATTTGTATATATTTTATTTAGCTATGACCGTCACAAACATTGCTAGTACCCTAAATAGCATGGAACAACTTTCTGGTAATAACTTCCCCTCCTAGAAGGAAAGACTGCTCATAACTCTTGGAATAATGGATTTGGACCTTGCACTTCGTGAGGCTGCTCCCACTCCTCCTGCTGCTGATGCTGAAAATTACTCTGAGTTAAAGAAGTCATATGAAACTACAGCAGAGAAATGGGAGCGGTCTAACTGCATGTCCTTGATGATTATGAAGAGCACAATATCAGTAGGAATTAGGGGAGCGATCCCCGACTCCGAGACGCTAAGGTGTATCTGGCTTCAGTGGAGGAGCAATTCAAAGGCTCCTCAAAAGTCTATGCGAGTACATTAATCATGAAAATGCTCACATCCAAATATGAGGGACAGGGCAGTGTTAGGGAGCATATCATGATGATGACCGATATGACTTCCAAGCTTAAAGGAATGGACATGGCTATTTCTAAAGGCTTTTTGGTTCATTTCATAATGACTTCTTTACCTTATGAGTTTGGTCCTTTTAAGATCAATTACAATACTCAAAAGGAGAAGTGGACCATGAGCAAGTTAATTGCCATGTGCGTTCAGGAGGAAGAAAGACTGAAGGCCGATAAGAACGACATTGTCCACCTTGTAGGCAATAAGAAGAGAAAATTCCAAGGAGACCATAAGTCCAAGAAGAAACTCATTTTCTCTCCCAAAACTAAGTCAAGTAAGGCGGAGCATAAAGGAAAAGCTCCAGCAACTCCCTCTTCATCCAACAGCGTCGTATGTCGCTTCTGCAAGAAAGATGGGCATATTCAGAAAAATTGCCTAGGATTTCTGAAGTGGCTTGCGAAGAAGGGTAATGATGAAATCACCTTTATTGAGGAATCTCTTTATGCTGATTTTTCTCCTAATCTTGGTGGATTGACTCAAGTGCCTCTATACATGTTTCAAATTCTTTACAGGGATTCCTTTTCGTGAAGACGCTAAGAAAGGGGGAGCGAAGCCTTAGAGTCGCTAATGGGAAGGAGGCCGAAGTTGAAGCTATTGGGACCTTACCATTAGTATTAGAAAATGGCTTTGTACTTCATCTAAATAATGTTGTTTACGTTCCTAGTTTGAGAAAGAACCTTATTTCAGTTTCTTTATTAGATGATGAAGGTTTTCATTGTAAGTTTGGGAACGGCCAATGCATAATAAAGTTTAATTCTAATGATGTTGGTCTTGCTGTCAAACGAGACAAGCTTTATGTTCTTTCCCTTAAAGAATCACCTGTGTTAATGAATGTATGCGATGGCACAAATAAACGTAAAAGAATTAATGATGAGACTTCATCGAAATTGTGGCACTATCGCTTAGGCCACATTTTGAAGGGGAGAAGGAATGTCTCATTAAGGAAGAGATACTCCACCCGCTTGATTTCTCATACTCAGACCCCTGCATTGATTGCATTAAGGGTAAATACGTAAAACAAATTAAGAAAGGGGCTACCCGAAGCACAGGGATATTAGAATTAATCCACACTGATATTTGTGGACCTTTTCCTGTGACATCAGTGGATGGTTTTGATTCTTTCATTACATTCATTGATGATTACTCCCGTTATGGTTATATTTTCCCCATTCGTGATCGGTCTGAATCGCTCGATAAATTTAAAATATTTAAGGCTGAAATAGAAAATCAGCACAATCTAAAAATTAAAGTGGTGCGATCAGATCGAGGAGGAGAATATTATGGGCAAATTCCTGGTCCCTTTGCTAGATATCTTCAAGAAAATGGCATAGTAGCTCAATACTCAACTCCTGGTGAACCTCATCAAAATGGTGTAGCTGAAAGAAGAAATCGCACACTTATGGATATGGTGCGAAGTATGCTCAGCTATTCAAGTTTACCAGTAACCTTATGGATAGAAGCATTAAAAACAGTTGCCCACATACTTAATCGGGTTCCTAGCAAATTAGTCCCTAAGACACCTTATGAAATCTAGACTGGCAGAAAACTGAGCTTAAAATACTTACGAGTGTAGGTTTATCCTGCTGAAGCTAAGATCTTTAACCCACATATTGGAAAATTAGACTCTAAAACAGTGAGCTGCCATTTTATCGGATACCCTGATAGATCTAAGGGATACCGATTTTACTGCCCAGATCGTCATACTAAATTTTTAGAAACTAGACATGCTGTGTTTATGGAGAATGGTCAAATCAGTGGGAGCTCAGAGGCCAGAAATATAGATCTCGAGGAGATTCGGGCTTATGTTCCATCACCGATAATCCAAGAGACTTTTATAAATGTGCCGCAAATAATGACACCTCTAAGTAATAACCCTGGTGTTGTAACCCCAGTTAATGATTCTGGGATTAGTAATATCGCCCCTGATGATGAACCTACATAAGCAATTAATGAAGAACTTCAACAGCCATCTGTGATACCTGATGAAACCTTAAGAAGATCACAACGGGTTAGAAGATCTACCATTCCAAGTGACTATGTCGTGTATATGAATGAAGATGTTAATGATATAGGGAAGGTGGATGATCCCATCTCATTTAAAGAAGCCATAAGTAATAAGGATTTAGACAAATGGCTTGAGGCCATGGAGGATGAATTAAAATCTATGAGCATTAATGATGTTTGGGATTTAGTAGACATACCTGATGGAGTTAAAGTAATAGGTTGTAAGTGGGTCTATAAAATTAAGCATGACTCTAAGGGAAACGTTGAAAGATTCAAGGCAAAGCTTGTAGCTAAAGGTTTTACACAGAGAGAGGGGATTGACTATGTTGATACCTTCTCTCCTGTGTCGAAGAAAGACTCATTAAGAATTGTCATGGCACTTGTCGCTCATTATGATTTGGAGCTACATCAGATGGATGTAAAAACTACATTCCTTAACGGTGACTTGCATGAAAATGTATACATGGCTCAACCAGAAGGTTTTATCGTGAAAGGCAAGGAACAGATGGGGTGCCATCTTAAGAAATCCATCTATGGACTAAAACAAGCGTCCAGACAGTGGTATTTTAAGTTTGATGAAGTAATAAGGAAATTTGGCTTTAAAGAAAATGAGGTGGATAATTGTATCTACATTAAGATTAAAGAGAGCAAATTTATTATTTTAGTGCTCTATGTGGATGATATCTTATTGGCTAGCAGCGATAAGAATATGTTGTATGAAACCAAGAGATTTCTATCCTCTAATTTTGACATGAAGGATTTTGGTGATGCTTCTTATGTTCTGGGCATTGAAATTCACCGAAACAGGTCCAAAGGTGTATTAGGCTTATCACAAAGGTCATACATTGACAGAGTGCTTAAGAGATATAATATGCATAACTGTTCTGCTACGCCTGCCCTATTGTTAAGGGTGATAAATTTGATTTATTCCAAAGTCCAAGGAATCAATTAGAAATTGATCAAATGAAGTCGATTCCTTATGCTTCAGTTGTCAGAAGCATTATGTGTGCTCAAGTATGTACTCGCCCTGACTTATCATTCGTAACCGGGATGCTTGGTAGATATCAATCTAATCCAGGTTTGGACCACTGGAGAGTTGTTAAGAAAGTCTTGCGTTATTTGCAGGGCACTAAGAACTACATGCTCACATATAAGAAGTCTAATGACCTTGAGGTTATGGGTTATTCAGACGCTGACTTCGCAGGATATGTTGACTCTAAGAAATCCACGTCAGGTTATGTCTTCACACTTGCGGGAGGAGCCATTTCGTGAAAAAGCTCCAAACAAAC
This sequence comes from Otatea glauca, assembly GCA_036346275.1. Taxonomy (NCBI): domain Eukaryota; kingdom Viridiplantae; phylum Streptophyta; class Magnoliopsida; order Poales; family Poaceae; genus Otatea; species Otatea glauca. Next base: position 54,589,146 of record CM070723.1, read on the forward strand.
CCTTACAACATCTTCAATGATGCAAGATGAGTTTGTGGCATGTTATGAGGCTACAGGACAGGCTGTATGGCTTAAGAATTTTATTCCCAGACTAATGGTGGTTGACAGCATAGCAAAACCACTTACTATATTCTGCGATAATTCAACCGCAGTTTTCTATTCGAGTAACAACAAGTCAAGTGGTGCTGCCAATCACATTGATATTAAGTATCATGTTGTGAAAGATAGAATCCAGGATCAAACTATTAATGTTAAGCATATAAGCAATAAGTCTATGCTTGCGGATCCGCTCACTAAAGGCTTACCACCCAGCCTCTTTCGCGAACATGTTGCCGGCATGGGTTTATTGGAAAGTCTATGATTCTGAATTAATTATGATAAGAATTCAGAATCTGATCCTGGAAATAAGGACCATAAGAATAGAAACCAACTCCCGTTATGTTTGAGTGGCTATCCTATCGAGATGGAATAGTAGACTATAGATGATGGGGTTTCAGTAGCATTAATTGACTGTTGTAAACGCATTATCTTGGTGTTCTGTTTTGTTAAGTGTGGGCTTATGTTAGCCTTACGATTAAGTGGGAGAATATTGGAATTAATCTAGGGCTAACCACCCCAGCTAACAGATTCCGAGATTTAGGGGATGGAACCCCATCTCTTGCGCCCAAATCGGAGGCAACAAACAGATTTTTTGGTTGTGGTCCCGAGTCGTTAGCGCATATATTAAAAGGGAAGTGACCGACGTCTAATAAGCAAGCAGTTTTTGATCATTAGGAAAGGCTAATCCCGACATTCCCCGATCCTAAGATGTGCTAAGCGACCCGAAGACCATTTACCAGTTTCACTGCCATCGTCTTCATCTACATCACCGGCGTCCTCTAAAGGACACCACGACGGCTTTACCGACTCCGTTGGCGTCTACGATCTACCACTTCGTCGACGACCACTGCTTTCATTTCTACACCGAAGCCACCTCTACCGACTTACAACTAATGGCTCCACCGAATGGTATTCATGCTAACGATTTCCACATCATGTGTTCATGTGATTGGCTAGCTAATGTCTTAAGATCCCTAACCTATAACTATCAACATCAAGCTAGAGTTGAAGAAATGAAGACCAACTGGTGGAAATTTAATTGTTATCTTTTCTATTGACATTCTTTCTTGGTATAAAAGGCAAGGCTCATCTAATAGTGATAAAATGGAACAAGATGTACAAGCAAATATAATGCGTATACGGTTGTTTGCGTTCTCTCTCCGTCGAAGAGATTGTGGTGGAGAATTATTAGCAAACAATAAGTCCTTGTTTGGGGACCAGGATTTTAGCCTAAAATCTCGACCCATCCACAAGGATCCTGGTCGGGAATGGTCTTCCCAAACAAGGCATGACGTGGAAGTGCATGCTGAAAAAAATATACACACACACATAATAGTCTCGTTCTCCAATCATTGATGGAACACTGGATTGAGAAGGAAAAAAGAGGAGAGAAAATACTCTACGATAGTGGTCTACATCGTATAAAAGAGTACTCCTGCATATAGTAAGACGATGAATCTAAAGGCGCCAAGGAGGTTCACAAATCATTGATCTTTTGATTGGATAAAATTGTGATAAAAGACTCTGGGACATGACGTAGAGATCATGATAGCAGCTCGGAGCAAGGAAAACCGAAGGTGTGGCGGAGTTTGACGGTGGTGCATCAGGTTGCTATGGACTTCCAACAGTAGTAAAACTATAGGTGTGGCTATGTCGAACGGCACCAACCAAGAAGGAGAGACTGGACAGCCTTCAACGGCCGCCATCTCAGAGCATAACTTCCTCTTCGATGAGCCTCCGTTTTGAACATGGTCATTTATGGCATCCCTGTGATCCTCTAAACCTTTTCCTATGGTCCATTTCAGCTGTCACCCTTTGTGTTTGGGTTACATCATGAAGGTAACCGCAGCCATTGTTGCCCGCTGTCGCCCAGCTGCCCCTAGCCTTCTTCGTTGCCTTTGACCACATTCGGGTGATCGTGGTGAGCCACTGACTCTTATGCACTACTTATTCTTGTTCGGTATGGCCATTCACATTACCTTTGCCACTGCCCTGTTCTGCGTCACTACTTGTCATGCCGTTGGCTCATCTCTGATGACCATTGGTCCGCACGCCAATGACTTTAGCTTCACCAAGACTCCAACTAGATAACATGATGACCCGGTTGCCCCAAATCGCTCTCTCTCTCACCTAGCCTTTCACTGGCCTGGGAGCACTCACCACTCAACTTCGTCACGCTGCCACCTCTGTCCACCTCTCCGACCATTGTCACCTTCCAGAGCTTCTCCAAGACCTCTTTCCATCCCTGACTTCACCCATGCCTTTCCACCATTGCCTCACTGCTAGAGAGCTCAAGAGTGAGCTCAACCATGGCTCTCAGTCTCTTCCCTATTTTCTTCGGACTTGTTTGTAGCGAAGTATGGCCTTTATCGACCATACGATTCTATTCAATGGCCTTGTGTGCATCCGAGTACCGGTCAGCCATATCAAACAGTTCCGATATGGTGGACGGTGGATTAATGTTGAGATCCTCTGTGAAGCGTTTGTAGTGTATAGCTTGTTTAAATGCATGGATAACAGAGTCATCAGATATGTTAGGAATGGTATTTTGAAACTCTACAAACCTCTTATTAAACTGACATAAATATTCGCTAGAGGTCTGACGAAGATGACACAGGTCATCCTCTTTCCTTGGCTTGGCATAACAACTCTTGAAGTTGTTCAAGATTGCATGGTATAAATTCTCCCAACTAAAAATAGACCTCTAGGGATGATTAAACAACCAAGTGCTTGTGGATCCTTAAGAACAGTAGGAAGATAGTTTGCTATTACCTTCTCATCTCCACCAGTAGCTTAGATGACATTCGTATATATTTGTAGAAATTCCAATGGATTTTGGGTTCCATCGAAACTCTCCAAATAACCTGGTTTGAATTTCTCAAGCCAAGTGACGTCTCTAAGCCCTGGGGACAAGCTTTACATCCTGAATAACATCCAAAGTGTGCTCACACATTAGGAACCTATTCTATATTTTCAGGAGAACAAGGTCATCGTCGACCACGATTAGTATTTTCACCTGGGGTAAGTCTGTCAAAGACGCTTGTCCATTGTGGTTCATTCCTCTGTTGGTGGTCAGTGCCTTGTTGACGCAGACCAGATGAGGAGTGCTTCGTATGGGAACCAATCTAAGACCTTGTGGACAGGGACATACTTTGTACTTTCGCAGCAGCTTCTTGCATATCAACGACTAAGGATCTAATGATCGTTGCATTATGCTTATTGTTCCCTTACGCATGTTGATTTAGAATCGCACTAGTTAATATGCGAATTCTGTCTACAGTGGTTTCCTCCTGTAAACTATTTGGAACCAAGTTTGGGTTCCCTAGTGTTGTCCTCAGGACTTGTTGCATGACCAGAAAGTGTTGTCGGGAATGACCCCCTGAGGGATCCGGCCTTCTCAACATCCCTAGTTGATTGTTGTAGTATTGGAGTCTCACCTCTCCATAGCTCTTTTGTTTTGCCGCAATGAATTGTTCATGCTACTCCTCAGTGGCATTTTCTACCCTCTCACGAGCTTCATGCTATTCACGTTCTACCCGTTACTCTTTTGTCTCACTCGTGACCGCACAAGTATGGAATATAGAGTGGACAGATGGGGTGAGAGCTCCATCCTCATCCGAGGACAGGGTATAGTCAGGCTTAGAGAAAATCTTCTGAAGCTAGGCCTTTCAGAACATTATCATTATTTTGGAGAGTGTAATCATCGTCGACTTCCATGGGATATGTGCCATGGACATCGCCTCTATAGCTGGGGCAGGAATAGGATCGTGCTCACCTTTTGATTTCTTCTCAAGAAGTGGCACTTCCGGTGTAACCTCACCTGAATTGGACAGGGCCACTGGTTGTGACAATTCTGCTTCGGTAACATATTTGGAGTAGAAATTGCACTTACCTTCTTCAATGACGTAGTCATCGGCGTCGAGGTTGGCGTAGTTGATGAGATCGAACGAATTTTCATCATCTATCGCTTAGGGCGATGGGACATCACTTTCACAATTTTGCCCTCCCTCTAGCGCCAACTGTCGATGTTCAAGACACGCGGTCTCTAGATTGAGCTTATGAATAAAAATGGGTACAAGCCTCTAAGACTAGAGAGTGCAAAGAGTGGGACAAAAGATTACTTCTATTAGCCAAGTGGCTTAACAAAGTACAAGTATTACAGAGTCGTGTGTGTTTGTAAGCAATAATAGAGTTTATTAGAATAGTGAACCCCCCTCAAATGGCACAATGGCCTCCCTATTTACACAGAATGAAGGGGCGACAGTTATCCTTCAAAAGGTGTCTCCTGGTAAAAGGTGTTTGTTTTCTTGCCAAAAGGTGTCTCTTCATGAGGTGTCTTTTTGGGGTAACTTCTAATCAGTTATTTGTACCTGTGAAAGAAATTGTTTGCATGTTATTTTTGTGCAGAAGTAACTGTCTATCCTGACCAGTTAATCTGGTCAAGACAATCGAATCACTGGTCCGGGCATACTGGTGTAAACTAATAGAGTACACATTAATAGACTGGTTGGAGCCATAACCAGGTAACTGATCATGGGCCTTTTTTCTCTATGGGCTTCTTCTTATAAAGGTATAGGCCCAAAAGAGAGTTTGGCTCTTAATCCTCATCAGTTCTATTGTACCAAAAGCTTTGTCAAAGTCTAGCTTTAGGATTATGATTTCTTTTTTGGACTATTGGCATTGGTGAATGTGATCGAAAGCCCATGATAGGTAATCCTATATTTTATATTTGATGAATCCATATTGGTTTTTGTGTACTGGCTGTAGAATTATGTTTTGCAGCCAGTCAGCTAGTAATTTTGTCAACAACTTGAGAGAGGAATTAAGCAAGGAAATAGGTCGAGAATCATTTACACATGCTGGGGACAACTTTTTTGGGACTAAAGTAATATGTGAATTATTTATGCATTGTGGATGGACTTTCTTGTCATAGAAATCTTTACAAAGCCTGTAGAAATCATACTTAATAATGTGCCAGCACCTTCTTATGAAGTAGCCACCATTAAAAGCATCTAGCCCTAGAGCTTTATCAATAGGCATGTCCTTTCCAGGTTTATCGGTTTCTTCCTTAGTAAACCTCACCATGAGGACTGCCAAACTATTCATAGGAGTGGTCAACTCTTGTAAGTTAAAAGGCATTTCTAGTTGAATAGTTGTTCCCAATCTATCTATGAAGAGTCCCATAAAATAGCCGCCTTTTCATGATGCCATGTGACAATAGTACCTTCAGATGTAACTAGTTGAGAGATTGTATTTCTTCTGTAACTCTCAATGGCTAAGGCATGAAATAATTTTTTGTTCTCATCCCCAAATTTCACCCAATGAATTGTGCACCTTTTTTTCCAATAAATTTGCTTATAGTGAAGTAAATGAAGAAGATGCTTCTTTATAATAAATATGAAATTCCACTCCGGTATACTTAAACGTTGATGCTCCCCCAATCCATCCATAATGTTTATGACCATATTACAATGCGAGATTAGGATGGATAGGTGTGAGATACTCTTACTCCAAATTTTCGGTCCATCCTGCAACACTTTGAACTTTGCTGAGAGAATCGCGTCCGCACTGTTAAGGTGATAGGGCAGATTCTAGTAGTATGTGACAATGCCAAAGAAACCTGGGTGTTCTGTCCAATAATTCTCAAAACGGAAGATTTTAGCCTTTGGGATAGTAGTTTGGATAGAAGCCACACATGCAACATGATCAAAAATATTTCCGGTGAGTGATTTGACCATTGTGTTAGTGTAGGTAACTGCCTTCTAGTGAGTGATTTGACCATTGTGTTAGGTAGGTAACTGTCTAATTCACTGTAGTAAATGGTGGAAATAATCTTGTTGTATTAGTGTTTGCATGCAGGGAATTGGCGTCGATGAAGAGAGTCTATCCAGTTGAATCATGCATGCATAGAGTAGTTAGCAGTGCATGCTTGGATTGATAGTTAGTTAGTTAGTTAGTTTTGCATGTAGTTAATTAGTTTGGCTAAGGTTGTTAGCCAATGCACATTGTCTGGTCATGGATGAAGTGTTTAGTTAGATAGCTCGTAGCAAAAGAACCGGATCAGGAAGTCGTGCTGTTACATGACTGTGTTTGAGTTCCGGGTGAGTTGTTAATTAGCTGCTCGCTGTGGTGGCGCATGATATATATATATATATATGTGTGCGCGCGCGCGCGCCTTGTACTCATTGTATTCCGTGTGGAAGTAAGGAGACTTGAATAACAGAAGAAAGAAAAGTAGCGGTAAGCAGTTGCAGCACTACACCAAAGCTCTTCTGTGTTCTTCCTCCTTGGTGTGTCCTAAATACAGAGAACTATGTGTGAGTTCTCTCCAGGAGCTGGGCCAACAGTGAAAAACCAGTCCAGCTGCTCAATGTAACATCCCAAGATTTGGTTTAATTAAGTTTTTATTGCTTAAATGTGCATTTGTGATTTTCTGGAATTTATTTGGATTTTTCTGGATTTATTTGAATTAATTCTTATTTCAAGTTTATTGCTTTTTATTCAAATCTATTTAAATCTGTGCAAAGTTAAAATAAAGTTTTGCCAAAAATATTTTATTTGAGTTTAAAATGTCTCAAAGTATTTTTGAGATTTTTCTTGGATTTTTCCTGATTATTTTATTTGCCTAAAACCAATTAAATGAATTTCTAGAATTTTTTAATTATTAAAGTTTTAAAATCTTTTGAACAATATTGGGCGAAGCCCAATCTTGCGCTAGTCCGCTTGGCGGCCAAGTCGGCCGTCTTGGCTGAAACCCTAGGATCCATCGCGACAACCGTTGGATCGAGATCCAACGGCATGCCTTTGCCACGTCGCCGATAGTCCGAGCCGTTCGATGAGCGCCGCGTGGGCGCAGCGTCGGATGCAGCCACATCACCTCTCCGTGTCGCCGCCGAGTCCGCGCCGCCTCGAGCCGTCCTCGAGTCCGGGCTTGCACGCCTCCTGTCTGCCGCTATTTAAGGCGCCGACGCGGTGTTGAATTCCTCACCTCGCGCGCGCGTTGCCGCAATCCCGGCTCGAGCCCTCGCCGTTCGCGCGAAGCTCGCCGAGTCGCCGCCTTCACCGCGGTCTTCGCCTGCTTTTCCGCCGCCGTTTCGCCGTTCCGAGCCGTGCCGGTTCCAGATCGGAAATCCCCATACCTCGACGCGTCGGACCCGTGAAGCCGTGTCGCTGTTTCGTCGCCGGAACGCCGTCATCAAGGTCATCGTCTCCAAGCCCGGCGAAGAAACACCGCCGTGCCACCATCAGCGCCAGGGAAGCTTTCGACCGTCCGATCCGTAGCGGAGAGGTGAGATCGTGCCGCGTGTGCTGTGCGTGGGAAGCGTTGCGGACCGCCAGATCTAGATCGGTTGGTTGATGCGTTGCCGCGTCGTGCGAGATCGCTAGCCATCCGATCGTGTTTCTGCGGACCAGATTGAACCGCGCGAGTGACTAACCAGATTGCGCCGCGTGTCAGGCGCAGGGCCCGAAGCGCCGTGAGCCGAGTCCACCGTGGGCTGGCGCGGGTCGTGGACTCAGTCCATACGCCGAAGACACGCGTCGGCTTCTGATTGGTCCGGTTCAGCGCTGGCGTCATGATGACACAATAAATCAGTTTTCGTTTTAAAAATAAATCTGTTAATTCCGAATTTCTGATTTTCTGATTTCAGTATTTATTTCAAACTTCAAAAGGCTATATCTTTTGCAATTTAACTCGGATTTGAGTGATTCCAGTTTCTAAAAATTTGTAAAATTGAGATCTATTTAATGGTGAATTTTATTTGATTTTTGGAGTTCAATTGATCTCTATTTTGGTATTTATTTGCTTTTCTCCTTCGGTACGCGTAGACGTTGAATTGTGCGACGCTTCGGAGGAAGATCAAGCAACTCAAGAGCAAGTTCCAGAACCAGATCAGGACCTATTCCAAGGCAAGTTGTGCTTTGATCATGTTGAACCCATGTTTATAAAATTGCTATATTTGTTTTACCCTATTGCATATGTTTCAAATATACAATTGTTTCAAATTAGATTGAGATTAGCTAATATACCAGATTGATCTACACCCTACCTTGTCATTGTATGCCATGATCCATTGTCACCCTAGATTGGTTTGATATAGTTGATTAGTAATTATGATCAACATTGGAGGTTTAGACCGTATTAGTTGCTTAGTCGTGCCACATCATCACATGTATCAGAATCATTGATAATTAATCTTGGTTAATGGAATATGGAACGATATTATGAACTTGTGTGTCATGTGGGATCACACGATGAGATTGAGTTGTTGTGGCAAGTCATGTCACGCAACGATGTTGAATTGTTGATGGCACGGGTGCTTGGTAATCAACCGGGTGATGATAATTTAGATTGGGGCAAGTGGCAAGGCGAGGAGGCCAAGGTGGGCCCGATGGGCGATGGTATGTGGATGTCTTGCCTTGATCACACTAAGGACTTAACCTTGCAAGCCTTTGACTGAGTCAATCATGCAACCACATGTCCGTATGGGCCACCTAGCCGAGTAATTTGCAATGTCTTAATTTTGGTACTATCGTGGTCGTGTGAGTTCCCGAGTTATGGTGTAATTCACATGGCGCAAGAGGGGGCCCCGGATGTGGTAACCAGTCCCAAAGTGTTGAAACCTTAGCGGATAGTATCGGGTTAAGCCAGAGCATTGTAAAGGCTTTGTTATAATCACTCGCCTTGGTGGTGTTTGGTTGTATCACGTGGGTAAAGTGCATAACCTCTGCAAAGTGTGAAACTATTCGGATAGCCGTGCTCGCGGTATTGAGCAATGCTCGGGAATTACAGTTAAGGGTTAGCTTAATTAATTGGACAACATGGTTGGGATGGCGGAATGCCATATGGAAGATGGAATTTAACTTAGGATTGGAAACTTGGTTTACTTGAGAAATCCTGAATTTATTTACTATTGTTATTTGTTTTACATTCTTTACAATCTATTTACTGTATTTGTTCATAAATGCTGCTTATTGCAAAATAGCCATGATAGCCTATCCATTGGAATAAGCCTTACATATAGATACATAGAATTGCATTACATGCACAACTTGTTGAGTGCTTTAAGTACTCACCCTTGCCAAACAACAATAATCAACAGTTGAGGAATCTACACTGTGTTGGAAGATGAAGCCGAGAAGACACGAGTCATTAGGGTCCGAGCCTTGTCGGTTGCTGTGGTGAACGATGAGTTATCTACGTTTTCTATTTTCCGCCGCTTAATCATTAGTTATATTTTCGCTTTGCCTGCGTGGCTTAATAATGTAAGTTGGTCATAAGATCATACCTTTAGTTATATCAATGAATGAACTATTATTCTGTTATCGTTGAGTATGATGTGATATGTACCAATGTTGAGCTGTGTGCACTAGCGTTGATCCTGGGAATAGTGCGGTAAACACAGTGGGTTCGAATCAGTGGATTCGGGTCCTTACAGAGGTGGTATCAGAGCATACTGACTGTAGGTCTTGGCCCTAGATAGTATGGAGGTGTCTTGTGTGTGTCCAAACTATTTTCTAAAAGAAAATCTAAATTTGACTAATAAAACACTCTCGACTCATCTCATTCTCTACTTCTCGCCTTTGCTGAATTTACCATTTTACTGGCCGTTTTGGGTGGAGCTCTTATTCAAAGTTCTTGTGGAGCAGATGCCGATTGTTCCGACCTTCGAGGAGTCAGCTGGTGGCTACGCAATGGAGCTGTGGAGAGTTCTTGAGGTGGGAGGCTTCTACCGTCCGCTTTACCGAGGAGGCACTGGTCGATTAATGGTGTACACCGGGATTTATTTGCAAGTCGATTATCTACTCGGAGAACGAGGAAGCTAGCAGCCAATCAACATCTCTCGCGAAGATTCTCGCACGAGGTTGCAATTCAGGAGGTTGCCCGACTTGCTCTTCGCCGTGTCTGCCGCGACTACGCCGATGAGCTTCACGACTCAGTGTTCCGCCTTCACCCAGACGTTCAAGCATGCCGACGCCGACGGATCGTGGAGAACGAGTGTGCCATGCGTACACCTTGCGAGTTCGCCCTTGCCGGTGAGGATCATATGAGAGATACTACTCAGAGCCGGAGATCGTGTACGAGGCACTCAGTGGCGAGCAGAGCTTGAGGTGACCGTGCTTCACCCTCGGGATGATCACTGAGCTGGGAGAGGCCCTAGAGGCGGTCGAGGACGAGCTGGAGCGCGTGACTCGAGAAGTTCAGGAGCCAGCAGAGGAGTCCGAGGAGGATCCAGAGGAGCGAGAGTGGGAGCCAGAGGGGAGTGCAGACCCCGTTGTTGCAAAGGACCCAGTAGTAGGTCACCAGGATAGGTTCGCTCCTATGCCCGCTCATCCGCCGGTGTATGCGCCGGATCAGCCTCAGCCAGGGTGGCTGGATGAGTGAGTGTTAGCCTTGGAGCTGTGTTGAGACTCGAGTGTGAGTCGCGTCTTTAAGTTAGTCTTTACCTTTTTAGTTGACGTTAAGGTTTCGTGTTAGTTTGCTTCTTTGTAATGCTGAGTGTGCAGTATGTGTTGCAAAGCTTGTAGGCTTAAATAAGCAGCCATACCAAGAATAATAAAGAATTATTTCAGTTGGGTATAACCTATCTCCCCGCTTTAGAAAGTCTTACTTCTTATCTATGCTACATCTACCGTCCCTAACCAAAAAGGCAATCATCAGATGGTGAATACTCGAGGGAACAACGGAGCTTCAGGAAGTGGACTGCGCCAGAACGACAACACCAACGACAGAGGCAGCCCTCAACCACCGCCAGTAGACATGCAGAATCTGGGAGCGTTTCTTGCCGCGCAGACTCAACTAATGCAGACTATGATGCAGCAGATGAAGCAGATAACAAACGCAGCAGCCAACAACAACAACCCTGTAGCTCAGAACAACCATGGTGGACCCCGACCTCACTCAAAGCTATCAGATTTTATGAGGACTAGGCCACCAACCTTCTCAGGAAATGTGAACCCTTTGGAAGCCGATGACTGGCTTAGGACTATTGAGAAGAAGCTGAAAAATCACGCAATATGAAGGAAACGAGAAGGTACTCTACGCCTCTCATCAGTTGGAAGGAACCGCCGCAGAATGGTGGGAGAATTACTGTGCCGCTCATGGAGCCCCACAGGAGATCACTTGGGAGGAGTTTACTAATGCTTTCCGCCAGTATCATGTTCCGGAGGGAATGATGGACCTAAAGAAGGAAGAGTTCAGGGCTCTAAAACAAGGAGGCCAACCAGTGGCCGAGTACCTGAATAACTTTACCCAGTTAGCTCGCTATGCCCCTGAAGACGTAGCGACAGATAAAGCTAGGCAGTCTCGTTTCATGAAGGGACTAAATTCAGATCGCAGTGGGGTGATTACCCACAATTTTCCAGACTTTCAGGAACTAGTCAATAAAGCTTTGATCCTAGAAGATAAGCGCAAAGAGCTGGGTGAAAGCCGTAAGCGCTTAATGACTAATCAGGGTGGACGTCCAAACCATCTACATTTGAGGATGTCACCACAACAATTTGCTAGATTCCAACCACCAGCTGTGAACAAGACATCAACCCCTGCACCTCGCCCTGCCAATCAAAATTTTCAAACCCCAGCACAGGGCAACAATGCGCCAGGAGGGAATCAGCAGTCGGCAGTGAAAAGATGCTATACCTGCAACGAGCCAGGGCACTTTTCTAATAGGTGTCCACAGAAGGGAGGCATCACGCCAGTTCATTTCAACTTGGGAACAACACCGGCCAAGGCACCAACCTCAGGAGGAAATCGTGCGCCAGGTCAAGCTAGAGCAACCCCGCAATCAACAGTGCGTGGAAGGATCAACCACATCACTGCAGATGGAGCTCAGGAAGCTACGGACGTCGATCGGGTAAGTTTACGTCAACTCGATTACTGCCACAGCTTTGTTTGATTACGAGCTTCGCATTCGTTTGTTTCTCAAAGTTTTGCAACCAAGAATGGATTTAAAGTGGTGAATCTTAAGTGTGTGCTCTTAGTCCAAGTCCCAGGATCTGAGCTTAGATCTAGCCTTGGGTGTTTGGGAGCTAAGTTGCTTATGGATGGGATAGAATTCCTAGCGAATCTTATCTTGATAGATGCGCAATCCCTAGACGTCATCCTTGGAATGGATTGGTGTCTAAGCATAAGGCCATTTTGGATTGTGGCCGACGGATCGTGACTTTGGAAGGCCCCTAGGGGCAGGAAGGTAGAGTTTCAAGCGACGCAGATTCGAGATGGGCGATTAATGGTCAACAGCGTGAAAGCCATCGATGGAAGATGTGCCAAGAGCGTGAATACCGGATGTGTTTCGGAAGATTTGCCAGATTGCCACCGACCGTGATATCGAGTTCGTGATCGAGTTAGCGCCGGTATAGCACCGATATCAAAAGACCATATCGGATGCCTACCGACGAGTTAGTGGAAATGAAGAAGCGATTGAGGAACCGCAAGGAAAGGCTTCATTAGACCAAGTTCATCACCGTGGGGAGCCCGGTTTTGTTTGTTCGTAAAAGGACGGAAGTCTTAGAATGTGCATCGATTATCGTGCATCGAATGAAGTAACGATCAAGAATAAGTATCCGCTGCCCGTGATCGATGACTTATTTGATCGATTAAGAGGAGCCGGAGTTTTCTCAAGATAGATCTTCGTTCGATACCATCGCTTGAAGATCCGAGCGGAGGATGTGCCTAAGACTGCGTTTTCTACGCGATATGGACATTATGAGTTCACAGTCATGTCATTTGGATTGACTAATGCCCAATATTTCATGAACATGATGAATAAGGTTTTCATGGAATATTTGGATAAGTTTGTTGTAGTCTTCATAGACGATATCTTGGTTTACTCGAAGACGGAAGAAGAGCATGCGTAACATCTCGAATGGTTTTAGAGAGGTCATGAGAGCATCACCGTATGCTAAGTTTAGCAAGTGTGAATTTTGGAAGGAGAAAGTAGAATTTCTTGGTCATGTAAAGACTACTAAAGGAGTAGCAGTTGACCCAAGCAAAGTGGACGCAGTGTTGCATTGGGAGCAACCGAAGTCTGTTACCCAGATCCGTAGTTTTCTGGGAATGGCGGGATATTACCGTCGGTTCATAGAAGGATTCTCGACAATTGCTAAACCTCTTACGCAGTTGTTGAAGAAAGAAAAGAAGTTTGCATGGACGCCAGAGTGCGAGACAAGTTTCATAGAATTAAAGAAGCGTTTAAGAACAGCCCCCGTATTAGTGTTGCCAGATGTGCAGAATGGATTTGATATCTATTGCGATGCTTCAAAGCAAGGCTTAGGGTGCGTGTTAATGCAGGAAGGCAAAGTTGTTGCTTATGCGTCGAGACAGTTAAGACCGCATGAAGTGAACTACCCAACGCATGATTTGGAGTTAGCTGCCGTAGTGCACGCTTTAAAGATATGGCGTCATTATCTCATAGGAAATAGATGTGAGATATATACAGACCATAAGAGCTCAAATACATATTCACTCAAGCGGATCCAATATGAGACAAATAAGATGGCTTGAGCTAATTAAGGATTATAATGTGGGAATCCATTATCATCCGGAAAAGCCAATGTGGTAGCAGATGCTCGAGTCGAAAGAGCCATAGCGCAAAAACATTGACAATGGAGGATCAACTGAATTATGCAAGGAATTTGAAACTAAGGTTGGAAGTCGTTCATGAGGAATGGTAGCTGCACTTGAAGTAAAGCCAACGCTGGAAGGTCAGATTAGAGAAGGCCAGAAGGATGACGATAAAATTTCTAAGATCAAGGTTAAAAAGGAAGAAGGCTTAGCTGTAGATTTCACTCTGGACGAGCAAGGAACCATGTTCTTCAAAAGCCGAATTTGTGTGCCGGATAAAAAGGAACTAAAGTAATTGATTCTTGAGGAGTCTCATGATTCTAAGTACTCGATTCATCCAGGAAGTGCCAAGATGTACCAGGATTTGAAAGAGAGATTTTGGTGGCCTAACATGAAGCATGAAGTAGCTGAGCATGTTGCTTTATGCGACGTATGTCAGAGAGTAAAAGCCATGCATCAAAGACCCGCTGGTTTGTTGCAGCCGTTGAAAATTCCAGAATGGAAGTGGGAGGAAATCGGAATGGATTTTATCACCGGTTTACCTAAAACTCAGAGAGGTTACGATTCTATTTGGGTTATTGTGGATCGTCTAACCAAGGTCGCCATTTTATCCCAAAGAAAGACCACTTACTCGGAGATCGTTTAGCGAGTTGTACATGTCAAAGATTGTATGTTTGCATGGAGTGCCCAAGAAGATTGTGTCGATGAGGTACCCAATTTACCTCAAGATTTTGGAATAAGTTGCACGGCCATGGGAACTCGTCTCAATTTTAGTCTGACATATCACCCGCATGGATGGTCGATGAAAGAGTAAATCGATTTTAGAGGATATGTTGAGAGCTTGTGCTTTAGCTTATCTTGCGACATGGGATAAGTGTTTGCCATATGCGAATTTAGTTACAATAATAGTTATCAAGCTAGCCTGCAGATGTCACCGTTTGAGGCATTGTATGGACGTGCTTGTCGTACTCCATTGAATTGGAACGAAACAGGAGAACGTTTGGTGTTTGGGCCAGATATTCTCGAGGAGGCAGAAAGCCAAGTTGCAATGATCGAGAGAGGTTGAAGATAGCAGTCAAGGACGGAAGAGTTACGCAGACAACCGTCGTCGAGATTTGAGTTTTGAACCAGAAGATCATGTGTATCTCAGGGTTAACCCTCTTAAGGGCGTTAAAAGATTTCATGTTAAAGGGAAGCTTGCACCGAGATATGTTGGTCCGTTCAAGATTCTGAGCCGTCGAGGAGAGGTGGCTTATCAGTTAGAGTTGCCTCAGTCATTGGCAGGAGTGCATGATGTATTCCATGTGTCGCAGCTTAAGAAGTGTCTCAGAGTACCAACGGAGCAAACCCGTTAGATGCAATAGAGTCGCAAGAAGATTTGACTTACAAAGAACAACCAATCGAATTTTGGATGTTATGGAGCGCAAGACCAGAAACAAGTCTATTCGCTTTTGCAGAGTTCAGTGGAGCAATCATTCCGAAAGTGAAGCCACTTGGGAGCGAGAAGAAGATTTGAAGTCAGAATTCCCGAACCTATTCTCTAGTTAGCCCTGAATCTCGGGGTCGAGATTCTGTTAAGGGGGGGAGGTTTGTAACATCCCAAAATTTGGTTTAATTAAGTTTTTATTGCTTAAATGTGCATTTGTGATTTTCTGGAATTTATTTGGATTTTTCTGGATTTATTTGAATTAATTCTTATTTCAAGTTTATTGCTTTTTATTCAAATCTATTTAAATCTGTGCAAAGTTAAAATAAAGTTTTGCCAAAAATATTTTATTTGAGTTTAAAATGTCTCAAAGTATTTCTGAGATTTTTCTTGGATTTTTCCTGATTATTTTATTTGCCTAAAACCAATTAAATGAATTTCTAGAATTATTTTAATTATTAAAGTTTTAAAAATCTTTTGAGTGATAGATGGGCGAAGCCCAATCTTGTCGCGCTAGGTCCGCTTCGGCGCCCAAGTCGGCCGTCTTGCAATGAAACCCTAGGATCCATCGCGGACAACCGTTGGATCGAGATCCAACGGCTGTGCCTTTGCCACGTCGTCGATAGTCCGGAGCCGTTCGATCAGCGCCGCGTGGACGCGTCGGATGCAGCCACGTCACCTCTCCGTGTCGCCGCGAGTCGCGCCGCCGCCGGGCCGTCCTCGAGTCCGGCTTGGCACGCCTCCTGTCTTGCTATTTAAGGCGCCGACGCGGGTGTTGAATTCCTCACCTCGCGCCGCGTGTTTGCCGCAATCCCGAAGCTCCGAGCCGTCGCCGTTCTCGCGTAGAAGCTCGCCGGAGTCGCTGAAGCCTTCGCCGCGGTCTTCGTCTGTTTTCCGCCGCCGTTTCGCCGTTCCGAGCCGTGCCGGTTCCAGATCGGAAATCCCCATACCTCGACGCGTCGGACCCGTGAAGCCGTGTCGCTGTTTCATCGCCGGAACGCCGTCATCAAGGTCATCGTCTCCAAGCCCGGCGAAGAAACACCGCCGTGCCACCATCGGCGCCAGGGAAGCTTTCGACCGTCCGATCCGTAGCGGAGAGGTGAGATCGTGCCGCGTGTGCTGTGCGTGGGAACCGTTGCGGACCGTCAGATCTAGATCGGTTGGTTGATGCGTTGCCGCGTCGTGCGAGATCGCTAGCCATCCGATCCTGTTTCTGCGGACCAGATTGAACCGCGCGAGTGACTAACGAGATTGCGCCGCGTGTCGGCGCGAGGCCCGGCGCCGTGGCCGAGTCCACCGTAAATTTGCGGGTCGTGGACTCAGTCCATACGCCGAAGACACGCGTCGGCTTCTGATTGGTCCGGTTCAGCGCTGGCGTCATCCTGACGTCATGATGACGCAATAAATCAGTTTTCGTTTTAAAAATAAATCTGTTAATTCCGAATTTACGATTTTACGATTTGATATTTATTTCAAACTTCAAAAGGCTATATCTTTTGCAATTTAACTCAGATTTGAGTGATTCCAGTTTCTAAAAATTTGTAAAATTGAGATCTATTTAATGGTGAATTTTATTTGATTTTTGGAGTTCAATTGCTCTCTATTTTGGTATTTATTTGCTTTTCTCCTTGATGCGCGTGAGACGTTGAATTGTGCGACGCTTCGGAGGAAGATCAAACAACTCAAGAGCAAGTTCCAGAACCAGATCAGGACCTATTCCAAGGCAAGTTGTGCTTTGATCATGTTGAACCCATGTTTATAAAATTGCTATATTTGTTTTACCCTATTGCATATGTTTCAAATATACAATTGTTTCAAATTAGATTGGGATTAGCTAATATACCAGATTGATCTACACCCTACCTTGTCATTGTATGCCATGATCCATTGTCACCCTAGATTGGTTTGATACAGTTGATTAGTAATTATGATCAACATTGGAGGTTTAGACCGTATTTGTTGCTTAGTCGTGCCACATCATCACATGTATCAGAATCATTGATAATTAATCTTGGTTAATGGAATATGGAACGATATTATGAACTTGTGTGTCATGTGGGATCACACGATGAGATTGAGTTGTTGTGGCGAGTCATGTCACGCAACGATGTTGAATTGTTGATGGCACGGGGTGCTTGGTAATCAACTGGGTGATGATAATTTAGATTGGGGCAAGTGGCAAGGGGCGAGGAGGCCAAGGTGGGCCCGATGGGCAGATGGTATGTGGATGTCTTGCCTTGATCACACTAAGGACTTAACCTTGCAAGCCTTTGACCTGAGTCAATCATGCAACCACATGTCTGGTATGGGCCAGCCTAGCTGAGTAATTTGCAATGTCTTAATTTTGGTACTATCGTGGTCGGTGTGAGTTCCCGAGTTATGGTGTAATTCACATGGCGCAAGAGGGGGGCCCTGGATGTGGTAACCAGTCCCAGCAGTGTTGAAACCTTAGCGGATAGTATCGGGTTAAGCCAGAGCATTGTAAAGGCTTTGTTATAATCACTCGCCTTGGTGGTGTTTGGTTGTATCACGTGGGTAAAGTGCATAACCTCTGCAGAGTGTGAAACTATTCGGATAGCCGTGCTCATGGTATTGAGCAATGCTCGGAATTACTGATTAAGGGTTAGCTTAATTAATTGGACAACATGGTTGGGATGGCGGAATGCCATATGGAAGATGGAATTTGACTTAGGATTGGAAACTTGGTTTACTTGAGAAATACTGAATTTATTTACTATTGTTATTTGTTTTACATTCTTTACAATCTATTTATTGTATTTGTTCATAAATGCTGCTTATTGCAAAATAGCCATGATAGCCTATCCATTGGAATAAGCCTTACATATAGATACATAGAATTGCATTCATGCACAACTTGTTGAGTGCTTTAAGTACTCACCCTTGCCAAACAACAATAATCAACAGTTGAGGAATCTACACATGTTGGAAGATGAAGCCCGAGAAGACACGAGTCATTAGGGTCCGAGCCTTGTCGGTTGCCTGTGGTGAACTGATGAGCTATCTACGTTTTCTATTTTTCGCTGCTTAATCATTAGTTATATTTTCAGTTTTTCCCTGCGTGGCTTAATAATGTAAGTTGGTCATAAGATCATACCTTTAGTTATATCAATGAATGAACTATTATTCTGTTATCGTTGAGTATGATGTGATATGTACCAATGTTGAGCTGTGTGCACTAGCGTTGATCCTGGGAATAGTGCGGTAAACACAGTGGGTTCGAATCAGTGGATTCGGGTCCTTACACTCAAGAAGTGGGATTTGTTTCCTATTACTGTTGGATCGCCCAGGCGAACGCCGGCGCTGGGGATGAACTCCTCTGCACAAGAACACGAATGTGCACACGAGCTGGACACTAAACACACACTGAATTTGTGCTGCAATACTTGATGCTTTTGTATTCTTCTTCTTCTCTATTTATAGAGGGGAAAACAAGCTTGCATGCAAAGGAAAGGAAGCTTACAAAGGAAAGAAAGCTTACAAAGGAAAGGAATCGTAGTGATTTCTGCGTCAATCGTGGATTAAGGCATGCACGAGCTAATCTCGCCATGCATGCAAACAGAATGGAAAGAGCATGAATGGAAAGTGCATGTGTCAAGGCTTAACTAACAAATCTCCCCCTAAGCCCTGCACACCTGCTTGATGTCGACGAGGCTGAGCTTGGACCGCAGCTGCATGAACTGATCTCGCCCAAGAACCTTTGTCAGGATGTCCGCCAACTGAACCTTGGTGCTGATAGGCTCGACCTTCACCCTGCCTTCTTCGACGCACTCTCTGATGTAGTGGTATTTGACGTCGATGTGTTTACTGCGGTCGTGAAAGACAGGGTTTTTACTCAGCTGGATCGCGGACTGGTTGTCGATCTTGAGTGTGACAGCGTTAGCCTCCTCTCCCCTGAGCTTTGCAAGGAGGCGCGCCAGCCAAACCCCCTGACAAGAAGCGGTCGCGGCGGCAATGTACTCAGCTTCGCAGCTAGACAGAGCCAACACCTTCTACTTCTGGGACTGCCAGGTGATGATGTTGTCACCGAGGAAGAACAGGACTCCGGTGGTGCTCTTGCGGCCGTCGACGTCTGCGCCATGATCGCTGTCGATGTAGTCAAGAAGAGCAACGCCTCCTTCCTTCCTTCGGTAGTGGCAGCCATAGTGCACTGTCCCGGCGACGTACCGCAGTATGCGCTTGACGGCCACCAGGTGCTCGGTGGTGGGCTTCTCCATGAACCGGGAGACATAGCCCACTGTGTACGCCAAATCCGGTCTCGTGTTCACCAGATAGCTTAGCGCTCCCACAATCCGCCTATATTCAGTAGCATCAACTGGTAGATCGGAACTCAACTTACTGAGTTTGAGGCGTGACTCCATGGGTGTGATGCTAACATTGCAGTTTGCCAGCCCTGCTGCCTCCAAAATCTTCGTCGCGTAGGCACCGGACCGATGGTGATGCTCGCCGTGCGTTCACCTCGGGCCGAGGTAGTAGTGGAGCAGCCCCAGATCGCTCATCTGGAATGTGTTCATCATCTCCTTCTTGAACTGCTTGAGCTCCATGATGTCACCGCCAGTGATGACGAGGTCGTCGACGTAGACGCCCACGAGTAACCGGTGCGTGCCCGCTCCGCGGACATACACGACATGTTCGGATACGCTGCGCTGGAACCCGAGCGACACCAGAGAGGCGTCAAGCTTGGCGTACCATGCGCGCGGGGCTTGACGTAGGCCGTAGAGAGCCTTGATCAGACGCAGCACCTTCTGCTCCTTGCCGGCGACCACGAACCCCGGTGGCTAGGCGACATAGACTTCCTCCCGCAGCTCCCCGTTGAGGAAGGCCGATTTAACGTCCATGTGATGGACTGGCCAGCCCTCGCTAGCCGCGAGTGCCAACAGGAGTCGGACAGATTCGAGCCTTGCCACTAGCGCGAAAACCTCGTCGTAGTCGATCCCTTGACATTGTACGTACCCCTTTGCCACAAGCCGGGCTTTGTGCTTGATGACGATGCCCGTGGTGTCCTTCTTCGTCTTGAAGACCCATTTGAGCCCAATTGGGTGCTGGCACGGTGGTGGGTCGACGAGCTCCCAGGTACCGTTCGACTCGATCGATGTCATTTCGTCGAGCATGGCCGTCCTCAGCACTCGTGCGCTTGAGCCTTCTCGAATGTGGTTGGTTCGTCGATGCTCGCCAGAGCGGATCCTCGTCGGATCCCATGCACCATCCGGGTGGTGTCGTTGGACCGAGAATGTTGTCGATAAGCGCAAAACGGGGCGTCGTCATCGTGTTCGACATCCGTGGCCTCCTCCACATTAGCCGGGCGGTGGCGAACTCGATCGGGCGTGTGCCGGTGCCGGTGTGGACGACCCCGTCTCCGGGCTTGGCGCGCGTGTTGGTGATCGTGGCGGTGATGGCGTCGCGTATGAGTTGGAGGGCGTCGCAGTCCCTGCTTGAGGCTGCTGCTGAAACGTGGTCACCACCTCAGGCTGGACCACAGTGGTGTACTCGATGACGAACTCACTATCGCCGTCCGCCGCTTGATCACCGCTCCACTCCCACCACGCCTCTTCGTCAAAGACGATGTCGCGGCTGATGTGGACTCACCTTGCCACCGGGTCGTAGACCCGATATGCCTTGGAGCCGGGTTCGTAGCCGACGAAGATCATCGGCCGACTGCGGTCATCCAGCTTCTTGAGGTTGGGCTTGACAACCTTGACATGGGCGACGCATCCGAAAGTGCGTAGGTGATGTACTGCCGGCGTACTCCCGTTCCAGAGTTCGTACGGGGTCTTGCCGCCGGTACCCTTCGTCGTCGTTAGGTTGAGGATGTACACCGCCGTGGTGATTACCTCCCCCCAAAATTTGCCCGGGAGCCCCTTCGCCTTAAGCATGCTTTTGGTGGTCCCGACCACCGTCTGGTTCCGCCGCTCGACGACGCCGTTTTGCTGTGGTGTGTACGGCGCGGTCACCTCACGCCATACTCCGAGCTCGTGCAAGATGTCATTGAAGTCTGCCACCGTGAACTCTTCCCCGCGATCCGTGCGTAGAGCGCGCAGCTGCTTGCCGCTCTTGCGCTCTGCCGCCGCTTGGATGCGCTTGATGGCATCTGGTGCGGCGTCTTTGGTGGGCAACAACACCACCCACATGAACCGGCTGTAGTCATCGATGTGGAGGAGGAAGTAGCGGTTCCCGCTCGGTGTCGTCGGGCTGATCAGGCCGCAGAGATCGCCGTGGATCAGCTTGAGTGCTTCGGTGGAACGGCGCTGCGCTTGGTGCGGGAACGGTGCGCGACGATGCTTGCTGGCGAGACATGCCTCACACACCTGCTCCACTTGGGACAGCAGGGGAAGGCCACGGACGAGGCCTTTGCGCCCCATCTTGCGCAATGCGCGGTTGACATGGCGAACCTAGCGTGCCAACGCCAGCGTCCTCACCGCACGCGAGGCAAGGCGGTCGCGTGCAATGTTGATGTCGAGCACGCATGGCCGACCCACGCCCGATGGATCTTGGCGAGGAGGCGCTGGTCATCACGCACCGCAGATATCCGCCCTCAATCGTGATTTGGAACCCACCTTCGTCCGATTGACCGCAATGTACGATGTTGGCGGTGGCGCGGGATGAAGTAGGTATTGTGAAGGGTCCGGTGCTCGCCGTTCTTGCATGCAAAGAGCACGGTTTCGCATCCCTCGATCTGGACCATAGATCCGTCTCCGAATCGCACAGAGCCGGTGATGCCTGTGTCGAGGTCGGAGAACACCGCCCGGGACCCTGTCATGTGGTTGGTGGCCCCAGTGTCGAAGATCCATCGCTTGGAGTCGCAGTCCTCCTCGCCGTCGAGCGCCGCGAACACCTTGCTCTCCACCAGCTTGACATGCTTCGACAGTGGCTGTGGATGAGGTGCCGCATGAGGTGCAGGTGCCCCCAGATTGAGGGCAGCTTGGCCGGCATGGCCTGCCGGGGCCTGCACGGTGAGCTCTGGTAGTGGTGGTGGCGATTTGGTGAGGATGGCGCCGTCTTGGATCAAGAGGAGGCTGGGCTCGTTGTCTCGGTCCACATGGGCCACGTGGACCTTCTCGTCCCTCTTCCTGCTCCTGCACTCCTTGGCCCAGTGGCCAATTTTGCCGCAGTAGCGACATTTGTCACCGTTGCGGGCCGAAGCCGGGCTGGACCCTTCCCGCGCGTCCACGTTCCCGTCGTCGCGCGGTTTCCCCTTTGGACCGCGGCGCTTGCCGCGGTTGTAGGAGCTGCCGCCGGTTCGAGGGCTCTCCTGCTCCTTCTGCTTGTACCGCTCCAGCCATTGTTCCTCCGTGAGGTACAGCTTGCCCCCGCTCTATGCTGGAGGCGGCTCGGGATCGTCCTCCGACGCCAGAAGTCGACCGGTGATCTCCTCGATGGAGAGGGTGGAGATGTCGAGCAGGGTTTCCATGGAAATAACCAATTGTTTATACCTGCCACGCGCGATGCGGAGGTACTTCTCGACGACCTTGATGGGGGGCTATGGATCGCCGAGGGTGGCGAGTTGATTGACGAGGCCCGTGAGGCGCAGAGCGAAGTCCTCGACGCCCTCGCCGTCCCGGAACGCCAGGTGCTCGTACTGGCGCCGCAGTCGCTGTGCGCTCGTCTTCCGGATGCGGTCGTCACCGATAATCCGCATGACTCGGAGACACTCCCACGCCTCCTTCGCGGACGGCTTGACCGCGACAGTGGAGATCATCTCCGGTGGCACTGCGCTGCAGATGGCGTCGAGCACCATCCGATCCTCGTGCACGTCGATGGTGTTGCCAGGATCGATGGCGCACCAGAGATTCCGGGCCTGCAGCTTGATCTTCATCAACAAGGCCCAGTCGTTGTAGTTTGTCTTGGTCAGTGTGGGGTAGTTCACCGGCCCGCCTCCCCCTTCCTTGACCACGCGGTACACGACCAGCCCGCGGTCACCCCCGTTGTCTCCACCTCCTGTGGAGCGACTGCCGGAGCCAGAGGGTGGTGGCGAAGCTGTTCGTGCTCGAGGCATTTCGACGCACGATCACGCGGCCAACACCAATAACGGGCTCCGATACCACTTGTTGGATCGCCCAGGCGAACACCGGCGCTGGGGATGAACTCCTCTGCACAAGAACACGAATGTGCACACGAGCTGGACACTACACACACTGAATTTGTGCTGCAATACTTGATGCTTTTCTATTCTTCTTCTTCTCTATTTATAGAGGGGAAAACAAGCTTGCATGCAAAGGAAAGGAAGCTTACAAAGGAAAGGAATCGCAGTGATTTCTGCGTCAATCGTGAATTAAGGCATGCACGAGCTAATCTCGCCATGCATGCAAACAGAATGGAAAGAGCATGTGTCAAGGCTTAACTAACAATTACTCCATGTCACTACTACAGAAAAGCTTATCACGCATTTGGAATCGTCATCACGAACAGTTTCCAACCGTCAGAACCATGTGTCGTTGATGTCATGCCATATCACGCATAGCTTTAGAAACCGTCTGTGATATTATCACATTACAGACGGTTTCTAAAAAAACCGTCTGTGATATTATCATATCACAGACGGTTTTTGTTTGAAACCGTCTGTTAAAACATTACATCACAGATGGTTTTAGTTAAAAACCATCTGTTAAATATTTATATCACAGACTGGTTTTAATTAAAAACCGTTTGTGATAAGGCTTCCAGCAGACAACCATTTTTCTATTTATTGGCTAGCCTCAGGAAATGCTAGCCACGCCCTCTGGAAAAAAGCAGACTACAGAATAACTAAACTCATGTAACAAAAACATTACAACCATTTCACTACAGGCATTATTATGTCTAATTCATCAATCAAGCGATTAGATTCCATCACAACAAGCATATTACATATAGATTAATATTGCACTACACATCTCTTTCATAAATGAACTCGGATATATTAATCAAATGTAAATCAATAGCATTAACCAATTAATAGAATACACAACTACAATTTACAAATCCACAACACAAGTTTGATAATTAACCCAAATGGTAATTCGAAAAATACGACTCCTCAAGTTATACTGGCGTGGAACTCGCCTCTTTGTTTATAACTTGACTGAGCAAGAAGGCACAAAGTCGTCCTCGAATTCGCTCCAGATCGGTCTCTTCCAACGCAGCTTGTTACCCGATTAGCGCTTTCTTAGTGACAAGGAGTTCCATGTTGTGGCAAACGTAAAATCCACAACAGTTATTCCCTGTCCTACTGGTGGCTTTGTAAATATAGATTTGGTTAGTTCCAAACTCATTATTACATAGTTTACATAGGATTATTGTGTACAGCGGATACCGAAAACTTAAAATCGTGATTCAGCTTCGCCCTATCCTTGCCAGAAGGCCCTCCATAAGCTTTGTACACTTTGAACGCGCTACATGATTGCAAGAGGTTAGCCTCGGCTATTCCAGGAGAAACATACATGTTTGAACAACCTACATGAGCATGTTATCGTTGGAGGAAACGTGATTAATTACCTGGTGATTAATTTTGCGATAGGTTGTAAGTCGTGGTTGCCACTCTGTAAGGAATCAAGGTAAATGACCCGATTCGTCGATGGATGAATTGCAATGAGTACCCAGTGAAACCTACACAGATATGTCGGCATGGTCAATTAACAGAACAGAGTTGTGAGCATAGTGCAAATCAAACTAGCACTTACCCTGGGTTGTGGGGTAAAAGTATGAACTCTTTATCTTTTTGAGCCGCCAAGGCCTCTCCGACGTATTTATCGACAAATCCGTAATCTCATCCCATTGTTTGCTTGGAGACCATGTGTGGGTCCAGAAACCCACCGGTTGCTTGTTACATCTCGCTTCGGATCATGTATCTAAATATACGAAAGCATTGAGTCATATATATATAACTTTTATCGATATTACACGAATGTACACTGTGAATGCACACACTTACAATGTCCAAAGATCTCAAGAGCGGCGCCGAGGCGTCGAGGTTGAATACGTCAAAAGGTCCTTGAAGTCGGTGTGAAGAATCCCCGATGACTTCGTTGAATAGATACACAGGCTTGAAACCGACCGAGATACTCGTTATGCGGTCTTGCATCGCTTTTAGCATGTTCCATGCACCAATTACGCAATCTAACGCAAGCCATAGAAAGGTTCTTCATGCGCTCTCCGGTTACAAAAGGCTCTCCTATTTGGTATACTCGGGCAGTGAGGCAATTGGATAGTCAATTTCTTCGTGATCCGCTTCGATTTGCCCTTGCCTTTTTTTCTGTCATAAGTAGTCTGCACGGGAGACGAGTGGGCACCATCCCGCACAATGTCTTTTAATGTAGGGAGCACGAGAGCCGATTTGGTGCCCTGGCCGAGGTGCAAAGACATGACTCGATAGCTTGGGGAAGCTCGGTGATGGAGGGCGGGCGTCGAGGAGATGTCGTTCTTTGGGCCACTGGATAAAAGTATGAATGGCGTCCCTCAGTGTCACAATCTCATCGTTTGGGGGCATCGGTAGTGGGACAGTCTTGAAATTATCGTTTACACCGTCCACACTAACCTTCGTGAATCCTGTTGCCACAAGGGTGCCGTGCACCAACGCCCCTTCAATAAACGGATACGCGACCCCCGAAGCAGCCGGAATAAGAATGGCCCCACAGACAAGTCTCACTTGGAGAGTGCACCGCGTGGCCACCTACATAACAAGATCTGATTTAGCTATCTGCGTCCAACAGCTATTTGTATGAAGCATTCAAGATATATATATAAGTACCTTGATTTCACAGACAGCTGATTTCCCATGTTCATCTGTGGGAGTGGCGGACGCACAGCTGCTCTTTTTGGTAGTGGGGTTGATTTGCGCACATAATTACGGGACTTGCGCAGTGATTATTGAGCCTTTCCTCGAGGCTTTTATCTTATTGTTGAATTCTTCTCTTAGTCTTTCCTCAATCCTTTGTACGGTCGTTCCTCTCGCTCTGCTTTGGTTCTCTTCCGACTCGGTATTTGTCCGAGTCGCTGAAATCCGGACTTCCAGGAACAAAACCCCAACGCCTCGCGTGCGACAGGTGTTCCTTGTTTTCCAAAGTGTGGAGAGTACATCTTTCTCCTGTCCGCAAAAAGTGCCCTCGGAAGATTGTGTACTCAACGCTACCTGCAAGATCCCGAAAAGTTAATTCACTTACGAAATTATGGACAAACTACGTACAAAATTGGAAGTCCAATATCTTACCAGTCGTTGGCAGACTTCCTCGTCCGCGTGGATTGTAAAGGAGACGGTGCCGGAAGACGTAGCACTTGACCTTGCTCTGAGCCAGTCTCTGGCGCGTCGGTCAACGATACTTGCAAATGGCGCACAGGCCTCCTCGTCCTCCCTCTCCCATTGGTCCCTCTTCCCCGCGTACCCAGCGGTGCCAAGTCTGTGGGGGTGGGTGCTCCTTGCTTGCAGGGCCTTGTGGGCTTCACTTTGACGCACGAAATCATCCGTCGTCTTCGCCTCAACAAAATTTTGCCATACGTCCTCAGTAATAAACCTGTACTTAGAGAAGGGAGTCCTGTCCTTATTGACATATTCCTTGACAAGCGTGCTCTTGAAATTCTTCCACGCCTTTCCCGCCACTAGCAGTGCATACTTTCGCACTAAGATCACAAAGTCTTCTAGGATATCGAACGAGGACATAATTTCTGTCACCAAGTCGTTGCGGCTCTCATCAGTCAGTGACTTCCAGGATGGACAAGTGATGGGGACCCGTTCCCGTGCAACTATCCCGCACAATGTCCTAAATGCATTCACTGCCTTTCTTGGTTCGGTGGGGGCCCCATCCTTTCGATCAACCGTCGTGATAGTATATCGTTCCGTGGGCCTTTTATTTGCTCCTCTTGGACCTCGAGGAGGTTTTCTTTTGGATGACTCATCACATCCTTCAGACGGCGAATGAGGGGACACCATCTTGCAATCTAGGCTGGTTGTCGTGGCACAACAGGAAAGACAAGTAAACAAAAATGGAAGGCTACCAATTGATGACTGCTTTTATTTAATGGGTACAAAGGTAGTTCAAAGAAGGTAAGAAGGTAAGTTGAGAAAAGGTAGTTCAAATCCTGAAAATATCTCAATCGAAATTGACACAAATGAAACCAAAGATGCCATTCATTTTACATGCAGAAACAGCCCAGCGTCTAATATACCCCTTTCTGTAGTAGTGTTGGTAAATCAACAACTCATAGAGGGTCATAGAAGAGGAAAGAAAGTAAATTAAAATAGTGTTTAGTACATTTGTAATTGTATGATGCAAGGTTAACAGAAGGTAAGTTAAGAGAAGCAAATTTAAGGTCCTGTCAGGCAACAGAAGATTGAGAGAGCAATCCGGATGTATACTCACAGAAGAATATCACTCACAAAGGAACAGCAACATGCATGTATGTACATGCATTCTAAATTACTTGTTTGCATGAGAAAATTAAGCATAACCTCACATCATCAATTGTTCGTTAATCTGATAAGTTCTAGAGGTCAATTTTATTTATGTTCCTTAGGAGGTCAGCAATTTCAGCATCTTCATCTAAAATTATCCTACTTCATCACACTATGTGCACAAAGGAAATGTATACTTGTTCATTTTTATCACTACTATACTGCAGCCCAAACAAAGCCTTAGAAGAGTCTGGGGTATTGTAGGTTAATCAAAACAAATGGTTTATTTGTGTAGACTCCAGAGAAACTAAGAAATGATTTGGAGCGATGCCAATCCCATTACATTTCATATACCATGGAAATCCCCAACATAACAGGGGAAAGAACAAGTAGCAGAAATGTGGACTCCAGAAATCAACTTCATACATCACACAATTCTCTACAAATCACATGGATGTGTAAATGATGTAGCAACACCAGGTGCACTAATAAGTGGGAATATGAATAAATAGGATGGTAGGATGGCTAGTACACTACTATTGTCTTTTATCACTTATTTGAATTTCATTTGTCCTTGCAATCTTATATTCAGCATGTATTAAACATGCACACACTAAAACAGATGATCTGTCCGGAATGGACATACAACAGAATCTCCTCACTTACACTCTTCCCTTGGCTACTTTGGATGATCGACATTTACAGATGCTACAGCTAGTGTAAAGTAAACCATAAGCTAAGGAGGTGACTTACCGGTGCGGAGGAGGAGAAGCCGGCGTTGGTGCAAAGGAAAGGATGGCGTCACTGCGGAGGAGAGGCTGGGGGGTGAAGTCGTCGCCAAGTGGAGGAGTCGGCGATGGGGAGGCGTCGACGACGGGGGCGGCGTCAGCGATGGGGAGGCGTCGGCGACGGTGCTGCGTCGGCGAGGGGGCGGGGTCAGAGATGGGGAGGCGTCGACGAGGGGGAGGAGTCGGCGATGGGGAGGCGTCGACGACGGGGGCGGCGTCGGCGCGGGGGCGGAGACGAATACTAGGGTTTTGAGCGCGTGAGTGGAAGAGTGGAGAATGAGATCTGCCAGAGTAGCCATTTTATAGGTTACCCATATCACAGACGGTTCTATATTAGAACTGTCTGATATAAAAATATCAAAGACGGTTAGTAAATAGAACCGTCTGTGATATTATTTTATTACAGACGGTTCTATATTAGAATCGTCTGAAATAGTTTATATGGTAGACGGTTATGTAACAAAACCGTCTGTGATATTAATTTATCACAGACGGTTCTATATTAGAACCGTCTGAGATGAAGATTTAAACAGACTCATTGCTATGGTAAATCCAAAAGTTTGGCCTTCTTGACATAATGTATACTGTATATGGAATTGTAGATGAAGCAATATCAGTAAATGAAAGAAAACTATATTACATAAATCAGATGCATATATACACAAAGTTGTTTTTAATTTTAAGCATCTCATTACAAACAACTATATTATCTTCTAGAGTACACTTAAAATCATTACTCCACTTGCTTATTCTTTTGTATAAAAATTAGCCCTTCATGATGATCGACGCGTGCGTAGCTAGCTTCTTCGGGTTGTTCTTCCTGAACTGTGATGCTCGTTCCGATAGAAGACAACTCTTTGAATTGATTGTATTCTTTCTCATCTACTACATTCTCTACTCCGACAATCCTCCTTTTTCCCTGAAGAACTACATGTCTCTTCTTGTTGGACGGGTCGATTACATAGAATACTTGAACAGCTTGGTTAGCGAGTATGAATGGTTCATCTTGGTATCCAACGCGTGCGAGGTCAACAGTAGTGACACCGTACTTGTCAACCTTTACGTGCTGGAGGTGGACCCAACGACACCTAAATAAGGGGATCTTGAATAGTACATAGTCAAGCTCCCAAATATCCTCTATGAACCCATAGTAGGAGCTCTCGTTGACCAACGGTGTTGAACGCATCTATCGTACACCACTGATACAGTTTGTGCTCTTCATGTCCTGATCTCTCGTGTAAAATGTGTACCCATTTAAGTCGTATCCTTTCCATGTTACAACTGTAAATGTTGGCCCTTTTGCCAACCATGTGAGCGTATCACCTGAAGAGGTCCCAGTGATGGGTCGCTCCTTCAGCCATCTGTTAAACTGAAGGTTATGCTGTCTCGTGATCCAAGGCTCTTGCCGCGTCGGATTCTCTTGCCGCAGCCAGTGCTTATGCTCGTCGATGTACGGGGACACTACAGCCATGTGTTGCAAAACCGTGAAATGAGCTTGAGCATAGGAAGCCGGTTCAGACGTGATTGCTTTCCTTCCGATGGTCCCGAAGCCCTGGAGTCTCCCCTCATGGCGAGATCGAGGCACACCTATTGGTTCGACTTGAGCCATGTAATCGACGCAGAACTCTACGACTTCTTCGGTTGCATAACCTTCGACAATGCTACCCTCCGGCCGAGATCGATTTCGTACGTAGGACTTGAGAATCCCCATATACCTCTCGAATGGGTACATGCTACGTAGGAACACGGGCCCGCATATCTTTATCTCTGTCACAAGGTGAACAATGAGATGGACCATGATATCGAAAAACGACGGAGGGAAATACATCGCAAGATTGCATAGAGTCATCACCACCTCAGCCTGCAGTGCATCTAGTGCTTCGGGATCGATTACCTTCTGAGCAATTGTGTTAAAGAAATAACACAGCCTCGTGATTGTCTCCCGAACCTTGACTGGCAAAATACTTCTAATTGCCACAGGGAGCATTTGTGTCATCAGCACATGACAATCATGAGACTTCATGCCAACTAATTTCAAATCTTGCATCGAAACAAGTCTCTTCATGTTAGAGGAGTAACCGGACGGAACTTTCACACCATGCAAGCACTGGCACAGTTCAGTTCTCTCGGCCTTAGACAAAGTGTAACAAGCAGGTTCGCAATATGTTCGGCCTGTATCTGTCTCTTTCGGTGCTAACTCAGGTCTTATGCCCATATCGACCAAGTCAAGGCGTGCATTGATACTGTCCTTTGATTTGCCTTTAATATTCAATAAGAGACCAATCAAGCTATCACAGACATTCTTCTCCACGTGCATCACGTCGATGCAGTGCCGAACTTCTAGGTGCTTCCAATAAGGTAGGTCCCAAAATATTGATCTCTTCTTCCACGTGCTCTTCTCACAGGACCTCGATTTATGCCCCTTTTCCAAACGCAACATCCAAGTTCTTAACCATATCATGGATATCTATCTCACTTAAAGGCTTTGGAGCTAAACCGTCTTCGTTCGTTCCATCAAATTGTTTTTTCATTTTGCGGTATGGGTAATTCCTCCGAAGGAACCTACGGTGATGCATGTAAACAGTTTTGCGTGAGTGATTCACCACACACTCTCGATCTTGTCTAGCGGTGAGTGCGAGCTTTGGTCCCTTTGTACTCGGCACGATAGGTTACCAAGGGCAGGGTAATCATTTATGGTGCGTAACAAAAGCGGTGCAAAGTGAAGTTCTCTCGTTTATACGCATCCCATACACACCCGGAACCCATAGTGTTTTCAGATCTTCCACCAATGGTGCTAGGTACACATCAATATCGTTCCCGAGTTGTTTGGTCCTTGATAAGTCTGAGACAACAAAATGTACTTCCGCTTC
Source organism: Otatea glauca (assembly GCA_036346275.1). Classification (NCBI taxonomy): domain Eukaryota; kingdom Viridiplantae; phylum Streptophyta; class Magnoliopsida; order Poales; family Poaceae; genus Otatea; species Otatea glauca. Next base: position 54,620,269 of record CM070723.1, read on the forward strand.
ATACACAACCAAGGAGGAAGGTTGTAGATCTGAGAGATTCACGGGCCAAGTGCTATGCCTGGCTACTCATGTTACCAAAAGGATTCATTCCATCTGTACTCAATCCAAACCTTATATTCCTCGGATCCTCACGAATTCTTGAAACCTCCTATCGATGTTTCTCCATTGGATGGAATCGGCAGGTGCCTTAGCATTCCATCGTTCTTACGCTCCTCCGAGTGCCAACGCAACAGTTTTGCCTCATTTGGGTTCGCAAACAAACGCTTCAAACGAGGAATTATAGGCAGATACCATGCCACCTTAGTAGGAGGTCCTTTCATCACCTGGGTGCCCTCACTGTCATCATCCGAATGACTCTTACGCTTGTCTGGGATCGTTGCACACAGGACATATGTGCAAGTTCGCGTACTCTTGGCGGTGCGAGGATCGATCGTTCGGACATGCATGTATTCTTTCTACATCCATTCCCAAGGGACAAAGAACCTTCTTAGCTTTGTAGGTGGTTGTCGGCAACTCGTTTCCTTCGGGAAGCATGTTCGCCAATAAGCGTAATAATTGTGAAACTCTTATCGGACCAACCGTTGCTTGCTTTCAATTTCAGCAGTTCAAGCACGGATGACAACCTTGTGTATTTAACTTGCGACTGTTAACAAAGGTTTCTCCGAGTCCTCCATCAAGACCCGAATTTACCATATTCTCTATCATCACGGTTGCCTTCTACATCACGCAAATCGATTGATTATCTTCCCGCAACCTATCCTCATCGGAACCACAATCGATATGACCATCCGACATATCATTGACTTCGTCGCCATGTTAATACACTTTCCTGTATCTCCTGCTCTTCACCGTGACTGGTCCAACATGTATACCCCGTTTTGAAACCCCTCATAATCAAGTGTGCTTCGATCTGCGCAAAGTTTCGAAACATCTTCAGATTCTCACAGTCAATGCACGGACAAGACATAAACTGCCCCTCCTTATTAAACATATCCTCTTTTGCAGCTCTTCTAGAAGCGGAGACGCCATTCATGTACTTGGCACTCACACGGTTCTTAGTGTACATCCATCTTCGGTCCATCTACGCCAAGCAATACAACATTTAGTGTTAATGCAATTAAAACCCATTACTACCCTTACAAAGAAAGAACACATGAATATCTACAAGCTAAATATAAAAAATCATCAAATTCTATTCTTAATAAGGTAG